>JACYXH010000077.1:0-672500 GCA_026745465.1 Lota lota | reverse complement strand
CTATGTTCTTAATTAAACAGTAAGCTTCGCTGCACATGAATTATTCAAATGCATTAATAGAGAAGTCAATGAATAAAAAATCATACTTCTCAGACCTCTCTCTCTCTTGAAAATGGTGAAACTGTGCGGGGTGTTGTGTTATGGACGTTGTGTATTGATTATGACAGCATGGGGTTGTTCAAATGTGAATTTATTATGAGAGTATGGTGTGATGACTACTTATAACTGGATGGCTGTATTTTGAATGCGTGTGCATGCATGTTTTGCTGTATAAAACGGCTAAATACAATTTAGTGGTTTTCCTCAACTCTACAACACCGTACAAATGGTCGTATTTTACCTCAATTTAAATCAATGCAGGTAAAAAATGTGGCGTAATTTTGACGTACTTCAATACGTACGTGTGTGTGTGTGTGTGTGTGTGTGTGTGGGAAGACATTGCTGTAGCAGTCCTGTCCTTAGCTGTGACAACTCTCTCTTATCCCCTCCCGCTCTTCCCCTGGCAGACCTCCTTAAAGCTCTTTAACTCCTCCAACACAGAACAGGCTGCAAATTAAGGGGGTCACAGTGAATCCAACACTATACCCTTCTCTCTCTCTCTCTCTCTCTCTCTCTCTCTCTCTCTCTCTCTCTTTCTCTCCCTCAACTTCGACACCATACCCCCTCTCTCTCTCTCTTTATCTCTCCCAGCTTCCACACCATACCCCTCTCTGTCTCTGTCTCTGTTTCTGTCTCTGTCTGTCTCTGTCTGGTCTCTGTCTGGTCTCTGTCTCTCTCTCTCTCTCTGTCTCTCTCTCCCTTGCGCTCGCTCTCTCTCTCTCTTTCTCTCTCTCCCAGCTTCCACACCATACCCCTCTCTGTCTCTCTCTCTCTCTCTCTCTCTCTCTCTCTCTCTCTCTCTCTCTCACTGATTCTGCACCATAACATTTTATAGTTCTGCATCCAAGCTCCCAACAGACACACACACACGCACACACACACACGCACAACAATTTAGACAAAAAAGCTACACAGGAGGATGATGGTGACCAGTAAACAATTAACGGCACCTGGAGATGTATCGACCAGCAGTTTACAACCAATTGTAAACAGTCATTATTACAACTCATTGGCAAACAGAGCCAGCTCCAATTTACAACCAGCGGTATCAATACGCTCCTCTGAGGGTAGATGCAACACTTCATGCTGCGATGTTCACGCCATGTCTTGTGTCTTCTGCTCACAACCAGGTGGTCCTCCATCCCACTCCCAACAGCCCTAAGCAGTCGGAGCTGCACAAGATGGCCCTCACTAAAGCCTGCCCTGACCACGATCTGAGGATCAAACTAGCCATCCGCATGGATAAGCCTCAGAACATGAAGCATTGTGGGTAAGAGACATGCAGCCATCCAGTTATCTTGGTGCCACTTATTTTTCATGGGTTTTATTCTACGAACAGAGCAGGGCCTGCCTGCAGTGCTGTGACCTAGTTTCAGATCCCTCCCATTGAATAAAAGTGTAGAGCTCCCCCTGGTGGACACATGGTTATGTTTTGAGGGATTGTCACACACAGGAACGAAAGGGGATGTAAAATACACAGGAAAACGGTGACCGGGATGATGTTGCGGGATTATATGAACAAGCTACAAATGCTATTGAAAAAATCCTAATCAATCACAGTCATGCCAGTGACGTTAGATACCAAGGAAGCCATACTGTACGTTAGTTACATTAATAACCTGCTGTGGATTGTTTTTGTTTTAAATGTTTAGTGAGATAATATGCAGCGATGTGTTTTCTTTATACAGATATCTGTGGGCGTTTGGGAAGAATGTGTGGAAACGTTGGAAGAAGCGCTTCTTTGTCCTCGTGCAGGTAGGACTAGAGATGAAGATATGAAATGTGTTCTTCTTTAACCGCTCCAGAACTTCCTCTCCTTAGCAGTTAGATTTAGCTTGCTAAAAAGGTCCTATCAGGTCACCAGATTTTATGGTTCCAGAATGATCCACCATATCATTCGTTACTGCAATGAGCTTATTAATCTGCTTTGACGTGCAGATAGAAGAACCGTACATATTGGTTTGCATGTTATCTTCTCATCTGCCAATGACATGATTTGATGAGGAAAACATCCACTTCACTTCTGATCCATCTCCTTGCAGAGTGGATTGTGATTTTAGTGCTTACTGGATGTGTTTCAGTGATATAGGGGTTATAACGAAAGGATGAACTATGTGTTCTTGATGTATGGGCTGTGTAACTGCTTGTGTTGCAGGTGAGCCAGTACACGTTTGCCATGTGCAGCTATAGAGAGAAGAAATCGGAGCCCCAGGAGCTTCTACAGCTGGACGGCTACACTGTAGATTACACCGACCCCCAGCCAGGTGGGAGCGAACTCACACATACACACATGCACACGCACAAAGACACACACACACACACACACACACACACACACACACACACATGCACATACACATGCACACGCACAAAGACACCCACCCACACACACACACACACACACACACACACACACACACACACACACACACACACACACATGCTCATTCACTTGCGCACACACAAACAAATACACACACACACATACATACACACACACACTTTAAAATAAGTTAATTTATTCAGACACATAGACACGTTCACACACGTGTCTATGTACACGTGTGTGCACACTCATACAGGCACACAGAAACACAGATATGCACAGACAAAAGAGGCAAACGCGTCCACATACTGATGCACACACAGAGCTGCTCTGCACAACAGTGGCTAACAACAGTAGCTAATAACAGTAGCTAACAAGAGACGTTAACAAGAGTTGCAAACAACCTTAAAAGAGTAGCTTATAATAGTAGCTAGCAACAGTAACTAACAAGAGTAGCTAACAACAGTCGCTAACTACAGTCACTTACAACAGTCGCCAACAACAGTAACCAACGAGCTCTCTCTCTCCCCAGGCTTGGATGGTGGCAGGGCGTTCTTCAATGCCGTGAAGGAGGGAGACACGGTGATCTTCGCCAGCGATGACGAGCAGGACCGCATCCTGTGGGTGCAGGCCATGTACCGCGCCACGGGCCAGTCCCACAAGCCCGTCCCGCCCACTCAGGTCCAGAAACTCAACTCTAAAGGCGGCGCCTCGGCCCAAATGGACGCCCCCATCTCCCAGTTCTGTAAGTAACCGCTTGGCATCGCATTGCATTGCAGTGCATCGCATTGCATTGCAGTGCATTGCATTGTGACAACGATATGTTTTCAATTTCTATACATGAGGGGGAGAGCAGACTTCCATTCCTCTAATCAAACGAAAGCTTTTAACCTCATCAGTGTCTCACGCCATGCCTTCCCCCACACTTTACTAAACCGTGCTTGTGAGAAAAAACACGCAAGAATGTGTACACACACACACACACACACACACACACACACACACACACACACTCACACTCACACTCGCACACGCACACACACACACACACACACACAGGCCTTGCTGCCTCACAGATGAACTTTGACCTCCACCCATTCACGGGTCCCGTTGTTGTTTAACGGGACATACTGTATGCTACACCTTGTTCTCCTCTACTCAACAATGATCGGCTGCCAGGAAAAATAAAACTAGAGTGAAGACAGGGCAGGGTGAAAACGTTACGTATTAAGAGGCCCGTGGTAGGCGGTCCGTCCGGGTCGGGACAGAGTTGCTCTCTTGCATCGCCAGTGGGAGTCTCCCCACCTGGAGGAGGCCTGTCTTACTTCATAGCCTCTAGATTACTACAGCTGATGGGTCTGACAGCTCTCAGACAGATCCCCACCCCCTCCTTCTCCCCTCCTCAACCACCACCACCACAACCGCACCCGCCCCCGCCCTCCGTCACTGCCAAACAAACTGCCGAGTCAGTCGCTTCTCTAGTCATAACCGCACTGTCCCTCTCCCCGCACCTCTAAGCAGCCCACAGGGCAGATAGCAAAGTGAAGGTAAGACTGTTGGACGATAGCGTGGCTGTCTTGAGCAAAACTTCTTCTTCTCCTGTTGCCATTTGTTGTGTTGTCCCCCCCCCTCACCCCCCACCCCCTCATTAAAGAAACAATAATGAAGTTCTATTTTTTCTTTGATGTAAAGAGCAGAACATGTTTGCCCTCTGTTAACGTTAGTCAATGTACTTTATTGGTCTTCATATGGTGGGACTATCCAATGCTATTTCGGTGGGTACAGACCAAAGTACTTGGTACCAAGTGGTACTAAGTCATGTGAACACATTCCACAATAATAGATCCTGCTATTCAAAAGACAACATGAGTTTTTTTTGTGTGTGCTCATTTTCACGCCTAAGTTGAAATATATAATTCTTTTTCAGCATTTTTTCTGGATGGGCCCCTCATAATATACTCAACCTCTCTACACACTATTGAACAACAGCATACACTGTATAAGATAGGGAAGTAAAGGAATCCTAATGATCTTTCACTGTATATCGATCGTTATAAAACAATACATTACACCTTAATTGGGTCAGTCGCTCAAAGTCTTGTCACATCAATTATCTGTTGTTTCTCATTTGGTTTCTTTGTCTTATTGTGTGATTGTACTTGTGGTTAGTTGACTGCTCTGATGCCAGCTGTTTCCATCCAATCCACCTCCTCGTCCTCGTCCTCCTTCTCCTCTTCCTCCTCCTCCTCTGCCTCTTCCTCCTCCTGCTCCTCCTCCTCCTCCTCCTTCTCCTCCTCCTCTGCCCTCTCATCTTCCTCTTCCTGCTCCTCCCCCTGCTCCGCCTCTTACTCCTCCTCCTCCTTCTCCACCTCCTCCTCGCCCCCCCTCCCCCTCCTCCACCTCCTCTTTCTCCTCCACTTTCTCCTCTCCCATGAAACATTGTGGCCCATCATGCATACATGTTTCACCACCCCCTAGTGGTCAGGAATGGCACTGGGTGGGACCATGACCTCACGTACACACTCATACACTCACAGCCCTCCTGGTTCTGCAGTCAACACTTCTGATCCTTCATCCTGTAGCTTAAGAACATTATTGATTTATTTAGTGTATTTATGATTATGAATGTTATGATAATCAGGATTATTATATAATTTTACCAAAACGAATTATATCATAATAAAATAACACATATGATTCATTAATATTAACACATTTGTGTGTAATTATTTGTATATTATTTTATATATATATATATATATATATATATATATATATATATACATTAGCCAATTGGAAACTTTATGGATATGTGGATCCATTTCAAAATGTCCTCAGTTTTCATTGAATTGAGTGCTTTAAAAGCCTGGTTCTCCCCCAAAATGTTAACATTCAACATGATATTTAGTGTGACAGAATGACTGTACTTAATGTAAATCTCTTAAGCACTTAAACCAGGAGCCAGAACAAAACGCAAACTGTGAAGTGATATGAAGTGATTCTAAATCTCTCTCTCCATCCCCCCCATGCTCACTTTCTCTTCCTCTCTCTCTCCATCACTCTCTCTCTCCCTCTGTCCCTCACTCACTTTCTCTCCCTCTCTCCCTCTCTCCTAATCTCTACCTCTCACTTTCTCGCCCTCACTCACTTTATCTCTTCCTCTCTCACTTTCTCTTCCTCTCTCACTCTCCATCTCTCTATCTCTTCCTCTCTCTCTCCCTCGCTCCCTTGCTTACTTTATCTCCTTCTCTCTCTCGCTCACTCTCTCTGTCTCTCTGTCACCACAACCACCCCCACCACTCCCACCACCACCTCCACCACCACCAACACCACCACCCCCACCTCCTCAAAAACCACTACCACCACCACCACCCCCACCTCCTCAACCACCACCACCACCTCCACCACCAACATGCCCACCACAACCACCCCCTCCACCACCAACACCACCCCCACCTCGTCAACCACCACCTCCACCACCAACACGCCCACCACCCCCACCCCACAAACTGCCATGTTAGCTAGTTGCTGTTTCTTTGTTTTTGTGTTTCTCCTCCTCAATGTTGTTGTTGTTGTTGTTGTTGTTTTGAGTCGCTGTGTTCCTCCTCATGCTTTGCCTGGACCCTCCTCCAGTAACTTGCGGCTGCTAGCTCAGGGTCTGTCCTCCGTCGTGTTGCTAGTCTTCATGTTCTTCTGGTTTGTTCTTTCTTACCCTGCTGTCTTCTAGCTGGACTCAAGGGTAAGTGCTTCCTGTAGCCGACACAGCTCAGATCATCTCCGTCGATTATCTGACAAAGGCAACGTGCTTTCTCTCTCTCTCTCTCTCTCTCTCTCTCTCTCTCTCTCTCTCTCTCTCTCTCTCTCTCTCTCTCTCTCTCTCTCTCTCTGTCTCTGTTTCACTCGTTCTCTCTTGCCCTCTCGCTCTCGCTCTCTGTCTTCCTGTCTCTCTCTTGCCCTCCTCGCTCTCCTCTCTCTATCTCCCCTTTCTCCTCACGTTTCGCTTCATGTCTTAGATATTAGTTAGTTTATTTTTTTTCATGGCCTCAATTTGAAGGTCAGAGTTCAGGCATCCATTCCTGCCAATTTAGGATGCATGTATTTTTATTGTTAGATTTATGATTTGACTTAGTGTTAGCACAAGCTGAAAATTATATTTCTAATTGCATAATTGCCTTCTCTCTTTATACCTATTGGTAAAAATACAAAAAAGTCCCCTCAGAGTAAAGCAAAAGGCATTACATCAAATTAAATGAAAACATTCTCTCAACAATTTAAAAATAAACATGCATTTTATTTCTCTGTTACACAATTATTTTAAATGTGTACAAAAATATGGACAAATTTGATATCCCTAAATTGACTACATTTTTTACAAAATGTCATTGACATTTGACATTCCAGTAGAATAAATTAATGTGGTCGAATTTGGGCTCAGTGTGGATTCAGTCTCTGACACACAGCCTTGAACTAGTTTTTCTTTGACAAGTTGAAACTCCTTTTTTTTATAAGCTATTCTGACCATGCTTTACTTACCGAGGGACTCAATTGCTTCCCAGTCCTTCCTTCCGTGGCTCCTCTTCACGAGAGTCGGCAAATATGTACGCGGAGTATTCTGAATGCTAATGACAAGGAGTAGCTTCGAGGCCACCCCGTCTTACCACAAAATACTCCAGATGTTCTCCTCCCTGGTAGATGATGGGACTGTAGAGAGAGAGACAGAGAGAGAGAGAGAGAGAGAGAGAGAGAGAGAGAGGCTAGACCAGTAGCTACACCACCAGAAGACATTTCTCCCTCCTTAAAACAAATCAAATAAATGTATTTTTGTGGACTGCCCTTTGTGATTGCCTGACTAGGAGGACACATGTGACATGTCTTCATTATGTTTGATAGAACTACCAGAACTTTTGTTTTTTACCTCATCCACTCACCTCTCCCCCATCTTCCAGTGAATGATACAGTTTCGCCTCTGTCCGCTTCATGCTATAAACCCATGTTCGTGCACCATATTGTATTGCAACCCTATTAGAGTACTCCAGTAGTGGTATGCCTGTTAGTGTGCTCTGTGGAACACCATGAATTAGAATGCAACATACTTCAAGTATTGTCAACTTGCAAATGCGTAAAAAACAACAACTATGGAATGCAAAGAAATCTAATAAAAAACAAGACAGTCAAAAACGAAACAGGTCTTCAAAATGTGCATGACATTTCAAATCACATAGTGAGGTCACACTGTTCTACAGCATGTGATAGTACGTTGATGTATGCAAAAGTAACTGTGTATTCTTCACAAGTCTCCCCCTCCTCCTCCCCCCGTCTACCCTGCCTTTGTAGAAGACAGAAAGCTCTCACTAGATAAGATATCGCCCCAGTGTTAAGGGTTTTCTTGTTGTTTCTACACAGCTCTAAGGGGATGTAGCCCATCCAGTATCTCTCATAGATCAACCACAGCCTCTTGTCTTCTCTGCTCTTTGGATGCTACTGCCCTATCAGTGGCTCCATCAGCACCCCCCCCCCCCCCCCCCCCCCCAGTAGTCCTCAAAGTGCATCCTCTTCAGCTAGGTCACCACTCTCTCACCGCCCCGCACTCAGTAGTCCTCACACCTGCCATACTTTCTGTCTGACACATGCTCTCTCTCTCTGTCTGACACATGTTTGCTCATTCTCTCTCTCTCTCTCTCTCTTGTTCTCTCCCTCTGTCTCTTTCATTCATTCTCTCTTTCTCTGTCATTGTCTCTATCTTTCTCACTCTATCTCTCTGTCTCTCTCGTTCTCTCTCTCCTTCACTTCACCATCAACCACAGGGATTGCTATCTCACTCTCTTATCCAAGTGTCTGTAGACCCAATGTGTCTGTCATTTTCCTCCTAGATTTGACACCACATATCTGGCTTGTCTTGTCCTTCTTGCCTAATCAATCAGATATTTTAGCTCCTGTCCCGGTTTATTTTTATTTTTTATTTTGCTTCTCTCTGTTGCTATTATAATAACAGCTCTCCCCTATTCAGATTACATCATTACCCTATTCAGATTATATCATTACCCTATTCAGATTTGAGCATTACCCTATTCAGAATATAGCATTGCCCTATTTAGATTATAGCATTACCCTATTCAATTGGAGCATTACCCTATTCAGATTAGAGCTTTACCCTATTCCGATTATAGCCTTACCCTATTCAAATTATAGCATTACCCTTTTTAGAATACAGCATTACCCAATTCATATTAGAGCATTACCCTATTCAGATAAGAGCATTACCATATTGATTATAGCATTATACTATTCAGATAAAAGCATTACCCTATTCAGATTAGATCATTATCCTATTCAGATTAGTCCATACCCTTTTCAGATTATAGCATCACCCTATTCAGAATATAGAATTACCCTATTCAGATTAGAGCACAGCCCTATTCAGATTAGAGCATTACCTGATTCAGATTAGAACATTACCTGATTCAGATTAGAACATTACCTGATTCAGATTAGAACATTACCCGATTCAGATTAGAACATTACCTAATTCAGATTAGAACATCATCCTATTCAGATGAGAGCATTACCCTATGCAGATCAGAGCCTGGAGGGGTTCTTGTTAAGTGGATAGAATCCGTGCATGACTGTCATCAATGACATAGAGAGCCTTTTTTCCCGCCTTTTTCACTGGAGATGGGCGAAAATCATTGCAGTTGACAGTTGCGGTCCCGTTCTCCAACTCCAACCCCTGCCTCGACCCCCAGCCCCAAACTGACGAGCTCAGGCCTCCCCCACTGGCACGCTCCTCCCCCTCCCCTCCCTCCCTCCCGAATCATCATCGCTCATCTCAGTGACACACACACACACACGTCGGCACGACACCTGCCACTCACAGTTGGGACACAAAAGCGCCTCCGTTCTATTTGGAGACGCCATTGTCCTATTCTCTGTAAGTGTCATTTAGCGCAGCACAGAGAATAATAGGGGTGAATGACACACATTTTAGTTCTGCTATCTTTTCTTTTGTACTGCGTGAGGATAAGTGAGCTTTTTATTTCAGCGCTGGTTTCATACGCCACCTGTACGAGAAACGTTTATACCATTGTGTAGCTGTTCATGAGTACAGTTCTAAGTTCTGATTTCACTCTAAAGATCCATCCATCGTCTAGGATTCTTTGGACAGTTACTATTAGAGTAGAAGGCCTTAACTCACAGGCTAGGCAAATCAGTGCATTCGTTTGTTCACAAAGTAAACAGCTTGGCTTATAAAAAAAATTATATATATATACATATACTATATTCTCTTGATTCTCTTTTTTTTCCCAGCACACACCCCAACATTTGTCAGGAACTGAGTGACATAAAAATAACGAATGGCAGAATCTATTGAACACATGAATATGAATACGAAGAATGCAATGATCTCTAACCTGCACTTTTATCAACCGTGTTCTCGGTCCCCTGTGTTAATATGAGGGAATGTGAAACACTTAGTGAGTAGATGCCTGCATGCACAGTGGAATGCCTTCAACCCACAGAGCTTGGCTCCTATACAACACATCCAGTGACTCTCTCTGACACAATGCAAGTTGACAATGTAAACCTTTCTTTTGGTTAATGTTTTCTTTGGATTTGCACTAGAAGTAAATGTAGAAGTAGCTCCCCCCCCCCTCCCCCCTATTTTTTTACTTGTCTATCTTGTATCCTTGATACCATATCAATAAAGTTGTGCCATTCTGCTGTCTGCCTGTACCTCACTGGTCTCCTCTCCCCATGAACGCTGTCCGTTTCCCCCCGGCGGCGTCTGGACGAACAGACGCAGACAGAGCTCAGAAACACGGCATGGATGAGTTTATCTCAGCTAACCCGTGTAGCTTTGACCATGCCGCGCTGTTTGAGATGGTGCAGCGGCTGACCCTGGACCACAGGCTCAATGACACCTTCTGCTGCCTGGTAGGTGACCCACCCCCAACACCCACACCTTCATTATGTGATGAATCGAGCATAACCTTTGTATGCTCGATACAAAGTATATGCATACACCAGGGGGCAGTATTGCGTTTCCGACTTCAAATGTACGTGAACCTATGCGCAAATCCGGAAACACGAGACGGAGCCTTCTCCATGGAAAATATGTTGGGAAAAGCATTGTATCCATGTGATAAAGATGTTGCAAAATCACTAACATGCACTGCTGAAAAGTAATTGGTCTATCACAACCCACTGAAAATAATGTTTTGAATTTGCTGGGTGTGATCATTTAATTCTCGTGTCTGGATGTCGACTGACTAATCTGACTGATAGAGCTTAACATCAGTTTTAAGGGTTAGTGTGTGATCATGTATCAATAAAGTCATATTATAATAATCCTTACCCCCATTTATGTTTCTATGTTCGTTTAAAAAAACTATTGGTTTGGTGTGGCAAACTGCAGTACAATTTTCAAGGCATTTCAGAGTAGAACACTTTTAATAGCCTGTTCTTTATTTGCAGATGCCCTCCAATGAAAGATAAAAAGGTTATGTGACTTTAAACTTTGACTGTAAGTGTGGCGTGAGGAGGGCTCTTCTTATTCTGTAAAGAAGGAATGCTACACTGTAAACACGAAAGAAGAAAGAAAGAAAGGGTTTTTACAGTGAAAGTACCATAAAAGGTTCTTGTAGGACGACCTGGATCAGGATCAGGCTGGAGCTCAACACTTGTCTGCCTGTCTACAGGGGTGGTTCAGCCCGGGCCAGGTGTTTGTTCTGGATGAGTACTGCGCCAGGAACGGGGTCAGAGGGTGTCACAGACACCTGTGTTATCTCCGCGACCTGCTCAACCGGGCCGACAACGGTGCCATGATCGACCCCACCCTGCTCCACTACAGCTTCGCTTTCTGCGCCTCCCACGTGCACGGGAACAGGTGCGTCCTACCAGCCCCCCCCCCCCCCCCCCCCCCCCCCCCCAGGCGGTGAGATACCTGTTGTGGGGGTTTGAATGTGGCAGCTTTATTACTAGGCCAGAGGAGAGACGCCGTACACTCTCTGCCAAGAGTGGAGTTTGTGTTGTACTCAGGTGTGGGATGGGATGTGTTCGCTAGGTTTGAGAGATATTAGTGGAGGAAATATAGTGTCTCGAGCTTCAGAACGTCCCCACATTATTGTTTGTTTTATTGTTTGATTGAGCATTTTTATGTGTTGTAATTGTTTTTTCAGTTCACCTTCTGTTGTAGGTTACTATATGATCATATTTGTCTTGTGTTATGTGTGTTTATTATTTACAAATGTCCCTTTCTCCATGATTTTCCTTTTTTCTTTTCTCTTCATCATTTTGTTGCCATAGTCTCATGTTGTCCATCCCATTCACCCCCATCATGCATCCCTTAAAGTCAGAGAGGTCAGCAATAACTGGGGGCCCCTGGTAGGGTGTGAGGCCCCACAGTCCCCAAAACAAAGCTCTCAAAGCCCAAAGCCGGGGACTACCACTTCCTCTGTAAAGGCAAGCAAATTCAAGTTTAGAATGAGGAGGGATTCCAAAGTTCCACCCCTCCAAGGACCCAAAAGGTGAGATGGTGTCATTTTGTTTTGTGTTATGTGTGATACACAGGAACAGACAGAAGATATTCTTCTCTCACATGTTGCAGGCAGTCGTTAAGGAGGTGAAAGAAATGGTAGACAATGTGATGACAAACCGCCAGGGACCGTTGGGCTTCATATGTTTGACTCTTTGCATTTCAGGCCAGATGGATTGAGCACAGTGAAGGTGGATGAGAAGGAGCGCTTTGAGGAAATCAAAGAGCGATTGCGCATCATACTGGAAAACCAGATCGTACAGTTCAGGTGAATAGAGGCTCTATACATTGTGCCAGTCCCATCTCTAAAATAACGTCTCTTGCATATTTTTTCTTAAATGTTATTCGTTTTCTTTGTCATTTTACAGATACTGTTTTCCTTTCGGTCGTCCTGAGGGGGCATTGAAGGCCACTCTGTCTTTGCTTGAGAGGGTTTGTACAACATAATGCACACACACACACACACACACACACACACACACACACACACATAATCACAGGCATACATGTACACACAACAAACACACGTAAGTAACACGATGTCCTCCATAATATCCGGTAGGTCCTGATGAAGGATATTGTGACGCCAGTGCCACAAGAGGAGGTGAAAGGAGTCATCCGCAAATGCTTGGAGCAGGCAGCTCAGATCAACTACCAACGCATTACAGAATATGCGAAAATTGAAGGTAATCAATAAGCAATCAATAATGATCACAAGGATGTCAAAAACGTGTATGGGATGAGAATTGTATTTGTATTTATTTTTTTGCTTTTGGATTTAAACATTCACTTTTTTAGCCGATGGTTATCAACATTTGTTACGTGAACATTGCACCATAATGGTGAAATTGTACCTACAATTACCATTATGATTTCTCCAATTGTGTTGTTCAATTGAGGACAAGAAAATTACTGAAATGGCTGTCTCTGAGTTCCTTACTTCTTTTTTCTCTGGGTTGCACATATAACTGTACACATTGTAAATTATCCCAAATAATTTGGACAGTCAGTCGGTCACCTTTTTTATATCTCAGTCCAAATAACTCTCTCCTTTGTTTCAGGCCTGTTTTAGCTCTGTGCTGTTTCTGTAGGTCAAGTTGCGTTTTGTGTAGAGGTGTGTGAGTAAAAATGCATTCAAATCCAAAGCCATGAAATCTGTTGATGTGCTGGTCTTTCATTGTGCTGAGTAAGGCTGAATCCTGGCCTCAGGCGTTCTTAAATTTTTGGACCGTAAGTCCCCCTTCGACAAATGTCCTCTCCCAACTCCCAGCTTCCTGTTGATGCAAACCTCCCATTCCCTTCTGTCTTCTGATCTCTGAACTTCCTCTGATTCCACCGAGCTGACTGGCGCTTGCCTTGAAACAGCAGTGTCTAGTTGCTTCAAACCGATGTTCTCGCTCTGGAACGCTGTCTCCCACTCTGCTAGTCCTTCCTTCCTTCCTGCCTTCCTTCCTTCCTTCCTGCCTTCCTTCCTTCCTTCCTTCCTTCCTTCCTTCCTTCCTTCCTTCCTTCCTTCCTTCCTCCCGTCCTTTCTACCTTCCTTCCTTCGCTCCAGCTGTTGGCCTTTACAGTGCTATCACTTTATTTGACTTTATAAGTTGTGTTCATAAATGGCTCCCAAGCCAATACTAACGAATGCTGGGTTTGATCTGCAAACCAGCATTACCAACCTGCATGTGCTTAAAATACATTATGACAAGGTCTTTCTTTATTGACGTGGTGGCATATTGTAAAAGAAGAGAATGAAATTCTCAACAGAAGGTTAATAGCACCAGAGTATGAGATGGCTACTGTGTTATACTTTACTGCTATATTACCCATGTATGAAGGCCTTGCAAGGAGCTTTCAGGATCTGAACATAACAATATGCTCCATGCCTTTAAAGAAACCCTTAGGGTGCTGAAGATACTAAGGAGTTAACCTTACTATCTTACCATGCCACATGGACTGATCCCCTCCCTACCCCTTCCTCTCTGCCTGGAGAAAATCAGGTCCTAACTAAACCCCACTATAGTCCTGGTGATGACAAGGTCCTCACTAGACCACACTATAGTCCTGGTGATGACAAGGTCCTCACTAGACCACACTATAGTCCTGGTGATGACCAGGTCCCCACTAGACCACACTATAGTCCTGGTGATGACCAGGTCCCCACTAGACCACACTATAGTCCTGCTGATGACCAGGTCCTCACCAGATCACATTATAGTCCTGCTGATGACCAGGTCCCCACTAGACCACACTATAGTCCTGGTGATGACCAGGTCCTCACTAGACCACACTATAGTCCTGGTGATGACCAGGTTCTCCCTATAGTTTGAACTCACCTCTCATTGGGCAGGACAGCCTCACCTCCTCCCACCTCCTCCAACCCTCCCACCTCTGACCCTGCCTCTTGCATGCACCCCATCCTCTTTTCTAGGGAAAAAGAGGGAAATGTATGAGCACCCTGTCTTCTGCTTGGCATCACAAGTGATGGATTTAACCATCCGTGAGTACCTTCATCAACCTCCTCTGCCTCTCCTCCTCCTGCTCCTCCTTCGATTGAGGTAGCTTCTCCATCACCTCATTCCCTCTCCTTCCCCCCCCTCCTCCCAGAGGAGATTTGCTACCCCCTCCATGCTTCTTTATATGTGTTGCTCATGTCTGTTAGAGTGAATGGAGAACGTGAGATCGAGCTTCAAGGCATCCACTGTTTCTCTCAATTACGCCAGGCTATTTATTTATTTTTGTTGTTACCAAGTGCCGTCTGTCTGAGATGGACATGAATGAGAGTTCTGGTCTTGTTTGGCTTCTTACTTTTGGTTTGGGACCGCCTGTTTCCTTTGACTTGAATGCATTTTTACATTTGCCTACATTGTTATCTTCTTCCTTCATCCTGGTGGTTGTGTGTCAGTGGTTGTCGCTGCACTGGGACCAGCACTCTCTGGTAGAGGAGCTTCTCGGAGCAAGGTTATGTTACTGGGAGACAAACAATGGGAAACCTTTTGTTTTTGTTTTGTGTTGTTGCCTTAACCGTGCAATCCAGCTCAACTAAATTCACGTCTTTGTGCATTCTGTCCTCGATTCTGTCGCAGATGTTCTGAGTGTCCTACCTGTCTCTAGTCCTACCTGTCTTTAAATGTCTGAACCTTGTCTTGTATGTTAACCAACATCTTGTTGTCATATTTATTTTCCACAGGTAACCGTTTCAGTGTTTCTGTTTTTTTAATTGAAGTGTTTTGTGACGTTTCATGTGTAACCTACAAACTCCACTCCATCTGAGCAGAAAGCCCTTCTGGAGGATTCTCTCAAAGGGTCAGATGGCGATGCCTAACAAGCTTTACCCTGTAACGCGATCACCGTAGAATCGGTTCACTCTCAACTTCTCCTGTTTATCTGCTCTCTTCTCTTCTCTTTCTTGCTGAAGTTGAGAAAGGTCAAAAGGATCCGAAGGATCCAGGTGAAGCAATGTTTAGCTTGTGGCCTAGCCATAGTGTAGATGAGCACTCACACACATAGTGCACACACACACACACAATGCACACAGCGCACGCACACACACAAACACAAACACACACCATTATACACATACATGCATGAATTGCACCACTACACACACGCACGCAGCATGTACACACACACACATACACACACACACACTCACACACAAACCCACAGTATATGCACGTAGCCCGCACACACACAAATCAAATGTGCGTAGAACACATTATTATCAGTCTAATGTTTTTAAATACATAAAACATTTTAATTATCACTTGCATGCATAAGGAAATGGAACTTCTTATAACAGATAAGACACATAACTGCACATTCGCTGGAGCCGTCAAAAAATATATTTTGACATTCTACTTACTTTTTTGTGGAGATTGAATTACTTAATACCGTTTGAGACCTAGTACATGTGTCGAGTCAATTTAAATGCATACATTTGCATTCACTTCATTAAGTTTAGCCTCAAGTGCAATTTTTCATATTGTTGAATGTGTGTAAATGGAATAATTGCTAATAAAAGAAAGCAATACAATCTCTACCAAAAAAGTATTAATTAACTGAATGCTATGCATATACATTCATGTTAGATAAATTAGGTTTTCCTCATTAAAATATCCTTAGTACTCCCTTCATCATCAAAGTCAATGCAAATGTTTTAGATTTCCACCAAACCCCCTTTTTGCTTGCCTCTTGAAAGTTTAAAATACGTTTGCATACTAATTTCATAATCCTTCATACATGATCATATACTTCAAATCCAAGTTGCTGATGCATCACAGCAATGAATAACATTAGATATTGATGAAATGCGTAAATATATAGACTCGAATTTAAGTAGCCGTGACAGCATGTAATATATATTCTAATAGTAATGCACTTTTATTAAACAATGCCAATTAAAGCTAGACACAAAGATCCTAATCTAAGCCCAGACAAAAAAATATATAAAGTTGTTTTCCATAACCTTGTATTTATTTTGGAGCTACATGTGATTTGTAAAAAAAAAGTTTTTAATCCATGTGTTAATGTATCATTCTATTCAGATGGTATAAATACATCATCAAAACCGCACACAGCCACCATAGAGCCCTAGAGGTCTTTGTTGTATAACGCATCTATTTTCACAGTATTTGTCTGTTCAGTGTTAAGGTGTCGTCCCACACCCCATGCCATGCAACAACCTGTCCTACAGATGCTTCACATTCAGTCACATCACGCAATGCATCCGTCCAACGCCTGTGACATCCCCCCCCCCCCCCCCCATTCTCTACGGTCTAAAAGCGCTTGATTTTCCTGCAGCATTCTTTCATTTGATTTCATTTTTCTCACAACGGCCTCATTTCAGTGTTGCCTGATGCTTGAACTGCTTTCACTGAGAATGATTCTAGAGTTTAAATGCTACGGCTAGAGCGTGTGTCAGCAAGTCTTTGGATGTTTTATTATTTTCCCTTATATTTTTTAAACTGTTAAATATTTACATGAGAATGTTGTTTATATATTTAGCAAAATAACCCCCTTGGGCCTCCTCTGTTACGGTCGGCTAACTGCTCTCTCCTCGCCGAAAATCCCTTTTTTTTCTCAGAGAACGCGGGTCGCTTGGTAACCCCAGCCAAGAAGCTGGAGGAAACCATCCGTCTGGCGGAGCTGGTCATAGAGGTCCTTCAGCAGAACCAGGAGCATCATGCAGAGGTGAGCGAGAGTCTCTCTCTCTTTCTCTCTCTCTCTCTCTCTCTCTCTCTCTCTCTCTCTCTCTCTCTCTCTCTCTCTCTCTCTCTCTCTCTCTCTCTCTCTCTCTCTCTCTCTCTCTGTGTTCACACTCACTCTTATCCTAACTCGCCCCACAGTGGCGACTCTGGGATAATTCTCAGTGGTCTATAAATGACACTGTTTTGATGTGAATGGTCAACTAAAATATAACTTTGTCATAGATTTCACTTAGGAACTCACTAATTGGACAGAATGGGCGACATGTGACGGGGCTTTTAAATTACAAAGAAAATGATCAAGTGTACGCAGCTCGCCCAACTAATTCATAATTCATGACTCACTGGTGCAATGTTATATAAACGGATGGATGCCCTAAAAAAGTGAATTATTCGACTGTATTCAGGCCAGTCAAATAATAAGCAGATGCATACATACAGGCTAATATCTGCTGCTGCATTCCCTATTTGCCATTTCTATTAGAACTATTACTATTGTAAAATAATGACCAAAAATTGCATTACTTTTTCTTTTCACCCGAGGTACAACTTGCACGTCCCTGTAACGCCGCCAGCGCGGCGTGTTGTAGCATGCACAGATGTATGGCGCTAAGAGCTCACCCAATGTAGCCTCACGCCTATGTAGACCAAGCAGATTCATTGTATCTCTCTGAATATGCTTGACAGGCTGCAGTCACAAGTTCTGGAGATCAATCGGTACAGTATTGCTGTTTCTCTCTCTCTCTCTCTCTTCAGCCCCCCTCCCCTACCCCACACACACACACACACCCATCACTACCCCCCCCCCCCCCCCCCCCCCCCTATGTATCGCATGGGCGCCAATATGGCTAACGCACCTCGTAGGAGCCAGGAGCACAGTGCAACCCCAACACAACACCAGGTGGTGTTGTCCGCAGAAAAGCAGAACGTTGGGACCCTCCGAGTCCGTTCAGACGGCGGCGCTGTAGCTTGCACAAACATGTCGTGGTCATAGAGCATGTTCCATACTGGGCCATAAGATTCTCCTCCTCTCCCTCCTTGATATCCTAGCATGCTCAACAGACTCAGACCCCCCACTGGTGTGTCCCATGTGAAACTCCCAGAAAGTCCAACCCACCATGAATGTCTCCACTCCATCTGATGGTCACGTTCACGGTTCCCAGCATTCTCCCCTTCTCCTCCTCCTCCTCTTCCTCCTCCTCTTCCTCACTGCCCGGCTCCCTTCCTCCATCTCTCTGCTTCCTAGTGGTAGTTTATAACCAAGCCCTCTCTAAGATAAATGTCTGAAAGGTACTTAATGTCTCATCTCCCTGTGTCTTCACTGTTCATATGACGTGGGGACTCTCCACACAGGGGAAAGAGGTATGTAGTTAAAACAATGCCCCAACCCCCCCCCCCCCCCCCCCCCCCCCCCTCATCCCAACCTGGTAATGCTTTGTGCATGTGCTGCAGATGATGCCAAAGACCCCCCCCCCCCCCCCCACCCCCCACCCCCCACACCCACCCCGTCCTCTTCCCTCACGTATGGGTGTAGCTCTTCAGGGCCTGTTGCTTTAAGACTGTTGCCTGGATACGGTACTGTCAGCATTGCCGGGCTCAGCACCCGGGGCCCCTATCACATCCCGGGACATCATGTGATGTTCCTCATGCCACCGCTCTCTGCCTGTCTGCCGTTGCGTCCCTGTCCGCCTTCACCTGGCAGTTGATAAAATTTGAAACGATCAAGTCGTTCCCTGCGGCCATCCATTCTTTCACACGTTCACTCCTTGAATGGGATGGACAAGAGCTTGCGTTTGCTGCCTGCAATACTTAAGCATTAGCGTTTGCAAAAAAAAGCATTTAGTGTTGGAAGGTAGAGCAGGTAAGTGGACAGGTGAGTTTCCACATCGTGGTTAAGCTTTGCGGGGTGAATACAAGATATGTTTGAGATCATAAACAAACCAAAACTAAAAAAACTAAAACGAAGCATGCCGTGCCATAATGTGAGAGAAAAACAACACGCTTCTTCTCACTTGTCACACTGAGTCTGGCAACGGGTTTCGCTTGGCTCCATTAGCCCGAGCCAAGACTGCCAGCGGAAGCAGCAAGCTGGGATGTCATGTGGGAGAATTCCTGGAGGAGACTCCGCTCCCGAGATGTACGACATGTATTTACGAAAACAAAAAACACAACTAATTGGGAACAGCAGTGCTGCTACGTGCTGCAGTCCTTGGTATGCCCGGAGAAGGGTGCCCAACATGCATGCATCACGTTAACAGCTAACGGATCTAAAGGGTATGCTGGTTGAATATGAATGATGAACAACCCTCATCTTGAAATCAGGAGCATGCATGCAAGAGTTCCACCTTTTGCATGAGAATAAACCCTCTAACATTCAGGCATCAGCCCAGGGGCTGGGGGGGGGGGGGGGGGGGGGGGGGAATCAGCACTCTTCACGATAATGTACCTGTGTACCATTTTTACTTCATGAAACCGCATGATTCAGACGTATATGAGTAACTGCACAGGAGCACATACAACATTTGAGGCATCGATGATTAACAGCCGTTAAGCACTGATCTTGAGGACCTCAACACATTCTCACAGCGAGGGGCCCACATTTTCTTTTAATGAATCGCTAAAAGGTCTTGGTCGCAGAAAAGCACGCTTTTTGTGTTCACACTTCCATGTGGTTCCATGTTTATTCCACCCTCCCCCACCCCCAGTCTTGAATGTCGTGGTGACTTGCTCATCGCCTGCGGTCTCTTCTTCTAGGCTTTCGCGTGGTGGACGGACCTCATGGTGGAGCATGCAGAGAACTTCCTGGCCCTCTACGCCGTCGACATGGACGCGGCGCTTGAGATCCAGTCTCCTGAGAGCTGGGACAGCTTCCCTCTCTTTCAGCTGCTCAACGACTTCCTGCGGACAGACTGTGAGCAGCCTTCGGCAGTCTTTATGACAGCCTGTACCCATCCACTACACTGTATAGTATTTATTTCTTCATGTCTGCAGAGTGACAAGAAATCTCTTTTTCTCTCTCTCTCTCTCTCTCTCTCTCTCTCTCTCTCTCTCTCTCTCTCTCTCTCTCTCTCTCTCTCTCTCTCTCTCTCTCTCTCTCTCTCTCTCTCTCTCTCTCTCTCTGCCTGCCTCTCCCTCTCTCTGCCTCTCTCTCTCTCTCTCTCTCCCTCTCTCTGTTCTCGGTCTTCTGTTTCCCCTTCTTTCCTCCCCCAACCAAGATCATCTGTGCAATGGAAAGTTCCACAAGCACCTTCAGGATCTGTACGCCCCCCTGGTGGTTAGATATGTGGATCTGATGGAGTCCTCCATCGCACAGTCAATTCACAGGGGCTTTGAGCGCGAGTCATGGGAGCCTGTGAAGTAAGGAGCAGTTGGTTCAAAATAACTCAGCCGTGAAACGGTGGTTGGAGAAGGCGGTATTTTTTTTCTCGTTTCTCGTTTCCCCACACCCTGCTTTTCCTTCGAGTGGTATCTAGACAGATAAGTGTGTGTGTTTTTTTATTTTTATCGTACCGTCTGCAAAATACATTGAAAACATGTCCTTGTAAGGAGATTTATGCGACCAATGCATATTTCTGACCGGTTTCCTCTTCCTCCGTGTGGACGGGTCACTGGGTCGACATGTAATCTCAGTCACCAGAGAGAGAGGGTCTCCAGGCTATATCTCTCAGGCTATATTTCTCTATCTCTATCTATTTTGTTATTTTTCATTCTTAATATGTTTCTTTTTTTTCTCATGGCGCTAACATGTTTTCTTTAGTATTCTTTGGTCTGGAAAAGTAAGGACAAATGTGGTTGGACAACTAGAAATACTTTTTATTTCCTTATGCTTTATTAATTATTAATTATTATGATGTGCTTTCTTCTTACACTGCTTTTATTACAGTATGTGTGTCTCACAAGTCAAGACCCTATTCCTGCGTCTGTCCGTCTCTCTGTCTCTCTGTCTTTCTGTCTGTCTGTCTGTCCGTCTGTCTTTATTTTTTACTGTGTTTTCGTGTGTGTCCTATAACGACTGTCGGTCTTGTCTTGCGTTCTTCTCTTGACTTGATTTCAGATTTGGTTATTTTTTGATGATGAATGTGACATGGCTTTCTTGCATTACATTACCACTGTTATGGATTTTTTTTTTCTGTCTTGTCTTTTCTACAGGAGTTTAACAAGTAATCTACCCAATGTCAACCTACCAAATGTCAACCTCCAAATTCCCAAAGTACCAAATCTGCCCGTGCCAGTAGCAGGACTATCAGTTAACCTTCCGCAAATGCCTAGCTTTTCTACCCCGTCATGGATGGCAGCTATATATGACTCTGAGTGTGTATTCCACAAGTTCACCGTAGAATTGCTAGTAGAAAAACTAAAGTAGAGATCTTGGTACGAAGACGATAATAATAACAATCAACTGAAAATCACAACAACAAAGAATTGCTTCTAGGATTAATTTAAAATTGATTGTGTTCAACTTCAAATTGCTAATGCCGAAATGGATGGTGTTGAATTGATCTTCATGCCAAGAGCTTTATAGTTCTTAGAGTAGACGGGGGGCTCTGTTTCCTTCTGATGAAAGGCTGCGGTCCTGTCATTTATCTCAACATGCATGCTGTTGAGCTGAGGTACAGAGGCACCGGCTGTCCACACCTATATTCCTCTAAGGCCATTTGGAAGGAATGTGTCAGGATTGACCCAAAAAAAAAATCCTTTCAAACATCCTCGTAAAGATGCTCTCTTTTGTACAACGAGTTCCTCTGTAATTCTGAGCGAGAATTCCACTTGCAGTTAATGATACCCCGATTATATCACACGTGTCGTGTGGGCAACCTCTACCCCGATCCCAAGTCTTTAGTTCCCAGGAGGGACAGAAGGGGAATAGGATGCAGGGGCTGAACAGAACTTGGTGTCAGTGGGTACACCGTCTTCCTCTGAAACTGTGGAGCTCTGCTCTGGTCCTGTCAGACTCACCTGCTCGTCTTCTCATTCTGTTCCCTCCCTCCCCCCTCTCTTCAACCCCCTGCATCCTTCTGATCTGACTGAGGGCCTTCTAATCAGGGCCCAGAGCCCTGTTAGAACAGGCCCTGCATGACATGGTGCCCACCCCAGGGGAACGCCCTGCTGCCTGGGGGGGACATAGATGTTCAGAGATGGCATGTGATGTCGGGGGCGGTGGTTTTCTCTTTTCTTTTGTCTGTTCAAAGACAAAGAGAGCCATTGGGATGTGAATGAAACGTATCTCCTGACATCGCTTGCGTCCCCCCCCATCCCCTCCTCTCTCCCCCCTCCGCCCCCGCCTCTCCCCCGTTACCACACAGTGTGATAGACTCTGTAACCCCCACAGTGGTGGTCAACCTGCATGTGCCCCCACTGGACATCTCGGTCAATAATCATACTGCTATGACATGGTTATTGATTTTGTTTTGGTAACCCCCCCCCCCCCCCCTTCCCCTCCCTCACTCCTCCGTTGCCGTTCCCATATTCACCCATACACTGACTGTAGATAAAAGAAGAAATAAAACGGGAAAAAAGCCTATATTTGGGTTGCACCAGTCAGTCTATGGCCGGTGTCTTAGACAGAATAAAGGTGTGTTGAGGTGTAGAGGACCTGCATCCTTCTCTGCACTCCCCCCCCCTTCCCCCCTTCTCCCCATCCTGTAGCCACCCCCCCTCCGCCCTTTTGCCCAGCAGAGTGCACCGGTATTCTCTAACTCCTGTGTGTGTGTGTGTGTGTGTGTGTGTGTGTGTGCATACGTGCATGCGTCTGCGTGTGTGTGCATCTGCGTGCGAGCGTGTGTGATTGTGTGTGTGTGTGTGTGTGTCTGCATGTGTGTGTGTGTGCATGTGTGCGTGTCTGCGTGTGCATGCGTGTCTGCGTGTGTGTGCGTACGCGTGTGCTTGTATGTGTGTGTGTGACTGTGTGTGCGCGTGCGTGCGTGTGCGTGTGCGTGTGTGTGTGTGTGTGTGTGTGCAGTAATGGCTCCGGGACGTCCGAGGACCTGTTCTGGAAGCTGGACGCGCTGCAGACATTCATCAGGGACTTGCACTGGCCCGAGGATGAGTTCGCCAAACACCTGGAGAGCCGCATTCAGCTCATGTCAAGCGACATGATCGAGAACTGCGTCAAACGGTGTGTAGCTGGAGGGGTAGTGTTTGTGTGAATGCGTGTGTTAGCATGTGTCTGTGTATGTAAGGGGTAGTTCACACCAAAAGTGTCACGTAAGCATAGCGTAGGGGACTCGTCATACGCTTTGTTTAAGCGGCCATATTAATCAATGTTGCAATTCACACCGGCAACGTCAACTCTATTTATCCTGGCTGCATGTATGCCTCAACAGGAGTGTATTTCCCACAGAGATCCATGCAAAACATATGTATTTAGTTTGTGTCAAACTCTATGTGCATCAACCACACATATAAATGATGATTCCTGGTTTTAATGAACGCTAAAGTCATCTCCATCCTCCATCTAAACAAAGGGTCTCTAAATGCGTTTGAAATGGTTGACAAGGAAATGAAAGATTCCGACTCATTGATAGTAGGGAGTAAATCTGTTTTAATGACGTAAAGTTGGTAGTGGTCATAGACTAATAATGAATACTGACCGTATTTAATGATGGAAGTGATGATGGGGTCAGTATGAATTAGACGTGCCGCATACGCTACGCTTTCATTACGCCTTTATTTTGAAATTGGGGTAATGTGTGTTTGGAAGACTGACAGAAAGGGAAAGAAATTAAACAAAAATGATTGAAAAAGAGAACGGGGCCAGATGGCGAATAGACGTTAATGTTTCAAGACATTGCAGCCTGGAGTAGGATATTGTAACGGCACCTGACACTTTATTCTGTATTTCTGTTGTAAATCGCCTGGCAGTACTCGGATGGCGTTTGAATCCAAGCTAACAAAGAGCAGCAGGTCCACAGACTTCCGCATCTCTCCATCGATATGCACCATGTTCAACGTGATGGTGGACGCCAAGGACCAGTCAGCCAAGCTGTGTGCTATGGAGATGGGCCAGGAGGTAACACGCCTGGGTTAATGGGTTTGGGTCGCCTGTCAAAATAAATAAAGACATGCGGGAGACATCGCAGCGGCTGAATCCTTTTGCACCGGGTCTCTGTTCTAATTCTTTTCAGAAACAGTACCACACCCAAATAGATGAACTGATTGAGGAGAGTGTGAAGGACATGATCCAGCTTTTGGTGGCAAAGGTACAACAAGGGATTATCATGATGATACACCGTGTTTAATCTCCCTGCGAATCAGAAACACAGACAGATATTGTGTTGTTTTGTTTCTTGTCCTAGTTTGTAGTCATTCTGGAGAGCGTGTTGGCCAAGATCTCCAGATACGACGAAGGCACTCTTTTCTCATCCTTCCTGTCGTTCACGGTGAGGCCTCTCTCTCTGGAGACCCCACTGGCTCAAAGTAATGTCAAAGGTTTTCCTTTTTAACACAAAAACCCATGCATGTCTTTGTTCTGATTGCAGGTGAAAGCTGCTTCCAAGTATGTGGATGTACCTGTAAGTAGGAAAAAGCCATTGTGTATAAAGTATGTGGATGTACCTGTAGGATACAGCCATAGTGTATAAAGTATGTGGATGTACCTCTGATTTCCATACATTTAATTTTTAATGTTGTTAGGAAATGGTGAAAAATGTAATCATTATAACATTCAAGTACTGAATGTGCCATTTGAACTATCTTCATTGCTAAATGGAAAGGAATATCTTCATGACATCACTGATTACAATCAGCCTTTTTCAACCTCTGTATTTTGAACGTGGTCTGATATAAACACAAAGGCAGGAGTGTGGCAGTAATGGAAACGCATCAACAGCCAAGCTTCGCTATGTCATTTAGCCATCCCTGGCCATTACCTGCACTTAAACACATGCTTTATTTTTAATGCGCATCCGACAGCAGTTGCAACGACCGCTTGCACCTTCCAAACCCCCCCCCCCCCCCAAGCCATGTGCTCCAATCCCATGAGCACATGGCTTTAGGTTAGGCAAAACATAGATATGCCAAGCAGCCTCTACAAAAGGGCTGGGCATTGAATTCCCAAATCTCATCGGGTATATGAAACACACACAAACACACACACACACACACACACACAAACAGGGTTGTGAGCTCACGTCCTGTGCAACCACCCCATGAATGCTGTTGTCCATCTCTTCCACAGAAACCGGGGATGGACGTGGCGGATGGCTACGTGACCTTTGTGCGCCACTCTCAGGACATACTGCGTGATAAGGTCAATGAGGAGGTGTATATAGAAAGGTTATTTGATGTAAGTAAGATGCCGTCCCCTCCTCATCACAAGGGAGGGTCTTTCCACAATGTGGTCAAAACAACAGGGCAGGAAGGGATAAGTTTCCATTTTATACCAAAAAACGAGGAGATGCACCTCGGCCAAGCGGGAGAGAACTGTTTTGGTTCTTCACCGACTGTGGCGCTCTCTCTCTCTTCGCCTCTCTCTTTACTGTGAACCTCAGCTGCTGCCCCCTGTATTCTGGTGTGCATCACCACAGTGCTTTTGGACCTTTGTGTATGAAATCACTATAGTTTTACAATCAAAGAGTCCATAAAAGTGCCCCTAAAAAGGATTATCTCAAGCAGTGCTCTCTGAGTAGAACAAAATGATTTGCACACAATAGCAACAATTTGTTTTGCTAAACTGGCATCCTGACATCTTTAGGCCGCCAAGCTGGCACATTAAAGGGTGAACAAACATTAAGAGCCTACTGCAGCGGCCGTTTTCTGATTGGAGCAATGGTGCCGAGGGATGTCACCATGGCATGTGGCAGCCAATCAGAAACGGCGGTTACAATGCGCCCGTGTTTGCACCGAGTCCCTGTTTGCTTGGTTACTCGGGAGGACATGAAAGTGATGTCAGTAACTTTAAGGCCTCACTCGAGACACACCTTGTGTATCAAGCGTTTAAGCCTCCTTTACATTCTCAAGCACACACTGTACTACTGTCGCGTCAGCAAACAGTAGTCATCCAGTTGGCACACACACACATACCCACACGGGACACCCTATGATGCTAATCTGGCAAGTAGAGAATGCTGTGTGTACACGTCTCTATCGCTAGGGTACGAGAGCACTGCCTTATAAAGCCATAATCCTCATGTCTCCATACGTGACTTGAAGTATATGTTCTACTGTGGTGTGTGTGCTTCATGACATTCAATGTGAATGGCATGAACACACACAGCCGAGTGGTGTGTGTGTGGTGTGTGTGTGTGTGTCTGAAAGAGGGTCGAATGCTGTGTGGCGGTGGTGTGTGTATTTTACACTTGAGTAATGCGTGATGTGTGTGTGCGTTTAAGCTTCCGGCCTGGGTCTACCTGTGTGAGTGGACTGTGTGATGTGCTGGGGTGTGGTCCGGGAGAAGTTGTGATTTTTGTGTTTTGTTGTGGTGTGTTGTGGGACGCACTGTTGGATGTGGTTATTTATTTTGAATGGCTGTTCCACAAAGACACACAAAGTTTTGTCTTCTTGTGTCATTAATACTCCCCCGTGGTGAATCCCTTGTATTAGTCTCACTGCACACACCAATATCATAGGTGGAATTTATCTTAAACGATCATTCCGTAAAGCTGTGTATATGTTTGACCATAGTTTTATGAATAATATAGTTTGTCGTGGTGTTTGTTTTCCCTCCAATGCATCTTCAGCCATTGTTTTTGCATGCGTTCAAACCAACTCAATGTTTGCCCATGGTTTCCTCTGTATCTCTTTGCCTTTTTATCTCACCCCTTTCTCACCCTCTAATCAACACCATCCCTGCTGCCTCCTCCTCTCTTTTTATCCAAAAACGAAGAAAAAAAAGTGGCACTTATCTCAAAATGTTGCGTTGTTTTATCACATTATGTTGACTGGCATGGTTTTTTTTAAGAGTCAAATAATCTTCCTGTGTACATCTTCTAGCATGACCCTCTTCTCTTCAGAGCTGTTCCTCATGCGCACATACGACACCACACCCTTCTGCACGCGCTCAGCCAGATCTGCATGCACTGTGAGCTGGACAGGCATCTGCATAACCTCAAGCCTTCTGGCTAATTAAAACACAGTATATATATATCCAGAAATAAAAGCGATGACCTTGTCAAACTAAACAAGAGGCTGTAGTAGTCTCTCTCTCTCTCTCTCTCTCTCTCTCTCTCTCTCTCTCTCTCTCTCTCTCTCTCTCTCTCTCTCTCTCTCTCTCTCTCTCTCTCTCTCTCTCTCTCTCTCTGCATTCCTGCCTACTCACACGTTTGACGTCGAAATGAGTGTGACTTTTTCTAAAGTCGACGAGTGTTGACATGACTTGGTGTGCTGTTGTCTCATAACTTCTAATGGGAACCCTCTCTCTCTGGATCAAATCTCTTCCAAGGAAATGAACGCTATGACAGAACAGCATGCCAGCCTGCTACCCATTTTCCTTGCTCATGAATTTATTTTGCCAACAAACTCCAATCGACAATTTCTATCAGCTCCATTTAAAGTAGAAATGCTAACACACCTCACCTTTAATTTCAAATTTGTGGGGTACATGTTATTTAATTTGCCTGTTTTGCCATTTCTAAGAACATAGCCTTTACAAATATGTTAAAGATCAATGTTAAACAATCTACAAAAAAAATATTACAAATTTAATTTGGACTTATGTGCATATCTGCCATCTCTCTTAAATTTGACTTTTCTTTCCCCTTCTAAGAATGTTATAGTTTGTTTACAATTGTCAACCAATGTTGTTCTGCAAGGGTGTGTGTGTGTTTGTGTATGCATGTGTGCCTGCATAATTTGGGAATGGCATTGATTTTGTTGAAGAACTTAACCCCAACTACACTACCGTCTCTCCACTTAGTTTGTTGGACTGCTTTAAAAAATACAATCAAAATAGTGAGGAACTAGTGAAAGGAGAAGACTCATAATTGATGAACCCACTCTCTGCCAGTTGATCAATGTCAGCAATACTATAACATAGGAGATGATGGCTTTCTGTCCCATATTGATAGCTGTCATGTTCAGTCCTAGTGGAGGCATGAGCGGATGAGTTATATAATCTGGTGTGTTCTGTTTGGTTGGACTAAGAAATGAATTGCTGATTATTTGCTTGTTATTGCGTCGCCCTAGGGCTGCATGTTTGCAAACCGTAGCATTATAATATATCAAAGGAAGCCATTATTTCTCGTCAAGGTAGACACCATTCAGTCTTGCAGTCATGCAACAACTAGCTGAAGTTGCATCGTTTAAGCCCTGAAGCCCAGTAACCATATTTAATTATCTTATATCTGTTTATCCAATAACATGTGGTCATTGCATGGCTAAACCTGTAGTCTTATGGTGACTGGCTGGGTTGAATGAAGGCGTGTTTCATGTCTGATGTTGAGTCTAGCCAAGTGGTGTGTAGGTTAGCGTGCGGGGCTGCCAATAGCTGCCAGCGGAGGTATGTGCGTCCTGAGTGTGTGTGTGTGTTTTGCTGGAGAGCGCTGTGTTTGTGTGTGTTGCAGCAATGGTTCACGGCCACCATGAACCTTCTGGGCACCTGGCTCACAGAACGCATGGACCAGCAGCTCCACGTCTACCAGCTTAAGATCCTCATCCGGATCGCTAAGGTAACTTATTCATATTAGTTCATCATAAGGTACATTATTAAAATTAGTTCATCATAAGGTATATTATTTATATTATTTAATCATAAGGTACATTATCAATATATTATACTATTAGTTCATAATAAGGTACATTATTGATACATGATTAGTTCATAATAAGATACATTATTGATACATTATTCGTTTATAATAAGGTACATAATCCATTTATTATTAGTAAATAATTAGGTAATTATTCATTATTAGTTCATAATAAGGGATTGTATAAGTAGATAGAAGGATATATTATTACCAGTTAGCAGAACATCTTCTGCTAACTGGATATTTTTGACATTCTGAGATAAAAGTGAAATTAAGTCAAAACAGGAAGTCTGTTTTGCATAAATGCAATGTTTATTATGATTCATAAAAGTAGACTGATCAAATGTAAATGAATGAAGAAAGCATTTTGTATCAAGATTAGTAATCATTTTAAAGTAGATGTTTTAAAACGGTTGGCGGTTCGTCCCTCTCATATATATTCACGTGGCCGCTTTGATTGACATATAGCGTAACCATGAAAAACACATCTCACTGATATTCATGAGCTCATAACATCAACACATCACAGCACCCTGATGTAATGAGGGTTGATTTGTATGTCAGATCATTTAAAGACAATACAAATTGCATAACCCCTTTAAAGCACCGAGCTCTTATTAAAAAACAAAACTAAAAAACAATGTTTGTTGTGTCAACAATGCCCATTCCTCTCTCCGCCTCTGTAGAAGAAGTACAGAGACTTCCGCCTGCAGGGGGTACTAGACTCCACCCTGAACAGCAAGATGTACGACACGGTGCGCAACAGACTGACCCTGGAGGAGGCTACGGCCTCTGTGCGGGAGGGAGGCATGCAGGGCATCTCCATGAGAGACAGCGATGAGGAGGATGAAGACGACGACTAGAGATAGCGAGAAAGAGATAGATAGAAAAAGAGAGAGATAGAGAAATAGAGAGAAAAAGATTACCTGCTCTGACACTCTGCCCCTCCCACCCCATTAAACACACCCTTTACCCACCCCAACCTCCACTACCACCTCCTCCTCTACCGCCCACCCTAACACCCCCCAACCCCACCACACTTTTGACTTTAGCCTGGTAACCGATGCATGTACCAACTCTGTTACTCAGATAGCCACTCTAGGATCCCTTTGTCAGCTCGAAAAATGCCAACGAAGGAATTATAAACTATAAAATACGATTAAAAAATAGTTACTTATACTGAGGAAAATATAAATAAAAATGTTTAAAGAATTACCATGATCGACAGTTTAGCTGTGTCATGATAAAGATAGCAAACTCATCTTTGATTTCTTAATTCATTTCTGTGTTACTAAGCAATATGGAGTACCATTTGTTTGACGATGTTGAGTGAGATTAATAGGTGTGTCCCTGTCCAACGCAATCGTATCTGGCGCTTCTTTGTCGTGTTCTACATTCATTAATGGTACATTGTCGTGACGAGTGTGTGGACCCTCTTATATGTCGTCTGTTTTTAAGTGAATGCCAACTGCTACAAACTGCAAACAACCCGTCTGTGTGTAAGTTTTACGGCTATTAATCGGGGTAAAAAAAAACAAAAAACTTTATTTCCGGTTGTTTTTGTTTGGGTTTCCGTCGTCCACTCCACTGTTAGCAACATCGACAGTAAAGACTTGCGTTCTCGCTCCTTATCAGTGCTGCGTGTGACTTCACCTCACAGTAGTAGGACTACTGGTCTCGCCTGAGTGGCTATATATTCTAGAGATGCAATATTCTCAATGCTCTGTTTTGATAACTCGGGAGATTCTATTTTTCTTTGCTTTTTTTCAAACATCAAAAAGGCCTCTGAAACAGGCTCTATTTTAAATTGAGTTGCACTTTTACGAGATAAAAAAAAAGCTGAAATGGTTACCTTTTTTATTTAAAATAATTAAGAAAAAAAATGGAGCTGGGTTCGTCTTTGTTCTGTAACTGTGTAGAATGAGATGTCTGGCATTTTGTTTGGGTCACACTGTTGTTCTGTATATATCTCTAATGCTGTACATTGCATTCTGAGCCATCGCTGCATGCCCGTGGTCCGCCCCACCCACCCTCCAAACCGCTTTCTGTTTTCTGTGTCAATTCGCTGGTGGATTCATTCTTGCTTTTTGCCTTATGAAAGCCAACAGTTGTAATATGCAAGAGCTGTTGCCTCTAAATAAAATTACTGTACGTGTCCCATTTGTACATGTCCGTAATGTGTCCAACATTGGCATATGCGTCCAGAGGGAAACCGCTGACCACTGGAACAGCATCAACAATGAAAGTAAAATGGGATTGTATTTAGGCTACACCATATAGAACTCATTCTACAAATGTTTTATATCAGGATACAGCACATCAAAACCCACCATACTTTATTTAATGTATAACAATACACTTTCCGTATTAAATAACACCATGACACTATTATACGGTATGTCACAGTATCATAGCATTACAACACCATGATACCATCATATAATGGACAAAACCATTTGTTCATTTTTTTTGTTACAAAATACACCAACTGCCAACCTGACTGAAATGTGGTAGTATATTTTTTTTATATTGGGAATATCAGGACCTTTTATTAATAATACCAATATGAACCTTAGAGGGAAAGACACGTTTCAGAATAGTGGATTTAGCTCTGGGTTGAGTCTTATTTTTTACTCAAATGTCTTTCCATTTCTAGGGCCAATTTGCAAACCAATTTTTATATGAAAATATAGGATTCTATGACAATGAAGAATATATTTAAACGTTTAAGTTTGTTCTTTTTAATATATGTGCGCATGGCTTACAAAACAAGTCTATACATACTGTTAAGTAGCATAGGAATATCAAACGGTGAGAAATTTTGTAAAACAAAAAGTTAAAAGAAAAAAGCTAAAACGGCAAAAACCAGACAAAAAAAGGAACAATTGTCACAGAGAACAGTTAATTATTGAGCTAAATAATCTGAAATCTGGACGCATCTCCAAATGTTGGAGAGATTTTACTTGAGTTGGCAACCTCCTCTTTGGTAGAGAAGTGGGTTTAAGCAGATAACTGAACGTAGAAAATACACTCTAGAGAGTGTATATATATATATATTTATAGAGATATAGATATATCAATCAATGAAGGAAAATAGCTTTTGATGGTTGGAGTTATTGTTGTATTTTACACAATAAAGAGTCCGCACACACTGACAATATATAAGCCTGGATGAAACAAATTTTTTAAGTTTATATATAAAACATTGATGTACAGCGATCGATGGTGGCTCGCTAAGTAGACAGCAACTTGCCTAAATTGTCTGGAGAAATCTGAGGTGTATGAAGCCAAATTGGTTTTCTTTCTACTCTAATTGAGAAAAATGTCAACGATAAAAAAAAAAAACAATAAAAAATGGGTATGGATTTGAAACCATTTCTTTGTATACAAATAATGCATTTCTTCTAAATAACTAGTAATTGGGTAAATAACGACAGAAGTGGTGACCACAACCGAATCATATTGACTACAATGGAATGACATTGGCTGTGTTTGACGAGGCTGTAAAAAAAATAAAGATGAAGGCCTTCAAGGCTATTCATTATTACTTTGTGTCTTCAAAATAAATAGTAATAATAATAATAACAGTGGGTGAAAGGTCAGTAAGTATAGATATATGGGACATCAAAGACTATTAACGTCATAGCATATTTTACAAAAAATATATAATATATAAATCATAGCATGAATGAAGCTATAAATGCTCACATTAGATGTTAAAAGACAAGAAATGCTAAATAAAACCGATTACAAGACTGCAGTGAAGAGTGAAGTAGAAAAGCCTAGAGTAGTTTATCGATGGTTGTGGCCGTAAACCATTTGGTGCGTGGTAGAAATCAGTATGATGACGGTGTAATGCATGTTCTGGAAAAAGTTTCTGATATGGCTAAACTAAAGTCATCCAGGTTGTTAAAAAAACAAAAACAATTAATTTGGGTCCAAAACATTTACATGCGGAGCGTAGCCTATGGGGTTAGTTGTGTGGACTGTGACTCGATTGGATTCAGGCAGTAACACTGATAGTGTAGTGCAAACTGGACAGAGCTGCTTTTCCCTCACTTCAACTTAAAACAACAGGTGCACTCAGCAGGATAACATTAAAGACGAAATAAAGAAAAGAAGAGAAATGACCAAAAATAAATATCAAAAACCTTTTTTTCCTCAATGTAAAAAAGTAATAAGGTTATTCAGTCTGGCGAAAAAGGCCTCACAAAAGTTTTTTTTCCCACCCGAAGTTCGACAACAGTTTATTTTTCCGTTATTTTCTTCATAAATCAAGTGCCTCTCCTCCAAGCCTCCGCGTTGTGAGGCCTCCTCAGACTAGCGACTCCATGCTCTCGGCCGGGTCCGACACGTCCACCAGCGCCATGTCTTCGCTGGGCTCCATGTACATGATGCTGGGCCCCCACTCCCTGGAGCTCACCAGGCTCAGCATGGCCTTGTACAGGTACTGGTACTGTTCCTGTAACGCACACGCCAGGGAGAAGCAAGAGAACAGTCACATATCAACAGGATGAAACGTTAGCGGTTCGGCAGCACTTCAGACTAAAACGTTGACGGGAACGTCTTTGGATTACATTTGAAATATGAATTCATGCTATAAGAGTTGCGTTGGACCTATGATATTTTATTGTTTTTTGCATTGTCGTCATACTTCATATTTCACTGTTTGAAAAAAAACTAAATTTTGTCCTTGGGATTTCAATATTTCTAAAATCTTACATATTTTATAACGCTATAAAGTAATAGACGGCGGTACTAGTAGTCATAACCCATCAGGAATGTGTACTCCTTATTAAACATGAACAATGGGCGGTGGTACTATGACCCATCCTGAATGTGTACTCCTTATTAAACATGAACCAGACGGTAGTACTATGACCCATCCTGAATGTGTACTCCTTATTAAACATGAACCATGGACTGAATGTATACCCCTTATTAAACATTAACCATGGACTGAATGTGTACCCCTTATTAAACATGAACCATGGACTGAATGTGTATCCCTTATTAAACATGAACCATGGACTGAATGTGTACCCCTTATTAAACATGAACCATGGACTGAATGTATACCCCTTATTAAACATTAACCATGGACTGAATGTGTACCCCTTATTAAACATGAACCATGGACTGAATGTATACCCCTTATTAAACATGAACCATGGACTGAATGTGTACTCCTTATTAAACATGAACCATGGACGGGGGTACTATGACCCATCCTGAATGTGTACTCCTTATTAAACATGAACAGGAGATGGGGGTACTCACGATGTCGGTAAACACCCCGGGTCTCATGAGGTTGATCATCTTGGCCACCTGATAGACATCCACGGCGCCCTCGCTCTCCAGCTGCTGCGAGAGGGTGATCAGGGCGCACATGGTCCCGGCAGACACCGCGCCGTACCTGCAAGGGGGAGGGGGATCCAATTCAGTAACGCACATCCTAAAAGCATCCGACACATCGCACAGACGCCACCGGACAGCATTCAAGCGGATGACTCTGTGATATCATTGTCATGTGGGGGACGACGACGACAATGCTTATATAAATAATGCTTTATTTTTACATAACCTAAACTTCACCAAGGAGTCATTGTGAGTGAAACTTTGGATGCATCTTTATGGTTATCCATGCATATTCATTTTTATGTTTATCATTACTTTATAGTCCTGATGTATAAAAGCATAGAATGTATGTATGTAGGCGATCATTCTCTACCGATGATCTCTGGTTTGATAAGATTCAGCTCTTATGAACACCAAGAGACAGAGGTGTCATCGTAGGACAAACACAGGCGACACTCATAGCACTAATAAAGGGCCTGCTCCTTTTATGTACAAGGGCACGGCTAGTAGACACATCTAAACGTACTCATCGTGAACTATGGTGGGCCCGTCCCGGGTCATGGCCTCCTCCTTGATGACGTTGATCAGCTCGAAGGTGCTGCTGAGGGGGGCGTCAGGGTGGGGCCACTTGGGGCACTGGAAATGTCTCACCTCCAGCACGTAGTCATCCTGCCAGGGTTAGGAGGGAGAGAGGAGACAGGTGTGAAAGCCATGCAGACAGCATCCAGATGGTTCAGACACACCACCAGATGATTGGCTGAACCACATCAGTGTTTCCCTCAATCGATCAAAGCATTTGTATATTGGCATCCACATCTAAATCACATTTATGATGAGGCGTTCATGTCAGAGTTAAGGCACACAGTTAAGACAAGGTTAAGAGACACAGTTAAGGCACACAGTAAAGACACACAGTTAAGACACACAGTTAAGACACACAGTTAAGACACACAGTTAAGACACACAGTTAAGACACACAGTTAAGACACACAGTTAAGACACACAGTTAAGACACACAGTTAAAACACACAGTTAAGACACACAGTTAAGACACACACACATCCATCCTTTGACATGTTCTCCACTGCTGCTACACCTCAGCTTTGACCTCCTTGAAGCTTCTGAATGTTGAACGTATGCTATGATAATGGGTAATGCATGCAGTGTCCAAGTCCGTCTCTAGCCAGAACTGCATATCAAATCGAAGGACCCGAACTATACGCTATGCGTGTGTGTGCGGGGGTAGGGGGTTTGCAGTAAATGGTCCACCATGAGTGTGACTTTCACTGAACTACAAACACAAATGCACAGGTACACAGAACACACACACACACACACACACACACACACAAACACTCATACAGAGACACTTGCTGCAAATTGCTTCGCAATGCGTTTGCTTATATTTCGGGGGGGGGGGGGGGGGGGGGGGGGGGGTGACTGTGTGTGTTAGTGTGTGCGTTAGTGTGTGCGTTAGTGTGTATGTGTGTGTGTAAACGTCACCTGAGTGGCCTCTAGGATGAAATCGTGAATGATGATCTGCTCCTCGTTGGAGAGGCACAGTCTGTCTTTGCTAATGAGCGTGACAGTGAAGGCCAGACAGTTCATGGCCTCTTCTCGACTTGGCCAGTAAACAAATTCATCCTCCGCCTGCGGGGAACACAGCGGCCGCACAATTCAGTAAGTTAGCGCAACATTTTGTTTTTTTAACTGTTAAGACCTTTGGTAGGTCACGAAAAAAAACATCATTTTTCTTTAACGATGACCCAAAGTCTGCTTTCGCCGCCCTTTGAAAAAAAAAAATGCCGTTTTTTCTGTTGCACATTTCAACTTAAAACCCAAAAAATTTTTTCACTGATGCCATCAGTTTAGTTTCAAAAGTTTTCTGTGTTTAAAAAATATAACCCATCCACCACCGACCACATTCCCCCTGCAGAAGAAGTTCAGTTCAGTGCAGTGCAGCGCTAACACAATTCAATGCAAATACTAAACCAACGGGTATGGCCAGCGTTGGTGAGTGAGACACAAGCCCTCATGGTCCTCAGGTACTCACCAGGCCCTGGTTGTCAGGCAGCATGACGATTATCTGGGCGTTGTGGTCCCAGATCATGCGCCAGAAGTCTGTGGTGGTGTGGGGCAAGGGATGCTGGGTCACGATGAATTCGTTACTCCTGTAGTAACCCTGGGGTGCGAGAGATCCACGGGTCAGCATTTATCCCACACCCATCGCTCATAATAATCAATGATTATCAGATACCGATTGCTCATGACAATCAATGACCATCAGATACTGATTGCTCATGATAATCACCATCAGATACACATCGCTCATGATAATCGATGACCGCCGTTGCTCTAATTATATGAAGTCATCGTCATCGATTCAACTAACAGATGGAAAACGGGCCCTGGCTGTACGTGGTTAATACAACATTGTGTGGCAAGGTTGTTTGTCTTTACAGCATAGCCGAATCTAGAGCAGTAATCACACGCACACAGAAAAAATGAAATCTTTATTGAAAATGTTCCAACGACGCTTAGTCTCTGCAACACTAAAATATGTTTGTTTCAGACAAAGCAGCAGACAGAGGATACGGACAGTGGATTAAAAGAACCAGTAAGGGAAAACAAACAGGGAAGGACTGAGCTTCTCATACTGTACCATCATGTAGGACGCGTTAATGTAATCCGTTCCCTTCATGCCAGGGAGAGGAGAGAGCCCCACTCTGGCACGCTCCGCTAATGGGGGGGGGGGGGGGGGGGGGGGAAGAGAGACAGAGAGAGAGAATAAAGCAGGGTTTTTGAGACTCAGCTCTGCCGTATATTTGAATAGCTAATAATTCACACAGTCATTATCCTGTGTTTCCGTTGCTATGGCAACACATTTGCTGTCAGGCTACAGAGAACGCATTAAAAGTGATTAATATACACACACACACAGATATACATACACACACACACACACACACACACACACACACACACACACACACACACACACACACACACACACACACACACACACACACACACACACACACACACACACACACACACACACACACACACACACACACACACACTGTATGTTTGCCCACTGACAAAGACATGATCAGTCTATAATTTTAGTGGTAGGTTTATTTGAACAGTGAGAGACAGAATAACAACAAATATATCCAGAAAAACGCATGTCAAAAATTATAAATAGATTTGCATTTTAATGAGGGAAATAAGTATTTGACCCGTCTGCAAAACATGACTTAGTACTTGGTGGCAAAACCCTTGTTGGCAATCACAGAAGTCAGACGTTTCTTGTAGTTGGCCACCAGGTTTGCACAGATCTCAGGAGGGATTTTGTCCCACTCCTCTTTGCAGATCTTCTCCAAGTCATTAAGGTTTTGACGTTTGGCAACTCTAACCTTCAGCTCCCTCCACTGATTTTCTATGGGATTAAGGTCTGGAGACTGGCTAGGCCACTTCAGGACCTTAATGTGCTTCTTCTTGAGCCACTCCTTTGTTGCCTTGGCCGTGTGTTTTGGGTCATTGTCATGCAATGCTGGAATACCCATCCACGACCCATTTTCAATGCCCTGGCTGAAGGAAGGAGGTTCTCACCCAAGATTTGACGGTACATGGTGCCGTCCATCGTCCCTTTGATGCGGTGAAGTTGTCCTGTCCCCTTAGTAGAAAAACACCCCTAAAGCATAATGTTTCCACCTCCATGTTTGACGGTGGGGATGGTGTTCTTGGGGTCATAGGCAGCATTCCTCCTCCTCCAAACACGGCGAGTTGAGTTGATGCCAAAGAGCTTGATTTTGGTCTCATCTGACCACAACATTTTCACCCAGTTCTCCACTGAATCATTCAGATGGTCATTGGCAAGCTTCAGACGGGCCTTTATATGTGCTTTCTTGAGCAGGGGGACCTTGCGGGCGCTGCAGGATTTCAGTCCTTCATGGCGTAGTGTGTTACCAATTGTTTTCTTGGTGACTATGGTCCCAGCTGCCTTGAAATCATTGACAAGATCCTCCCGTGTAGTTCTGGGCTGGTTCCTCACCGTTCTCATGATCATTGCAACTCCACGAGGTGAGATCTTGCATGGAGCCCCAGACCGAGGGAGATTGACAGTTCTTTTGTGTTTCTTCCATTTGCAAATAATCGCACCAACTGTTGTCACGTTCTGACCAAGCTTCTTGGCGATGGTCTTGTAGCCCATTCCAGCCTTGTGTAGGTCTTCAATCTTGTCCCTGACATCCTTGGCGAGCTGTTTGGTCTTGGCCATGGTGGAGGGTTTGGAATCTGATTGATTGCTTGCTTCTGTGGACAGGTGTCTTTTATACAGGTAACAAGATTAGGAGCGCTCCCTTTAAGAGTGTGCTCCTAATCTCAGCTCGTTACCTGTATAAAAGACACCTGGGAGCCAGAAATCTTTCTGATTGAGAGGGAGTCAAAAATGTATTTCCCTCATTAAAATGCAAATCAATTTATGACATTTTTGACATGCGTGTTTCTGGATTTATTAGTTATTATTCTGTCTCTCACTGTTCAAATAAATCGACCATTAAAATGATAGACTGATCATGTATTTGTCAGTGGGCAAACGTACAAAATCAGCAGGGGATCAAATACTTTTTTCCCCTCACTGTGTATATATATACACACACACACACACACATATATATACACACACACATACATACATATATATAATACACATATAGGATATATAGGACGTCATGTCCTAAATATCCTATATGTGCTGCTGAGTCTTCTGCTTTAACGATGACGACCAAACAGGACTCGACAGGCCGAAGCAGGAGGCTGGGAGCGGAGGTGGTGGGCTATACTCACAGGGAACCACTGAGGAGTTGCGGTTCTTCTCCTTGTTGCAGTCCTTCTGCGCACTGAAGCACTCCGCAAACCTCATGTTGCAGTGGGACAACAGCTGGAGGGTGGAGTGAGAAGGAGAGGAAGAACATGAGTGGGGAGGGAGGGGGGGTTGTCATGTGAAACTTCGTTATAAAACAGGAAGTCATGTTGTTTGTGTGTGTGTTCAACATTTGCAACTGTTTTTGTCATGCTCTGAACTCTTTCTTGAGGCCTTAGGCGGGAGCTTTGAATAAGCCCTGTGAGAGGAAGTGATATATTCTCCATTTACAAATCCTCAAGACCTCAACGTCAAAACTCGTATTATCTGGGAGTCCAATTAGTTTGTTGCCCCTATGCTTAAAAAAAGAAAAAAGAATCATAAAAAAAAAAAAGAATCATAAAAAACCTGAAGTCTCATGAAACATGCAATATTCTTCAAAAACACGCTGGCATGTTATTACAGCTCACATCAAAGGAATCTCCCGTGGTTACATGCACCCTTAGGGGTCCCTGCCGGCCCACTCGCTAGCTGCGCTCTGCTAGCTAGCCATGGTGCTATCACGCCTTCTCCCGGGTCTGCAGCAAAAAGTATCAATCACTGTTTGAGCTGTCAGCTGATGAGCTGTACTAACTGGGCCTTGGGTGTGTGTGAGTGTACGCGTGTGCGTGTGCATGTGCATGTGCGGACTCACTCTGAACTGTTTTTCCAGGCAAGTGCGGCCGGTGGCACCTGGCTTCAGGATGCCGTTGACGTAGGCGTGGAGCTGCCAGGCGGGGACCTCCGTCTCCTTGATGAGGATGGCCTCCATCAGGGCGTCATGGATGAAGACATACTGCTCCTGACCCTCCCGGAAAACCCGGGAGAAAAAAAGAAAATATAGATGATGCTTGTAATGTTGAGGCGGGTTAATCGAAACAAGTGTGTTCATTGGCACATTTGTGATTAGATCCGCGAGAGTGACAGGGGCTAGATGTACCTCCGTTTGGACTAGGTAGTTGCGTTGTGTTCGGATATGTTTGAGGAACCCCAGGACGTTGACTGTGCTCTTGTCCTTGATTTGCTGGAGCATGCTGTCGATGACGATGTACGTTCCAGTCCGCCCGACACCGGCGCTGGAACAAAGAGGACACAAAACCCATCGTCACAAAGAGCCAACCCATAGAGGGAGCTGTGAGCCAGGCTAACTAGCACTGGTGTTTACATGGAGGGAGGGAAAGGGAGAGAGAGAGGGCGAGCAAGAGAGAGAGAGAGAGGGCGAGCAAGAGAGAGAGAGGGCGAGCGAAAGAGAGAGGGGCGAGCGAGAGAGAGAGCGAGAGCGAGACAGAGGAGAGGAGAGGAGAGGGACATAACAAGGAAGTGCGCCAATCCAACACACTCAGGACACACACACGCACACAAAACCGGCTGAAATTGCGAGGAGAACTACTGTGCGAGTTGGAAGTGTTCAACATGGTGGAAAAGGCTGTGTAGTGAAAATACGTATGTAGGTAACACGTCAGAACTAGCGATGTATCGAACGATGTAATGAACAATATTACGAACTATGTTACGAAAGATGTGACCAGACACGTTACCAACGGTGTAACCAACGATTTAACGAGCAACGTTATGAATGATGTAACAAATGATGTAACGGATGATCTAACAAATGATCTAACAAACGATGCAACGGACAATGTAACAAATTATGTAACAACCTATGTAACGGACAATGCAACGAGCGCTGGAAACCATGTACATGAGAAGCGAGTCCGAGGCAGGCTGTTCCCATGCCGACAGGCCTGGGTAAAGTCGATAAACTCAACAAGAAAGCGCTCTGAGAATTTCTATGTGCCGAAGACAGCAGATGAAAAAAAAGAAATAAGCGGAACTTCTACCTTGCAATGTTGTGTACTCTTGTAACGAGCGAAAAAGAAGAAAAGAAGAAAATTCAGTTTTCATTGTGAACACGCGCCAAGTATGAGGCTCTGCAGGGGACCCTACCTGCAGTGCACCAGCACGGGGCCCATGTCACGGGTGCGCGCGGCCGACGAGCGGTGGATGAAAGTTAGGACGGGGAGGGTGTACTCCGGGACGCCCATGTCGGGCCACTGGGTGTAGTGGTACTGGACCACCGTGCGCTCGTTCAGTCTCCCCCCCTTTGGGTTCCCCTTCTGCCCCTGCAACACGCAACACAACACACATCAGGTATGTCCTGTTTCAAGGGACATACAGTGAGCAGGGACAGATACAGGTCGCTACGGGGCGGGCAGGGAGAGGTTAGAGGTTATGTTGGGCTGAGGACGTTGCGGAATCAAACCCAGTGCCCTTTGGCTGGGAGTCCAACACCGTAGACCCACCAACACTATAACGCTTTCCTGCTAAACGTTCAGACGGGCTCCAGAACCTTCTGTCTCAAGAGTTTCGGACGTCAGTCTTGGAACAGACGACCTCGAGCTAAACAGGAGGATTTGACAGCAGAGGCTTTCGCCCGGTGCCACATTCACTCTACCTTCTTGACTTTGGTGTTCCGTATGAGGAAGCGGCGCAGCGTGTAGCAGGCGTGCACCTTGGTGCTCTTCAGGGTCACCACGATGTTCCCGTACTGCTCGCTGTTCTCGCTGGGCCAGTACTGGTCGCATTTCCTCTGGGGAAAGGTCATAACCAGGCACGGTGTTAAAACACAGCACCGCTGAAGCATTCTTATTTAGTCATTTAGTCATTTGGCAGAGGCCTTCATCCACAGGGATTTACAGGGAACTCAGAGAGAGTGTGATTAGGGGCAGGTAAGAGTGGTGGGTTTGAACACCAATTCTGCAGTCGTAGGCATCCTTGAGCAAGATGCAATACATGCCCATTAATGACTTAAAATAAATAATCTCTAAGTTCCCATGAATAAAATCCTCTGCTAGTTGACTGAATCATAATAGTAGCATTAAGGAGCAGGTAGGGGTTGGAGGCATCTCCTTGGAGGCAGCAGACATTGAGGATGGAACCCGTTACCTTTCAGCTGGGGGTCCAACACCCTATAGCCACTGACACAAGCCTGCCCAACATACTGTCCCTCCCTCTATAAAGGCACCATGTGTCCACCTACCCGGCCTTTCTCCACCAGGTTGGTGATCATGATGATCACGCCGCTGTTCTGCTCCCACACCATGCGCCAGAAGTCCTCGAAGGTGGACTTCAGAGGACCTTGGGCTGCTATGTAGGCTTTGGGTTTGTTGTAACCCTGAAGAACAGAAAGAGAACCAGGAGAATGAGACGGCCCTGTTGTGAATGAGACGTGAGAGGCGATCAATGCAATACTAATTAGCGGCATCCTACTCTCTATTGATCAAGGAGTGAGGCCTGAGTGATGTCATTATGGAGGGTGTGCGCTGCGAAATTCATTTATTTTAATCATATTTGCTCATTCATTTAGACGTCGCCTATAAAACATGGAAATTATGTGACCTTGATTGTGGCAAATGAAAAACAATGTCCCTCTCCCTCTCTCTTTTTAATGATTCTGCCGCCTGCGTGGTTATTCCCAGCAGAATTCCAGCCGTGCTCAGCGTTTACATTCGGGTTTCAATGGAACAACTACACCATTAATATCGGTATTTTTACGCGATTTACATACAGAGGCAGAAAACGCAGAGAGAACTACCAGACCAGAACCAGAAGGAAAAAAAAGGTAAAAAGAACAAAAGGTTGACTTCAAAATACACCAACATAGAGAGTCGGCACGACTTACATCCACAAAGTTGGCGTTGATGTAATCACTGTGTTTGGCGTCTTTGCCTGGCAGCGCTCGTAATTTCACCCGGCTGTGGTCATCTAGGGAAAGAAATGAGACCCTGACATGTTATTTGTAAGCTCTCTCCCTCCTCCTCGTCCTCCACCTCCTCCTCCTCCACCTCCTCCTCATCCTCCAACCGCGGCTATCAATTCTGAGGCGCTACATGTCACAGTAAGGAGGCTTGTGTTCGGCACGGCGTTAGCGGACTCACAGGCCATGATGTTGATGTATCGGTTCTTGTGCTTGTTTTCGGAGTGATTGGAATGTTCTGCGGTGATTTTCAGGTCCGCTGTGCAGCGCTGGACCTCCTGGGGAGGAGACGAAAACCCACAAACACACAAAAAAACAACACAAACACGTACAAGGTCAGCGAGGCATGGGGGGCTGTGATTGTGTTGTTCATAAAAAAAGAAAAACACTCATAAACGACTCGATAATAAATGTTTGTTCATAAAATAAAAAGATTATTTTTTCTTTTAACTTATGAAAATATAAATCAGGGAAATGTTTGTTAGTAGTAGTTTCGAGAAGATTGGACAACCAGAGCTTGCTCCCATGGGGTGGGGCTTCAATAAAAGTGCATATTTCTTCTTCACATGATAATGATAATGGAGCATTTGAATGAGAGATACTATTCAAAATAACAATACTTAAAGTAGATGTCCCTGGTGGATATGTCCTCTAATTAGAGACAAGGCCTCAGGCGCAAAAAAAAAGTTTGCCCAGGCTTTCATTGTGGTAATGCGGAATGTGTTCCTGAACTCGCCCATTCAACCCAGCCACCAACTCCACCTTGTTTAATTAACCTCCGCCCATCCCAATTTATTCTGTCGACCTTTGAGTTTCTCTCCCTCCCTTATCCATCTGTTCGCCAAAATCGACAAGCAAACACACAAACAGGACATTACACCACATGAGCGCCTAAACCCAGACCTAATTTGCAGAGTAGTTAAGGAGGACATGCACTGAATCAAAGCTTCGCCGTTAGCTATCGCTAGCCAAAACCAATCACAATGATGCATGTCTCCAGTGACACCAATAGCATTTCAATGCTAACTAAGCGATGTAGCGTGGGGCGGTTTAGACTGTACCTCAAATTGTTGGGCAAAGCCGTGCAGGTTGTTAGAGTAGAGCTGCATGATGTGTTTCACAAACTGCTTGACTGGGATGGCATCCATGTCATCTGTGGTAGGAAACGCATCAGCATTAGCAAATAGACATTAGCAATATACTAGTGCTGGTCATTTGTTGTGTGAGCATGCACGTCTTTGTGTGTGTGTGTGTGTGTGTGTGTGTGTGTGTGTGTGTGTGTGTATTACGTGTGTGTGTGATGTATATCTTCTACAAAGCTACAAGGTCTGTTGACATCTACCGCGTGTGTCGAGAATACAGAAAGAATAGAAACCAGGATGTCATTTGTCAGATTTCCCATTTTTCCCATTTGACCAGAGGGCAAAAATAATGCAAGGTCTGAAACCAGATCAGTCACTGGCTCTCCACCAGCCTCAAGTTCAGGTGAAAATCATCACAGCACAACATTACAAATAAAAATGATCAAAATAAATAACCAAAAAATAGGGCCGAAAAAGGCATAAAGACATAATACAATATACATAATATGGAGATACTCAGAAAGACATAGTTCTTCCACCTTCCACTGTTAGTGCAGAGCAGTTGACGATGACCGTGATAAACTCTCCAGACAGAAGCCTTCATTTTACATTTCAAGCATTTCATAAAGACAGTGTGCGTGTTTTGTGACCTCAACAACACTATGCTAAACGGCGCTGGTCACACTCTGACAATAGCAGACAAAGGCTCAGCTGCCATCCCTACCACCATGGAGACCAGTTTATTACTGGCCAATGACTAATACTCCATTACAGCTGGGGCCAAGAGGGCCCGCGCTTGCCTGACTGGGTAACACAGCAGAGGTGGCTGCGAGACCTTTTTTTTTTTTTTATCATTACCTGTTCATTTATCAAAACGTATTTCCCTCCCCTGTCTGGCTTTGTGGCGTGAGACAGGTTTGTCCGGCTAATCAGCAGAGTTCATTAAAATGGAAATGTGATGTTTGACAGAGCAATTGAAAAAAAGATATGAACTAAAGCTGCCAAGGGCAGGGTGCTGCTGGTAAAACAGATGGGCACGGAGGGGCTGATTTGCATACGGACACTCACGCACATGTGCGCTCGCTTGTACACAGCGACTGTAAAAGCTGTGGATGGAGAAGAAGAAACTGATAAACACACACACACACACACACACACACACACACACACACACACACACACACACACGTAACACCAAATAGAGAATGACCTCAGAGAATGCTCGGGTCGTTTCACTTTTAGAACTTCTTAAATGTCGAAGTGGCCAGAGAAATGATGCAATTTATAACCCATTGAAAAGATCTCCATTCCATTAAGGCAAGTCCTGTTAACATTTACCTTTCCTTATCTGTCTTTATAGACGTTCCCCGGCTGCAGTTCTCAGAGCGTAATGTAAGGTTGGAGAGGTGGACACCCAGAAACCAGAAGAACAAGAAACATGAGGGGGGGGGGGGGGGGGGGGGGGGGAAACACTCACCGAAAGGAGAGCGCTAGAACAGAAAGTCCAGGCAGACGCGCAATAAAAAGCCAAATAGTGGGAGAGTCGATATTGTCAGCAGCTGTACTCTTTAAATAAGGAATCACTGCCATGAAATGGGTCACAGCCAGAGTCCCTGTGAGTCTAATGGCTCCACGGAGCTTTAATATTGACTAGCTGCCGCAGCACTGCTACCTGGACCATTGAAAGGCTGCTCCCACGGTGGTGCTTGCGGAGTCATTTACATATAAATGAATTGAAACTGTGCAAATGAAGACATTAAGCTAACAAAGTGGTAAATGACCCTGTGAAAATGATTGATAACGTAGAGGATGGGCGTAGCCAGGGGGGGTTCCTATAAGGCCACGATCAATACTTGCTACACGGACGCCTTGTACCACTGAATGCCTTGTAACTCAACCCCCCTGGATGCATTTCTTCTCAACATGTTCGCCCTCATTGATTGACCGAGCCGCTGAATTCAGAATCAATCCAACAATTTCTTTCAAGTTTGAACTTTAAGCCTCAGACTCCACTCCACTACAACAATCGGCGTACTAACACTTTAAAAGTTGTAGGCAGGGGGAGGGGGGGGGGGGAGGGAAGTGTGTTTGTAGTGCACAAGACGCTGGGCTTACCTGGTATCGGTATGACAGGGATGTTTTCATTGGCTACGACCCGCGGGGAGCTGGTCTCCTCCACGTAGAAGTGGGCTGTCTGGAAAAACCGCCTGTAGTCGCAGACAGACAGACGGGGGGAGGATAAACGGGTAAGGCGGGTGACACGGCATCGCAACACAATTCTCAAACACAGATGAATCCCCGACGAAACGGAGCACAGCGAGACGGCGTCAAATTGTTTTCCAGGTCCAGTCTGTCACAGTTTTGTCAATGTCAAATTGCTGTTGTTTCGTTTTATTGGGGGGGGGGGGGGGGGGGGGTGGACCAGTCGCAGCGTGAGCGTCTAAACGGTGACTGGAATTACAACAGAGGTTCAGTTCAACCGGTGTTTATTCTAAAAGCTCAACTCTGCTCTCGCCAAGGTAAGTGTCAACGGTGTTGAGTGGCCCATGGGAGCCCGTGTGAGCCAACACTAGCCAGGGAAAAGATAAACAAACAGCGACAAAGAGCCAAGTGTCACACTTATCCTGAGGAATTAGCATTCCACTTCAGGGCAAAGCACTGTGAGGGAAAAAAAACAAAACAAGCCAGCCCCAACCAACTACAAAAGAAAATAGGTATTTCCATTATCTTACATCAAGTAGGGAACTATGTTTGATCCAAAAGTTCAATCTCCTGAAATAGTTTTATTTATTTTTATCAGCCGATCAACACGACATAAAGAAAGGTGAGTGCGCGTGCGAGTGATGTCTGTGATTACTTCTGTTACTCAAAAAGAGCCCGTTGATGTCTTACCCCTACCCCTTGGATCTCTTACCCCTACCCCCTGGATCGCCTACTCCTAACCCCTGGATGTCTTACCCTTACCCCTTGGATCTCTTACCCCAACCCCCTGGATCTCTTACCCCTACCCCCTGGATGTCTTTCCCTAAACCCCTGGATCTCTTACCCCTACCTCCTGGATCTCTGACCCCTAGCCCCTTGATGTGTCACCCCTACACCCTGGACGTGTTAGCCCCCTCTCCTCGATCTCTTACCCCTCGCCCCTGGCTATGTCATTCCCTCCCCTGAATGTCCTAGCTGCAAACCCTGAATGTCTTCGCCCCATTTGCCATAAGCCATTCAACGTCGCTCTTCCCAGCGGTATACTAACAAAGGTTGAGTCCTACCTGTGCTTCATGCAGAGAAGGGTGCAGAGGTTGATCATTCTCTGTGTGCGGAAAAAAAGGGCCAAAAACCTGAAACTAAACAGCATTTAGGATATTTCCCAGCGAGAGAGATGGAGAGACGGTGAGAGAAAGCGCAAGAATGAGAGAGACTGTGTGAGCGCAGTTAGCTCCTGGCTTGCGTCGCAGCTGCACACCCTAATGACTCCCGTCGGGGGGGTCAGATGTGGTGTGGCTAACTAACCGGCTCTGTCACTACCTCTGCTCCGAACCCTCCATCCCCCTCCCCCGCTCCACACAGAGGGCCTCAGAAGAATGGGCTGGAACCCACGTGGAGGTGGGGTGGGGGGGGGGGGGTGAGAGAATGGAAATGAGGGTGTGAGTGGGCTGCCTCGCCACGGATATCAATCCTAAAACCGGTTTTTGATGCATCTCTCTTTCAAGGAATCACTTGACTCGGGGCCTCTCCGGGAGGCGGCACGGCTAGCGTTTTAAAACCAGCCATTTGCAGATGGCCGCCTCTCTGCTGAGCATCTGTGGGCCTCCGTGCCCGAGAGGCTTGCAGCTGCACTGCCTCGCGTTGTTCTAGAAAACTAATTGTACCACGTTAAGACAGGGAGCCGCGTAGGCTGTGTTGTGATGGTGAACAAATGAGGACAACATCAACGTAAAAATAATTGAAGAAAATATCCAGGACTTCTGACCGGCGTATCACTATACCACGGGCGACGTTGGAGTTCCCCTGAAAGATAGCCTGCGTGATTGTGACGGCCTCTTCATGCCAAGCGCTCGGACAATTCTCGGCAGAAGAGAAAGAGAAAAAAATAAAGGGGGACCAGAGAGATTGATTGCAGCAAAGTGCTCCAATAGCCTTCCAGTCAGCGGCGATTGACAAGGCAGAGAGTGAACAGACACGAGACCGAGACAGCCAGGATGTGAGGGAGTTGATCCAGTCTTTTCATCATGGTCCAGTTCCCCCTGGGGAAGGCAGACAATGTCTGGCAACTGTCACAATCACTGTGACGCCCCTTTCACAGCCGAGAGCTGCCTGTGCTCATTCAATCCTGCTATATATCCTGAACGTTACGCTACCATCACGGCTTCCGTTGACCTGTCAGCCGTTGACAGCCGACAGACACTGTGTTACTGCTGAGATTACCCGATGAACAAAACCTCAGAGAGGAGCGTGTGGCCACACGCACACGCACAAATTTTTTTTTATCATCCAGGACGTCAATCTGTTTCTTTAGACGGCAGAAGTAAGTAACCGAGGGTGCATTTCAACTAACCATCAGAAGAGGACAGACATAATAACCACATGTGTAACCATCCACAAAGAGTCTTCACAAAGACCGTTAGCAAGAGCATAACCAAGAATATTTGTTAAGAGTCACCCTCTTTCTAGTAGAATCTTAGTTAAGTCCCACGGGCAGAAAACCTGAAACAGCTGCACGCAGAGAAAGGGATGTTCGCATGGACGCGGGAGGAAACCTTTGGGAGCCGCATGGCCTGCTAGCTAGCCAAAGCATGGCCAAGGCATGGTGTGTATAATTACTGTGTGGCTGGAAATCAGCTGCAAGCGCAGGGCCACAGCTGGGGCCCCTGCCACATTTTAAGGGCCTCTAGGTCTTTCCCATCACACCCAGGGGAGTGACAGGATAAGATGAATAATATTGTATCTCTTTCACCGAGGGGCAACAGAGTTCTATTAAAAATATTTCCTCTAAAGCCAGACGTATATACACATCATAGTCACTTGGAATAGTTATGTATGCGTGTTTTCGCAATGCATTAAGATTTAATTAAGTCCTTTCATTTTTTATGAATTTTATGATCTCATTATGGTTAGCGTTATGTTTACCATAATTTGAAGTCAAAGCGCTGTTAGCGGCACATTCTCCATTGTCTCCTCATCCTACTGGGGACTAAGCGTTTTCCTTCTGGGGATATCTGGTGAATCGTACATCACTGTAAAGTCCAAGGTAGGGTATCTTTAATCACAGACTTCACTAGAAACCATAATTGAATGCAACTATACAATGCAACTCAAAATATATATAAAATGCTAAGTATAACTAGTGTTTTCAAATGGAAAAGGGTTGCACCGCACAGGTCACGAGTGAAGGAGAGAGCTGTGTGATATAACGCCAGTCGTGCCATTTCAAAGCACCGCTTGAAGAAGAGGAATTGGGGGGGGGGGGGGGGGGGGGGGGGGGGGGGGGGGGGTGTAGAACGTAGCGCGCCGCTGCCCTAGATTCCTTAGCCAGGATTAAAAGAACCCTTGTGGAGCGGAAGGGATCCAGTGTACCACTTTTCTTTTTTTTTTCGTTCTTTTTTAGATGGGTTTGCACTTTTGTGTGTTAAACGCACGGGGAATTCTCACCTCCAGTAGACCAGCACCACCAGCAGCATCACCAGGCAGAGCAGGGTGAGCGTGGACACCACCACCAGCGGGATGATCCACACCCCCCGACCCATCCCGGGCGGGGGGCTCCGGGTCAGGTTAGACGGGTCCGTCGTGTCTGAAGAACGCAGGGAGATAACATACGAAAGAAAACAGTTTATGGCCGTTTACAGTTTTAGTCATTTCGCAAATGCGTCAGATACATGAAGGAGCAGATGGAAGGGTTGTAGTCCTAAAGGCTCAAGGATCCCCACAGGTAGACCGCGGACGTTGGGGTTCGAATACAGACCCTTTCGGCTGGGAGTCAAACATCCTAGCCACTAGACTACCCTGCCTGCATACAGAGATGGACAGACACGCCCACAGCTCAAGCGTGCACATGCATGAGGCTTGGTGATTGACGTGAAGATTGCCCTCAAGGCCACAATAATGGTCAGTCACTATGACAACCATTAGCATAAAAATCGTACCGACAGAAAGATTGCTAGATGGCTCCTTGGAAAAGTATATAAGTGTATTTTTGTGACTGTAGAGGGGGAATTTGGTTTTATTTGGAACATATTACCATTGTAAGAGAGAGCCTGGTCGCGGCACAGAAAGAGAAGCAGCGAAGCAATGCAGAAATATTTTGATTATAGGTGAGTAGGCATGCCGGTTGGTGTCATCGGATTTTACGTTTTTGCCAATATCTATTTTGGAATTTGAAGTTTAGAGTTTAGAAATTTAATAACATTAATAATAAAAACAATAAATGATTGTCATTATAATTATTGTTATAATGAAATCACTTTGCATACAACACTAAACTTTCCATACACGGAGATGGTCTTTAAATATGCAGTGCTTTACAACAACTTGCATGCATAAATTATATTTCCGAATGATTCAAGTCGTTTCTCGGTGCACCATTCCAACGTAGAGGTGCGGAATCTTCAAAAATAATTGTCTTGGTTTACCTTTGAGTGCTGAAACTGAATCTCATTATTCAGACGGTAAAAGGGATTTAAATTGTGGTAAATAACAAATGGCAAACAGTTTGCACTTCATAAGATAAATGCCCTGGTGGCATTTCCCCCGCCCCGAAGCTAACTCTTCCCTCTGCTTTCATTTCGCCTTTAAAACAAAAGCCTGTTGGCAAACTTGCCTATGCCTGCAGGGCTCCAGTTTGTAGTGACACTCAAGCATGGAGATGTCAGCTTTGCGCGTGTGTGTGTGTGTGTGTGTGTGTGTGTGTGTGTGTGTGTGTGTGTGTGTGTGTGTGTGTGTGTGTGTGTGTGTGTGTGTGTGTGTGTGTGTGTGTGTGTGTGTGTGTGTGTGTGTGTGTGTGTGTGTGTGTGTGTGTGTGTGTGTAGGTTGGATTCCAAAGAAGCGCTGCACACGCACACACACACACACACACACACATTCATTGCGGAGAATGTCACGTCGGAAGAAGAAAAAAGAATCGTCTGGAAATTCGGTTTGGGGTTGAATTGGTCGGATATCATGCTGGAGTGTTAAAACCAGGACATCCCGTGGATGGTTTTGTTCTACGGGATATAGTTGTACGATGTTTAACGTGGAATCAGCAGGACGGACGTGAGAATCGGCGGGACTCACCGATGGGAACGGAGAAGGGCCACAGGATCTCGTGGGTTTTGGTGGACAGAGTCGGGTTCTGGGGGATCTGCATCTCCGTGACGTCGTTGCCAGGCCCCTCGGTAGGGGCCCCACCCAGGGTCTCATCCGTCTCCCCCGAGACCAGCTCATCCTCCTGGGTGCTGGTGGTCACCCCAGCCAGAGGGACCCGGGTGGAAGGCCTCCCATACTCTGTGCCGTTGCCGGTGGTGACGGCGGTGGGCGTGGTGGCGGCGGTCGTCACGGAGACGTCCAGCCCCTTCTCCGCGACGTCGTCAGGAGCCTTCTTACCCTTCTTCCTCTTGTCCTCTCCCGCCTCCTCCTCCTCCCCTTCCTCCTCCTCCTTCTCCTTCTCCTCCCCCGCCCCCTCCCCCTCCCGTGGGGACAGGCTCTCCTCCGAGGGCCCGTCAGCATCAGGGCCCTTGGGGGCCGTGTGGTGGGTGGTGGGCCGGGCGGGTGGGGGGCTGGTGTGTTGGGAGGGGGCCTGGGTGGGCCAGAGGGAGCCGGGCAGGGAGGAGATGACACCGCCGCCAAAGCCCAGGCCCGCCAGCAGGGTGCTGGTCACCACCGACGCCACCGTGGTCTGGCTGCCACTCGACGACGGCCCCATGCCTGTCGCCATGGAAACAAAGGAGAAGGGCAGCCCGGAGGAGGTCCAGGTGGAGGATCCGGAGCTGATGGGGGCCATGTCCGCCGAGGACGCTGGAGACACTGTGGGCTGGAGACCAGAGTCACACACACACACGGTGTCTCACACACACACACACACACACACAGCGACACAAACACACACATAGAGCTTCTTACAGACAAATACACACACAGCTTCACACACACACGCACACACACCCACACACACAGCCCCCCTTCTGGTTAACTCACCATGCCCGTTTTCACGATTCGAGACCCCTCAAAAATTCTCGTGGTGTTGGCTGAGAAACAAGAGGGGACCGCAGGAAGAAAAATGTTACTTTAGAAAAAAGGACACGCTTACATTTGATTACTTAAGCCCACCCTGCCCCCCGTAGGTGTAATGTGAAGGTGCCCACCCCTGAAGAGCAGCGTTTGGCTGAAGTCACTCCGGAGGTCTCGTTGACACACGGCCTGCACTCTGAACAGGTACAGGAAGTCTGGGGAGACGTTGGATATCACCGCCTTCTGTTGGAGGAAAAGGATGACAATATTCGTCTCATCTATTTGGTTTAGAAATAAGAGCCGTACATGTCTTTTTATATCCGCTCAAACAACCGTTATTGAAAACAATCCTTGGAATAAGTATGGCAGCATGGGCAAACCAAAACCAAAAATACAAGCTTTCATTACAAGAAACAGAGGTTTCCTGCAGAGCAACCCGGCTTCTATATATTTTTTTCCCCATTTGAGCGTAGCACTTGGCAGTTGACATTACTTAAGTTAGAAAGGCTTTTGTTAAAAGGTAGCTCGATTTGTGCCTTTGAGTGATTCTCAACTAATTTCTCGCTGGTAGCTGAAAGCAAGTGCTTCTCCAAATTGACCCGTGTCTGGAGATAGACATTGGAAACTGAAATGGAAATTAAGTGAACAAAATAGGAGCACAGGGCGGTGAGTGGGCGCTGCTCTGCTTTGGGCTGGATAAAGCAGCGGCCATTGTGTAGAAAGTACATGCAGAAATATATAAAGAATATATTATTTGCCCCCGTTTTAGATTTTGAGAATAACGGCAGGTTTTTGATTAAAGCAATCACTGAGGCCGAAAAAAGAAAAAAAAAAGAAACAATATACTACCACTAGCCAGCGTCACGGATTCTGTTCTCCATTGAAAAAGGACACGCATTATCCGCATGTATCAAAGCCAGGGTGGGCAGTCTTGACAGCCCTGGCCGGTGGGTTTGGGAGAGGAGAGACGCTTTGTAATCGTTCAGACGTTCCCTCCGGTCTCTCATCTCCTCTCCCGAGCCGATGCATCGCCTGTGACCCTGCCGTCCTCAGATACGTGCAGCCCGTCTGCGAGCCTTCAAACAATCAGAGCTCTTTAAACCCCCTGTCTGTCCGAGAGATACGAGAGGCCACTCAATCAGCAGGAGCGTCCCTGGACACAACACTTTGTTCCCTGCCGCGCAAACACTTTGACAATAAGCTCGGCCCTTTTGTCTGAGAATAAAGTGCAGCGTGTGATGCGCTGTCATGACTCCGCCGGCTACTTGAGGTTGTGCGTGCGTGGGTCGATAAAGCCTTTAGTAGCCTTCGCGCTTACAAAAGGTGCACGCTAATGCTCAACACGCTAATGCGCTAGCCCTGACGTGGGCCATTACGCCTTGTAGCGACCCAGGATATATTCTTATCTGCGCACCTATGCTACACGTGATTCTAGGGCTGGGTGGTATGGAAAAATGTGCTATCACGATAATCATTGGGAATGTAGACCTTGATAAATATCACAAAATGCTTATTCATTTCAAACAACATTCTGTCGAGGGTCATAACATTGGAGTATATGGAAATGTGAAGTCCAGTATCAGACTCAAGCAAGTCCTTTTTCTATGACGTTTCAAAACCCTTTAAAGACGATAAACAACAATATTAAATCACTGCCTCGCCAGCCCTACGTCATTCGTCACCCTCACTTTCACCCCTCCTGTCCGTTTCGTGTCCCCGAAAAAAACGAACAAAACCCAAACACAGTGAGATGTGCAGAAGCCCTCCCTCACCATGGTCTGGTCCACGGCCTTGGTGAAGGTGTTCTCGTTGGCCAGGTCGCTCCTCTCCCAGCTGTAGGACACCATGTAGCTGGTGATGGGCGGGTGGTACAGGGTGGCGGGCCGCTCCCAGCTCAGTGTCAGCGCAGACTGGTTCAGCGGCTGGATCTTTATTCTTAGGGGCGCACTGCTACACACTGGAGGAGGAGAAGGAGAAGGAGGAGGAGGAGGCAAGAAAGAGTGGGAGGGAGGAGGAGGAGGAGGAGGAGGCAAGAATGAGCGGGGGGGGGGGGGGGGGGGGGGGGGGGGGGAGTAGAGCCAAGAAGGAACGGGGTGAGGGTAGGTTGAGGAGAAGGAGAGTGTTGGCAAGAAGGAAGGGGGGGGGGGGGGGGGGGGGTTTGCACAACCATGAGGAAAACAACAACTAAATAAATGAGCCAGAGGAGGGACGTAATGGCGTGTTGTTCTCTACCAACGTGGACGACGTGAACTTTTAAACAACCTGGACTGGGCTGGGAGCGCAACTCTGGCATGTCCCTGTGCTTGTGTGTGCATGTGTGTGAGTATTTGGTGTGTGAGTGTGTGTGTCTATGTGTGTGCGTGGAGAGAATCCAAGTGGCCAGTGGCAGAGGCTAGAAAAACAAAGTGAACATAAAGTAAGGATGACTAAATAAACACACCCTCCCCCAAGGCATGGCAGAGGTGAGGCTCAGGAGGACGGACGGACGGACTGACTGACTGACTGACTGACTGACTGACTGACTGACTGACTGACTGAGTGTGTGCGTGTGTCCCTCGAGGGAGCGTTTCCAAACAGTACGTTTCACCATAAAAACAGCAGAGGACTTAAGAGAGGACAGCTTGGAGGTTTGGTTTGAATATGGCCACATAAGCCTCCAGGTGGCAGTGCAGGCTGGAGCACGGACAAACACACGCAAATAGCACGTTTGGCTTTCTAATCACATGTTTTCCCCTGCAAAACATGCCGGGGAGTTCGCGGGGTGAACGTGGGACCGCCCGAGACAATATTGAAATTGTGGCCACCGCTTCTGCTCTTCTCTTCGTTGTGTTCACACTCTCGCACAAGCAATCATGAAAACGATGTGCGAGGTGGAGGCAGGCGACGGTGGTGGGTGGGTGGGTGGGTGGTGGTGGTGGTTGGGGGGGGGGGGGGGGGGGGGGGGGGGGAGTAAGAGACACACACACACACACACACACAGACAGACACAAGAAAGGAAGACTCATGTCATGAAGTGTTGATAAGGTCTGACAGGTGCGAGGTGGAGGCGGGCGGGTGGGGGGGTGATGGATGCCCTCTTTCAGATCCCAAGACGTCAGCCGCCGCCGCCGCCGCCGCCGCCGCCTTTCCAACGGGCCACATGATGACGCCACGGCCGCTTGATGGACGCCGCGCGACAGAGCGTACACGGCCATCACGGCGACTGCTGCTTCATATTCTCCCCGGTATTCCACTAACTATGGTTTGTCTTTGGGGCCCACTTTACTTTGTGTCATCTCCGCGCTGACTATCACAGCGGTGTTACTATTTGGGTCATGTTAGCATACGTGCGCTACACGCTGAGCCAGGGCTTATTAACGAGCAGGTAGGGGTTAGTCATCTTGTTCAAGGATGCCTGCAGGTAGACCGCATGCATTGGGGTTTCGAGCCCGCAACCTTTCGGCCGGGGGTCAAAGAGCCAAGTGACGACATGTGTCGCTTCATTTCTTCTCATTATCTACATTATCTCTTTAATTATTATTATTATAATATTACCAATAATATATAGGTATTAAGGTAACCGTACAATTATGATAATTCTTTTAACGAACTCATGGTTTGCTGGTCTGTCTCAATGAGACGTGGCGATGTGCATTTGGACCGCTATTGATTCCGGCGGCGGTGGTGGTGGTGGTGGTGGTGGGGGGGGGGAGGGGGGGGGGGGCTGTTTTGGTGCCTCTGAGGGGCTATATTTTAATTAAAGCCGTTCCGTCTCGCTGCAACATCCGGTGGCGCCGCTGTTATTTACTCCCGTGCCGCGGCCGCCACGCATTGATGATTTATCAAACACCTAGTTATTACCTTATTTATGACACGGTAGGCGTTGATGTGCCTATACTGCAATATTAAGTCGTAAATCTAAATCAAGTTTGCATATTTAACAGTCCCCGCTTCCCCGGGAGTATTTCGAAGGGGACCGGAAAAAATAATAAAAAAATACGAATATTCCACTGCGAGGAAAACAAAATAGATAATAGAAATCAGCTTATATTTCTACAGCTGGTGGGTGGCCACTGATAATCCATAGGACATGCATTCTCCGGCGGGTTTGATCCACTGACGTCTCCTGTGTCCACCGTTCACTCCAGAGCTCTTCAGAGGTAGCAAAAACAACAACACTGACTGCTAACATTTCCCCCCCCCCCCCCCCCCCTCGGTTTCCAACCATGACAAATGAATGGCTATTGTGCCAAGTGTACACCTATATATTATGTCAGATTTTATGTATGGTTTAGGTAGTACATACTAGGGTGATAAACCAGGCGTAGAAGATAGTTTAATATGGCAAAACGACAATTATTAATTAATGAAATGTACATATGTAATTGTTTTGGGTTAGCCTTTGCAAATAGCCTGACCAATGTTTACGCTTTAAGTTTAAGATTCAAGAGCACTAAACTAAAACTAAAATATTGTGTTATTGTTGCTTTCTTGAAGAGAGCATTAATGAGGAGATAGAGAGTAGTTCAGTTTTGATAACTGCACAGTAAAATAAATATATATTATGTAAAATTTGAAAATAATTTTAATTAATGAGAACCATTTTGTCTGAGTAAACATTGGCCGGGATTACGTACTGAATCCATGCCAGCGTTAGCGCTGCTTCGCACTACGTGAAGACCCAATGAATATTCAGCTTATGTTAACATCAGGGACCAAAAGACCAAAAGGAGTATAAAAACAAATTGACTAGAAGGTAGGAGTCTTGATCTCCATCCAACATTATATATGTTAAGAGCCAATATACAGTAAGTATATACTTTAGACATGACTATAAGCATGACTTTACCCATTGCAAAACGGGGAAAATATACAAAGTTAACGACCACTCTCTGGGAAAAAACCCGAACATCAAGCAGAGGCATTCATCACGGCATTGAAAAACTAAAATCAACTTCACATAGATTGCCCCTCTTTGAAATAAGATGGTTCATTTCTCAGCAGGCACATCCATAATCAAAAAGAGACAAAAACGAAAAACTAACAACCACAGAAGTAGTGTGTGAGAAAAGACAGCGTAACAGGGCAAAAGAGTAAAAAAAAATGAAAGAATAAAAGGCTGAATTAATACTGTGCCTGCTGCCAGAATAAAACAAAAGCAATTCCACAGCTCCATTGGTATGGGACTATTTCAGCTGTGCCGCATATTAATGATGATTGCTGATGTAGCGCTTTGCGGTCCTCCAACTTCATCACAAGCATTTCTAATCAATTCTCCACGGAAGACGCACACAACACTATCTCTCAGACCAGAAAAAAACCGAAATAGTTCCCGTACCCCTCCGTCGAGACTAAAATACATCTTATGACGCGGCCGATAGAAAAAAAAAAACACCCCCCATTAGGGTTTCGTGAGACGTGGAGCGGAAACGCCCCCCCCCCCCCCCCCCCCCCCCCCCCCTCCCCCCCACCCACACACGAACGACGTGCGCTCACCTCTGGAGGCCTCGGTGCCGTGGGGCCCCGCCCCCAGGCCGGCGGTCACGTCCGACTTCCACGCGTCCTCCACGGCCGACTTGTAGACGAGCCGGCCGCCCAGCTCCTGCAGCGGCCGGAAGTTGTTCCTCAGGTACTCCACCGACTTGACGTGGTCCTGCTGCTCCGTGGTGAAGATGGAGTAGAAGGCCTCCAGCTACAGAACCCCCCCACGCACGCACACACACGCGCACGCACACAAACACACACACACACACACGGAAAACACCACACCACATGGTCATGGTGTGTAGTGGGGGCTAGTTCCCCTGGGAGATTGCATGTGTTGTGTGTGTGTGTGTGTGTGTGTGTGTGCGTGTGCGTGTGTGTGTGTGTATGCGAGTGAGTGTGCGATTGTGAGTGTGAATGTGTGAGAATGAGTGTGAATGTGTGAGTATGAGTGTGGGTTCGTGCGTGCATGGGAGTGAGTTGTGTGTGTGTGTGTGAGCGAGAGTGTGTGTGTGTGTGTGTCTGCATGAGAGCAAGTGTGTGAGACTGTCTGTGCGTGCTGGTGCCATTACGGCGTCACATGCTGTGACAGACAACGCTAGCAGGGGTTAGCTTGCAGGCCTGGGCACAAAGGCCGCCCCAGATGTCAGCCGGCCAGGCCACCAGAACGGCCCTCTCTGCTACCGACGGGGGTTGGACTTTTCAATGGAGCAAATTTGTGAACATTGATTGGTTTAAATGATCCCCTGGAACACCAAGTAATGACCGCACATTACAGACGGTCCACAATCAATGGCTCCTACGGGTGCTTGCAGAAATGAATTACGGGTTCATAAAAACACCATCTGTAGGCGTCGACAATGCCAGTCGCCCCGTAGTCGATATATCTTTCATTTTTTTAAGCGGAAATCAATTGCGAACAAAAGATTTGTCCTCCACGAAGACGGAAAATTCCATCGAGCCTTTGAACATGTCGTCGGGACACAACACTCGAGGGATGGGGGTGCAGATGTGAATAACAGATCAGCCAACAGCTCCTTGGAACAGGCCGCGCATCCTTCGAAGCACAGTGCATACATTATCACTTTATGGCGGTAGCCTCATTTGGATCAGAGCTGCAAACGCACAGGAATCGATGAATTCTAAAATATTTTTTAAGTTGAGCTACCATTCCGGGTACATGTCCACCCGGAACATCGTCTGCCTGTGTTGTGGAAGGACAACGATCCCTTTAAATTGTTTATTGGTCAACTGCCGTGGCGGAGTGGAATGTTTCCGTTTGATTTCCGTGCCTTGGGCTGACTTTTTTTCGCTCTAACATTTATTACGGCAGCTGCAGTAGCAGAACTCTTCGCTTCTGCCTTCGAAGCAGCAATCGGATCCACTTCCGATAGTTTTGAAAGACGTATAAAAAGCATCACTTGTAATAAAGGATAGAGCGCTCCTCACAGTACACCGACATACTGAATAAGCCAACACCTGAACACGCCTGCACCACTTCATGTTATTAAGAAGACCATAATTAAATGGAAAATGCATGACATGCATGGAGCCAACATTTCAGTTGGCAGAACAAAGGACTCAATAAGGGAAAGTGGGCCAAAGTGAGGCATACCTTTATATAGGCAATCTACCACTTGGCAGAGGCATGCGAGTAACGGATTACAAGGAACAATGGGGAGGGGGGGGGGGGGGTAAATAGCAAGTCAACTTCTGACCGCATCATGATGATGGTAAAATTAGCCAAGAGGCTTCAAATGATGTTCAGTAGGCGAGGCCCACCTAGAATGTGAATGAGTTTTCCTCAGCACAAGGTTCCACAAGTATGTTCCAGCGGCTAAGTAGAGGAGAGAAAATGTCATTCGGTGGCGGCGTCACGCCACTTGCTTTCCGTTATATAGTCCGTACTTCCAGGTAAACAGGATATTAGGGCGAGTCAAACGCTGAGGAACAGACGCGGGTTGATCCACAAGGATTGCAAATAGCGTTCGCACCCGAGTGTGTACTGTCAAATAAGAGCCCCAGGGGTGTTTTCATCGCTTTGAATGTTCTGCCCACCCACGTGCATTTCATGACCCAATCACCAGAACAGTTTGAGAGAGAAAATGAAGGTGATTTGATTTGAATGAATATATATATATATATATATGTTATTTATTAATATATTTTTATAACTTATAAAATAACGATTTGTGAAAGGTATTTCTTTTTGTGGGATGCCTTCTGGAATAAATGCATAATATGACTATGGGGTGAAATGAGCAAACGAGCTAGAAAATTCTTAAGTGCTTCCGTGGAAAAAACCCAAAAGCATGAAGCTTGTCTTCAGAGCTAATACCAATTATCATTCAAATGGTGGTAATTAGCCTTACCTTCCTACCTAATCACATGAAGTTTGAGGCACTTAAGGAGGGCTAGGAGCGCGCGCTAAGAGGACTTCAGATTTCAGGACGTAAGGAGGGGGATGGAGCCGAGAGGAGAGCAGGAGAGAAGTAGATGAGGGGAGAAATTGCTTACGCTTAGAGACTACGGGGCAGCAAGTCATCCGTTGGCCATGCGCAAATGGTGTCCGATTGTGTGTGAAGATGGAATATCGTTTTTTTGTACGAGCCTCTGTGTGTGTGTGTGTGTGTGTGTGTGTGTGTGTGTGTGTGTGTGTGTGTGTGTGTGTACCAAACGCACCTGTAAGTGGGAGAGATATACGGGCCTGGAGAACAGGATCCACTCCACCACCTTGCTGCAGGGCGGGGTGGTGAGGGAGCCCGTGTAACGGTAGTAGCTGTCCAACGAAGACGGAAGCAGATCCCGCAGGATGAACGAGCGAAGGATGGTCTCCTTCTCTGCAGGAGGAAAGGGGGGCAAAAGGAGAATGGAGGCAAACATGAACACAATTGCAAGGATAAATCTCTCTCTCTCTCTCTCTCTCTCTCTCTCTCTCTCTCTCTCTCTCTCTCTCTCTCTCTCTCTCTCTCTCTCTCTCTCTCTCTCTCTCTCTCTCTCTCTCTCTCTCTCTCTCTCTCTCTCTCTCTCTCTCTCTCTCTCTCTCTCTCTCTCTCTCTCTCTCTCTCTCACACAAAGCGTCCGTCAACGCTACACTACGGTGCGTTACATTTTACATCCGCATTAACGAGATCATTTCATTTCACTTAACTGGGGAGAATTTAAGGCTCATCTTAAAACCGTCACCGCTAGAATGATGCTGGCCACGTAAAATAATTAATCAAATAGACGCCCCTCCCCCATCTGGCGTCTGACCAGATCCCATTACTTAAGGTGAGAAGAGGGTTGGGAGGATCAGATAAAATGGCCGGCACTGACAGCTTCTCCGAGCGCTGGCTTTTCCCCCACGCCGCGTCTCAGATGACTGGGGGCCCGGGTCTCTGGGTCGGCCGTGTGGCTCCACACAACAAGGGGGTCTGTGTTCCCTGGGATCAGATGGCGACACAACGGGGGGAGAGCGACGCGCGGGCGGGCCTGCGATCGGGAGATAGGTCCCCTTTACCTCTTGTGGAATCCGGTTTGCGGGGACGCACTCGTCTTAAAAACAAAAAACGATTTCCGCGCAAACGGTGTCGCACGAAAGAACGCAGTGCTTCTGGAAGGGACTGGAAAAGGGAAATTGGTTGGCCCCGAATATTAAGAAATCATACATCATTATTCATTAGGATATTAAAAAAGGTGTGCATCGGGCTCCGACAGAACCCAAGAAATCGATTGAATCGCAACGGCGCTCCATTTCGGTTGAAAGTAGATGTAATGGCCACATCACATGGACGGACAAATAGAGATAGCGGAGGACGAGACGTAGACAGGCCGCTATAAAACAAAAGGAAGAAAGGTTGACATGCAAGCCTTTGTTCTTCACACAGCCGTCTTGCGAGCCTCGAGACAGAGCGCTTGCCCGCCTGACAGAACTCAAGTTTCTCAGCGGCTCATTTCGATCTGCCACGCATACTCTCAGTATTCACAGCCTCTCCTCCACCCTGACCTCCGCCCGTGGACCTGCCCTAGCGCTCTGCGGCAGACACGCTGACGGACGGGCGGCTGTGGTTAACGAGCTAGTTGAAAACCTCTCCCACACCCCCACAGTCAGGGAGGGGCGAGGATGGGGCAGGACTAAAGGGAGAAGCCAGTCAATACGTAGGCTCCATTACCATGAACCCCCCACCCCTCTCCCCCGTCGTTCCACGCCCATATCCATCATTTAATCAGAGGACATGAGAACTTCATGGGGGGGGGGGGGGGGGGATTTGGGCATACAGGGGACGCCAACATTGGATCCGTGCACACGTGGCATAAACTGTGGTTAGGATTTTGATTCTGAATCCCATGGGGCTCTTTTTCCTTATCTATCTATCCTTTTTTCCTTATCTATCCCCACTAAAAATGCCATCTTCAGGGTTTATGTGTAAACCGTGAAAATACAACTATGTCCGTAGCGGATTGTCCAGGTGGACATTGAAGAGAATCAATGGTCTCTAGACAGATAGATGGGGATTACGGGGATGCGATGGGGTACATATCTTGCTGTGGTGTGGTCTGGTGGAGATAGAAGCGTAGAGTCGACGATGGCAGAGGACCCTTGCATTTTTTTTCAAGCACATTTCGGGCGCCGCGTTGCACACAGCTGCCCGCGGCGGTCCACACGGATAGCTAAACACACCACGCCGGCGTGCGAGAAGGTGGCTCTCCTTTACGGGGAGTGGTGGTCACTGGGGTGTATCTGGGATGTGCGATGGTGACTAATTGAGGCTTGGATGAAATGAACTGGCTGTGGCTGCATATCCGTCGGTGGAAAGCAGAGAGACGCAGAAGGTGGATAAGGACCGCCTTCTTTTGATGCGGACCTGCAGCCCTCGCGGCGCGCGGTCGACGGCTCATTTCGGATTTAAGAATATAAATCAAGGAGGAGGTTAGGATGTCACAAAAAGAGAGGTGAATTAGTGAGCAGAGGTGAACGAATGTAAATCGCATGCGGCCGAATTATACTGGTGCTACATCGATCCTTAGACTGGAGATCGATCAATGTCATAGGACAGGACAAAGAGATGGCCACTGCGTTTCAAAGGTATTCAGATACAGCCCTGTACCACGCCATTCATCAATAGGCAGGGAGAGGGAACGAGCAGACACCCACCGTGATGCACTACCCCCTTCAGTCCCTGGATGATCGGCTCCACCGCAGGGTTGTCTTTGTGGCCCAGCTGTGAGAGAGAAGGCAGAAGGAATAACACAGGTTCAGTAAACAGCAGAGAAACCCAACCGTCTACCTTCAAAGTCCCGCCAGACACTCACCTGCGCCACAGGAAACCCGCACACATGTCATTTGGTGTCGTGGTACGCGGGGGCTTCAGATTCTGCTTAACGCGCGGCTGTTTTATGAGGCGTTGCGACAAAGTACGATATGAATCACAACGCGGGGGGAGATTGCCCAGCTGGTGCAATCGTCGGTGCTTTTCCCATTAGATGGAGATATATCTATCTACACACACACATATTAAATAAATAAATAAGTAAATTATTTAATAAATAAATAAATAATTAAAGAGAGAGCAAGACTGAGAGTGTGAGCGTGAGCGTGAGCGAGAGCGAGAGAGATGGACCCTTCTAAGGCATTGTCACCTCCTCCGTTATTTGCAATTCTTGAGATGACGCTAACGTTATCTACCTATTTAGCTACCCACTCTTTACACAATAGCCCCCAATGTCCCATTTAAGAGATGCAGTTGGACAAAACGGGGATGGGACGCGGGGACCGGCCCTCTTCCTTCACAACATTAATTCAGGTCAGTCGGAAGAGAATAATTGTGTTCAACTGAATGCTGAATGTGGATAATTTGAGCACCTCAGAGGCCATTAAGAGACCCTGGGGATTAGGAGAAGTAACCTTGCCTTATTGATTGGATATGGTGAATCTGTGCCAGTGTGTGTGTGTGTGTGTGTGTGTGTGTGTGTGTGTGTGTGTGTGTGTGTGTGTGTGTGTGTGTGTGTGTGTGTGTGTTTCCGTAGAAAAATACAAATAAAATAAAATTACAATAAAACGCTCACGTCGCAATCTGCAATTCTGCGGATTGTGCGTGGTAGTGCTAATTGCGGTAAGCGATAGAGATGTCAGAACCCAGCGGCAGCATTTAGGTTCCCGCCTGCGCGCGGTTCCTCACTGTCTCCGGCGCAACACCCCAACGCTAACACCTGTGTCCCCGTTCCGGGTTCCTGGTGACCCCTGAGTGATATACTCTACTCTTATCGCTAGATTAAACAAAAAATAGAATAAGAGTGAAAAATGAACCAGACATTCGCTACGGTAAAGAGCCTTGGTTATGCTTATAAATATCTCTCAGAGCAATATTTTTCTTTTTTTGTGTGCGGTGGTTCACAGGTGCATGTAGAAAAATTTGTGCCTTTCAGGATCATTAAGGGCTTTTTGCTGTATTATGATAGTAATATATCAGAGGGAGCTTGAATTTCCTTTAAATACATTTCTTTTAATAGCTGTCCGAAAACACACACACCTAGAGTAACTGTTAACCAATTAAGGCGGCGGAGGTGTTTTTAAAAAGGTTACCCTGTGAAGCAGGCCACTTAAAAAGGGGAAGATTCATCTAAGCCCCTGCCTGCCCCCTAACTACAATGTGCAACCGTTGCGGTATGAAAGTTTAAACAACTTCCTGAACAGCCGAGGAACTCTATGGGGGACGCAGACGAGAGAAAAAGCAGCGGAAGAAGGAGAATCTAGATTCTCCTCTACATTTAGGGCTCCTTGTGGACACAGAATCCAATGTACCCACTCGCTGTGGCTACTTTTACAGCTTTCTCACCTTGACGCATGAACACTGTTTTCCTTTTTTAAGAATAAAAGAACATTAGAGGAGGAGGAGCAAAAAAATGAGCCATATAAAAACACACACACACACACACACACACACACACACACACACACACACACACACACACACACACACACACACACACACACACACACACACACACACACACACACACACACACACACACACACACACACACACACACTGATGACTTTGAACACAAAATGACTCACAGAACTAGTGAGTGCTATTATCTGCAGAAAGCTTTCAGACGCGTCACATGAGGTCGTGTATATACACTCTGTACCTGAAATACGTACATAAAGTACACTCTGAAATAAGTACATAAAAATACAATATGTACCTGAAATCCATACATAAAATACACATTGTACCGGAAATATGTACACACAAAACACTCACAATACAAGCCGTGGCAAGGCGAGAGTAACAGGGTTAAAACTTCAAGCATCCACATGAAAACACATGTATTAAAAGATTGATCGCTGGGGCTGCTCATGGCTCAACCAGCTAATGCTAACCATGTAGGAAGTACTGATGTAGCGACCTGGGTTCGATTCCCACCTGTGGTCCTACAAGCTACATATCATTCCCTCTCTTCTGAAACCTGCTTTCCTGTCTCTCTTCACTGTTCTGTCCATAAAAGGCACAAAAATGCCTGTACATAATATATAAAAATGCAAAAAGAAATTGTATATACATTAAATAAGATAGATCAATCTCAGGAATTTATGAATCGATATCGGATCATCCAAATGAAGCTGGATTTCAATCGGAATTCTTTTTCTTTTTTTTACCCAGCCCTGTATACAATACACTGAAATAGGTACATACACAGTATGCACACACTCTAACTGAAATTGGTATATACGCAGTATGCACACACTCTGTAACTGAAATAGGTATATACGCAGTATGCACACACTCTGTAACTGAAATAGGTATATATGCATTATGCACACACCGTGTACATGAAATAGGTATATACGCAGTATGCACACACACTCTGTATCTGAAATAGGTATATACGCAGTATGCACACACACACTCTGTAGCTGAAATAGGTATATACGCAGTATGCACACACACTCTGTAGCTGAAATAGGTATATACGCAGTATGCACACACACTCTGTAGCTGAAATAGGTATATACGCAGTATGCACACACACTCTGTAGCTGAAATAGGTATAGACGCAGTATGCACACACACACACACACACACACACACACACACACACACACACTCTGTAGCTGAAATAGGTATATACGCAGTATGCACACACACACTCTGTAGCTGAAATAGGTATATACGCAGTATGCACACACACACTCTGTAGCTGAAATAGGTATATACGCAGTATGCACACACTCTGTACCTGAAAGAAGACGGCCATGGCTGCGATGATGCGTCTCTGTTTAATGGCGGCGCCAAGGCTGTCGAAGTCGTCAGAGTTGTACAGGTAGATCTGCATCTGTGGATGGGACACACACACACACACACACACACACCTCTTAGAAGACTGCAGTTGGGGAGAAGGGGAGGGGGGGCTAGCCCATTATCAATCACTTAGACACACCACTGAGGATTTGATGAAAAGCTATTTGAAGGGCATTAAAAAAAGAGGCTTATTCATCACGTCCATATATCATATATCCCATAATATTTTCCAAATCCTTTTCTTTTTTTACGCTCCACCCTGTGAGAGGAGCAGAGGGTTTTAACGTCCCAGTTCTGGGACGTTACAAAAGCAGGACGGTACCTAAAGTGGTTCGTTCCACCTCCTCCACCCGTCCCCATGGGGACTTCTAAAGTGGTCCCATACACCTCCTCCACCCGGGGACCCGACAGCCCTGCACACGGGGACTACCAAAGTAGACCCCCCCCCCCCACCCCACACGGGGGCTTCAAAAGTAAACCCCCACCACCTCCTACACCGGTATTACCAAAGTAGACCCCCACCACCTTCTCCACCCCTCCACACAGGAGGGGTGGAGAAGGTGGTGGGGGTCTACTTTAGAAGCCCCGGGTGGAGGGTACCCATATGGAGGGCTGGAGGGGGTGGGGGTGGGGGGTCTACTTGATATATATATATATATATATATATATATATATATTTAACAAAAAAAAATAAGACTACAAAATAACTAAAAGTGCAGCAATGGGCGAGGAGGTTTATAAAGCGGGAACGCGAGAGATGCATGTGGCCGTCACTCAGACCGTCTAAAGAGTCTTTGAGAGAAGGAAAGAGAGAGTGAACATGGAAGTGTGAGGGAACTGCTGCATGGCTGGTCCTGACCTTGCCAAGAAGGAGGGGGGTAATATGACGAATGTCACCTTACAGGCGTAACACGCGGTCACACAAGTCAGTTGCCAAAGCGCACGCTGGCTGACCCCTCTTCTAATTGTCCTCCCCGTGATCTTGAACCAATTTTCTTATTCGGAGCAGAATGTATAGATTAATATTTAATTCTTTTTTATCATGCGCAATGTCATTTGACACTCGTGGTCTTGTGCTGACTTACACTGCGCTTAGACAAGCGACGCAACTCAGCCGACTGTGCAGAGGCTGTCTGTAGAGTTTCTTTAACTACAGCCTATTAATGGAACCAATTTGTTTTCACCGTGAAAACTCAGCAAGAAAGGCCATTCTCCATCCATCATCATTTAGTCATTAGTAAGCTGCATTAGCCAATTATCTTGACCCCCGTCGAAGGTGCTTACTGCATATAACGCATGTACGTATGTGTGTACATACACACATATCTATACGTACATACACACATATACGTACATACACACATCTATACGTACATACACATATATAGACATATATACGTATATACACATATATTACAATTTAAATGGTTGTGTTCCCACAGACAGAAACATGTGAATCAGTGCTGCTGCCAAGAGAAGTACACTGTGATAGGAAAGTGTGTGTGTGTGTGTGTGTGTGTATGTCTCTCTGTCTGTCTATCAAAGGGTGAAGGCAAGTTAATGACCTACAGTATTAAACACTACTTCTAAATTAACTTCCTGTACACTCTGCAGAAACACACACACACACACACACACACACACACACACACACACACACACACACACACACACCACTGCCAGGGCTTTATTGTTCTGAAACGTGCAGACAGCATTGCACGTACACGTGCGCTCATGCCATTATTCACAGTTTCAGTGCAACACACACACACATACACACACCTACTGTGGCGTGCTTCGCATCCATGTATAATTTATCTTGCCTTTGCGACACACTAATACATTATTATAGCAGAGCTCACTGCAATCTCCTGAGGGGAAAGTCATTTTTCCATTTTTCAGTGTAGCCTCTGAGTAAACAGGTGGTCCATCTATCGATTAGCCCACTTCAACACCTAGATTCATGTGTAAAATCCACAGGCCGTGTGGCCTACGGTTCAGCGGCTGTGATATGAGAAGCCGTGGGGGGAATGAGTGGGGGGAATGCCTGTTTCTATGCTACGTAGGCTCCCTCACCACCGCACAAAGGCATCATCTTCTGTCCCAACGACAAAGGACTTCAGGTTGCATGGGGACGACTTGGAAAAGGAATTTGGACGGAAGGTTACTGTGCTGTGACCAATTGGGATAAAGAATGGTACAAACAGTTCAGTGGAGTGAATATATCCAAGCAACAGTACGGCAGACCAGTAGTCTCTCTGGAGATCATTGCTTTCAAGCATTACATCTACTGCAGTACCGCACTGGGAAAATGTGTTAACCTTTTAGAACCACATTAAGCTCACAATAATTGTATCTATGTGTATTTATGTGTGATGTCTTTATGTGCCTCTCCATGCATTGTTGTGTATGTATCCGTGTACTTACTTTTGACTCATTCCTGGGTCAACATGACACTTCCATACATTCCAGCCATGGATACCAGGTCATTGTAACGTCAATTCAGACTTGCATTTTGTCATATTTTTGTCGTCCATCGGGAATACAAGTTGTGTTTACCGTAGTTCCCCACAGTATTTTAAGTGAAATATATGCCTACATTTAGGGACATAATAATTTCGCCTGTTCTTCCGATTTGTTTTTCACCTAACGACACACCTAACCACACATCTAATTTCATCAGATTGAAATTCAAAGGAGTGGAAAGAGATTTACTACTCTGCACCCCCCATCAAACCAGCTATATGCCCAATAATTCACATTTAAATGGCAGTATATAATCTGGTGCCCTTTAACACATGATTGAACACAAAATGATGTGGCGGAAGAAAAAATTTATCTCATCACAAAGTTGTTGGGAAAGAGCACAGTAATGAGCAGAGCTAATAAAGGGATTACAGAAACATAGCTTTAAATTAAAAGACACGTCATTAATAAGCCATCGGTTTCTGAGATGAACAACAGCGATGAGAGCGCTCCGGTGGATCAAACCCTGAATGGAAAACGACCGTCAGCAACCACTGCATTCTTCCTACAGTGAGAAAACACTGACATTTCAGAGGGAGAGTTCTGCATCATTATCTGAACAAAGTACGGCAGGATGACACTCTGGGTTTTAGATCCCTGAGCTTAGTTTGAAATAATGACTTTCATCTAAAGTTCTTTCTTTGTGACATGCATAAACACGCTAAGCAATTCTAGCCAAAAATATGATGGGTAGCTTTTAACTGATGACTACTGTGCTAGTGCTAGATGATGCTAGTGCATCGTCTAAAAGTGTTAATCGATATAAGTGTTATTAACCGCGTCTGTTCCGTATCATTGCTTTGTGGATGTGTGTGTTAATAATACCAGTGCAATATGCCTGGTACAGTGATTGCAACTTTCTAACTGCAATCTTCTCTACACAAATTTATCAAACTATTTTTTGCTCGCACATCAAATCGATGTCTCTCTGCACTCTCACACATCATATATACGTGATATGTCCTTGTAAACTAACATATGCCAGGAATTCACACCATTCTCAGCGCGCTATGAGAAGATATAAAAAAAATGCGTGCTGCTCTGTAATATACATATATTTCCATGATAATTCAATGTATTCTAATCATTCACACATTTTGCTGGCCCGTAGGACCACAATCCCAAAGGGACAGGATAGTCCCCCATCAAAAATGTACTTCTATAATAATAATAATAATAATAATAATAATCATCATAATCATAATAATTATAATTATATAATTTCACTAGGCTGATTCAGACACAAGCCACCTTCCAGAAATACAGGAGAAAAAAGAAGATAGAGCTGAAACATGAACATGAACTTTTCATCTTAATTATCCAGTAGCAACATCTCAGTTGATGATGCGGGGATTTATCAACTTCACTTCACTTCGGAGTCACGAGTCCACCTTGGCTACATTCTTCCCAAGTGAGTGAAGTGTCCCGTGTCTGCATTCTATGAAAGTGCAGGTGTTTCAATGTAAATTTAGACCGAGAGGTTCTCCTTTTTGTCCCCTGCTGAGGGACAAGGAAGCTCTTACCTCCACTGGGAACCTCCGGCCTGTGATGCTGTGCTCGGAGCCCGCTGAGCCGTTCTGGCCCCAGTGGAACTCCATCTTCTCTGCCTTGAAGCGCCCGGGCAGTCCGGCCCCGCGCACAAAGTAGTCGTTCTTCAGAAGAACAGCGACTACAGAGAAAAAGTGAAAAGTGGGAAAATAAAGAATAGCAATACATTAACACACTCACAGACAGCCTTTCTAGATTAGCATAACGAGATAAAAAAAATCGATTAAGGCATCAGTCTGAAGCAGGTAGTTGATGGGAAATTGGAGACTTAATGTTATGTGCATGATAAGGTGGACAAGAGGTACAATATAATCTTTATTCTAATGATGGGATTTGTCCTAATGACCGCAAGGCTCAAAATAAGATTCCATGAAAGGCTTGATAAATTATCAATACCTTACAATTAATAATGTAAGGTCCTAAATGCACATATGGACATTTAAGAAATTTCTGCATGTTATAACGCATATTCCCAGATTGTTGAAATTGCACTTGCAAGGTGTTTGTGAATTTTCCTTACCAAGTGTCTATTTACTGCTACTTTACACCAGCACGGATCAATGAACTACCGTGAGAGGATTGCTAATAAGAGTGTTGTAGTCACTTTGAATAAGTGTGGCGGTACTGACAATGATGGTCAGGAAGCCATTTTTCAGGGGCTTTACTTTCATATCCTTGAGCTACTCTAATTAATATGAATTTATTCAATTGAACAGCACAAATAGAATAGCATGCATCTTAAATCCATGCTTTAATTATCGCAGACTATTAGATGTTCTAGACAAAAAGAGTGTACGTTTCCTTTAGATCTTCAGTGATTCTATTGCTTGGATCCAAGAGTATTTATATAAGGCATTTAATTTAATATTCTCTTTGCCGACGACGCTGCTTAAAAACCATGAACTAAATAAAAGGTAGTATTAAACTAAGATACCCATTCTAAAAGAAATACAACAATCAGAACCCAAACAAGCAGGAGGACATAATTAACATCAGGAAAATTTTATGCTTCACATTAATTCAAATGACATAATCAAAGCATCCTTTAATCCTTTAAAGGTGCAATTTATAATATAAGATAAGATTAACCAACAGGGCGTAGCATATTACCAGAAAGTTACCAGAAAATCTCTTGTAAGAAACAAATAGATGCACAGTCTCTTCCTTTGGTCCCTCATCATCCCTCCCTCCTCTCCCCCAAACGTATCACCCCAATGAATATAATGAATAATTATGGTTCATTTTTTAATGTTTGAAACCAAAACATGTACACGTTGTACCTTTAATGTTTTGACTTCAATTTCTAAATTAAGTAAAAAAATATATATACACATGTTAAAAAAATATATTTTTCTTTTCTATCAAATACAATCTTTCCCTTTGCTTAAGAAATAAAAAGGACTGGATGCCTTGTTTTCATGGAAAACACCGTTTTCTAAATGTGTTTCCAAATGTCATGCCATGTGACACTGCGGGTTGTGAATGCATCGCAAAAAGGCTCACTGGATGCTCCACTGAATAGTCAAACATAATTTGAAGATGTATATGGGGATCAAAATGTATCCAGAATCTTGTTGCCATCGTTCACCGATGTGTCTCTAGCAGTGTTTTTCTGGTGTCTCCTCAGCCGCCACACACACACACACACACACACACACACACACACACACACACACACACACACACACACACACACACACACACACACACACACACACACACACACACACACACAAACTACACACTTTAACCAAATAAGAGAGTGCTCTCTCTCCTATGCTATTGACTGACACCTGACTGCTACAGGAGAATTTAGTCAGTCTCTCCAGATCAAGCCACAAGACAAAGCACAGTGAGGAGCGCAGTGCGCGTGGATCCGCACACAGACTGTTGACAGGAGAACACAAGAGCATGCAGTGATGTGTCTGAATCTACTTAAAGGATGAAATCCCCGAATGTGGTGTAAGAGTGAGGAGGAAGAGGTTGCCAAGCAGGTAGGAGCATTTAAAAGGAAGGACGGAAGGAGATGAGAGAGGGAAGGTGATGAGAGAGGAAGGATCAGAGACAGCGTCCTGGGGAGAAGACAGTCACATGTGAAGAGGGGCGAGATCAGAACAGAAATCGGCACACGCGGCTTACGGCGCGGCGCGGTTGCCTAGCGAGTGGAGAGGCAGGACAGGTCTCCCCATGTAACCCCTCATCTTCTTCTGCTCTTTTGCCTAAAAAGTTGTGATGTTTGCTAATAAAAAAAGGCCCTGCCGGGGGTGGTGTTGACGCGGGCCCCGGTGTGAAATCCCGTGTGCAGGAATTAAGACAGTCTGGGAGGCGGGTTGGCCCTGGGACTTTCATTAGAAATGCTGTTCTGGGTACGTCTGTCTGAACTCAAGAAACAGCAGAGCGGGAATTAGACGCTAAGCCAAAAAGACCTTGAATCACAGCCTGTGAAGGAACGCGAGTGTGTGTGAAAGTAAATCCTTGATCAATGCAAATGTCCCCAGGGTCTCCCCTATCCTCATGAATTTGGTCGACAGTCTGAAATTTGCCTGGGAAATGTTTAGTTAAACAACAATGACTGGAACACTGCCAAAAAAGCGGCCGGTGTCAGAGCGGTTCAAGGCATACGAATATGGCTGCGCTGCGATGAATCATGATGCATTGATCAGGTCTCGTAGGCTGCCTCACGACTAAAATTGACATACAGGCATTGTTTGGCACACGCCTGATTGTGAATGGTGACCAACGGACATTTGACAAATGCTATATATAACTAGCAACGTCGTATTACTGTTCCTCCTTCCATCTTGACCTGATTATATCGTTCTCTAAAATGTGTATTTCAAAGGAGAGTGATCAACGTGGTGAATATAAAGATAAAGATCCAGCTATATGTGAGGGATAATGTACAGCTATAATGACAATGTCATTATCGCAAAATAAATGACATTGAATGAATTATGTCCATAGCAACAGTCTGTTATTCATACAGTGGTCTGCTATCCAGAAATAACAGACCACTGAATACCGTAGTTGACCAATCGGAATAGAGTATTTATCAAAGCCATGTAATAACTGGTATAGTACATGTAGCATGCATAAATAACATCTCAGACAATTTAACCAGAGGTGGATCAGTTATCAGCTAAATTGTCTTTTCCATAGTTCTTTCAATGTCAAGAAAATTTTAACTAGCTTGTGGCTCCCAATCAAAATAAATTGAACGTTGCAGAACCACTAGCCAACTCCATTTTTTGTGTTTTTTCCATCTTAAGTGTATAAAGTCAGCCAAAGCATTTTTCCTCCCACTGGCCTGGGTTGTTATGGAAGCTAACAAGGCTAATTAAGATCAAAGGCACAAGACAACTCTCTGTACTCTAGAGAGACACATCACCAAACCAAGGGAGATCAATTACAGTCAGAACTCTGCTACCAACTGCCATGGGATTTCACAGCCATCTGATCTTTGAACGACAATTGCTCACAAAGGAATCTTGAAGGCATCGTTTGGGGCAACAGCTTATTATTAAACACATGAACTTGTTTGTGTGGTGAAAAATATGGGACTGCTTGAAATAAATGTATTATATAAAGGACAAAAACAAAACATGTAAAAATGTATAATGGTTTGATTATTAAAATACTGTAGTTGGATGACAGCGAATGAAAAAAAAGTAAAACATGCATATTAGGCTACTCATGAAGACACTATGAATACACGGTAAAAGTGTAAAATAAACAATGGCGATAGTTTGATGATGTTGTGAATAATGAAGTTGGGTGAAACCGCGTTGTGTCAAGAACACTAATGCGTACCTGTCTTTCCTGTGTTTTTCATGGTAGTTTGGTTGGATGATTCGACATTAAACTTCTCAAGAGTTAGTTCCTGGTACTCCTGGGAAACCTGAGCGTTCTCATCTATGATGTCCACAGGGGATTGGTTCCTCTCTCCACATTCTGGGTAGGCAGCGGGCCAAACTGTAGGTCCATGGCTCACTGTAAGAGAGAGAAGTAGAAAAACACAGTCATACAAACTGACAGGAAGTCCACTGAAATTGCCTTTTTTGTATCTTTAGATTTATTTAGTTATTTATTATTGTTTTCTCCATCCAGATCCTGTCTCAAAATAAAACAGCACCAATATAGATAATTTCACACTTTAACAATCCGTGTCCCATGGGTGCCATGGAGTAACCTTTAGAATCCTCAACCAATGTCTTCTCTGCTAATCCTCTTCCCCTACAGTGGCACTGCTACAATGGAATAATCCACACCCGACAGGGCCCTCCTTGATCTCTTCTGGGGTACAATGGGCCAATAGAGCCACAAAGGAGTGCAGGATCAGAGGGAACAAGAAACCATGCATGGGTTTTAACTTTTTTTTCTAGGTTGACACAATATTCATGATCCAATTTCAAACAAATATAGGGCAACGTTGTCACTGGTTCATAAAAAGATAGGAGAATTGCTCTTAGGATGAATACAAGACGCTGGATCTGTTTTGATGCTGCAAATATAAACACAGTGGTTAAGGAATCAGAAGAGTCTCTATTCACAAGTGTATTTCAATCATTGCAAATGCCTTTTTATGGTTCATTCTCTTTAGCCAATCACAGGTTTGACTTTACACTACATATTTTGCCACAGTGGCATTGTTGATAGTTAGCATATATTGTGGTGAAAGCATTTGATCTTGTAGCATGGAGCAGAGATTTCTTCAGTGGACATCTTGCCAAATGTAACTTAGTAAGAGTGGTGGAGCAAAAGTCCCAAAATACATTTGATCTTGGCAAAACTAAAAAGACAAAATACTGAATGTTCAACTGTTCATTTATTTTCTATAATTGCAAATATTAATTTTCAATATTTGCAATGAATTAATTAATTACAACAAAAATAATATCTTTGCAAAACTACACAGTGATGAGAGGGAAGTGATTATTGTGACATCAGTCCTCTAATAACACTTCGTAATAAATAAATGAATAAAGTAACTACAGCATCAATGGCGCAATGGCTGGCAATGTTCAAATGTATCACCAATATCACAAGAAGCATTTTTGTAGAATATGCTATTCTTTCCACGATATCCTCAACCCAATATATATTTTACAGTGAAAGGAAAATGCTTTTTATTGTGACTAATACATTCATATTGTAATAGCCTTACAACATGACGCAATTTCCAAATCCTGGATGAGTGGAACTTAAGTCACTTTAACAAGTGTGACATATTTATGGCAGTTTCAACCTTTTATGTCTAAATTAAGTTCTTAAAAGTATAGAATCTCAGGTTAATCTCTGCTGTAAGTCAATCTTGCAAGAGTTCATCAAAATCATCACCTTGAAAAATGTGGTAATTCATGGTATCTTCCCATATTGCCTAGGAGTATGCTTATTATTTTTGTTAGGAGTAAACTACGCCCATACAAGGTAAAACAAATCAATACATAATTATAAACTGAACTTGCTATACCTAATCCAAAAAAATTTTAAACTAATTAAATGCCAACTTCACATAGTGATTTTGCTTTAGCGTAACTATAAACACACAGTCTCTAATCAGGCATGTGAAAAGACTCCATTAACTTGTGAAGAGGTGTTTTTTAAGAACCGACATGTTTAGCGGTGGAGCTAAAATCAGATAAGCAGTGGTAGCAAAATAGTCTATTAATCGCTCATTACTATTCCACAGAACATCTACTGGGCTCTTAATAGTTTATGGTTTCTGCCAATCTCTTAAGTGTCCAAAACGAATGATTGATTCAGTGGGTGATACAATGCAACGGTCTATTGCTTAAGGTTTAAAAAAGGAGAATTAGTGTATCAAATGTAACCTTGCCATGCGGGGACAGAATTGGGTAACCGTAAGCTCTTTATACTGAGGACAAGGACTCATACTGTATTATTAATTCCACATACCCTTGCTGTTTGTGCACAGTGATGGTAATTTATGTTGATGTAGGGAAACACCCCCTAACCTCACCCCAGAACTAGATAGCACCTCACTTTTAAAAACCACACACACACACAAACACACAACTATGTTCCTTCAAGGATAAAATTAAATGAATAGGTTAGGATATTAAAGCTTGTCCGGATATTTAATCAAACCACATTGTACAACGGTTATTGATCCAGTATTGCATCACCATGAAATATTAATGTATTTTTGTAGTAATATACCAACTTACAGGGATAGAGTGTAGTCAAAAACACACAGATATATGATCAGTGGGGGGTTGACAACGTTTTAGAAAAAAAAATGGTTGGAAGACATAGGCTGAGATAGATTGTAAAAATGTTGGGCCTTGCCCCTAACAATGTTCCCTTATATAATATAATCTTCTCTTGTGTTTTAAAAATAGCTTCTCGTGCCCTCTCTGAAAACCTCCAGCTATTTTATTAAACTTCTACGTAAACACAAAAAAAAAACTATTTGAGAACCTTTCAGATACAACTTTTTCAAATTTGTATTTGTCAATACGGCATAAGCAAAAAAATGTGTATCATCTAGTGAATATCGCCTATTTGATATGCACTGGTAGCAGTGAGACATCATTTACACCTTCCATGTTTTTAATCAGGGCTGTTTCGTGTCTGTGAAAAATGGATTCTCAACTAATTGGGAGTATACAAGATAAGTTAAACTGAAGACTATTATCTGTTGGTTAATTTAATTGGATAAATAAGAATCCGATTATTTAGGCCACATACGGCAATACTATTCACATGAAATTGTAAATATATACAACATATTTATGCATAATATTAAGTTAGGGCTTCCTCATCCTTCTGAGCTGCATTGTTAAAGTGATGTGCCGTTCTACATATTTGCAGAAGAGAGGCTGGGTAGTGAAAGAAGTCAGGAATATCATTGTTCTTTCAGCTCACTTTAGAGAGCGTTTTAGTCTCCTGAAATGTTTTAAGGTTAGATTGCATGCATGAATGCAGTTGTCAGAGGGAGGGACAGTGGTATTACACAATCCTTTACTACTGACTTTATGAGATAATGAGAACGTTGCATTCTGTTCCATTCATGGTCCACGCAGTTTATTCCTTCATAAAAAAAAACTCAGGCTATAGCTATTTTATGAAACACTAATTTGGTGTTTGGATTGTATAATTTATCTGTAAAATGCAGCAGCTGTCGCAGTCGTAAATGTCAGTGATTATGTTCAGGGTTTTACGTTTGATGGATTTCTCATAAAGAACTTTCATCAAGTGGTGGGAACAGTGCTGCTTATTAATGTCATTGATCATTAGGATGCGCTAGATTCCATTCATCGAAAACTAATTTACAGTCAATAGTAAGCAGTGCATTATATTATACTGTAGTAATGTTATTTGGCATGCTAGGACACGAAAGATATACACTAAAAGTCTTGATTCAGAGTTAGTAACGATATACGCTGAAAACAAACAAAACAACAAAATAAATTATTTGACCCTTTTGACTTAAATGTGAAGCGTCAGACTGTTTAAAGTGTCAGCATTATCTACCATCAATCCTTTTCCTTCCAAGGATAGGTTCACCGGTGTCCTTGCTGACCTATTGACCTACCACAAGGCTGGTGACTGATTGGACCACTCAATACATTTAACAATATGTGTGGGACCACATTTCAAACTTTAAAACCAGATGTGACATTAAGAAAGGGGTTCATTTAAGCATCCCCTGGGAAAAGCAAAGCTGTGCACGTTTCCATTCGTTACTGTGATGCAACTTTTCAAAAGAGCACCTTTGGCCACACATGGTTCTTCACATTCTTGTTTTTCCAGGTTGTTCAGGAATGGTTCAGTTTTGAAAAGAGCAGTACTTTTTACGAGATCTGTGGCTTAGCCTGATTACCATACTAAATATAGCCACAAAGAGAAAATGCAAATATGTCATTACAAGGTTGTTAAACATATTTCTAATGGCATTTTATTTTTTTCTTGGTTGTCCACAAACCTAGCTTTCAGTCGGTTTATAAACCCTAGTCCCACTAGACTAGTTTTACCATGGGCCTTGGGTCATTTTGGAATTCCTGCTAAAGTCGGTGTTGGGTGACACGTTCATGAATGATAACCAAAAGGGTCTGCTTTTATACAGACCATATCCCCAGAAACAAAAACAAGGTCAAAAGGTTTGTGGTCCTAGTTTTCTGTGTTCGAGTAGCCAGGAGATTGTTATGGAAGCAAAAACCTGACTTAACTACTGAGCAACGCATTGCCAAGCCCTTGCATGTTATCCTTCCCATAATCCTGACGTTTTGCCTTTGCCGTTTTATCTTTTGCCAATGCATCCCAGTAATTTATTAAAGCTGGTTTATACATAATTTGTGCTACAAAATCATGTTGAACCGTCTTCCACAGATATCGACAATGAATGTGTAATGAAATAAAATAAAAAAAGGATTAAACTGATTAATTATATGAGATGGGGATTTATGTGCCAGTAGCTGTGATGGCCGAAATATGTTAGTATAAAGGTGGAATTTTAACAGATATAGCTGTTTGGCACAGGATTAGGATAACCAACCATCTCTGCAATTATGACACATTATTAAACATCCCTAGGTGGAAATTACATGAGTAAACAGAGCTGAATGCCCATGCATGCCCCAATCTCACACATCAGGCTACGCAAGCCATTGTTTAGTGTGTGTGTGTGTGTGTGTGTGTGTGTGTGTGTGTGTGTGTGTGTGTGTGTGTGTGTGTGTGTGTGTGTGTGTGTGTGTGTGTGTGTGTGTGTGTGTGTGTGTGTGTGTGTGTGTATATCATTGGCTTAAATAAAACAGGCACATGTTTCTCTAAACCTGGCCTCTTCCGTTCCAGCCGTCATTCCATTAACCTTGAGGATAAATAACCTTGCCGGTGCTACCATGGTGACGCTGACAGAATGGCGATTGCCTTGTCATTTTCATTTTGTAAAGAAGACATGTTGCATGCCGCCTGGCAGACCTCCCGGATTTGGCACACTATCCCTTTGCACAACAACACCCCGATAAGCCCATATGTAGAACCAGAATGGAAAGAAAACAAGACAAGTGGATTTGAGTCAGTCATAGTGACAGCAGGATTACCAAGGGTCAAAAGAGTGATCTGAGAAGAGTGACAAAGGGAAAAGTCATTTTTTTATATGTGCCCTATTGTATATATATCTATATATATTTTCTTTTTAATTGTGTGTCTGTGGTCATGCCATTTGCTTATCCAGACTTTGCATCAAGGATACATTTGACAAGCTAAAGGTGGCGTGCAACATATACACAGAAAGGTGTGATTTTGTCAGAGTACCTTTGATGCTGAAAGGATCAAATCCGAATTAGCAACAACATTAATCACATCTGCAACTTTACAGAGTGAATTTAATCTAACATAATTTATAGGGAGCATCTCCTGTACAAACAACTGTACCATGCTTGGGGAGTTGCTTGCTATAGGCCTATTTAAGAGACGTGAAGTAGCATACTTGACGCGGCTTAGTCCAATTCAAATATTTGAACACCATGCTGAGATGTGATATGAGGAAATGGTCCATCAAATAAAACAAAAAACCTAATTTAATCAATTCGCTTTTTGTCACTTGCCGAGAAGTGGTGGCGGTTGTACTTAATTGAATTACATAAATTGCTAGCACTAAATGTCAAGGCCAAATGCAATACATTCATAATTTAACTTTAAGGCCCTATCCAACGGAAGTCAGATGGCATTTTTCAAATGTCTTTTGTGAGGCGTCTGCATAAAACCGAGGTTTTTTTGTTGAGACATGGCTTTTAAAAATGTTGGATTGTTTGTCACGCTGGCGAGGGTAGAGCTTCGAATTTATATTTGAATCGGTCAAAAACCAAACCTAGCTGTCAATCACTGTGCTATGAGATACAGTTGACAAATGAGCAATGTCATTGGACAAAATACCTTTCAGTATAATGCCAGGGCATGCGTCATAACTACCTAATACAGCCGTATACCTGAAGTAAGCATATATACATTTCTTGTCGCAAATAATTGAAAAATACCTACATTGAGTAATTGTCTTAGTTTCTATGGTCTATATCGTGGTATTGAAGTAATTAAACTATATATTGAATATATATTAAATTTTCAAGCATTATTCAATTTAATAGACTTCAGCAACAAATCATGTGTGTTAATGTGTTTGGTTTGACTGCATTCATTACAAAAAATGCTAAACTACAGAAAAGCTTTCAAATGTATTCATCTTTGATGTAAAAAAAGAAAGAAAAAAGAAGGCTAATAAGGGTTAATCACAACTTTGATTAATGCAAAATGGCCTGGCCTTTCAATACCTTGCAAAAAAAAAAGGCAATTGGTAGCAACACCCAAATGAGCAAGTGGTTTAAGCTACACTTCAATGTGAACTAACCTGTCTTACAAAAAGATTGGCATGATTGTTTTTCTTACAATGTTGTTTTATTTAGCAGCATGTACTGTCTTCATCTTTTCACAAGGAACACCCGCAGTTCCTCAACACAATTGTGTTTATTTATTTATTATGCGTATCATTTAATTGGGAACATTAAAAAAAGGTCAAACAGAATGACCCCTTAAAGTGTTTTCTTCTGTGCCACGGTGTCATCAGATCCAACACTGGGGATCCTGAAGACATGATGCTGGACCTAGGGTTGTCAAATGCCAATGGAAAATACAATACAAAGAAATCACTCCACTCAGAACACCAAGGCTTCTTGGCAATAGACTCTGCAGTCGGACTGTGCAGTTCCCTACAAGAGTGGGTTTTCCAGCAGAGCGTTTACCACCAAACTGTGGCAGACATCTCCTTCCTAAAGGCCACCCCACTCTTGTGCAACCCAGTGATAGATGTCAGAAAGGAGAGAACCCTTAGAATAAGTCTCTCACACACACACACACACACACACACACACACACACACACACACACACACACACACACACACACACACACACACACACACACACACACACACACACACACACAAAAATAAACACTTTGCATTATACTAAGTGTAAAGTTCAAGTACAAAAAGGCGGTAATAGTTGTTAAAGTAGAAACTATTAGGCCATAATAGGTCAGGACCAAGTGGCAGCCATGACTGCCTGTTTGAGAAGCTCATGTGGAAGAGACAAACAAGTAGTCTCTCTATCGGCCTTTAGGTGGTTCGCAGTCAATGGATGCAGTTTCCCGCTGCAGGCTGCAAAGATCTCAAACAATGGCAACGATCCAATGAGGGCAAATCTGCACCCTCAAAACGGTTGAGTGTCCATATTATTATTTATTTTTTTACAGACGATGGTCAGGATTGAACAATTGTTGATGAGAGTAAGTGAAATATGTGAATCAATTTACACTATTGAAAAAAATATATATACACTATATTGCCAAAAGTATTGGAACACCCCTCCGAATCATTGAATCCAGGTGTTCCAAACACTTCCATGGCCACAGGTGTATAAAATCAAGCACCTAGGCACGCAGACTACTTCTACAAACATTTGTGAAAGAATGGGTCGCTCTCAGGAGCTCAGTGAATTCAAGCGTGGTACCGTGATAGGTTGCCACCTGTGCAATAAGTCCATTCATTAAATTTTCTCACTACTAAATATTCCACGGTAAACTGTTAGTGGTATTATAACAAAGTGGAACCAATTGGGAACAACAGAAACTCAGCCACAAAGTGGTAGGCCACATAAAATCACAGAGCGGGGTCAACGCATGCTGAGGCGCACAGTGCACAGAAGTCGCCAACTTTCTGCAGAGCCAATAGCTACAGACCTCCAAACTTCGTGTGGGCTTCAGATTAGCTCAAGAACAGTGCATAGAGAACTTCATGGAATGGGTTTCCATGGCCGAGCAGTTGCATCCAAGCCTTACATCACCAAGTGCAATGCAAAGCGTCGGATGCAGTGGTGTAAAGCACACCGCCACTGGACACAAGAGCAGTGGAGACGTGTTCTCTGGAGTGACGAATCACGCTTCTCTGTCTGGCAATCCGATGGACGAGTCTGGGTTTGGCGGTTGCCAGGAGAATGGTACTTGCCTGACTGCATTGTGCCAAGTGTAAAGTTTGGTGGAGGGGGGATTATGGTGTGGGGTTGTTTTTCAGGGGTTGGGCTTGGCCTCTTAGTTCCAGTGAAAGGAACTGTTAATGCTTCAGCATATCAAGACATTTTGGACAATTTCATGCTCCCAACTTTGTGGGAACAGTTTGGTGATGGCCCCTTCCTGTTCCAACATGACGGCGCACCAGTGCACAAAGCAAGGTCTATAAAAGGCATGGATGAGCGAGTTTGGTGTGGAGGAACTTGACTGGCCTGCACAGAGTCCTGACCTCAACCTGATAGAACACCTTTGAGATGAATTAGAGCGGACACTGCGAGCCAGGCCTTCTCGTCCAACATCTGTGCCTGACCTCACAAATGTGCTTCAAGAAGAATGGTCAAAAATTCCCATAAACACACTCCTAAACCTCGTGGACATCCTTCACAGAAGAGTTGAAGCTGTTATAGCTACAAAGGGTGGGCAGACTCCATTTTAAACCCTACGGATTAAGAATGGGATGTCATTAACCTTCATGTGCATGTAAAGGCAGGCGTCCCAAAACCTTTGGCACTATAGTGTAACAACGAAAACAAAGCTTGAACCGAGAAAACACTGCAAATTGTTATTTTTTTTTAATACATTTTCTTTGTCAAAAATACAAAAAAAGAATGTATTCCCCTTTCAAATTAAAGTTGTGGCATTCCCTCACATCGCTTATTCACAGAGAAGGACAACCAAGAAAATGCGAAGAGATGTAGAAAAGCGATGTGAAAGAGAATCATTAATTGCTTTTGTTCACTTTCTTTTGAGATTTGCTTCATGATCCTGTATGGGCTCTGTACCTTTAAAAAGGATTCCATAATTGGTCAGCCTACCTCAAAAGACTATCATTAAATAATAAATGTATAAACCATGATGCAACACCAGTGGCCGCTTTCAACAGCAAGTGAGAGAATATGGGATGAAGTCTACCGTTTTGACCTCATAATTATTATGAGGTCTTTGTTTTGCTTTTTTACCTCCTCCAGAAAAGGTAATAAAAACATGCAGGGGGCCGTTATCAATGAACACGATACAGAATATCGCTGGAGAAACCCATCGAAGGTCAACAAACCTCCTGACAGAAACCAGGCTGACAAATATCTCAGGAATTCTTGCCAACTTGACAACAAAGCACACTTCACCAAACTAAGAGATGGATTCATTTGACCTTGTTGTTTGTTAGAAATAAAAAAAATTAAGAAACTATCAAGCAAGCATATCTTTTCGTACAATGTTAAAATGTCTTGTGATTTCCCCATGATTTAATTTATTAGAAGTTTCAGCCAAGTATTTAATTTTAAAAGGAAATAAAACTTTGACAACAGGTAATGTGATTTGAATATTGCAGTGTGGACGATAAAGTCGGAGGGTCTGCGATAGACTAATGCAAACACTTTTTATAGCCCACCTACTTTAAAACCCCCTGCACTTTGCTAAGAGAGAGCCCCTAGTATGATAGTTCTATCAGCTCAACATTTTTATGCTTGTCTTGGGCCAGCTGCCTCAGTCAATCAGAATGTGCTTTCTGCCAGCTCCAGAGGAAAAAAAGAATAATCTAGAAACAAGAGAACACAACCAAGTGTAAAATACGCCAATAAGGAATGTGTTTATCAACGCAGTTGGGGATCAAAGCAATTATCATTAGGTGATTGGCGGTTACACCACGAAGCACATAAATGGTCAACGTTTCTCATGGTTCATAAGACCTAATTTAGGGTGACAATAACAAACTCTGCTTGGGCATACGTTTGCAAAAGCCCATCACATGATCCTGTTGTCAAAGTTTTATTTCCTAGTGTACTCTATAATTAAATACTTGGCTGCAACTGCTAATAAATTTAATCATGGGGAAATCCCAAGACATTTTAACATTGTACGAAAAGATATGCTTGCTTGATAGTTTAATGGATTTTTTGTTTTCTAACTAAAACAACAAGGTCAAATGAATCCATCTCTTAGTTTGGACAAGTGTGCATTGTTGTCAAGGTTTCCTGAGATATTTGTCAGCCTGGTTTCTGTCAGGAGGTTTGTTGACCTCCGATGGGTTTCTCCAGCGATATTCTGTATCATGTGTTCATTGATAACGGCCCCCTGCATGTTTTTATTACCTTTTCTGGAGAAGTTAAAATAACAAAACAAAGACTATAGACGAATGACTTGAAAAGCAGATACAATTAATAATTAGGTTAATAATTATGAGGTCAAAACGGTAGATTTCAACCCATATTCTCTCACTTACTGTTGAAAGCGGCCACTGGTGTTGTTGCATCATGGTCTATACATGTATTATTTAATGATGACGTTAGAAAAATCTAGAAATCCCACAGGCTACTGCAGATAGCAGAATGTGACACAGAAATAGGCTACATGAGGCTATATGGAGTCGACAAAGGGTTCTGCTACTCCAAAGATTCAACACAAAGGAGCAGACACCCTGATCATTGGCATCAGACCTGCAGGTCTCTGTGAAAGCCACAATATATAATTATATATCTGGGACCAGAAAATGCACATAGGGTCCAAATGCCATCCACATGTCGGAAATTGTTTTAATGCAGTTTAATGCATGTTTGGATAATTAAAATGTAAATAAAGCTTTCACTTGCCTTGACCAAATTATGCTATGCAATTTAACCCAATGTTATCTTTTGCGAGAAATTGTATCTTGCATAAATTGTATACAACTCAAATAACATAAAATATCTGTGTAATGAGCAACCACCTAACATCAATAAAGTAAACAATTGGACAATTTTCCTCAATTGCTCCCACATGCATTTAGGAACCAGGGCCTATCTCTTACAACGCTAAATTGAGTTTGTCCACGGAGCATGACTTGACTGCATGCATTGAAATGTGTAAAAACACAACCAGAGAGTCCTAGTCAGACTTTTAGAAAAACAACCAACACTTATGCAAATACTAATTATTTCTTTGTGTCATAAATATGTTGGTGTAAAGATTGTGACGTTGAAGTGCTAATAGAGATTCTTAACTAAATCGTGGTCATTTAGGATTTTGAAATCACATTAAAACGTATCCACTTAATACGAGAGAGAGAGAGAGAGAGAGAGAGAGAGAGAGAGAGAGAGAGAGAGAGAGAGAGAGAGAGAGAGAGAGAGAGAGAGAGAGAGAGAGAGAGAGAGAGAGAGAGAGAGAGAGAGAGAGAGAGAGAGAGAGAGAGAGCGAGAGCGAGCAGAAAGTCTGCAGAGAACTGTTCACACATAAAATCTGTTTTTGATAGAGGGCAGCCAAGGACATAGCGTCCATAAAGATCAGCAAAAGATCACAATGGTTTTATATGTCACCCAAGAGGAGGGAGTACACGTCAGGGAGCGACAGCATTGACATTGTTGTGGAACGGCATTAAAAATCCACTCTGCAGCCAGAGCCTGTGCAGTGATCATCAATGCTCTGAAATTGGCCAGCCCAAACTAGCAAAGAAATGATTATGAATTAATTCAGAAAGCCCTAATGCAGATGGAGTGAAACAGCTCAAATGTCAAGTGTTTAGACAAAAGAAAAATCCACCTGCTGGGTCTGAGATTGTTATTTTACCTTGGAGGTAATTTGACTAAAATATAAAATGGCAAAGGCCACCATCACAAACTGTCCCTTCAGGTTTATTCCTATTATTGATTCCTTATGATTGCAAGTATTTGTTTATTCAAATTATTAATGGGATGTGTAAAGCTGAAATAATGAGGACTTATTGTGTATACATGTCTATTGTTACTACTACATGGTGCCTCCCACCTCTCCAGGAAAAGGGTGTATCGTTTTGAATTTTGTTATTACAATACCATCACAATGCAAGACTTCACTCGGTTAACAACCAAACCCCGTAGGTTTGGGGTCGCCCAAAATCTTTGAGGAGCTTATTTCATCGCTTGTCCTGTTGAGTCCCACGTTAAAGTGCCAAGGTAAAGTTGTTATTCAAACCGTGAGCATGTTAGTGGTAGAGTTCGGTCCAATGCTGATGCAATGAGTTGAATGTTTGATTAATTGATTGTCCCCCTGCAGTTAAATTATGAGACAGATTTCCCGCCTGTTTCTGCTTCCTGGGGTGGGCCAAAGTGGCACTCCACTTAGACATTAATCAGCTTCATTACCCTACTGTAGTGGGATCTGCAATCGCCATCCATCACTCCCTAGTGCTTCCCATAAATAGGCCATTCTTTGTTATACTCCATGCCAAATCAGCACTGACGTCACAATGTGAAGTCGAATCGATGCATAAGAATGTAGTAATTGAAACGCATTATAGTACGTCACACTTTACTGATGCGTGAAGTCAGTCAATCTTGTGCTGGCAAACAAAATCTAGTATTTTTCTTTCAGAACCCATTTTCATGCTCATAACAATCTTCCAAGGGTATTTATAGATACAACATGTTGGTTAAGCAAACACAAATATTGGCTTATTCTTTATCATTGTGTGGAAAGTGGATTGGTTTGTTTACAAACATATTTAAGTCACCTGTCCTCAAATATTATATTTGATTGACAAGATTGCCCCCCTTTAAAATATATGTAAATTAATTGTATGTATACACCTGAATGAATGCATAACTCGCTATTGCTATTATTTGAATATAGCGTATTAAGATTGCCCTTGACTAATCCAAAGCAAAAAAAATAAAAAATACAACAAATGATAAAGCATGTCAACTCAGTGAACAGTGATGTTGGAAGCAGTAGCGAATATGTAGTATGTGCCACGTAGTGCTACATAGATCGGCCTATAAAGAACATGTGAAGTTTTCACTCAAATCTTTGACCATCGCAATCTCCTTTTTAGGTCTGCCGTAAGAGACTCGCTTGAGAGCTTAGCCCCAGTTTGAAGTTTCAGGTTGCGTAACATTGTCTTGAAGCCCTTATCTCCTGTGCCCAGACATGCTTGAACGGGCCTACGGTGACCTCATGTCCCTCCCTGCATCTGACCAAAGGAGGCACAAGGCTTCACTCCCAGCCAACGTCTACAGCCGAGGGTGGGGGGGTGAGGGGGGGGGAAGCACAACAATCAGTCTTCGGTCACACACCGAATGCCCCAGGATGTGTTTCTAGTTAAAGGTCGGCAGGCTATTAAACAGGGAGAATTCTATTAATCCGAGCACGGAATATAGCGCATGAGGAGACGGATTCCCATCGCACCGCCGCATGTTAGTTTGGTGATAAAGAGATCTCTGCGGTGTGCAGCATTGAAGGCCCCGCGTGCAATATGATTTAATACCGTGGATATAAATAGGTGCCACATTATTTGCTTTGATGCTTTGCCATTTTGCCGACCTGAACCTGCCCCTTCATATTGAAGGATGGTCTTGTGTACCCTCTGCCCTAGCGGTGCCAATGTTGGATGAGGTGCCTGGTTGACAAATAGAGTCAAACTGCTTGCAGTCGCAGCATTGGATCAGTGTAGGGCAACAACTTTTTTTTCCGGTTAAGTAGGCCTAAATGTTGGTCAAATGCTGTGAGCAGGAAATCCTTCTTACGCCTGAATTACTTTATTTCCTCTGACAATTTCCCAGTGCTTAGCGTCACACGCTTAGAATAGACACATTTGGAAAGCCAATATATGACATTATGGAAAAAAGTATAATTATTTAAAATTTCAACGCAAATTGTATTAACAAAAAAAAGGAAATATTTTTGACCATCAAGGTATAACCTGATTGAGGTTAACAGAATTGAAAGTTCCTAGTTTGTATTTTTTATAATAATAATAATAATAATAATAATAATAATAATTATTATTAGTATTAGTATTAGTATTAGTAGTAGTAGTAGTAGTAGTAGTAGTAGTAGTAGTAGTAGTAGTAGTAGTAGTAGTAGTATTTTATTAGTATGTCAAATAAAATACTAATAATAATAATGGAGCAAGTATCAGTGTATCACATTCAAAATATTGCAATGGCAAAAATTTAGTTGGATGAATCCTATACAGGACAACCAGAAAAGTGTGATTTGGCCAAAACCAGTTGGCTTGAGGTAGCAATTGGTACCCGACAGCAGGGATCTGATAAGTGTGGCGCCAAAGCTGTCTCCAAGGCTAGACTCAATCTTTAATCTGGGGTCATTGTGTTCAACACAGCAGCCTCAAACACATAAAAGAAGGTGCAGGAAGTGGTAAATCAAACACCCATTGCAGTCTAATTGGACACGAGAATAGGCCAAAGTAAAAATATTGTTTAGCCTTGATGCTATCTGCTTCCATCTTGTGGGCTGTGTTAGAAACTGAGGCTTCCTGTTCTTGGGTGTTGGCCTCAGCATATGTACAACAGGCCCCGCCGCCTGCAAAAAGAATATCCGGGTGTAAAGAAGAAAAGAAATAGGGCCATAAATACATTCTTTCCCATCATGAGGGAAGCGTTTCCCCTTCCATCTGGCATGTACCCAGTAGTCAACAATTGATTCTAAACCACAAAGAGTTCTATAGAATGCAGAATCACTGCCAATACGATGTCCATCTCAACAGGTTTCTACAAAAGAGGACTCCTAACAGCACTACCAGCAGGTTCCATTTAAGATTCACCATCTGCCCAAAACACATTTCAGATTCTGGGTACTAAATTTGTCCCGGGGAAAGTGTTTGTTTTTAGCCGATACTGTTTACTATTAAACTCATATTACTTGACTATATAGGCTAAGCCTACAGTAGTACTGTTAAATGTTATCCATGAGTGGGCGATTCTGGGACTACACCATTAAAGCTGCTGCACACACAGGACCAGCATTAAAACCATTGACCCCTGACAGAACCATTACTTTTCTGTAAGAAGAACACTAGAGGCAGTCTCAACCGTAGAACCCGTAGATTAAAACTGTCCCAATGACGCGACTTGCCGCGTAGCGAGGCACAAAACGCACATTACAGCAATAGATCAGATCACATATCAGACTTCAATATTAGAGCCAACCCAAAATGATTACATTTAGATTATTACTTACAAAAACATGATTTAATAATTACTTCACCATTCACAAAACAAAAGCACTGAATGCTTTTAGAAGCTTTTGTTAACTAACATGAAGTATCATACCTACTTTTTGATAAGATAGGTACTTGCTAGCCAAGCAATGAGCTACATGTATACAACACATTAGGTAACCACTAGTAGTATTTAGCGGATACCCTAACCACTACACTACTCTTTTAAATTAAGTTTTAAAATGTGCCCCCATATAATAGGTCTAATGACACCAATGTTTGCAATTAAAAGGGATGTGATCCAATGAATGGTGAAACTTGTCATAATATAAAGCTGAAATATTAGACTGGTAATTCAAGTGAACGGCCGGATAAGGTGCCAACTAACAAACCTCCAAACCTTGAGATCACGTTGCACAAATCTGAAGTCTGCGTGTCAAACAGAGGATGACTGATTGAACGTAAAAAAAGAACAGTTCACAAAAACCAGCAACAAATACAGAGCAGTGAGAAGCTTGATTTGAAGAAAAGTCTTGCACACACACTTCCAGATACAAGGAGAACGCTGCCGTTAGCCTGATGAACACCACCACCTTGGCTGGTACCACTACCACTTGTATTGATGTTGCTACTTATTATTACTTACTTTGTTATTGTGATCTTGTATTGATGCTGCTATGTGACTGTTGAGGATCCAAGCCCAAGAATTTTACTCTTGCATACTTGTACGTTAAGATTTAATAAAAGCAACTCTGATTCTGATTCTGGTGCATATGTATGTTGACACCAATCTATGCACAGATATTACCACAGATACACAGAAGCACCTTTTACAATATATTCAGCCTTTAATGCCATTTGTGAAGTATTCCCTTAGATAATGTTAACATTTTCACTATGCTCAGCCTAAACACCTCAAGAGCTGCTATTTAGGGTGTCTGGGAAAAGCACTTAAGACCCTTAATCTAATAGAGCTGCCAATAGAGGGAGACCGGGGTAGAACGAGCCCCCACATAAAATGTACTTCGTACAAATAAAACCCAAAGATAACAAGCTGCGCTATAAAGCCGTTTAAACCCTTGACTCGACACTTCAGCAAACAACGCAGGCTTGTTGAGTGACTGTTATTTAGATTGGATGGAGGCTTTATTCATCCCTTGGGGTGGAAAATAAAGGATCAAGAACAATTCATATTTGTTGGATAATTGTGGTAATGATCCAACCCATCAAGACCCCCCCGTCCCCGTCCCCTCCTCCTTTACTCAATATAGACTATTCTATGACTGGGCAAGAACTTTAAAATAAAAGTGTATTCCGCGTGGAAAATTATGAACACATTTGCCTCAGAAGACAAATCTCTGAAAATTGTTGCAGGATAATATAAAACACCATGTGAGTGTACTGATAAATAAAATAGGCTATTTATTGCCATAAGGCCACAGCCGGATGCATGTACAATATGTGCAGCATCATGTGAAATTCATGCTCATTTTGCAGTGAGATGAGCTGCAAAATAGGAGCATAGGACGAGCTACCGAGAGGCTTATTGTTTTGAATACAGGTCTTTATTAATATTGAAAAGCAGACTGGAATAGAGAAAATAGATTTTCAGATGGCCATTGATATAAACAAACTATTCAGTATGCATTACCATGGATATGCATACTGTATGCAGTAGTCCTTTTTTATTTTATTCTTTTAATTCACAGCCCATTTCATTGTACGAACAAAGGAAGCATTTAAAAAAAAAAAAGTCTACATATCAGCTGCAAGTTTAATTCATCAAAAATATACAAGGCCTTTGGCTGAAATGTAAAATGTGCACAAACATGAAACAAGAATGGTGTGATGCAATGAACATTGAGTGTATGACAATGGCAGTCACCTACAACCCCTACACAATGCTACAGATGGTAGCATAAGAATCCACCAACACCACCTGCTTTCAATGTTACACAATCGCTTTTACTGAACCATAAAACCCTAATAAGTCATCATTCTATCTCTGGTGTTATGGAAAGGGGTTGGGCAACAAGCCTTGCCTACAGGGTCATTCCACAGGTATTTTGCCCTTCTGCGAAAATACTTTCATTGTTATTTGGTTCTGTTTAAATTTCTGTGTTGCTACAGGATATCGCATCGACATTCTACATAGCTATAGAAAGATGTTGGGGCCACAGTCATTCTACACAGCTATAGAAAGATGTTGGGGCTACAACCTGGCATGTGATTTCCAAGTCATTCATTCCATCATTCTGTGCACGATTGAGGCAAGCAACCTCTAAATAGTTTTTAGAGCTTTAAGTCAACTTCCTTCTCGTTCTAGGTTTACTTTTTTATCTTGTTAGATATATTGCATGCGCCGTGTGCTAGCCACACATCCCACTGTAAGGGGGAGCATATCCCTTTAATAGATTGCCATAACCGAGACGGCCCACCAGACAAATTAGGCCTAATTTCTCCCTTCAGTAAATATAAAAGATAGCTATGCGCTTGTTAATAAAACACATCATTCTTCACACATCTACCCTTGTATCTTAGTTTCCCGCTTCAAAGGGCGCTACATTGATGTGTTAAACTCAAAGAATAAAAAAAAAAATACATTTCCCAGAAAGAATGCCTTAATGGATTTGGGGGTCCACCGAAATAGCTCAGTGCCATTGCTCTTTAAAAGAAAAAGAAAAAAAATGTGCATGCCATTTTTACCAACAATCTTCCCAGGTCTGCTCAGGTGCCATGGCTGGTGATGCCTGGTGCTTTTCAGCAGAGAACCATTCAAAATGGCAGTGCCATGCAAATAAGTCCAATATTATTTTCATTGCTCTCGACTTGTCCCCTGTAATAGCATGCTCTCCAACGCATGGAAGCCAGTTGGCTTAGACATATCTTAGCACAGTCCAATGGTACCAAAAGACAGATGCATTTAATATAGCCAGCTGTGGTAGTAGATAAATCCCAGAACACATTCACATCCCACACAATCTGTAAACATCTCACAAAACAAGGTGGTATTATTTAACACAATGGTGTGTTAAATAATGCATTTAGTTATTTGGCGTTTCGTTCTGTTCAATATGTTACTTATGTCAATGCTCTGTAGGCCTATGCAATGTTTCCCGTTTGGCATCTTTCAAGAGTAGTCCAGATTATCGGGTTTTGATAACATGGGTGTATTTTGCATTAGGAATGCTTCTATCCCAAATGCACAGCGGTTGCTCCAGTTTCTGTTCCTTCAGGTGATGGGGTCTTAACTTCAAAGTTAATTTAATAAGTACCTTACTCCTTACGGCTAGGGCGCTTCATAAAATCCTCATGCTTTCATGGGTTAATAACACTGCACACCATGGACACAAACTCTGTCTGTATATTGAAATGGTAAATCAACATTGCCTTTTGGTCTTTGGCTAGAATAAGAACAGCAAAATTACATTTTCCCGGATCAATTTGTAAATCGAGAAGAAGAAAAATGATTCCCAGATCAATGTGTAAAACCAGACAAAAGCGATCCCTGTGTCCAATTGACTAGTTAGGTGTTTAAAATACAGTTAATAGTAAAGTGGGAGACTGCTGTTGTTTTCCAAGCATTGCATTTCTAAAATAAACCTTCATGTAATGTTTTCTACAGGCCTAGTCATTGTTTATACAGACAACACAATCGCACCAAGTAAAACCAAATAATCCTTCAGATATCATTCAGATATCATGCTTGTTCCCCATTTGAAGATGGATGTCCCTTAATCTCCTACGACTAACGAAAAAAACTGAGCTGCTGATCATTGGCCTCGGGCAACGAAGAGCAGTTTGAAGAAGTCACATTAAGCTTTATCTCTCGAAACCCCTCAGTCAAAAGCCGTAGTGTTCTTTTCAATCCCGCGCTCAGTTACGATCAGCATATAAAAAGCATCATAAAAACAGGATTTTTCCATCTTAAAAAGATAGCCAGAGGTCTGCCAACGCTATCCACAGCAGATGAAGGGACTCGTATCCATGTGTTCCAGTTAGGCTAGATTACTGCAATGCAATATCCCCCATCCTTCAACTTCGACAGAATGATGAGTCCTGCTGAGACAACTGGACGATATTACCCCTGCTCTATCCTCTCTCCATTTACTTCCAATCAATGCTTAAGTGGTGTTTAAGGTACTCTTGCACAACTATAAAATCAGACATTCCTAACCAAGCAAACGTATCATTCCTTCTACTCCAAGTGAGCAGTTTCCAAAAGACAATGGCAATAAAGTCTGTTTTATCGACGCGCCTTGTATGTGGAACAGCTCTACTATAATGAAGGGGGACTCTTGATGAGCTGAATCCAAAACCTACTTCTTTCTGCTCTCATTTGGCAGCTCTGAGCCGCTCTCAGTCTCTTATCAGGGGCCAAGTCAACCTCAATAGACAGCATTTACGTGACCATGGCAGCCGACAGGAAGCAGCCCCCCTACGTGCTCGCGTTGTCCACCTCGCCCCGTCTAATCTCAATGTTATGGTGTCTGCCTGTCTGCGTGAGTAACATTTTGCCCTCGAGCGGTGCTGTGGTCCCCTGTGGAGGCACTGTTTTGACCCACGTCCAGCATGCTGCTGGCGGTTCACCTGCTTGCACGCCTCCTGCTGAGACCCCATGTCCAAGGTATGGCTGGTCGCCCAGTCGTCCCCCGACGATGTCCGCGCACATACACACACACACATCTTGCGCACTGTTTGCTGTGAGCAAACAGTGCTCCCCGGTGCTGTCTAGGTGACATCTCCACCTGGACCATCTCGTCCCAGGCTGTGACAACACCAACACACACACACACACACACACACACACACACACACACACACACACACACACACACACACACACACACACACACACACACACACACACACACACACACACACACACACACACACACACACACACACACACACACACACACACACACACACACACACCTCAAGTTAATAAGCATGAAAAAAAAGGTTTGTGGTGTGGCTCAGGAACAGAACGGGTTCTCAAGCAACAGGTGCAAAGATGTGTTTTGGAAGGTGTGGGGATTCGGCGTAGTCGTCTGAGAACTGCTTGAGACCATCCATCTTGAGGTGCAGTTGACGGCGCAGAAGGTATGTTTTTACTGGGAACACCATGTATGCGCCAGCTATGAATAAGCCCCCTATTTCTGGAGGAATTCATGAAGCCTGCTGCTGGGTTCCCACTGCATGAGTCTTTCTGCATGCAGGTGCGGAGGCTAATCTCACGAGGCAGGCCAGTTTGTGCTGCATATGAATGAATCGAACCTCGAAGCTCCAAACGTCTCCCACACACTTTGTTCACAGCTGTAGTCAACAGGCAGATATGCTTATCATCCCATCGCCAGTCCTCGTCAATGTTCATATTGACGGACGTGTGGGCTGCAAGAAAGGGAGCGAGGAAGTGGAGGGCCGGCTGGAATGCAAAATTGGAATGCTATAGTTTGATGGCGAGATCAGTGCTGCAACAACCTCATCAGCATCCATCATCTCCTTCAACCCCACGTCAGTCACCATAACCTTCATCAAAGCTCATCCTCTTCATCGTGGCAGCAGGAAATATGAACATGAAGAACTTGAAGACACTTGGCATCAAAAGCTAACAAATAAGATTGATGGAATAAAGTTGAACCAGGTCTTAATGTAATGCATCGTAACGTTGCATGTAAAACCATATATACATTGTTTTTTATTCAAGGTTTTCATTGCTTGTACGCTTCACGATGCAACAGTGTGTGTGTCCTTGTATTCTTCAAAACGTTACAATAAAAGAGGTTGAACCACAGAATGATCCGATCCTGCATCCAGACAGTACACCCTATATCCACACACCACAGCCCAAGTGAAAAAGGTCAAACAACAAAGATACTCAGAGCGTCAGTGTGTAAACTGACATCCAAAAAAACCTTATTAGCGTAAGGTCTTGCTAATTGCAAACAGAAGAAAGAGGTGAAGAGTCTCTCATGCAGAACACGGATGGCCTCTGTAGAGACTCCGAGTGAAACAGTGATTAGTGACGCTACATTACTCCAAGGGCACAGCTTTTCGTATCAGTCAACTCCTCAAAACACAGTGGCTAACACTGCTAACAGATACGCAGTCCGCTTGTGTAAAAAGCATTGGTCGATTTCCTACACAACTCGAACAGCGGGTTTTGGACAGATACTCATTACCTATTGTTTACCCCAGTGCACACATTAGGATGTTCTAGTTTAGAGTTCATACAGTCAGCGGCAGTAGGAAAGTAAGTAAACCCAACTTGATCCTTGAAAATGCCCTTAATAAACATTACGATGACACAGACACCAAGCTCAGTCCATGAGTCAAAACCAACCCAGTGCCTGAGAGGGGAAAATGGAGCGTTAGGACACCCACACAAACATAGGAAGTACGTACATAGTCACTGGTAAGCCACACAGCTTATGAATACACATATTCAAAAAGGAAGTGGGTGTGTGTGTGTGTCTCTGTCTGTACGTCTATGTGTGGATATAGTGTAAATCGGAATCTTTAAAATGGTTAAGACATCCTCAAAATGTTTAAATAATGCATTGCAGTAAAACAACCTGGAACAGGAAGCTGAGCTTAACACCACGCATCCTCCCGTCCGACAAGGTCAAGGGAGTGGAACAGCGGAGACCTGCCCACAACAAGGACTTGTCCCTGGGACTAAGGGACCGAACAGCGAGACGCTGGAGCGGTGCACCATGGGTCATTGGATCGCGATGAACCGGACCAGGCATACATACAGACTGGCACAAGTCCATCTCCCGGGGACGGGGACGGGGGGGGGGGGGGGGACGGGACGCTGGGACGGACACACACACAAAAACACACACACACTTCTTGCATGTCGACCTGTCAGTACTTGCAGAGGCCTGTCACCGGGTTCGGGTGCCCTCACAGCTAGGGGTGAACACTAAATAGAGCATCAAACACAGCAGTGAGATGCGGTGACAGATCCCCATCCCCGTCCCCTAACAGTACACACACACACACACACACACACACACACACACACACACACACACACACACAGGGCTGCAGTGTTGTTTTGACAGCTGAGAGAGCGCGAGGGTACATCCCATCCCTCCATTAGAGCACCTAGTGTTGCCATCTGATTTGTCAGAGTCGGCGACGGTGTGAACACAAACATGCTCAGTAATCACGGTGTGCAGACCTACAATGTTTGAAACCCGCCATCACGTTTATACAGTGTAGCTGTGATTCATTATGCATTGTTTTTACCTGACTTCAGTCCTCTGTGGCTAAATTAGACAAGATTAAATAAATTCGATTTATTTGATTTAAGGGTAACAAACCGTGTTTGGTGTAAGACTTTCAACGCGACACAAAGCTTAATTCTGGGAGTCAAGAAGGACACCCGGGTCATTCTATTACTCTTGAAACTAGAGCACATCCACATATATAATAGCCTAGAAGTACACATTTATATATACACACCCCACATCTTAAGAAAAGGCAAAATGGCCGCATTGCACAAAAATAGGGTGGTTTAAAATGACAACCTTACTTTGAACATTGATTATAGTCTAATCACTGAAAGCCAAGATTTTTATAACATATAGTGTGCATTGGCATAGTGACTGAAAAACAAATCCCAAACACATCAGTAAATGAGCTCTGGATATTATTTCAGGAGCCTCTTGATAAGCACTGAGGCACTTTGACCCAAAGCAAACGCTTTGTTTATTTACTCAAGCGGTCATTAACTGGCTGGACGGACAAGGAGCGGCCTCTATTCACATCCCTAAAAGCTTTAGTATGCCGCTTAATTATTCACATGGTTTCTGAAGAGTCCAACATTGATCCACTGCCTGAATTTTAACAGCTTGAAAGGGAATGACGGAGAGGGAGTCAAAGACAGAGAAGAGAGAGAGAAGAGATACAGAGGGATCACTGAGGAGAGACTCTATGCACATGTGGATACATGTGTCATATCCAAGAGGGACTAGAAAGCGGCAACATGTGGGGAGAAGTAGGCGGTCAACGAGGGGAAACCGGGCAAGTTTGAGCCTGGAGTACCCCAAAACGACTAATTAGGCCACAAATCACACAATAGCAGAACACTCATCTGGGGATGTAGTCATGCAACAAGAACCATGAATAGCCATTAAAAAAAAAAATCTGCCTTAATCAACCTGTCTTTCATCTGTGCCCCAGCCCCACCACATCCACGGTCTGAATTCAGACGAGGCCAGCATTAGGGAAGATAGGTGAGCATGTGAAGTTAAAGGAATAGAGGGAAACCAAGAAAGTACAAGTTGAAATGAAAAATATTAATAAGAAAATACGGTAAAAAGCCAATGACGCAGGCGAAGAGACCTCTTACATTCATGTCCCACTTTAAACTTCAGTCCTTTAGAGAAGCCACACAGTGCCCCAATTCTTTGATTGGACGACTTGTTCTGTTGTGTGAAAAACCAAAAGAAGACAAACAAAAGGAGGGTCTGCAATCATTATTCCATTTTCAGGCCCTATACCCTAGTCATTTCAACCACCCATGTATTTTTTGTTTGTTTGAATGACGTTGTCCCTTCATTGTTTCACTCATATTCATTACTCATTTATGAAGTAAATGTTAGTGTTTATTCCCCTTTCAATGCCATACCTATTTAAGCAAATGTGTGTTTACCGAGAAAGAAGAACCCTAAAAGGTATTCACAAAGAGAGCACTAACATTTCTAATTGCCCGTCAATACATATCCATTCCAGTGATTGAAGGCATAACATTACAAGTGTAAGCCCCCTATTCACCATTGTTAAGGCAGGGAGCACAATCAGCCATGATATCAACCTCAATGACAATTTGCCTTCAAGTGGGAGGGATAATAATGGGAATGTGCCATTTTGAATTCCATGAATGCAATTTGAGAGCAACAATTACACCTGGAGCCATTATTCCTTTTGATTAAGCAGAACTCAAATAGGCTTCCTTGTACTGCAATTATGATAAATAGGTGAAATTATGTTTACCCAAAGGCAACCCTCTTCCGCACGTTTTGATCATACTGCAAAGTATGAGTCATTTCTTTTTTTTGAACCCTCCTCTAAAAAACATTACACCCAACAGACAAGGACAGCACAAAACAAGTGGAAAGACTGGAGCAAATCAGTGCTACTACCCCCCCCCCCCCCCCCCCCCCCCCCCCCCCCCCCCCCCCCCCCCCACCAACCCTAAAAGGAACAATAACACAGTTCGATCCAGGACCATTACACACCACTGCAGCAAGCTAATCAGGGGAAACAATCGCATAAACTTTGTATCCCCACAACCATCACTACCCATTATAACTTACCGTCAAGATGCGGAAATCAATAGCTAGTGGTGTAATTCACTTAGGCTGAGATAACGACGTAGGATAAACTATCTAATAAGCTGTAGAGTCAGGTTGTGGAAAGTACAACACTTAAACTCTTAACAAGAAAAGAGATCAGAAAACTAAGTAACTAAATAAAGTTTAAGACTTTTATTTAGAACTTTAAGAAAGTAATACAAAAGCCGAGCTGGTCTGCAGAACACCTGCTTCGGCAAACAGTTTTTATTGTCTCGCTCTGTGATTTCCCCCATAAGCTCCAAGCCAGGGTTATTATCAAACAATGCCAATACATGTCTTCAACATCAACCAACTTCCGTTTTTTCTGCTATGTTCATGGTCTTCAAGCACAACTTGGTTTGCCACGTATTGGTGGAAAACATTTCAGCCAGTTTCCCTCATCCTTTTTCCTTGCCTCCCTTATCCATCAAGGAACACCCAGTTCCCCTCATCCTTTAACCTCTTTCTTCCTTATCAATTCCTTTCATAACACTAGCCATTAGGTTGTCTCGACCTCTTCAGAAGAATTATATTGGTGCGATAAGGAATATTAGAACATACTGGTGGCACAGAACATAGGATGATATTTTTAAGAAGAGAGAGTCTCTTAAGGAGACTCACCAAAGACTCAGTGTTTTTCCAGGCTTATCTCATTCATGTAGCATATAAGGCAAGATAATGATTATTATCTTTCTACGGGTATAGACAAATTCTCCCACAGTCACTGACCAAAACAGGAACGCTAAATACTGCTGACAATTGTTGGCTTTTTTTGGTTTGGATTCTTTATTCCTCTCACAACATGGCTGACAAAGACCTCTTTTGTACTTTTGCCACAACATCGGAGGCAAGCGTTATGGCTTTCTTTACCGCTTGATGGCTTTCAGGCCATTAAGCCGTTTGTTCTCGGTGCAATTTGACAATAGACGGCCATTCTACAAGACGCATTAACCTCGCAAAAAAGTGTGCGATGATCAAGTCACAGGCGTCTCACCTTTTGATTAATGCCCACTATTGTGCGAATGCTTAAGTCTTTGATAGCCGCCGCGGTGTAACCAATATTATGTTATCTACCCCCTACAGCTCGGCCACCACCTCTGGGAGGATGTGTACTCATTACAAAGTAACTCATCATCATTATGAGTTTAAAAATATGCTGAGCTGCTAGCTAGCTTATTCAAGATCATCAGCATAACCACATTAGAGAGGAAACCTGTGGGCTGGCAATCCAACACTTCCTCAATATTACTCTCCCAGCAGGCCTGGCATGTCCACATCCATTACAGTGAATATAGCTCCCAACCAGGCCCCATATCTGCCACCAAGACACACAATCAGCACCCCTTGACAGATTACTGGCAAATAAAATTAATTAGAGCTACACTACAAACCTGTCTGTCTAATGAATTAATCAGGCCTAACTGGAAGAAAGAAAAATCAGACTTTTGCAAGAGAAAGACATTGGATAATCATCATCCGATTTGATGTGTGGATCCGATTTTCTGTAACTTTGCACTGCTGACGTCAAAAGCAGTGTATAGGATATACCAGGGTGACCCCTCAAAAAAAAACCTGAACAAAAACTTGCTAATGATATATTATATTAGTTCAGGGCTCCCAAATCCCTAATTTATTTACATCCTAAATGGGTTTACCTCATCGGAGAGGAGACAGATTGCCAGAGGCAGTGGAAAGCGAGATGATTTGGGCCCAATTTTGTCTCAAATTGGCTGCTGCCAGTGCGATACATCATAGAGAATTAAGAGGCCTCTTCCCCCACCACAGAACTGAGTCCGTCATATTGGCACATCTGTCAGGGGCCTGCCCCTGACACAGACAAATGGGCCAATCCTGGCACAAGAAGGCTGATCTGAACTGCCAGCAATAACCAAGATTAATAATGAGTCACCTCAAGCCCCAGTGAAATTCATTTTTAATAATTAGTTTCTGCGCCTCTCAATTTTACCGACCATTAGCAGAGGTACAACTGCAGGTTGATAAACCACCATCAGCAGGACTGAACGAATATTGATGACGGTATGTTAAGCGCTCATCATCGGAGGGGAAGGATGTGACTACAGATGCAGGACAAATACTGGATTTTTTTTTCCCGGTACGGGGTGGGGGAAATAATCGCCATAGGCGTTTACTCATCGCTGCAGGCAAATGTTTTTATATGTTTATATGAGATAGTGTGTGTGTGTGTGTGTGTGTGTGTGTGTGTGTGTGTGTGTGTGTGTGTGTGTGTGTGTGTGTGTGTGTGTGTGTGTGTGTGTGTGTGTGTGTGTGTGTGTGTGTGTGTTTTTCCACCAACCTTGGTTCAAAGTAGAATTATCTTTACTCCTTTAAATCATATTTTGTGAAAGCCTACACATCATTACATAGACTACATTTTCTGGGGTTTATTCCAATCTGGGAAACATGTAACGCCTGACGGGCTTTTATTGTTGAACCTGGCCTTAATGCAAATGATCTGCTGCGAAAAAGTGCCATGGCCGTTTCATAACAAACAAACAACAACAAATTGTGCCCGTTTCCAAGCGTGTAAGTTATATACAGGTCTTGTCATTTATATTAGAAAATAAAAACTGGAACAAATATTGACGGTTATTGCTGTACTGTAATGAGAAACGTCATTTGGGAATTTTCACCAAGCCCACACGTACAGCACTCCCAAATGTTGTTACAAGAAAGCAATCAAAAAGAGGGGGAAAAAAGTGCTCATAATATTGGCCTAAAAGCCAACAATAAGAAGAGAAATAGCGGCATGAAGATAGAAATAGCAGGGAAGCCGGCAGAGGTATAGCGAGAACCTGCAGAGATAAGGTAAGGTGATAAATGATCCGTAGCCCCGTTAATGTGGGAGTGGTGAGTAACACATCACCTCTCATATGAAAAATGCCCACACGCACACACACACCCCCACCCACCCTTAAATAACATCAAATCAAATTACTGCGGATTTCAGAGCAACTTTCTTTGCAGTTCATAACCTGAGCACACAGAAAGATAAGCTACACCGCCCCTACATTTGGCACTCAGCCTTCTCTCCCTTGTATTTCACATAGAGAACTGTGTACTAGTTTTTGTGGGACAATTCCAATTATTTTCTCCAAGAAAATGAAAGCGAGTTTAAATAAATGCCCAAATATTTAATTTTTGCTTAGTTCCTTTATCACAATTACCAAAAGGTTTTTATTAATGGATTGGCAGCACCAACTTTAAGCATAAAATAAAATACAATTGCTTCGTCTGTGCTTATTGTTAACCTTTAATAGCCAGGGGTGATGTGCTGCTCTCCTCGTGCCACACAGTCTTAAACTGAAGCTAACCAACTAGCGGCAGGCGTATCCAGCCAGGTGCATTTCAATTCAGAATATTTATGCAGAGACAGAAGGAACAAAACAAAAAGCTGTTAAAAGACTGTTTGAATGCTAGGGCACGCTTGCCTGTGTCCCATTCACACTGGAGGATGCTAATTACAGCCCTGAAGCAGTGGACATTTCTGTGTTTCCTCAACATTTCTATTTTCAGTACAGAGAGGCAGCTTGCTTTCCGTCGGGGCTGGTGATCTGTCGTGCTGTTGACCCAGCAATGCAAGACGCAAGATCGTTAAATAGGCCACGCCCATCTACGGATCAACACATCATTATCATCTGACAGTTAAGGAGCAGAGTTGGAAGGTGTATGAATGCAATATAAGTTGTATTATTGGTCTTTTCTAGTGAGGGTAACCGACATAACCGTCCAGCTGCTTGCTTACTATGGATCAATGACGTCTTCAATATGCAATGAATGGGCCCTTTTCACAGTAGGAAACACACAGGTGTAGCTCATGACATTAATTATTGGACATAACTAGTCAAGTAAATGTACATTAAACATGCTGGTACTGCGACAGACATAAATTACAAAAGATAACTTACCCTAACAATGAACATACCATAGCCAATGTTAAAACCAAAATAATGCTATATTGCAAATTGGGTATTAAGGTATAAAATATCCTCTGTATTGTACTATACTGTATTGTATTGTCAATGCGATGGCATTTTGACAAAAGGTTCAAACAAAAGCAATTTAAAAATAACTTCTGTGACTTAAGAGGAAAGGGCAGGGTGAATATTGGTACTTGAATGCAGTGAACCTCCTATATGTGGAGTCAAAACACTTCCAGGAAGTTCCAGAGTAAATACTGGAACTTCATAACTCCACCCTTCCGACTGGTCCCAGTCACACAGCCATAACCTCCATGATTCACTTTTCTCAACCATTACATTAACTTATCCATTATGTTTTGCTGTTTTCTTCTTTAAAATAAATCTGGTTAAAAAATGAATAAAACCCTGCCTTGAAACCAAAGTAAAACAAAAAAAGGCTCTGAGCATTTATCCAAAATAAGTCTTTGTCACATCTATTAGTAAGCCTCTGGGGCAGCACAGAGTTGACACAATGATGGATGACATTAAAGAGACACTCGTAGGAATGTGTAGAGTTCAAAATACTTGTTGGTAATAAAACGACAGAAATGCTACTGCAAAGTGACTCAGTTTGATTTCTTTTCTTCCTTTTACACCCAAGCCTAGATTCCCCTCGCTCCCTGTCTGCTGAAAACCTCACGCAGACATTAAACGGAGTCAGATGGAAATCAATTACAAAGAAACATGATAATGAAGTCAAGAAGGAAATAGACAGGAACAAACATAACCATCAGCAGCCAACTCCAGACAATTGTCTCACATTGGGTGCATGATTATACAGTATGTGAAATGAATATTCCTGTTTCTGTTAATTATGGCTCAATGCCAACACATTCGTATATGGTCAAATATATTTGGCAACCTTTTAAAAAAAGATCTATGCAGAGTGTCACTGCTGTACTGTTAAGCCTCTGGGTTTTGACACCTTCATGCTGAAATTTCTTTGAGTCTCTTGGCAAACAATTGCACTATGAAATATTGTGTTAAAACATGTAGGCCCATGTATGACATGTTGACATTTGATGTGTTAACCAATGTAAAGCAGGGATTTTTCTTTATAGTTTCAAATTGGATGAACAATGTCTGTAAAAACTGCGGGAAAAGTTCATTGGCATTCGAACACTGATCATAATAAGTCCTGTATGAACACAAATTATATTTGCCAAGGAAACGTTGCTTTGAGGACATTGTAATTAATTGTTAGTTATGTTGTGATAAGCCAAAGTCTAGTAAGATGTCCATGGTGATCTCAAGGCTAATAGAATAACTCCACATAATATAGACTTCACTTTTCAATAAGAAAATATTTAAATTGAATTAAAGCTAGGGTAGGCAATTTAGAGAAACAAGCCAGAGTAAACAAGATTTATTTTAAATATCCAACCGAAGAAGTCCCATCCCTCCCTTCAGGCCAAAGCAAAGCCACTCCTCTAAAACACATAACTAGCTCACTAGCTTTTGAATAAGATCTGCCTAACTTTGACTGCTTCGACCCGTTTCTGCTATACGTCAACGTTGCCGCCATATTTGAAAGGCCAAGACTGGCCTGTAAACAAAAACAAGTGAACGGGAGAGCGGCGGTTTTTCTGGATAAACCGCAGCCCCACCGTTTACTTGTATTTGTTTAAAGGCCAGTCTTTGCCTCTCCAATATGGCGGCGACGTTGACGTAAGATCTAAAGGCCACTGCGGCGTCTATGTATACATGTCTATGTTGTAGAAGACTCTGGTCATGCGCAATGACGCCCACAGGGAAGGTACTGGTGGAACCACAGGATGGCCATCTAATCATTACATTTGGGCTGATTTAATTGATAGGCAGGTTTTTACAGGCCTGAGATAAGCTACAGATACCAGATTATTTTCTCCCATTTTTTGTCAGAGCATTGGATCCATTGATTGCTGTCAGGATGTAAAGAGAATTTCAACAAATATTACCAAAAATTATTAGAAAATAAATAGCCTACCCTTGTTTTATATTAAACGCTGAGTTTTGATGCAACTGATAACTGCATTTAAAGTGAAATTGAGCAGAACGCCCAACACAGAAAACAAAAGATGTAATCTTTACCTTATACTGTGCTCATTTATTAAATACCATTAAAAGATAGTTTGAGAAACCGAAGGAGATGTGGACTCCTAACATGAATAAAAGGGTCTAGCGTGGGGGCCTACACAGCGACAGCACTGCCGTTTATATAAAGGTGATTGTGTTAGTGATTTAAGCAAACAATGACGGGAAACTAAACGGAAACCAAAAAGAGGGAGAAGCAGACAAGGTCATGCATGTCTTCAGTGATAATCTGTCTTTTGTTTTATGAAATATGTTACCTAAATGCAGAGTTGAATCAATTATTTAGATGAAATGAAACAACCTTCAAGATGGTTTTTTTTATTTGAGAGTCAGCCAATGCTAAACTTGCCATGGTCAAGCCATTCAATTAGGCTAAGTTGATAAAAAAAAAGTAGCCCCCTTAAATGCATTTATTTTGTATGCATTTTTGCAAAATATACAAAAAATGTGGCACAAGACAACTGCAAAAACACATGAAATGACCTGAAAATGTCTCTCACACACACACACACACACACACACACACACGAGTTTAAAGGTACTACAAAATGCATTTTCTCCAATCTTGTGGCAATAAAGAGCTTTTATAAAGGCAACAGCAAACAAGTAGGAGAATATGAAATGAAAGAAAAATGGTCAGGTCAGCGAGCGATGAGGAAGAACAGACATGAGTGACACGACGGAGCTGAACATGTCAGAAAAGACTCACACCAGGGAGTAAATAAAGACTCACCAGAATAGGCCCAATAGGCATCTCCGGCCGCCCTCCTCTCCCTTCTGACGTCTTTGTGCTCGTAATCTCCTAGTCCACCATGGTAAGGCTGGCCATCCAGTGCCACTGTGGGAGGTAAACACAAAAGTATGAGGAGATATATTGAAAACATGTTAAAGCACATATTCCTATAGTCGCTAGGACAGAGAGGAGCTGTACACATGATGGGGGGCCTATGGTTACACTTTCTCATTTCAATGTGAGCTTTATGATCTGATTCACCAGATTGGAACACTGACCCCGCGACCCACACTGGACACTTGAATGGAGCCGGGGCCCCTGTTCGAACTTGCGTGTTCCCGTCACTGAATATTTAATCAATTGAAGCCTTCCATTCATGCCGTTGGTAGAACCGATGTGCAATGTGGAGGAGAAGTGCAGCAGAGCACTCTACCCATGCATTACGTTAATGAGCGCAATTATGGTTTATTTTGATCCACATTTTGTTTCCCCAGTAGTGGACCGTACGTTCCATGCACACGTATTGCACACTGGGGTCCTTTGTGGGATCAGTGGATGGGCTGTTGTTTTTAAATACATTAACATTCAGGTTTTCATCGAGCAGGCGCCATTAGATGATCTTATTCGCCTTGGGATGACAAGTGTAAACTAGACATAGCGATGGGCCTATGGTACACACATTAATAAAGTGCTGTTGCGGCTGAAAGAAAAAAAACGAGTATAAACATAAATTATTCTGGAACATCCCTTTCCCTACCCGGAGGAAACGCATGTGCAAGTCGTTGAAAGAGTCTGAACGCGTGTGTAATTATATTTGAGTAATGAGCTACAACTATCACTACTAGAGGGGGGAATTATTCAAGGGTGAACTCTGCAAAAGAGGTTTGCTGACCTTCAGCCCGTGAATCCCTGTACTTCGAGAACCTCAGCGAAACCACGGCAGCTCCAGTATATGCGGGTTCTGGTCATTACGATGTGGTGGAGCCCTGCCCCCCCCCCCCCCGGCTGATCCCCCATGTTTCCACCCCAGCTGACATTGTTTGACATAATGACCTAATGGGAACTAATGATCATTGCTATCAGTGGTCTGGACAGAACAGAATGAAGCCCCTTTACAGCCCCTGTGATACTTCCAACTCGCTCATAGTTGCCATCAATCAACACCCTTTACGGCAGCAGCTGCTGCTGCTGCAAACAGCCATTGCTTTCCGAGGTTGTGTACGAAAACTACGACGCTACTTATTTTTGTCTTGGGAGGTTTTACCTATCGTATAGAACATGTTATCTACCCTTCCGTTTGAAATCTTATGTTAAATATTAAAAGCCTTATTTTTTTTTTATAAATTTTGAAACCAAAAGCTGTGTTGAAAATGTACACATAAGCTATAGAAAGTCTATTTCCTGAGAGAAGATACAAAGCTAACAGTCTCCCGATGCTTCTAACTAAAAAGTGGATAACCTTTAAGCCAGAATTCTAGCAATTTATTAAATATCAGTCATTTACAATCACCATACAAAAATACATCTGACATCATGCATACATTGATTAGACTATATAATACGATAGAGCCATTATAATCTATTTTTGGAGCATTACAGTCAACAAATTCGAAGATATTCGGAGCATCACAGTCAATACATTACTTCAAATAATATCTGCTTTGTGCAACAAAAAATAGCAACCTCCTAAAAATTCAATGCCTTTGTTTTCACCTTTCCTTCTAAAGCATATGCCAAGAAACAGCTACATGTAACCGCTCGACCCATTGTCAACTGGGTGTTTGGACCAAACACAATGCAGTGTTGTGTTGCTTTCTCTCCAAATGCTCACAACACACTTGGCATTCAAAGCCTTGCAATAGCCCATCGACTACAGCTGGTTTACGGTTTCCTGAAGGAGGCAACGACTTTGGCAAATTAGCATCATGCCACTACGTTTACATATTTGTCTTCATTCTTTGGCCATTAACAAACTTGTTCCTGAAGTATCCATTTGTGTGTGACGTCCTAAATCCATCAGTCAATAAATAAAGTCTGGAAGGATCCGCAGATATTCCCTGTTGAAATGCACACTGGTTATTTTCGTCCGGAGCTTGTGTAGTCTTTTTGTTGTTGTTGCATACTCCGCCTTGAAACAAGAGGAGTGGTGATGCATGTCCATTGGCAGAGAAAGTGTCGACTAAGAAGTATTTTCAATTTTTCAAACATTTAGGAAGAAAGGTGCCTGTTGAGCAAAACTTAAGATTGCTGATAAATGCTACACCTTTCTTTGCAAAAGAGAACTCTGGTTTCAATAACAAATGCTGCTGTGTTCAATGTTTTATATGGATATTTTGGCTACTAATTTTTTTTTAAAAAGGAAGTAACATTAACATTAAACTGAACACTAGGTGCACTTACAAAAGGGATTGGTTCGATTTCCTGTTCAAAATGCACTATCCAATATAAGTCACACTACTTAACTGGCAAGTCTGCCAGTGAAGTAAAGGCCTGTTTGCAAATCTATCCCACTTTGATAGATATGCGAGATATGTCCAAGGCCACGAGTATGTGACATTGTATCTAAAACATCCCATTTAGGCCCCAGCAGTGTTTCCTCGTGTCTATTGAACGGCTCCAATTGAGTGATCCACACATTAACCATGATGCTAAATCCACGCCTGGACTCAAACGGCCCCCGTTCTCCTGAGGGTTGGGGCAGGTTCATTCATGGAGCCTAACGGGAATCAAGCTACAGCTCTCAGTCCACATTTCATGAAGCGATTGCAAACGTACACGCACAGGCAAGCACAAGGACCCCTACTATGTTTTAAATCATGCAAATAGACGTGCACACACACACACACACACACACACACACACACACACACACACACACACACACACACACACACACACACACACACACACACACACACACACACACACACACACACACACACACACACACATTACCAATAGTTGCATCATTACGGGCTGATTAATTAGCCAAAGCATGGGGTCTTTGGGAGCATATAAGAAGCGTGGCCCAATGCACCAAGCCTCGTTTACCAGCCGCTTCCTCCCGACATAAAAAGAGATGTCAGAAGAAGGCATGGGATGCATGCTGCTTAGGTTCCTCGATTTATCAAACAAATGATACACGACAAAAAACACTGTCATGGTTCTTTGTGCATCCATCAAAGCGAAGCTACTCCTTGGCCCTGTATCTGTGTGTTTCAATTTCAAAGTTATTTTTGCTTTTGAGGTGCCTCTATGGTCCTCCTAGCCAGCTTAAATAGTTTGAATCCTTCCAAATGAGACCGAAACCTGTTGTTGTGCTCTCTCTACAAATGGCGGCCAAAGACAGGTCACATCAAAAGAATCACTTGACGTGAAGTCAGAGCGGCACGCAGGTCATGTTGGGTATTGCACAACTTCTCTACCACCACAATCAAATCCCTCATTGGATCAATGGCACCAAAACAATTAAAGAACTACTTCTTCCACAGTTTCTGTTCCCCACTATATTAATTAACCCCTTCAAAAAAGGAAATGCTAACAGGCTAGTGGGGAGGAAAAGATCTGTTGGTGCTGGAGGCTATTTGTGTGTCGGTGTGTGTGTGTGTGTGTGTCAGTGTGTGTCAGTGTGTGTGTGCATGCGCATGTGCGTGTGCGCAGGCAGGTTGCGGAACAGCAGGGCTGCTACACCTTTGATCAGAGAGCAGAGGAGACAGCACCATGTCAACAGTTTACACTCATCCGTGTCAGCCATCCCCTGTGGGCATGGGATTAAAGTCACAGTCTCTGTGGTGGAGCAGAGAGAGCAAGAGCGAGAGCAAGAGCGAGCGCAAGAGCTAGCGAGAGACTCAAGTTGATGGAGGAGAGTCTCACCCGACAAGAGAAGAAATAAATTATAAAAAAATTATTCCATAAAATTTGAATAGATATACAAAATGCATGGGAATACCAAGTAGGTTGGTTAATCAGTAGAAGTTCAAATGAGCGAGACAATGCATGAATGCAGGCAGGTTTAAAATATGGAGGGTGTGCGAGTCATCAGTGTGAAAACTTAGCAGTATAGTACAGTACAATAAGGCAGTAAATATATTCACTGGCATCATAAACACCTTGTGCGCTGCAATTAGAGATACTAAATAATTTTTCCGGTTGCGTTGCCCTTCGGGAAAAAGCTGAATCATCAACAGCTCCATTAGAGCCTACTATTTACAGTTCCATAACATCGTTCTTCTAAACAACAAGCAATGTCACCCCAGAGAGCACTCCTTGACAACCACATGAGCTTTAAGGTTACATCAGCCGTTTGGTGGCGACGTTGGAGTTAAATAACACCTCTGGCTAAAGTTGTAGCAGCAGCATACGGGTAGATAACGTAGAGAGATTGGGGTGGCCCTTCTATGTCACTACTTTGATTTAAATGGATGGGACACAATTTCTGGATGGTGCTTGCCATATGGTGTCCATTACAACCTTCGTAGATTTTCTATTACCTACATGATCTCGTTTAACTGTAGCATATATTTCCAGACATGTCATTTCCCTGGATGGCAAAATGAGGCCCTTTAAAAAAAAAATGCCTTCATTAAATGCTTGAAATAATTTGTCATCGCTCTGAGCATAACAATTATCGGTAATCAGTTTAGGCCAATCAATCTTCCCTTGCAAGGTGCTAGCATTTTTTTTGGCTTAAGTTTTCTTATTTTAAGCCTCTATGCCATGGAGACTGCTCTTCTGAGACTTCACTTTAAACTGTCTCGAAGGAATACAAAATATAAACAGCGTAAAAACGTTAACTTGAACCCTTCAAAATTGATCACGTTTCCATTCACTTTTGAAGCAATTAGAATACTGTGAATGACTACACAGTTCCATTGATCTGTATTATGCTAATTACCTAGATCCAGTGTGAAAGCTGAACGTCATCAGAAGACAGCCAACAATGGCTGCAGCTGAGGAGGCCCAGCAACAGCAGCCACTAATTGGAATTAACTTTTAGCACTTATCAGTGCAGATGTGTCAGAATTGTGTGAATTATTTTATTTTGCCAAGGATATTTGCACGTACAAGGAAAGGGAGTTGGTGAGGTTGGTGCATAAAAGACATAAAGAAACACGATTTAAGCTAAATGTAAATAAAAGAATGAACAAGAATATGATTAGACAATATTTACACACTAAGGTACCTGACCATATTCTACACTGCCAGACAAACAAAATGAATGAAATAAACCAATTGCATTTGTATGCAATTCGAAGTTGGCCACAACTTAAGTTCAACTCAAGGCATAAACCCTTTGGCATGTGCATGTGTGTGTTAATGTGTGTGCGTGTGTTTCCCAGGAAAGAGGTGGTTGGTTGAAACGTGCCAGGGCTCTGCAAGTCAGACATCAAGCTAGGGAACAGAAAAACTGCCAAGATCAGCCAAAGATGAGGTACAAGGTAGTGAAGCCTGAGGGATAAAACATGAACCTGAGAATAAATAAATAAATAAATCAAACTTAAATCCCCAACGGAGATGTTTAGGCATACACAGCTAAAAGCAAATAAGCAGTTTCAGCAGTGAGGACTTTAGCAGCTTTGGGGCGGAGAGATTCAGCCACATTACAGTAAAATTAGGTTCTGTCAAGTGCTAAAACAATTTGCGCTCTCATAAATCATTAACAGAAATCCTTCATGTAAATGTTCCTTGATCAGAGCTGCACCTAAGCCTTTACTCCTTCCAGAAAATACCAAACATGGGACCTAACATAACAGCTTTTTTCCCCATAGTCTCCCACTTTTTCAATTTAGTAAAAGTGTTAGCCTAGCCTACTTGTGGTGTTGCATAGCTAGATTTACAGTTCACTATACAGCACATCCGCAAATTAACGTCGGGAATGTAGAGACACGACGCAGCTTTTCGAAGAGCTGCCTGCAATTATAACTCCACGTCACATTAACGTGTACACAAGGGGCCAGTATAGCGTTTCTGACGGGCAAATCCGAAAATATGTTGATGAAAAAAGTGGTTGGAGTATCTTTCTAATATGTAGTGTTTTGATTTCGCCAGGTGCAGTCGTTTTATTATCGTGTGGCTGCCGAAAACCAAATTATGCAGGATGTCCGTTCCCTGCTCAACCAATCAGCGATTAGATGACGCGTACCTCCACGGAGACGGCGACATGATGCTAGTCTCTGGTAGGACTGCGCTTCCGCGACTAGCAACGGTGTCCGGGTATCTGCGTAGCGACATGGATCTGTGTGGCCTAATGTCGTCAACATAAAACGATGTCTTCAAGTTTACACATGGGATGTGGCAACAATATGTTACAAAATGTTTCTCTAAACCCCAAGTATTTAGGGTTTAGAAAAACATTTGAACAAAGTGCAATAATAGAATGGATATGCAACGTCAACATTTAAAAGACGACTTAAATGAAGTGTGTGTGTGTGCGTGCTGCTGAATTCAATTACTTCTACCAGACAAACCAGTAAACATTTAAAATCTAGCGCTTGAAATGTGGTTAGCATCCCAGCTAGTGATCTTTTAGTCAACTGATGCTACCGTACCGTAAATTAATTAGTTAGCACACATGGCGAATAAGATGTTATGTTTGTTTACAACACAAACATGACATCACACAACAAGCCAGATGTGATTTTAGTCTTTTATTTTTTCATTCAGTTAGAAAATGTCCCTCTCAAAAATAAAGATGTAGGATTCTCATTGAATGGCAATTCAACACTTCCATGGTAAATAACAGAGAAATGATAAAGAGTTATGAACTCAAATTGTAATTGTCCTGTTGATTCCAGAATACAGTTAGTTGCCTCTGGGGAAAATAAATTCACATTATACCTCTTCATAACATTATGGTATTTTTTATGAATTGTGAGGATTAGCGTGAATTGGTGTATTTTAAACTGTTCAAGGCATGGAACGGAAACTACTCCATTCCTCAATAAAGCTCATCCACGCGAAAAATATATGGATATTCTATGATAATACATTTAGCCTATCCCGATTGTCAATTCCGCAACTGCTACAAAATGTAAGACCATTAACATATGTCCAATCCAATCAGATCACTGAAGAGGGGTGTATCTGCCTACCAATGATGAAAAGCAATCCTGCAGCTCATTGGCCAAATGACTCCAAGCCAACCATAAATACTACCACTAAACTGGAATTGCGAAACCACTTCATCCCTGCTAGGGGCCATACAAGCAGTCTGCCGGCCTCTCTTCCTCTTTAGTTACTCTTTGATGTCAGCGCCTAATCAATACTTCAAGGCATAACTTGGCAATACTAAATAAAACCGTGAAGAGAAACGAAGACCTACTTTTGTGGCATATTCTATTCATTACAGAATACAATTGGCAACCATATAATCTGTATATATCAGTTTATGCACACTAATTATCCAAAAGGAAACTACATTTAATGAGTCCATCCATATACAATTGTTTTGTGATCGTCAGAAAACAAAAAACTCTATTAAAGCAAACAAGTTGTATTGATCCAGACACACATTTACAGTGTATTCCGCAACTGTCTCTAAATTACCATTTAGATAGGAATTGCCCAGCAGAAGTGTATTCTGAAATGTACTATATAGCTAATTTCAAATAATCTGTTTAATTTCCTGCTTTATGGTCTATGATTTAATAACATGCTTGTTAATTCATGTCATACCAAACTGACGCCCCTATTTAGCATTTAAATTGACCTTGGTTTGTCATTCATTTAACATAAATCATCCTATGTGTACAATGAAATTAATACAGCTTTTATCAGTGGCACACCTTAAAAGGACAACTCTTTCATGTTATTGACCTTCTATAAATGCAACACGCTATGTGTTCCTTTACCAGCATTCTGGTCTGCGTGGCTTGCTAGTCTTTCGGCTATTTAAATGAGTGTTGTAGCACTAATGACAAAAACAATCTTGCTGACATGCTTTGTAGTCAAATGTTCTAGGTCAATTCCAAAGCTATACATAAATAATAGCGCCATACAAAAGCTAACTCCAAAAGTATTATTTTACTATTAGGCTTTACAATTGTGGATCATATTAAAGACAAAATTACCAAAATAGGCCAATTGTGTTATTTCAATTACAGTGTTGTTTTGAAAATGCTAGCCAGTCCTCCGAACAAGTAGCAAGTACACATCTTCCATATGTATTACTGATAGCATGGCTTATAACTAGGCTATTATAGTGTTGGATACACTTACAGAAAACCATAATAGTACTGTTAAAGCCAAGTTTGGCATACAAAGTGATTATCTTTAATAAAATATTAGCGTCAAACACTGTACCACTGGGTTTGATGAACAATAACATACACATTAATGACAGGGGCTCAATGTGGATGTTGCTGTGGGCTGATGAACTGTTCTTGATGTCCTTGAACAGTACAATGATCAATGCAGTATTTAAGTATTTCAGATATGTGCCGCATGAACAAGAGGATCAGGAGGTTTTGCTTTTTTCCCCCCTGCATATGTTCTCGAGCTGAATGCAAAGTACATGAAAGAACAAGGAAACGGCCTACGGAACACATGTCATTTCCTCCCCATGGAAAATAATGGCTGAAAATATACACAAGTCTGTACATTCCACTCGAAATGAAAGGATGCGCGCCGGACTTCAATGGAAGGGTATCCGTATGGGATCTTTAACACCAACCAAACCGGGTTCTCATCTCTACTGGTTCAAATTAATGCAAAGCACATACACTTTCTGACCGACATACTCGTGTTTCCTCCATTAAACAGAAAGAGAACAAAAACACCCACCCACACCTGCATAGTAATGCAGACTTTAATTGGGCCTACCTCGGTACCTAAGGTCAATTTCATCCCTCTTTGGCCACTTAAAGCCTATGATTCTGGACCCTCTTAATACAGAGAAGCCGGTCACAGCGCCTTGACTTTTAGAAGCATTTCTTCATTGCCTAAAAAATGAAAATCAACACTGGGGTTCATTGCATAGTGGTAGGACGTGTATACTGAACTAAATGCACTGTGCAGAGCTCCGAATTGATCCAAGTCCTATAATTTATCGGTTACACTAATGTCGACAGGACAATCTTGTTAGTACCTAGAGCTATGCCATATGTCCCTTTAAAAATCAATAGTGCAATATGAGATTAGCCCTCTATCGCAAAACATGTTGCCTTTTTCCCCGATGTTGGAGGCTGCATTTATTAAGCGTCCATTTCTGAACGTATTATTAGAATGTCCTAGCCGGGTGAAATGAAGCACGGACACTCCTCCACCTGCTTCGTCATGCACTGCTACCATTAATGTCTCCTGGATACAGCGAGTAAACGGCCCCCGTTATCCCATAATTTCATGGGAAATGGTTAATATCACTCAACTCTATTTCTAGTGATTAAATACTTTCCCTCCACCACAAATAAATACTTTACAGTACAGAATGTGTCCCCTGCCCCGATTTCATCAGAACTACGCATCGGAAATCTACGTTTGTAGACAGACAGTAGCATAGATGTCAACATTTAAAAATAAGATAAGATGGCTGCCAGCATCCACTAGTGTCTCTGGGGTGTTGTTTACCGCGGGGCCAGATGAGTCCTGAAATCCCTGGATGAGCACTGGTTACCTGGAGAGGTCTGCACGGCTGGGATAAACACACGCATGCCAGGAGAGGTTGAGTAGCCTAGCAGTGACAATAACACCCACCGCCCCCGCGTAATCAACCAGCGCTAATCCAACAACGTTTGACAGTGACGTTTTATTAAGGAGATTCATGCGCACCGCTGTTTTTTAGTTTGCATCAAATTCAGTTGTTGACTCCTCATTTTGCAAAACACTTCCGCTGTTTATTAAACATGAAAGCTGTCTTTGTTGAAGAGGCGTAAAAAAACAAAACTGACTCCTTTCTGAAATATGAAAATGTCATAAGCAAAAGGCCGTGGTATTCAAATCTCTAGATAATTGGGGTTGGACTACCAGGAGGGCTTGAACGTTTGTGTTGAGGTAAAGAAACATTTGCATTACCCGAAGGGAAACGTGTCAACAGGATCGATAGGGCCAGGCTCTAAAACCCTTGTTCTTCCTCAAAAACTATACAACTCAGCACAACTCCTGCATTAGAGACTTCCCAGAAATTAACTAGGACACAAATTCACAATAGCAGCCATTGTCATTCGTTACAATGAGACAGACTGCAGCATTCACTTGGTCACACAGTAACAAATTAAAATGCAGACCTTGTGTTACAATGGTGCTTATCGGCCTATTCCTCTACCTTTAAAGAGAGAGTGTTGCCTTTGTAAAACATACAAAAGGATGTTTGTATGTATGATACAGCCAAAGATGTAAAAAACGTTCTTGTATATTGTTATAAAGGTCTGTGTAAAAGGTGTTTACATTCTCTTGGTTACTATTTTACAAAGGGGGGGAGAAAGAGGGTTAGAGTGAATGAGCATCAAACTAACTGCAGAGGTAACAGCGTGTGGTCGATTCAGTCCTCACAAAGGATTAAGAAGGGCCGAGCTGCAGATTTACAGAACACTGGGCACTTAATATTGCCATAACATTTCATGATGTCGGGCAAAAAAGAAACATGACTATCAGCTCAATGTCACTTGAAACTGAGTCTACACTGCCTGTGGGATTCATTTTGTCCAATTGATCAACACTTTTTAAAGCTAATGGACAACATGTATAGAATGGCTCCGGTACAACAATATGCATGCACATTGTCAGACACAAAACCTGGATGGGCAACAAAATAAAAGCAGGCTGCTTGAGATTTGCTTCAAAGAGTGAAGCGGTTACACTGTGTCAATTGTCAGGTCAGGACATTGTATACAAAATTAAAGAGAGACCCTTCTATTCTGAAGACAATAAAATAAGACACTTTTTTTTCTCCAAGGTTGCCTTGGAGAAAAGGTTTTTATATTCATAGCTTCACAGCTAATCATTGGACATAACTGCAGAATTTAAAATGTTAAAGTAAAGTCCATTCTGCTGTTACGTATATCATAGTTTCATAATGCCTGTGAAAAGATTAGGCTACAACTAAAACAGGCAAATAGGCCTTTGGCCAATCTCTCTATGCTTTTCAAATCAATAAATATTGTGTTTTTCTTTCTTTTTTGAAATCACATAAAACCTCCACAAAAAGGTCAACAGAAAGTATTTTTGGAAGGGATGTAACACAAATGTGGCCCAATATCAAAATAGAGGCCTTTATAAACGTTGCCAGCAAAATCCTAATTTGTTTTTCATTTGCTTGAATTCTCAACAGGTAAACGCAAAGGGCTGCTTCCCTATACAGGGACTAAATTAAAATGTAGTCTTAATCTAGAATAGTTATTCATCACTATCAACCTGTCTCTCTGCTACCCCAACTGACTTTGTAGGAATTTAAATTATTCAGAACTATAAACATGCACATAATGTCACAAATGCCCTCGTAGTTCAAATTAGGTAACGGAGAAAAACAATAAATAGGTGGCAATAAATTGTAACCAACAATACAAAAACATCCTTTTAGTGACTTCCACAACCTCATAGAAGGTAGAAACCTTGTCATTATCTGCCATATTGAGATATCGACTATAGGACTTTTCAGATGGTCTAGTTCACCAGCATTGATCACATTTATATTCAACGCTGCCTGGATCGTTGTGTAATTTCTTTAAATAACATGTCCATGTTTTCCTTGAAGCTAGCAACCCGAGCGGTTTGACTCGACTGGAAGGGCCACGAGAGCAAACTACTATTGACACGAGCTAAAGCCACTGAGGAAGTTGGTGTCACTACTGCACATCAGGGTCTAAAGAAAGAAGCTGGCCATGCATGAAGAAGTTGACCATGGAATTAAATGGATCATTGAAAGCTAAAACATCAAGGAGAAACTCAAAATTAAGGTTATTTAGTCTAGATATGGAGTTGAAATAGAAAGACCAATTGCTACACATGAATACCTCCCTCCCAAATAGCCTGCATTTTACAAGGCAACGTAACGTAAAGTAACAAGCGCATACGGCATGAAAAGAAACATCTGAAAGAAAGGTTGTGAGGACAATAGAGGTAAAAAAAAATAGAACTGACTAAATTAATCCCGGTCTCAAGCATCCACTGAAATGAAACACTTCCTATCTGTTCAAGTTAAACCTGCCTCTTTGAAAATGCATCCTGTAAATGTGTGTGGTAACTAAATTAAGACCTTTATACATCTAAGATTATTTCAAACCACCTCCATGAAAGCAGATGCTAATTAAATCTGGTTTATAGGGCCATTTTAGTTCAGAACTGGGGATAATCCCTGTCCAGGAAGTCCAAAAGGAATCCCGAACAAAAGAGAATTGTGTTATTGGAAGACCCAGCCCTTCCTCAACAGAATGGTCTATTTAAATCAGCTCACATTTTGTTGCTTGAACTTCCTTCCCAACCCTAACCCATTGACATAGCTAGACCGAAGGATTATTAACATACACCAGGTGATGATACAAGAGAGAATACAACTCCACTAACTCTCATCCTCATCGCAATCTAATGAAATCTAATAGCAAATTAAAATAAATAAATATATATATATAAATCTAATGGTTGAAGCATCTCACACATAATTAGAAAAGAGGGAAATCTTTTGAATAAAATGTGCAACATAATTTCCTAAATGGTAAAAGAAAACATGATTAATATATCTCTTTAGCATTCCAACACAACTATAAAATTTCATAGAAATAAAAAAATACATAAAAAGTGTTTGCATTGTACCACAATCACCCCGGTTTTATTCAAGGACTAGGCCAAGTAAATAACAATTTTAGTCTGTTATTATCGCTTCCAGTTAATACAAATGTTTGTTTAGCAATTTCTTACAGCCGATAAGCTCTTCAAAATGTGACAATGGGCGAATTGGGACAACCCTTGCACTGCGTAGGGTTGTGTTTGCATGTGTTTATGCAGATCCATTGGCTGACTGGTCATGTGAAGGGTGATAACGTCCACGCCAGTATGACATGATATTGACATAAATCAACATAATAATGGCTAAATGTTGACACAAAAAGGAAATGGATGCAACTCATCCTTTTCATTGTATTCTGCTGGGTGATTAGATCTGATGTTTATTATTCCAATTTATTACCGTGGGGTCCGAACCAAACCCTGCGGGCGCTATCCATTGTTATTGCTATAGCAACTTGTGGCAGGGGAAAAAAACGACTCATGCCTACAGGCTATAGTCTCGCGTTTTACATTGTTTATCATATCTCAGAATGAACAATTGCGCTGGGTGTAAACTCCCCGCAAAAAGTACAAAAAACAATGCGTGCTAAATAAAACCATAACAAATGCAAAAGAGTGAGAGGGGGGGGAAACAGAGCCTGAGGGGTTTTGTTGCGCTTCACCCTACAAGGTGGTGCTGAGTGACGGTTCGAAGGTAAGTAAAGCGAACCCGGTATCTATCGCACAAACGCCAGGGAGGGCATCTAAGGGGAAAAGCACAAGGTGATGGAAGGATGGTGGACATCTATTGACATGGTCAAGTCCTTGAGTTAAGCTGTACGACCCCAACTCCCCTTCCCTCTCGCCCCTCAGCAATGTGCATAATTGATTGATCATTAGTCACTATTTCCAGGAGAGGTGGTGGTTGAAGAGCAGAGCCTTCTGAAGCATGTGTCCCCTGTTCTGTCTTTCTAAACAAGACTCCATCTCTCCTACATATGGGGATACTATGAAATACATCACTGGGCCGTGGTGGTTTGAAGTAGCGGTGAGTCATTGTGAATGATTAAAATGCTAGCAAGACTCGGGATCACAGCATCTCAGAGGCTCTAGCGGATTCAATTCTCTCACATACACACACACACACACACACACACACACACACACACACACACACACACACACACACACACACACACACACACACACACACACACACACACACACACACACACACACACACACACACACACACACACACACGAATAATGGTCCTGATTAGGTTAAACACACATACCGCTTAATCACAATATCAAATGCCACTGGTTAGCAAAAAACTATTAAACACTGCATCCCCCTGGATTTAATGCAGCTAAAATCAGCCTACACCACATGACTCTGCACTTATCTTCCCAGCTAAAGTAATGGCTCTGATAATATGATGGGGTAAGTGACAGGTGCATGCAGGATTTATACAATTTAAAAAATACAAAAACATATCTAGTTTGATTTGACAAAAATGAACTAATATTCTATGACATGCTGGTGTTGAGATGAGAAGCTGATATTGAAAGGAAATTAGATAATTCAGTAGAATAGCAATCATCTGTTGTTGGATGAAAAATAAAAGAATAACAGGCCTATCGAAAAAAGTACAATGAACTAGACAATTATTTTGAGTACCTGGTATATTGGAAATGTACAGTAGAGGGACGTGTTGTAGTTTTATGGTTGCTGCTAGGGTGTTCTGCACAGTTGCTAGTGTTCTGCATGGTTTCTATGACGTTCTAGGTGGTTGCTGGGATGTGATAGGTGGTTGCTAGGGTGTGATGGGTGGTTGCTACGGTGTTCTGTCTGGTTGCTAGGATATTCTAGGTGGTTGACAGGGTGTTCTGTAGGGTTGCTGGAGAGTTCTGGGTGGTTGTTATGGTGTTCTAGGTGGTTGCTAGGTTGTTATAGATCTAGATGGGGTTCTCTATGGTGTTCTATGTGGTTTCTAAGGTGTTCTAGGTGGTTGCTAGGGTGTACTGGGTGGGTGCTAGGGTGTACTAGGTGGGTGCTAGGGTGTTCTATGTGATTTTTAGGTGGTTGATAGGGTATTCTGGGTGATTGCTAGGGTGTTCTGGATGGTTGCTGGGTTGTTCTAGGTGGTTGCTATTGTTATCTAGATGGTTTATATGATTTAATAGGTGGTTGCTAGGGTCTTCTTAGTTGAAAGTCTAATAATTTAAAAAGTAGAAATAGTACATTTGAGTTGTTTGAATTGTAAGGTAGTACATTTTAGTTATTATTGTAGTTGAGAGTATTAAGTAGGAGTTGATTCTGGAAGTTGGGAAATAATATTAATCTAGTGAGAGAATTGTGTTATTTAAATAGCTGTTTCTTATTTTTATTTCAATGCGTGTGTATGTGGAAGACAGTTGAAGTCATCTCTTGCAAAAGGTATAAACACCATTGCTTCAAAAGCTGGGATGAGCAATCGCTGCCAGGAGCTCAACATTGTACGTATAATACGTCTTTGGAGTCTACATATTGTGGAGTAGTGACGTTTGATGGATTTAAACAGGTATTTTAACACTTACAATTCAACAAAAGCTACACACCTGATAAGAAATTGCACACCTAATTACCCGTCCGAAGTGCGAGTATGATACAACTTATTGGTTTGTCGGATCTCTAATCACATTCACATGTTTATTCCCCCATTGATTTTCCAAGACAACATGCAATGTGAAATGACATGTAGGACTAAATGTATTCCGGACGGTTAACAAATCGAATAAGAAGGGACGTGGACTGATGGGGATTTGGTGAATTTGGGGGGGTAATTGATAACACTACTCCAACACTGCCATCCCTAACATTTACGATCCAACAGCGCTTTCGTCCTTTGACGGCTGATCGTAGTGTGTAACCTCACTGCATGACATAAAAAAATAAATAAAATAAAAACATTGGAGAACTCTGAGAAACACTTCAACCGTAACAAAACTGGATCCGGGCCCACGTTAAATATCGGTAGCTATATGACAACTGACAACGACGTAGCCTATGGGATGCTTGTATTCAGGGACTTTTAGCAAGAAACTCAAAATCTGTGTTAACATGAAAACGATGGTCGGGGCCATTGCGTTATCATGCAATGTGTTGGCTGCGTGTAATGTTGTATGCGATCGTCTAGGAGACAATAGTAGACTGTGTGTGAAATGAAGCCCCGTTGCCTTAATGGAAACCCAATGATATTACTAGTGAAGTAGTAGGCTACTTTAAATAACGTTACAGACTACAGCTCTAGACCTGCAGTCGATCTAAACACACAACATCTTATTGTGTGTGGAGTATTTCAGAGCATTATGATCAAAGTTGCAGATACTTACCAGGGTGACATTCCATGTGTTTGGACAGGGTTAAAAACATGCAGGATAAGATCCACCAGTAACTTGGTTCCCGAATTCTCCGCATGTTAGATTACTCATCGAAGCAACAAGAAGGCAACGGGTGACAAAGTGTTCGAGGTTTATAAAACGCATACACTTGAACGCAATAGATTTTCTTAAAAAAAAAAAAGAGAGAAGAACTTCACGAATGAACGCTAGATGCAACAACAACACCGAAGTAAGCGTTGCGCTGCGAGACTCGCCGCTAAAACGCCGAATTAATCGCCCCGATTTCGAGCAGATGCATCTGCTTCTTCGAGGAATATGCAAAGGCTGCGAACGTGCAAAAACAGTTCAGTATCGCTTTGAGACCACCATGCACGCATGAGGCTTGTGGACCGCGACATTCCCCAAGTCGGTATAAAAAGTCAACCGGGCGATCAATGTATGCAAGTCAGGAGGGAAAAAAAAGTGGTCCGATTATAATTAGTACACGTGACCGTTATTTTGTGATTATCCGTGGCGTTATCGTAGCAAAAAGAAAGGAATTAGCGCACGAAAGCTAATTTAAAAAAGGTTCCATCCTGCTCCAGAAAGTAAGCTAGCGGTCAGGCGTGCGAGGATTCCTGGTCCCTTTTCTTCACGCGACTGACTGGAGCACATTGCTGCGAGCCAACCCACATGGGGCGGGAGCAGAGCAGGGAGGGGATCCGAGTCTTGATTTGCTGAACGCTAAGGGATCTGTATGGCGAATGGCTGATGGAAGTAGACGAATGATAAATAATTTCTATATCAAAACCACAATCAAATGTATCGAGTATGGAATAATACATCGCAAGGAAAACAACCATAAAAGGTTTACATTTTTATATTTATCCAATGTAGTTTTAAAATGTTGGATCTAATACATATATGTTTACAATTACAATAATATTTTTCTATGTTTTTCTTATTTTATTCTTAAATTAGTTTTAGACCCTGTATTCTGTTTTAGACAGGTTTAAATCACCTTTTTCCCCCACTTCCTTCCCGTGGATATTGTATGGCCCTCCTGTGGCCACGGTGTGAGGGGTCCTTAGCGCCACGGGTGGAACTGTGAATGGAATACTTTAGCAGTAATCATCACCTGGAATATAATCTGCGGCGAGTGTATTGATCAGGGAATTCTAAATCCGCAGTGACGCATGCTTAATGGAGGAGAGCTTTGGTAAACGTATAGTTCAGTGGGTTTGTCGAGGACCCATACAGGTGGACATTTAATTTGAGGAATCTGATTAAATTTCTCATTTAATTATGTTGTTTTCTACAGGGCTGGCGGGAACATTCACAAGGGCCCATTGCTTTTAATGCGAGCCATCTGCCTCCTCTCCAAACACGACTAGCTGAAAGAACGCTCCTCCAGGCCCCTTTGGGGCACGTCGACAGGTTGCAATTGCCTACCTTCTACTGTGCACGCGACGCACCTTCTCGTAGCCTACCTTCAACAGGCACGTGACGCTGACCTTCACATAGTCCTACCTTCTACAGGCCCGCACGCTCACCTTCACATAGCCTATCTTCTATTGGCACGCGATGCTCACCTTGCCTACCCTCTACAGGCAGGCACGCTCACCTTCACATAGTCGCTGGCCTACCCTCAATGGATTCATGAATTATTATGATTCCTTTTTATTCAACAGATTAAATTCTAAGATAAAACAGAAAAAAAACTATGTATGAAAGCATTATTCTCCTAAATCTGTTTTCTATGAATACAAAGTACAGCAAGCAGAGGCAAGGATGGCGGTATAGTAAAGGGACATGTCGTGTAAAAGGACTCCCTGAACAGCGTCAACAGTCTGTCCTCCTGAGAAGTGTCTGCTATATAGGAGACATGCTCTGGTTCAGTCCTCTCCTCCACTTCCCACTAGCAGTCCTAAAGCAAATGCTCTCATGTTCTCCAGCGGATCAATAAGACAGCATCATGCCAATACAGGAACCAAATGAGGTTATATCTGATCAATTGCATTATTCTGCATCTAATAGTGGGGAGGCAACAATAATAGGCCTCTATCACTGAATTATATAACTGTCTTCTGATTTGTCCCAGTCTCTGGAAAATGAGCATGCACTATCCTTGTTGGAGTGGTAGGTAATGGATATTTTGCTGGCTACAGCATTTTTTTCCCTACTATTGTGCTGGCATCAGATTACTGGTTTCTACACCAATAGTTTCAGGCTTCAAGTTATATATTATCTCTCTGCACAAGTACAGTTACTAAAAATACTAAATGCAAACGGCGAGTTAAAAGTAGTGAGTTTGACGTAATTATGGCCTCCTATATTAAATGGAACACGTCTACAAATCAACGAATCATCCATAGTTTGTTGTCTTTTTGGGCAAAATAAGGTGTGAGTATACGTAAACAATATTAGACGACTAAAGACAGGATGCTGCGAAGCATCCAATCCAGAAGATAATTTATGACGAGACAAGGCAAGTAACTGCTCTGGGGCAACTAGTGTGTGTGTGTGTGTGTGTGTGTGTGTGTGTGTGTGTGTGTGTGTGTGTGTGGAGAGGGTGAGGGTATAGAGAGGATGATAATGTCTGTGATGAACAAAAACTGATGTATTTTTGGAAAAACCCCAAATGAATCCACCTCCTTTGTCTCTGGAATCTCCCTGGAGAGAGTCTCTTTGGTAACGGTACCGGCTTGAGAGTTTATAAAAAAATAATTTAAAAAATGCTCCTTAAGTCACTTTAAAAAAAGTACAACAGCTTGCGACACGAGTGAAATGAGCAGACTTACCCTTCAGGAAATCATAACTAGGAGAAAGAAGGAGAAAGTACAAAGAAAAGGGTGTTCATGAAGATGTTCAACGTGAGGATCTTTGAAAGGCAAAATGAAAGCTGCTCTTTACTAGCTCAATGGCTAATTGCTGCATAGGTCGGCTTTTACAATGTAAAAAGGGAGAAATTAATTCACATTCCGAAAAGAAAAAGAGTATGCGACAGAAAGCAATATTTTATATTTTATATTGCGTGTTGATCTCAAATATTCTTTATACCACAATGATATCTCAGAGCAGGGTTTTGGAAGGAGAACAAGAACACCTCAAGTTATAGCTTAGGCAATGTTTCGTTTGTACCATATATTTGTTTAACTTTTACTTGTTGATATTGGCAAATAGAAAGGCAATGCTCTTTTTGATCTTAGCTTATCATGTGCATCAAAATCGTTCAGTGTTGTATACATAATTGTTCACAGTGTGTGCTCTTCATTGGTTTCTAATTAATTAAAATGCATAAATGAGTTTGGGATAACATCATCATACACAGAAGTTAGTCAAAGGGGCCCCCTGGGATTCTCTGCCAAGGGCCCCTGTGGTATCTTGAATCAGATGCAGTCCAGTGTTGTGAGACATAACTCAGGTTCATTCAATGGGCTAATGTGAAATCGGACACTTTAAATAACAGAATAATACCAATAATACTAATGTTTAAAGACAGCTTCAGTGAAACAACATAACGTAATAGTAACTATCTTCTAATTCCATTTCACACAATTTTAAGCACAATGCCGCTGTGAAACCATACAGTGATATGTTATTTTACTGAATGTGTCAGGATGAAGTAAAAATAAAAAAATGTTTTCCTCTCACCAAGGTTGGTTTCAGGTAGTGTCTCAGAGCTAATCAGTCTCGGGTTCGATAATACAATTAACATGAAATTGTCATTGTGCAAAATTCAATTATTGTCAAGAAGTGCGATAGTTTAAATATATCTTTGGGCACTTTGAGGTGTCTGTGGAACGACTTGTCTGAACTTGCATTCTCTTAAGGCCCGTCTTGTGGCCTTATAACCACCAGTATCTTTAAGCTATGATACGTGTGTGTATGTGTATGTGTTTGTGTGTGTGTGTGTGTGTTTGTCTGGTCTGAGCTTGGATATGTGTTTGTGTGTGCATATGTGTGTGTGTGTGTGTGTGAGTACATGTGTGCATATGTGTGTACATATGTGTGTCTGTGTGTGTGCGTGTGCGTGTGTATGCTTGCTTGTAAGTGTGATTTTCTGAAGTAAAATCATGACAGATGTTGAAAATGCGCTGTGAGAATATCAGTTTTGAGTTGACCGCACCTGCCTCTGTATGAGAAACCTTCGATTTTAGACCGGTCCCTGCTATTTTCTGACCAATAAGGGCATCTTTTGCTTGATTGGTTTGGGGAATCCATCCTCCCTGTCAATCACAAGCGGTTGAAATGTAACGCTATTCTATGGTGGACAAATGTAGGGAGGGCAGGAGTAGAGAGGGAGGAGACATTTTTGTTGGTTGTTTAGTTCCAAAATATTGCTTTCCCTCTTTTCTGCTCTCTCTCTCTCTCTCTCTCTCTCTCTCTCTCTCTCTCTCTCTCTCTCTCTCTCTCTCTCTCTCTCTCGCTTTGCAACCCTTGAATCTTACCCAGAGCACATGTAATCTGAAACAAATCATCTCCCTATTTGCTTTCAAGAATAATTATTTGTTGAGAGAGAGAGAAAGAGAGTGAGGGAGAAAGAGTGAGGGAGAGACAGAGAGAGAAGGGGAGAGAGAAAGAGAGAGAGAAAGAAGACAAAACTTAACCAGATATGCCAATTAAGCATTACTATATTTTGCGATAGGGATCCATATTGGATGCACAAGTTCTGGCTTCCAAGGGTTATTCAACCTTTTCTGAGTTCAATCAGGAATTCACATTTAACATCTAGTACTCATAACATTATGACTCAGATTGTTTGTTCTTCTGATGAAGATCTATGAATTTAAAATAGCAAAGACAAGAGGTTCCTCACATGTACAACTAAGCACAAGTACATATTTGGAATGAAACAAGCAAAGGATGAGGTCCAATCTTAGAACAACCGTTGACTCAAGCATGATATTGTGAGATTCTGTAAGTGTCTGGGTTTCTGCAGACATATCCCATGTTCTCTTTGCAGATTATATATTGATTACAGCACTCAGTAGACAACTGATTTACCATATCAGTGCTTTTTTGTGGATCCTAATCTCTCTCAAAGCTATGGACTGCATGAATCATACTTTATAACATATCTATATACCTTCATTCATGGGATTCGGAGGTCTGTTAAAATTTATGGTGTTTTTTTTCCAGACACACAGACCTGACAGACAGGTAGTTAGATGACAGACATACAGAGTGAATACCATGACAGATTGAATAACATTCAATAAATGATTGATTTCATAAGAAGCAGGAAATACAGATTTAAAAGCAAGAAAAATAAATACAAACAAACAAATATATTTCAGCATGGAGCTAATGATTTGTTTCTCATGTGAACAAAGCCCTGATTGAGCAACAAGATTTAATTAACACCCCTGACAAACTGTCAGGAGGGCCTTCATTATTGAAGCTTATGGATTAGCTTCCATCTCACTGAAACAACTCCAATTGGCTCACAAGCCACCAAGGATTGCTTCAAGTTGTTTTCATTAAACAAATGATGCAAAACTCCAAAAGACGAATCAAGAAGGAAGTTTAATGAACTTTACTGAGTCAAGGGTTTACTTTTCAACACCATCTACACTTTATTCAATCGTGATAAAAAAAAGACAGGATAATCTGATGTAATTTCACACTGAAAGTTGCCCAAAGATTTATCCTCCCTGGTGTACAGGGTTTTCACTGGGGTCTATGTGTTGTCATAGTTTTCTCCTCTGCTGATGGATTGTCATCGTGCCTCCATCGTCCACAGCCATTTGGATGATCGCTTGAAGCTGGCGAAGCTCTTGATGTGCTTACTTTTCTCCAAACAAAAAAAGAGCAATGACAAGAAACGTATTCCCCGCTGTGTCCAAGGAAATTAAAGCGAAGAAAACATCTGACGTCCTATAAATAATTGATAATTTACTTTGCGGCGATGTCCCTCTAGCTGCCAGCCGTGTAGACACACACACACACACACACACTGCTTGAGCTGCCAGATGTTTGGACACATGGCCACACTGAGCTGTGCAGAATGATCCGCCAGAGCCAGGAACATATCTTGTCAGAGTAATGACGGTGATGGCATGATGTTTAACACTATATGTGTTTCCTACCATCTTTGTTTGGTAGAGCGCGTCCATCCATGTCGAGTTTATTATCGAGATAGGGAAAAATCGGGCTCGGGAAAATAATAATCATAGTTGAATTCAGGTTGAGTTTCTAGAAAATACTCAGAGGTAAAACCCAGCATTGGATTTCTGCACTACACGTGTTAATGATTATTCTACATTGTTTTCCACACATTGTACATATATGAAGTACATGTATGTATTACATATATGAATGTATGGATGTATGTATGGATGTATTTATGTATGAATGTTTGTATGTATGTACGTATGCATGTATTCAGAAGATATTGTGGTTCTTGAAACCAAATACTACTTTCAGAACAGATTAAATAGACTCTGTCCTTGCCGTTTTAAATGACAGCAACAACACAGAGAATGTGTCTAAGCTTATTAGTGTTTGCTGTATGCAATGAGCATATGGTGAACTCAATATAGGATGTCATCACACATCGACGCTAACTTTGTACAAAAAAATGTGTGTATCCTATGAGTCATTATTGTCAAAACCGACAAAGTTCTCTGATACTCCGAGTTCTTGATGTGTACAGAGCAATATCCCTGGGAGCTCTGGAACGTTCCGCTGGCCTAAAACACAAAACATAACATTACACTTGAGCCCCATTATGTGACAGTATATGCAAACACACACACACAGTCACGCACACACGTGCGCGCATACACATGGACACATGCGCACACACATACAAACACACACACATACACACACATATAAATGTATACGCAAGCAATTAAAAAAACTATTAAAACAATTCCCCAAGGGCGAACAAAGCACACAATTTAAACTTGATTCCATTAACAGGATAGGATTTGTACAAATATGTAAATGTATGCAAAACAAAGAGAGAAAATGAGATGCGTTGAGATGATCTGTAACTGAGGGGGAAAGAAAGCATGCCCACAGACCTGAAGACTGCATTGTTAAGGTAGTGTAGTGCATTCTGGAGTGTCTTCCCTGCAGACCAGTTAGGAAATAGGAGATGTGCGAACTGGACAATGCCAAGTGTCCTTGCAGCGTAAAAGGAATAAAAAGAAACAAATCCATCCAAGTCCATGCCTAATCCTCCACCTCCAGATACAATTCTTTTCTCACAGGCTCAACATTGATGTTCCTGTAATCGAGAGCGTCTGAATAAATTTAAACAATAGTTTGTCAGCCATGATCTGACATTTCATGTTCTGATGAAATTCACAGCCTGTAGATGTCCTTGGAAAAACCTTTTCAATCCATCTTGTTCAGTCAGCTCACAACACTTCTCTACTTCTGTCTCTTTACTCATCGGGAACTCACTCGAACTGGCACAAGAAACTGGCAGCGCTGCTTTAAAAGCACACATCATTTATTGATCCTGTAGACTAGGTAAACATACATATAAGTTGTCATTGTGGAGGAGAGGAAAGTAAAACAAACTGAATGCTAAATAAAATGCCAAATGACCACGTGGTCATTTGGCATTTTGTATTCCGATTGTTATCTGTAGTTATTGGCACTTTTTTAAAACCCAAATGAATAATTGACATTGTGTCAATCTCCCATGAAGAATGGAAATGTTGACACAACAGTGAACTTCAGCTTATTAAAAGTGCCAGTCTTCCACTGACACTTCAGGACAGAGAACTAAAGCCTGAATGTCGCGCATGTTGCCGGGTGGAGTCGTAACACTATCTCATCCTTCGGTGCGTCATGCCGGTCCAATAAACACATCAGCGTTCTGACACAATTCAAAAGGCACAATCCTCTGCGTTTAGTTGCACTACACCACAAAGAGGCTTGCATGGTTCTCTGAAGAGGGAAATTAATGAATAGCTATATGTAAACATACATCCAAGGCCGAGCATGGGGAGACAAGGAGATTTGTTTCCCACAACATTTGGTGAGAAGCGATTTCATAGCACAGAGGAAAAGAACTGAGACGCGAGAGAACTTCTGGAAAACATATACATTGGCCTTATACATTATACAGAGATGGAGATTGGTGAAGCTTCACAAGAGAACAACAAGGGATATTTAGGATGACATTCCAAGCCGCTTACAAAGTTATCATTATTTCAAGTACAAAGAAAGAGGGATCTTCAGAGATTCAAGAGAGACCATACACATCAACACTCAAACTCAGTGTTTCCAAGTCAGAAACTACTTCAATACACCTGATTTAATATTTGAGTCAGAAAAAGTGATACTTTTGGTCAATTTGTTCCGGACATAAACCGCAGGGCACTTGAGGACTGTAATGAAAGTGAAATGAAAGTTTGTCTGCCCCCCCCCCCCCCCAGCCATAACCTTTATCTGGGTTGTCTCGTCATCACTATCGAGACTTTCTTTTGGATTTTCACTAAGGTGTTAGTTCTGACCAGTTTTAGACCTGCAAAGCTGTCAGGATAGTTAGTGTTTCAAGTTTATCGAAGATATTTTCAGTATATCATCCTCTCTTGTAGCATGAAATGGCATTAAGTCAGCAATGAATTTCTGTTACCCTGGTAATTTATGAGTGGTTCCATGCATCGGCGTAGCGATGAGCCCAGTGGCTGAATAAAGAGTTGTCATCTGATTTGTGTCATATCTTCGAATACCACGGTGACATTTACTAGATACACAGTGCGTCCATTTTGCAATATTCTTCAATAACAGCATCCTGTCCAGTCGTAAAGCAACCTAATGAATGCCGTATTTCCCTGAATCCGATACATAGCATTACAGGCCCCTGCGCTAGATGGTCCTGCCACAGGAAGGTTTGTGTGAATAAGTGGCGTTTGCTTCGCTCCTATAGTCATGTGCGCAGTAGTCATGGTGGTGTTTGATCTTTTACAACCAGAACATCCTAAAATCGGAGAGTTAGCAGGGCCTTGATGACACACGTGATTCATATGTATGTTAAAGGCACGCCCAGAGGTTTTACCGAGCAGGGCTATATGTGACGAGGAACGCAGACACCTTTAGGACACATGTTGTTACCTGACCTTTGAAATAGCAAACCTATCGATTGAATTTAATGCTGTGTTGGGTGGAGGCAGTGGCGAGTCCAGGCTACATTAGCCAACACTGTACCTTTGCAAAAGTGCTGCAGAGAATGTATACTTATAGACAAACCAACTTGTTTTATTTAAACGCTGATTTAGTAGGGGTGGACCTCCCTGTAGACCGGCCCCTCGTGGTGGTTCTTTGATCTTAGGTGGAGACCCCACAGTGGAATGTTGGAGATCAAGTTTGAGGTAAGGTGCATATTACGGTTTCATGATTATTTGCGGTTTAACACAAAAAAGTGATAATGCCTGAATTATTGGAATTTGCAATTCATATATGTAACATTTTAAATAACACTTGGCATTCTGTTAATTGTAAAAACTAAATCCCAGCATGCATCACTGAACTCCATTTAAAAAATTTATCGAAACAAATGCCACAAATGTTTTTTATAGAGAGTAACAACCTAGTGATGTTCCACACTGTTTATCTGCATGCTAATACTTACAAGTTCAACACACATACCCTGCCTGGAATGGTGGATTAGTGATACTATTGGAGTCAAATAAGGCTTTGGCTCGAACTCATATATCCATCCTTATAAATATTCATGCTACAGTTCCAAAACCCAATAAAAAGTATAGTGTGCAATTGATGAAACTGGTGCTTGTTGATTGTAATCAGGTTTAGGTTAGAGAGATTTGTAATCCTTCCACAGCCCCGTCCCAACAAAGACTATTCCGACCGCCATATTTATTTGTTTTTCAAAACACGGCTTGGCAGACAACCTGTTTTCATCCCCTCTAGATGAATAATTGTTTGATAATTTATGCCCGGGATCATTCTCTGAGCTTGTTGTCTCTGTAATGGCATCTGCCCAGCACAGGCTTTGTTGTGTGTGTGTGTGTGTATGTGTGTGTGTGTGTGTGTGTGTGTGTGTGTGTGTGTGTGTGTGTGTGTGTGTGTGTGTGTGTGTGTGTGTGTGTTTGTTGTTGGATGCAGAGTAAAGACGAGTCACATGAAATGCAGGCCTGAGACATGACAACATCCTTCACCTGGATGCCAGGTGTCTGCCGCATGGATCAGATAGCTGCGTGAGGACACTATGTTCAGGAAGCAGGTTGATGTAAGGGATCATATACTAAGGACCAGAATAGAACATATCCCTCTTTTTTTCATCCCATATAATCAAATAAATAAATGAATTAATACATACACACACTCACACACACGCACGCATGCACACATGCACGCACACACACACACACACACACACACACACACACACACACACACACACACACACACACACACACACACGGTACATCAATTTAAACACACAATGCCGTCCTGAAAAGACGCTGCAACGCCGATTCCCGGCTGTGTCTGCGCTAATGACGCTGGCCGCATATAAAGATGCAGCGGGCGCGTCTTCCGGTGTTCGGCGGAGCAGCACTCAGGGGACGGCTTGTAGACCTTTATAAGAGCTAACGACCCGTGGCTTTTAGTGTCCCACAACCATCAGCATAATTAGGTTCAACGGTTGTGCTCAACCTTTAGTTTATGTGCCCTTGAAAGCAGAGATGGCGTGCGATATTGATGAATGGGTGTTGTGTGCGCTGAGCGATCTGAAGGGCATGGCGTATGTTCTCCAGGTAATGGTGCCAGCAGCTATTCCTCAACTTCCAAAGCGAAAAAAATATGTAATTTGGTCGGCCTATATATATATATATATATTATATATATATGATAATAATATATAAAAATAATATATAATATAAAAATATAAAAATAATAATTATATATATATATATTATTATTATTTTTATATTTTTGTGTGGCCTACTAATGAATAGGCCTACTAGGCTATTATATGTGTTGCCTATGATGACTGATTACTGTATCTTATGGAGTAAATGGCAGAATATTCACACTTTTAGTGTTATTTGTCAGAATTTTTCACGCACAACTGAACTATTTTTTACAACCTGTGATTTATGGTAGTATTAATGATGGAAAATGTATCATCCATTTTCATCGTCGGGTTTGATTTACTGTCAGCATTTTAATCCATCATTTTGATAATGCTTGGTTTGTTCTTTAAGTTGGTCACACTTAACGCCCCCCCCCCCCCCCCCCCCCCCCCCCCCCCTTTGTTATTCTGTCGTTAGCGATAATAATAAAGAATCGTATCCCGGGTGACTGGTATTATCTCACAGCAGAAGATTCAAACGCTAAAAACAATTAGCACCTCATAGTTTACTAATCTGGGACTTGCAAAACAGTTGGTGATGCTTTCATTTTCGATGCATATTGTGTTTGATGTAAAAACTCCCTGACCTCTTGCAACAGGTGTATTTGAAGATCCCCACACCAGTAAGAATTGTTATGATTCTTTAATGATCATTTTGGAAATCTTTGAAAATTTCAAACGTGTAAATGTATTTTTTCAAATGTGTTGAATGTGTTGTATTTGAGTAGAGTTTTTGAGGCACGATTACATAATCGACTCCCAACAAAGTTGATCGGAATGTGTTTGAGTTTGGACACCAACTCTGTCCTAGAAAGCTGCGTTTGCAAACTGTGTTTACTGAATTGTTCCTCTACCATAAGTGAATTCCACGGGATTATATATGAAAACATATAGTTTTTAGGATTTCATGTTTATTGACTTCATAGCACGCTGTCCTTCGTCTTTTAAATAGTATCAAATCAAAGTTTATTTATGTATGCATGTCCTTTTGGCATTCAGTTGAAGAGTGCATAAGACGCCATGTAGCTGAAACAGCTAACAAGCTGCAGGCACAGACCCGAACAGTCACTTGCTGGGTGTCTCATTTATTTCTCACTAACAAGTCTTGCACAGGGACTGCCATGGGAATATCGAGGACCCTAATGCATATTTTAGTTTAGTTTAGCTCTAATGCCATAATAATAGCACAATAATAATAGTATACACTAATATATGTAATACAGAATAATAAAAACAAATGTATGAATGGGGTTTAGACAAAAACATAGAGTTTTTGCAGATACTGATTGTAACAATTTGAATAGTTTATGTATATGGTTGACTAATGAAAACAAATGTTGGTTTTCACCACTCTGCTCATTTCCCCACATTCATCAATGTCAAATTATGTCTCTGCAATTATTCATGCTAACATCATTTCAGTGGCTAGCAGAGGTTTCAAAGCGGGATACAGACGCTAATAGATTTTCATTACAAATACGACCATACATTAAAAAAAGGAACTCAGCCCCCCCTTCCCCGCTGCCCGCCCCACCCCCCCCCCACCAATTTGAAATTAGAATATGGGTCGATAGGGTTTCATTCACAGAAGTGGCAATTACTCCAGCCCAGCTATATGGAAAGGACTCCATTCAACTCCTTCATAACAACTTTCCCATCTCGCACAATTATACAGCCATTCAGCTGCCAATGTGTTTATAGTTTTCTTCATATCAATCCATTCTCCCCATTCATGCTATATATATTACACACATTGTCAATCAACTCTCTGGGGTGTTTTCGGACGCAAAAATATCGGTATCACATGATGAGTAATTACATGTATGTATTGTAATCATCAGGGTAAAGGCAGGGTGTAATCAGAAGAGATATACCAGTTAAATGTGTTCTCTTCCTCTGTGTTTCTGTGAGAAGCTTGTCAAGGAGAACACAAGCTTTGTTGTCGTGTCTCTCAGAGAGGCTTTGGTCTGGATTTAGCAGGCAGGCAGAGAGAGAGAGAGAGAGAGAGAGAGAGAGAGAGAGAGAGAGAGAGAGAGAGAGAGAGAGAGAGAGAGAGAGAGAGAGAGAGAGAGAGAGAGAGAGAGAGAGAGAGAGAGAGAGAGAGAGAGAGAGAGAGAGAGAGAGAGATTGACTTTTTTGTGTCTAGGGGATACTTTAGGCAGAAGTATCATGGCAACACCTCTTCTGGGCTCCTGTCGTTTTGTCCTTCATGGAACTTGTTGCCTTTTACTGTGTATTTTTAGGCCTGTTTGTTTGTCGAGGTACATCTATATATATATATATATATATATATATATATATATATATATATAGAGAGAGAGAGAGAGAGAGAGAGAGAGAGAGAGAGAGAGAGAAGCAGGGTGCTGTATCTTCCATGTCATGTCTGGGTTGGGGGTGACACCGGGTGCTCTAGTTTTCTCCTCCAAACTCTGGACGGATGGGAGACCTATAAATGATCAGCAGTAGGGTATGAGTGACGGATGTCTGCCCACCCCTCTGGTCACACTAAGCTGGGCTAAGCTCCAGCCGCAGCACCCCTAGCCAGGACTAAGCAGGTATGATGTATGGATAGACGGATGGGTGGACAAGTAGTCGCCTCTGTTTTCTCGTTCTTTCAAACAATGCGTGAGTGGCGGAGGAAGACATTGGACCATTGGCACCGTTTGCTGTACATTGTGGGAGTCAGATGTTAAGAATGCTTGCTTTGTACGGATATTATGATGTATTTGGCTGCAGTGATACTGTTGATATTCTCACGAATTTGTTCTGTTTTTATTTTCATTCAATACACAAGAATAGTATGCTATGGTTTTACATTGACCTTGGCTTGAGGTCCTCCTAAGTTCACTTTCTTGTGCAGCGCTGTAGTCCTCCATCTCTTAGTTTTGGCGAGTGTTATATTATTTCCATGATAACTGCCGATATGTTTTGTTTTTCAACCCTGACATTATCGTTAGTTATCGACAGGTTCGACATTATCGAACCTCCTGCAGCGTTACTATCTCTCTTGACTCAAAAACCTTCAAAACAACACACAAAAAAACCCAACGGTTTATTTTCATGAAGATTCATTCATCGTGGAGCTGATGGTAAATGTATTTCTAGTCCTGTCGCTAGTGTTTGTACCGGGAACATACTCCCTCTTTACTATCACGCCTGAGCTCCAACACCTCAACAACTGTTATGGTTGCTTGTGCTACGTTAAAGATTGATGCTGTCGGAATAGGTAGCTCACTTCCAACTAGAAAAGAGCCTGCCCTGGTTTCTATACCATGTCATGGCCATGGCTATTGCAGGCTGTTTGTAAAACAACAACAAAACACTACTACTTTTACTTTTCGTACTATAAATTAGAATATAACTAGATGTAATATATTTACATTAAATATTGAATTAAACAATTATTGACACATAATAACATGATGAGGATGATGATATTGATAATGATGATGATGTTGATAAAAAAAACTTTGTTGGACACTGACTTACCGTTTCAAACTATAGGTAGTCACATAGCCACCAGAGCAGATGGGTTTGATCATTTTCTTTATGGTCTTCACCTTTACAGCTAATTTCCTCCATCCTGAAGTTATGAGTGGTTCAGGAGCTGTAAAATGTGTAGAATTCAATCAATCCTTGGAGAGAAAAAAATCACTAAACTTCCTCTAAAATATCCCTTTTCTCATGAGTTCATGCAAAGGTCACACAAATAGAGCATATCACTCACTAACTTTCACAAGATCAAAACCTAAATGTTACCATTGTTATAAGTGAAGCTAGCCAAGTTTAGACACAGTTATCATTGTAATCAGTGACGTTAGCCAAAACTAGACACATATATTAAGGTTATCAGTGAAGTAAGCCAAAACTGGACATAGATATCAAGGTTTTAAGTGAAGTTATGCCAAACTAGACACAGATATTATTGTTATCAGTGAAGTAAGCTAAAACTAGACAGATTTCATTGTTAAGTGAAGTTAGCCAAAATCTCTTACAGCAGAACTTCTGACACAGAGACGACTCAGGGCCTGGGCTGGAAACAATATACGGTGGATGTTTTCAATAAGTGTATTTCTACAATGGCTAAATACACGGTGTTGATTCAAAACCTTTGCAGACACTTTTTTACAGTTCACTAGTGCTGCCCTAGTGTGTGTTTGCTGTTAATAGCCAATTACCCACTTCTAGATCCCAGACTCCAGCAACATGATTGGTTGAAACGATTTTGAAGCAGAAGAAAATGAAATGCTCTGTTCACCCAGTTTTGAGCTAGCCTGCCAACAGACTTTAGATATTAATCTAAAGTCTAATTTGTGAGATGAGCCAAAACTAGACACACCTTAAAAGACATGATTGTTATTAAGTGCAGTTAGCCAAGATTAAAAGGCCAGCCAACAACCCAGCGTCTGGCCTGGAAGGTCTTCATCACGGCTGCATTGTTGACGTTCATGGTGTCCAAGACTACCATCTTACCTACACCACCACCCCACCATGTGTAATATATGTCCCTCTAATATGTGAACATCTCTAATATCTACAGTTTAATTTGAAGGTTATCTTTGCCCTCCAGAACTGTTGGGTAACCCCCCCTCCCCCTTGTCTTTTCCCTCTAGGGGGACGGTATCACCGTGGCAACAGCCCAGTAATTAGAATAACTTTGCCGCACACCACTGCACTGCCCAACTTTTAACAGTTGCTCCAACAACAATTGGCGATCTGTTAGCTCTTTGAGCTTTAAAAGAGTCAATTAGAACTGCTTTAATCTTAACTGGATGCTTAAAAGTTGTTTGGTTTAAAGCCCAGGGCTCATACAGCTAACTGCTCATTCACGCACAAACAATTATGGAAAACTAGCATTGACATCTGAAGCTGGTCTTAGTTATGTGTCTGCATATCAAAAACCAGCCCATGAACAAGCCTCAGTACGCTGGCTAGCATCCAATTATTTAGTAGTTTTCATTTCAAGGCCCACTTTTATTTAGCCAAACACACGCACGCAAGCAGACACACACACACACAAACACATGCGCACACACACGCACATGCTCTTACACACACACAAATGCACACGCACGCAACACACACGTCATAAGTAGATTTAATAAATTGTTCTGGTCCAAAAATACATACACGACATGACTCCCAAACAGGTTGTGGATGAATTAGCAAGACAGCAAGACTCACTTCCCAAGTGAGCACCCATCTTTTGCTTATGTTGACGTAGGCCTTCCCCAGGCATAGAGCTGCAGGGGGGATGTACATTTTCAAATACATCACATATATCCCAGCATTGTGTTAAATAATCGTATACAAATTCCACAACTGACTTGATCGAAAATACAATTCAAGAATTATTTTGTGAGGCGTGATATTCAGTGTTTGTGAATTTGACCTGAGAACTGCTGGTTGGTATGAAACAAAAGCAGAACTGTAGTCCCCATGCATACCATAATGTTTAACAGCGCTTCGTGCTGCGGACGTTATTCAAGTGAAATCCGAACCCACTGGGACAGAGGTGTAGCGCCATCTGATCAGATTGATGGGCCGGGTCATCTTGCATGTTTCATTACCCTGTTGTTTCCCAACTGGCAGTAAGACAGCGTCTCCATGTCATTTCCCCCGGTATGGACAAAGTTTTGCAAGTATAATTCTTTGCCCTTGCATTGAGTTACAACCTACTGTTACAGCCATAAAATGTATTTGCATCTGAATCGTTGAATATTTTGCCGCCAAAAGATCGTTAATCACAGCCGTTTTTCTTGCGGGAGGTATGCGGTGGAACATGGTGTGACGACATCAACCGGGTGGTGTATTAATCATAATGTTTTTTTTTAAATTAATTACACAAAGGCAAAAACGCATGATGAGCAAATTCACTGTAAAGGGCCTTCAGACAACAGGACTTTCCTTTTCCTTTTTCAAGGTATTTGTTTCTTTTTCAGATACACAGGACTATATTCCTTTGTACAACCATTGAAGGTAGGTGGGCGTTCGTATTAATGTATCTTTCTAAAAGATTAAAGGGATTGTTGGATTTGTTAAAAACTATGCTTGTGTTGTGCTGTGCAGAGATTCTACATGTGGTGTATTCTAAGGCCACACTCACACTGCAAGCAGAAGTGGCCCAAATCTGAAGCAAAAATAACATGGAATCTGATCTTTTAAATTCTGATTCGGTCCACTTTCATATGTGGTCCGAAATAAGATACAGGTCTGATGTGGTGCAATGTCTCCTCAGTCTGAACATATCGGAATTCATGCGACTTTTACGTCACTGTAGATCAACATTCATCCCAATTCTGCGCTTGTGAGAGTGCAAACATAGAGGACAGCTGGAACAGAGGTAGTCAGTGGATGGCCAGTTAAAATAGTTAAAACTGGGCTTTCATTCATGGTAAAATAACCAGATATTGGGGAAACCAAATATGTTTGATTGTCTGAAGCCGGGTGAGTGTCTGAAAGACAAGTTTCCGTAAAAAAGTGCTACTTTCTGCAATAACTCAATCAGGTTTTCATTACCCCCCTGTCCAGCTCATCAAGTGTTTCAGTATTATCTTCCCCCAGGCTTTCAAGCTTTCACATTATAATTTTTATTTCGCCCTATCTTGTTTCATATTTCCTTTTGAGGTGTTCTGCAAAAATATACGAAAAATATACATATAAACATCCATACATATAAAAATAAATTCTGTGAAAACCTTCACATTCAGGTTGAACACCTGCCAGAGTTGGTATGTCTGCTAACTATCAACTAATTACCAGATAACTGCATGGAGAAATCCACTCAATTAGTCTTCACACAAAGCTGCATGTTTTACAATTTAAAATAGGACTTTAAAGATACATATCGAACAAGGACACGTTTTGAAGCATTATATTTAGAACCATTCGAGTCTCATGTTGAATCCTTTCGCTAATCAGGTCATGAATTGCCTCGAGAGTTTCACAGGAATCAATGTGATCAATTCTAAAAAGAAAATGACTCCACTGATGCTTTCAAAGGACTCTGTGAAAGAAACATTTTTGCTTTAATTTAATGCACAACTCGCCTGATAGTTTGGTCGATTGTGAGTTTTGTTTTTGCTTTCACGGCCAGTAAACATGCAACTGCCGACATGAATTCTGGGACACACAATAATTGGGGTAATGACTTTGTGGGCTCTAATTGTTTCTTCCTCATTTCACTTGAAATATATATATATATATATATATATATATATATATATATATATATATATATATATATATATATAATAATAATATATGGCCACTGCAGCGATGATACTGATCCGGCCTGTCAAATGCGGCTGATAAGGCAAAAAATATGAAACCCTGCACGTGTTATTCTAAATGCTCATTTGTGCCTTTCCTCTGATATGAATCAATGATAACACAGAAACAATTTAGCCTCTAGCCAAAGAAAAGACAGACAGATGACAGACATGCTAGGTTTTGTTTTGTTTCTCTTTAGTTTGCTGACTGATTTGTTTTGACTGTAGTTCTTCACTAAATCCTCTATACTGAGTGGTGCAAAGTCAATGCAAGAAGCTTAATGCTGAGGGAAAACAACATGTAACACACAACAATGAGTGACATGGATATCATTTAATCATTGTTTACAATGCAAACGCTGATCTCTGTGAGTTAAATCAGGAACAAATCAGACATTTCGATTTCAACATGATTTACATCATTTTGGATTGCTAAAAACCAATGGTTTGGAGTCAGAAGAACAGCCATAGAGTTCAGCATTGATTCCCTATAGCCTCCAACCAACTGGGTTATGGATCCATCTGGTGAATACACATAGGCCTACACCGTAATTAGAGAGGAATATTTAAAGATTTTGTTTTTCTTCCTCATGATAAAGCAAGAACGATGTAGGAGTGATCTCTGCTGTCTTGGCCTCGAGTTTTAAACCCACATGGAGAAAGAACGTTGTGTTTGCATAGAACATTTCTCAACATCACAATCCATGAAATATGGATTCGAGCAGACGACATTCTGCTTTGGAGTTGACGCTGCTGGATACATCCTTAATAATCGTTCAAAATGTTGCTCCATTCTGCCTGTTAAACAGTGTTCTCTATTTCAGTGTTGTTGTGTTTTCTTCTTCATATGGTAATAATGTATTATATTCTCTCTGCATTTCATTATGCAAACAGAGAGTGGTTCCAGGCTCATTAGTGTGCTGGGATAAATCTTTCAGAACATGTTGTGGTATTAATGTTACTTCCAGTTGCTTTATCTCAAATCAGAGCTGAAGGATTGGCATGATGATAAGGAACGTATTCCATTAACTTCTAAAAATATCTGTCCCTCTGGAAAATTAAACATGATTATTAAAAATGAATCAGTCTGCGCTAGAAGCATCTGAAAGCTATGGTCTCAGGGTTTGATCTTTCCAAGTGTGTTGAATAAAGTAAACATGTATTTGGGCGAGAATAAAGACTTTAAATGTAATTAAGTTGCCTTTTTAAAATGTGGGACTCATGAAGCATATCGTTAAACTCTATTGGCCTAAAAATACATAATTTATCAAAATAATCAATCACAGATCAATTGATAACTTTTTTGGGGTCATGTAAGACTCCTTAAGGTAGACGTTGTTCACCATCAACCAGGAATTCAGATTACAGACCTGCCAGAGACCTCAATTGTCTTGCAGACTGTGGGAGTGTGTGTGGATGGTGGCTGGTTTAAGCAGCCTCACCTGGCCCGAGTCAGACTGATTGGACTCTGGGGCTGGGTGGGGCTGCACACCTGTTGCACATTGAGCAATCAGTGTGCACAGGTTAAACCAGCCATCACCACACACACTCAGGAAGAGCTTTCCGGCATGGCAGCACGGAGCACCAGCTGCATGACTCATTCCCTGCAACCTTTACAATAAACCGGTTCAACATCACCACCCTGTGTCCATTGGTTTGGAGGAGCCCGAGGAAAGTCACCTAGGTGGAGGGAGAAAAGCCACCTAGGTGGCGTGTAGTAGTGGACATTGCTACACAGACGATTTTAGATATGAAGTTATAATAATGCATTGCCAACAGTTCGTGGTGAAATTCAAAATAGATGATAAACATGATGTCTAAATGTGTCAGCATCACAACAGAGCATTATTCAAATCGAAGTTCAGCAACATTTCACCACTACCAGGCCTATCATTGGGGAAATGGGCAGGGAAAAACCAAATGTGACTCATACATTCTTTTTTTTATTACAGCCATCTTCACAGTGTCTAACATGGCTAAAAATGGCTCGTTAACATGGATCTCAATTTTAAGATGTGAATGAGATAATATTGGTCTTAATATGTGACTTATGAATGACATAGGTGCTGTGTCCATTACAAGTTCTCTCAACTGATGAATCCCTGTACGTAAAACCAAGGGTTGAATTTTTTTTTTGAATTAGTAACGGCTTTAATTTTGACATTGTTCCACTAAATATATAAAAAAGGTTAATTACAGATTCCTTTTTTAAATTGGCAAAAATAAGATGTCTTGTGAGTCATCTATTCATTTTATTTAACTGACACAGAAGAGCTACACGTTCAATAAGCAGAAGCAGAAGATTTTTACTATTACATTTGAGGGCTCTGACGAATTGGGCTGGGGAGTAATGAAGTAACTCTTGAAGTTTAAAATTACTTCCAATAAATGAATGGTTTCTGACAAAATTGAGCCTATAATGAAAGGTAAAGCTGTGTCTTTATTTGAGCAAGTTAGTGAAAAAAAGTCCAGGAACATGAGGCTTTAAAGGAATCATATTCTTGGTGGTTTGTTGGAATAGCAATGTGATTATCTTTCCTTCCATTGTCACTTCTTTAGATAAAGATGCTCTTTAAAAATACGTTTGTTTTTCAGTATGCACTATCGAGACTCTTTACTCAATACATTATTACAAGCAAGAGGCCCCAGCCGTGATATGGTGGGTAGCTCTTATTTTCTCTTAAATAGCGCTTAGTCACTCACTCATTCAATATTAAATAACACAAAAAATAGAGCCAAAAAACGAAATCTGAACTTACACCCCCCCATAGGGTTAACCTAGAGACAGGAATGTTGGTAAGGCTTGCCAGCTTGGAAAGACTGAGGATCTGAATTCTCAGGGGACAAAAAGAAAGGTCTTTGTAATGTTGGTGTAGGAAACTTATTTTGCTGGTAATGATGTACAGTAGTCAGTGTGTGTGTGTGTGTGTGTGTGTGTGTGTGTGTGTGTGTGTGTGTGTGTGTGTGTGTGTGTGTGTGCGTGTGTGTCTGTGTGTCTGTGTGTGTCTGTATGGGTGTGTGCGTGTGCGTGAGTGTGAGTGTGTGTGTGTGTGGAGGAAAAGTGTTTACTCTATCTCCAGGTCTGACCGACTGCATGATTCCCTCATGCTGGCTTTTAAAAGAGAGGCTGTCATTAGCTGAAGTGGCTTTGGCTGTGCAAGGGCAGGAGAAGCAGCTCATCCAATAGGTCAGGATTACAGTTCTCACTTTCTCTCTCTCTCTCTCTCTCTCTCTCACTCTCGCTCTCGCTCTCGCTCTCGCTCTCGCTCTCGCTCTCGCTCTCGCTCTCGCTCTCGCTCTCGCTTTCTCGCTCACACTCTCTCGCTCATGCGCTCTCGCCCCCTCATGCATTCGGGCCCTGAGATTCAGTGGCTTGTATTTTCTGTGTTTGGACCTATGGTCAGGCAGAAAGACATGAAACTGGTCACTTTTTTAAAGGGATCATTCTTCAAGGCCTCCTGTTTATGTCATGTTTCTTTCTTTTTTTGCAATGAAGAACGTGAATGAATAATTGAAAACAGAAAACCCTGCAGATGCAGCTATGGTGGTGAATATTTCCAGGGATTTTTTTAAATAAACATCAGCTTGTATGATTGTTGTTATTTGATTCATAATAGAATTGTATCCATTTTACCCAATACTCATATAAACACAACAATATTGTGCTTTTTGTGTCACTCAATTCTGAATCCTGGATGAGTGGAATCAGTTTCCTATTTGTTGTGAAGAATCGCAAGCGTCACCTTGGAGAGGCCACAGATCATTCAACGTTTGACGTACATAAACTAAGAACATCTGTGAAACAGCCACTGGGCAGTCCTCCATTATCAGTTGAGACATCAGCCCCAGAGTAGTTGTACATGGCCAGGCATTCGAGTTCACCAAAAACCGGGGAAATTTCAGCATGAAAAAGGTTATACAGGAAACTCCAAAGACACAGTGAGCTGTCATTATACAGTACCATTAAACTTACACTCGGCACAATTGAGTAGAGAGTTTCCCCTCAAACATAATTGGTCCATTGGTTTTCTGGGGAGAGTGCTTTGGAACTAGCAGCCAATGAAAGCGCTGCCTTAGCAGTCCAGATGCCATGTTATCCAAAATGTTTCACCAGACCCTTAAGGAACAGGGTAACACTTCATAATAAGGGAACAATATGAAACCATTCATTAACATTAGCTAATGCAGTAATAAGCATTAACTAACCATTTACTAACAATAGTTGACTAATGGTCTAGTAATCATTTACTAATGGTGTTCAGTTACATTATTTAATAAGGTTAGGGTTAACCCTAACCCTAATATAATGAGAAAGATGAGGTATTATCATGATTGAATAAACAAACATGTGAAAGAAAATGTGTGTCCCTAGAAAAAGATGCCTGAACGTAACCTTGTTGTTTGTCTACAAACATAATCCAGGGTCACGTTGGCCTCAAAAGGATTAGATTTTGATAAAGTATGATGACGAGGGGCCCTATTTATATAGGAAACAAGTTCCTGCTTCATCCAGCCATCTGATGCTCTATTGGCTCCTGTCCCCGGCCCTATTTTGTGCCCGACCCTATATTGTCCCCGCCAACAGGGTAACACTAAAGTGTTACCCTGTTCCTTAAGGGTTTGGTGAAACATTTTGGATAACATGGCCTCTGGAATGCTGAGGCAGCGCTTTCATTGGCTGCTAGTTCTGAGATGTTATTCTCTCAGGTAGGCTGCTATGGCCATACCTACCATCCCCATCTCCAGGGCCCCAAACACCTCAGCTGTGTTCATTAACATCAAGCATGCAGAGAAAAACCTGTAATCCGCCCGTCGCTTTCAAATCGTTCACCTGCTTGTGATGAATGCTTGAATGCAACGCTGTTTGAAAGCACCGCACATCTGCTCTGGTTGTCCTGGGCCTTGCTCCTACTGTGGGACCTCCTCCCATTGAGAGCCATTGAGGGAGATTAAAAAAAAGAAGCAAACAGAGGCCTCACCTGTTTTGGTGCCCCATGCCAACGCAGTGGGGGCCTCCCGCCCATTCACTGAGCTAGCAGCACAGATGGTGAGGCTTCCTCTGCTGATTGATCAGGGACATTGATAGGGGCTGACCAGTTCATTCAGTTCCACACGCAATGTAATTTTTCTGTATTTTCTAAGATTAAATCCTGTTTCATCGGCATGGATGTATGCGTACATTGTGAGAGAGTGGCATGCAATTCCACCCAACTCAAAAAAAGAAATAAACAGCAAAGCTGTGACCGCGTGATGCTCTGCCTACGGTAGGCGCCTTGTTAAGACATAGTGCTGTTGTGCAGGAGGACTATTAGGTGAACAGCGTGGGTAAGGAAAACCATGGCTGTTGCCAATAAGCATGTGCTCTTGGCTTCGCCCCGCTCAACTTGTAATTACACTCATTCAGGAGGACATGGCAAACGTGGATACAAACACTCAAAGTGGAAAATAAATAAATAAACAACTAATAAAACGCCTCCATCCTTCTGTGTGCCAGTAAGGGCCTTGGAGTAGCTCTTTACACACACCTGCTTCCATGTGGATGCCATTTCTCTTCAGGACATCGTCAATTGTGCCCAGACTGCGTTGTTGAATTTCACATTATTTTATCTTCCTGGAATATACTTTGCTGTATTTCCTTGAGATGTGGCTTAGTGTTGTTGTTGTTGTTGTTGTTGTTGTTGTTGTTGGAATTGTAGTTTTAGTTATTGTTGTAGTTGTAGTTTTAGTTGTTGAGGTTATTGTTGCAAGATCATTTCCTATGATTGATTGTTGCCAATGAAGATGGTCCCATGTGTTCCCTTGTCAACAAAATCGGACAAATAATAAATTACCTTCTTCAAGGCACACATCAAAGCACTACCAGTTTTCAAACAGCTTAAAACATAAAAACAAACAGGATTCCTCCAGTGAGATTCATGACCATATGTCAGGGGGACTTCAGATGGCGGCGTAATTCCTATCTATTTGGATTGAATCCGCATGGATCTTCGTTTGGAGAGCGCCATCAGAAACGAGAAATACAGAAACGCTGACCTATAGAATTCAAAGATGGACAGCCCACATATTACACGTGTCTGTTTGATTTGTGAATCTGCTCGTAACTTACTGACCAGCCAAGTTCATGGTAAGATCACCATCACTACCGACTAAAATTTCAGATCCTTCTTCAGTACCTCCCACTCTCTCTCTCTCTCTCTCTCTCTCTCTCTCTCTCTCTCTCTCTCTCTCTCTCTCTCTCTCTCTCTCTCTCTCTCTCTCTCTCTCTCTCTCTCTCTCTCTCTCTCTCTCTCTCTCTCTCTCTCTCTCTCTCTCTCTCTCTCATTCTCTCTCTCACTCAACTTCTCTCGCTCACACTCTCTCCCCAATCCCTTTCTCTTTCACTCTCTCTCTCTCTCCATCTCTCTCTCTACATCTGTCTCTAGCTCCATCACATTTTATCTCACGCTCTCTCTCCCCCACTTTCTCTCTTTCTCTCTCTCCCTCAAGCTCTCTCTCTTTCCGTCCTTTATCTCTCCCTCTCTCTTTCTCTCTATATATATGTATTAATTTGTCTCTCTCTTTCTTTCTCTCTCTGCCTCCACTCATTGTAACACCTCCTTCTCCGACCTCCATCTGCAGGCTGCTGCTCTGTTTACCTGGGAGCCCGTTTTCTTTGTTCACAGATGATTCCTTTTTATTCAGCGTGATGTGCTATCTGACTGTTATCTGAACCGTTTATCAACTTCCTGTTCCTGTTTGGTGTGCTGCTTCCATAACCCAGGTGATGTCAGCTTGATGCTCATCAAGGCCGTGCCACGCAACGTGGCTAGAAGATAACGAGTGAAATTCAATTAGTGTGTTTATGTGTCATGCTTGCTGTTTGCATTTCAAAATGAATCATTGAAATTAGTTTGTACAGAAAACAGAAAACAGAAAAATGTTTTGCTTAGGTGGCTGTGTTAACGGCTTTAAGTTCATTACAAGTAAAAATACATTTAAATACTATTTACTACTAACATCAATAACAATAACAAACGTAAAATGCATTTCAGTAACAAATGCTGTTATTGTGCGGCATGGGTGGAGAGTAAATTAACCTTAGTTCCACTATAGCACCTGATATAATCTATAATGATTTTATAAATATTTAAGTTAAACCGTGATAGCGGACACACTATACAGAGGTAGGTTTATATTCAGGGTCGGCAGTTACCAGAAATAAAATAAAAATATATGAGGTGAATCATACAGGCCTCATCAAAGGACACGAGGCCCTTAGTTTCATACTGTGCTATATTGGAAAATAAATTGGTATGTACTTTTCACTTGTGTCACAAACGCTATTTTTATAGTCCCACTTTACATTTTGTATTCTACTGTGTCTACCCAGATCAGCCACTTGATGTTCAGGAAAGGAGAGACAAACACTTGTACAAGTGCATTCCTCCCTGGTGTTCATTGATTCTGGCTGTGTACCACAATCTCCTTTCTTGTTCTGCTGTTGGTTCACGTAAATCTCAGTAAACAAAAGTGAGATAGGGCATAATGGTAAACACACGATGAAGATACGTTGCTAGATGCAACAGACAGACAGACAGACGCACAGGCAGGCAGGCAGACAGGCAGACAGAGAGAGAGACAGACAGGCAGACAGACAAACTGGCAGACATACTCAGGTAGGAATGTAGGTGGGCAGGTAGTTAGGTAGCCTGGTGGGTGGGGTGGGTGGGGTAGGTGGCAGTTTGTAGGTGGGCAGGTGTGTAGATAAGCTAGGTTTACACAATAATGACAACAACGCAAAAAGAAAGACATATATTTGGTACAGTTTGTATCTACATTTCAAGTTGAAATGAAGATCGTTCTCCTCAAATGGCAGCCTCACTTTCAATCCGCATGGAGCCATATGCCAATTTTCTTTCAACTAAAGTTTACATAGCGACGTTACAGTCGGTTGAGACGCAAAATAAGAGGCTCATTTATATAATTGTTCAAGCTGCCAATAATAGGCGATGTCCTTTTTTGAGTACCAGGTGTGTGACTGAGATGTGCTGAACTGGAAACAGCTTGTGTTTGACCTTCCTTGCTGCAGCAGATGGAGATACTCTGAGGAAGAGTGTTTGGTATACAAGCTCTTCCTCAGAGTGTTTGCTTATATACAAGCACAATTAAGCAACACAGGAGAAAGCAGGAGAACAGAGAATTAGCGGTACCCATAATCCTCACTGTTTTTTTTAACTCCATTTATCTTAATATGTCAGAATTTCTCTGGTGAGTTGGACAATGAATCGGCTAAGATAGTAGGATTAGCCAGGGAGATAACAGAAGTGCAGCTGGGATGGTTTTATGTCATGATTTTAAGTTTTGGGAATGGTGCAGTAAAACGAATGGCACTTGAATGGACCATTAGTGTAAATGTGTACTTAAGACTCCTTTTCTTGCCTCGCACCGAAATGTTTGAGAATCGTAAAAGTTATTTGTAATAGAAGAACACATATAGCGGTTCATCATGGTGATCTCCACAGTAATATTGTTCAGAATGCTTTAATATGTGCTTATTTATGATGATGTTTAATATTCACAAGCAGCTGTACCTGTAGCAGACATGTGGCTGCGGTGAAACTTCCCTATCGTTCTATGTCATTAAACCTACCATATGTTCACATGCTTACGTTTGAAAGAAAGAAAGAAAATCATATTGATTATCAACTAGTACAGGGGAATACAACGACCTTGGTCAATGATGGCCTTGTTCTCTCTCTCGCTCTCTCTCTCTCTGTCTCTCTCTCTCCCTCACACCTCTGTTTAAAGCTTTTGAACTGCTTTGTAGGCGTACACTAAAGGGATCCATTAGGGCAGGTCACGCTCCTCGCCACAGTCTAATCACTGAGAAAACAAGCTGGCATAGCGCATCTCAATTAAAGAGACAAACAGGGCACCCAAATGAGCAGCACTGGCAACGCGGCTAATCAGAGAGAGAGAGAGAGAGTTAAGATGTTCTGCTATTGCAAAATTGCATCCGTTCACATCTGATCACTTTGCATGAAATGACTAATTGAGATAGGTTTATAGAATCCGCTTCTTCACTACAACTTTAATTGTGTCTGCAACAGTAATGACGTTGGCCTTCGCTATAGCCATGGCCCTCTTAAAAGTGTTGTGTTGACTTCCTTTCAACCCGGGGGCAGTTGCGGCAGTGTGTGTGTGTTTGTGTGTGTGCGTGTATGTGTGTGTGTATAGTGCACTATGTATGGGTCACCATGCCGTCCAAAATGTAAGTGTACAAATCTGGCTCCCTATATAGCGCACTACATAATACCTATATTGTACTGTCAAATAAGTACAACAGATTATGGTAACAGGCCATTTTAGGTGGTAATTACGCATATCTTACATGCTTTTTACCTGCAATTAGCTGCATTTTACCTCTAGCATCGGCTCGATTTATACTCAATTGGTTATTGTAAGAGGCAAAAAGATCCAAGTAATATGCATGTACATTATATACCTCATATGTTTGTATTTTACCTGCATCTTACCGCCTCTTACTACCAAAATAGATGACCTGGCACATACGGGTTCTTGGGTTCTGTGGAAATTAGCTGTCACGGGGTAATATCCCACACATGTCGGCTTGTTTATGAGACCAATAGACATATTCCTATGGATATCCTGCACATAATTTGAGTTCAAATTCCCTGTATACTTAGTTCCTAAATCGTGTACTATATAGTGTTCACTGTATAGGGAATAGGAAATGAGGGAACAAGTGAGCCTAATTGAACACAGCCTGCGGTCCATTTGAGTCGCTTTTGCATGCCGGTACTGATGGGTAAGATGATGAAGAAGATGGATGTTGCAAATACACTCTGGGACTCAGTTGAGGATGGAAAAAAGGGGCACTTTTTCTTCCTTTGCCGTTCATTCATTATCGTTGAATTGTCATTATGCTTAAATGTTCTCATGTTTCACAGAACATATCAAAGGAACTTAATTTGGTTATGATATGCATAATGAGTTAGTTTATAATATAATATATATTATTTAGTAAAATTGTACATTCCAGTATATGCAAAATGAAGGAATGATCAAAGCCAGGACAGTAAGAAGGAAAGGATTGACATGTAGATTTTGAGATGAACAGGTGGATACATAACATATATTAATACATAGTTAATTACGTAGTGCTGTGGCACAGCAATTAGCAGTTCACTTAAAAATCATTTGTTGATGTATATTTCTAATTACCTTTCAGTGAATCATCTATCGTTAATCAGCAATGCTTCACAAACGTTCCTCAAATCATTAAATACAGGACCTATTTATCATGAAAACACACATTTTCCATTAACATTTGAGTAGTTCTTGTTGTAATACCAATCATTTCCCGCTTCAATGCGACATTTTTCACAGCTTTCAAAGAATAGCGTTCCCAGGTGTCGGGGCTGCATGGATAACCTAACGGCACCTTTGAGCCCGTAATATAACTACCGAGCCGCACCCGGCCCAGCGGTGGCGACCGACGTCAGAAACACCCTTTTAAAGATGTTAGTGATTAGTATTGAATGGGCTTAATGACCACTCACCCGTGCCAGGACCAATGACAGTGCACTTACAACTCTCATTAACATTCCAGCCACGCCAGGCCAGGGCAGAGGTGGCAGTGGGCCTGTAGGAGCGCAAGAGAAAAGCAAGCAGGCTGGCTGATAGTGTGCCAAAACCAACCCCAGCTGTCCCTCGTTTTCCTGATGACCTCATTCTTCCCTCGCCAGCCCACCCCTCGTCCTCACAAAGGTGGATTCCGTCTTTTCCCATTCAGTGTGTTGGCCGCTGCTAAGCTGACTCACTTTCTGGTTTGCCCAGAGACAGCCCGTCACGCACAACGCTCCTGATGAGAAATGGGGGGCCGTGTCGGATGTAGGAGGCCGCCCTCCCCACTGGGATTAACGCCCCTGCATGATGCACAATCCTTATAGGAGCGGTGAGAATGTGAGGAAAGAGAATGACAAAAGAAAACACGGAGGAGAGGGAATTCCGAATTGAATGTCAACCGAGACAGAGGTGAGAAAGAGATGAGGCCGAGGAGAGAGAGAGAGAGAGAGAGAGAGAGAGAGAGCGAGAGAGCGAGAGAGAGAGAGAGAGAGAGAGAGAGAGAGAGAGAGTGATAAAGAGTGCGCGGTATAACGCCCCCTCGAACTTAATCGGAATAAACTATTACAACATAAGACCCACACATTACCAAAAAAAGAGAAGAAAACACAATCGCAAATTTCTTTCCTCCTTCTTTTGGTTAGGGGATGTTTTTAACGCCGCAAAAAGTTTGATCCACCTCCAAGTCAGCATCCGATGCGAGGGCAGGCGCCAACTTCTGAATGCACCGGCCGTGACACCGGCTGAAGGGGAGCGCGGCGTGGAGACGCGCTATTATTGCTGATTCATAGTGAACGCCTCGTATCTGTCAGCACCCCCACAGCCCCACAGCTACCCAGGACCAGGCCGTGTCTCACCGTATTTACTCTGTTGCAGAATACATTGTAGTACAAACTCCCCCAAGACAAGCTGGTTAACTTCACACGCTGAAACAGCAGCCGAGTCAGCAACGCTGCTCCGTAGCATCAGGTACGGCGTACTTCTACCAAAATGCATGATGATGTACTCGTAACTGACGGCGATACCCACTGGCTGTATGAAGTCAAATGAGTACTGACTTAGTGTATCACTACTAAAAATCTAAGAACAAAAACGAGTGTGCAGCGCAGGATACTGCAATGGAATTAAGGGTCCCGACCGAAAGGTACTGGGATCGATCCCCAAAATCCGCAGCCTGCCTGCAGGCATCCAAGATGCCTAACCTTTCCCCTTGACGACATGTATCTGAACTCACTGTCCAAAGTCACTCTGGGTGAAATTGTCTGCTAAACTACACTTTTCGACACATATTCCACAAGAAGAGTTTTTGGAAACGCTGGAAAAGTTCACGGTGGAGCCTGTAAGACTTTCCAAACTTGAAGAGAGAGAGAGAGAGAGAGAGAGAGAGAGAGAGAGAGAGAGAGAGAGAGAGAGAGAGAGAGAGAGAGAGAGAGAGAGAGAGAGAGAGCGATACAAAGTTCTTGGAGCGCTCTCTCTGATAGGGGGAGAGCATGGGTCTATATTGGACGGCTGCCAGTTTGGAGAAATGGAGATAGAAAGGGAAGCTAATGCACCTGAATAGCAGAGGAAGTGTACCGGTGACAAGAAGTGTCCTCCAGCCATCCATCACACACAGAGAGAGAGACGGACGGCGAGAGAGAGAGAGAGAGAGAGAGAGAGAGAGAGAGAGAGAGAGAGAGAGAGAGAGAGAGAGAGAGAGAGAGAGAGAGAGAGAGAGAGAGAGAGAGAGAGAGAGAGAGAGAGAGAGAGAGAGAGAGAGAGAGAGAGAGAGAGAGAGAGAGAGAGAGGAGAGACGCTCTCCATGTTGACAGCCGTCCACGGTACACTGGCGTGGACGTGTAACGCTGGAGCGATCTGATGCATCTCCATGGGTGTTGTTGCTTTTTCTTCCCTTTTATGATTAATGGGCCCCTGATAAAGCTCGCCCATGCTGCATTTCCACACCATCTTGAAGAGTAAGGAGGAACAACAACTATCACTCTATATGAGCATGGGCTGCATTCCTTGATTGACCAAGAAGATCGTTATAGTGCTCGCTCCACACAGTTCATGTTGTGATATTTAATCATGCAAATGAATGGTGGGTGGTTCTCCTCGTCCGTCGGTGCATCTATGAACCCTGGTGCACCAGAATTCTACTCAGACGGTGCTGAGGAAGGGTAACCAATGGAAACGGCGCTGCTGTATGACCTGCCTGATTTCCAACACATTCCTATCCTGCAACGTATACAATTATACAGTTCTCCTCCATTCTTTTTGTTGGATCCATGAGCAAACAACTCTCCGGGTCACGTGTGAAATAGGACATCTGTTGAAGACAAAAGGATGGGCGAATAATAGAAGAAATTAGGAATTGAGTTGAGAAACAGGCGGTTGATCTCAGTGCCAGCTTTGAGTTCGACTTGAACAATGAAAGCACTTCTTATGGGACACTATACTCCCCATTTAATATGCAGCGCACTCTTTGTTTTGCGAATGCTGATTAAAACTTTGCCTGAGGTGATGTACATAGAGGTACTAGGCCTAGAGGTACAGATTACTGCTGTCTGCACTGCGAAAAAATAAGATTTAATTGAAGAGAGAATCTGCCTACACAATTTGTATTCATTTATTAAATCTAGTTATTCACGTTCTGCCACAAGAGGTGTTTTGTTTGTTGATTAGGAATCAGAAGTTCATAATAATATTGAAAATTAGTAGAATCCAGTATGCAGCTTCTTTCACAACTTGAGACTTGATACATTTTAGTTGAGGATTGTAGATTCATTTATTTAATTATTTAACTGAATTGATTCTCCAGTGAAATGTTTGATGATGTAGCAAGCTAAAACTCCCATATGACTAACCAGCTGTTTTAACCATAAAGAAAAAGTGAAACTTGAAAAGAAGAATATATTAAAAACATACACTCCTCAGAGATTCCAGTACTTTCCATTTTGGCACCAGCCCAATACAATGTAGATAACGACTACACGTGTTAAGTGTTTTGGGGGTGGGCGCTACGGCGATGTCCCTGCTTTGTTTCGGGCTTCCTTCTCTAATCATTTTTCTCCGCTCGTAGCTGCCAGTGGTTCCGTGAACAATTACACGCGGAGGGCCTGAACACACCGTTTATAATGAGATGTTTCTCGTCGGGGGCCCCGAGTGGGTTTTACCCTCACCGCAAACACACGTGAAGACTGTTTGCAAACAAATCAAACGGTCATGGCAAGTGGGTGCTCAGTTTAGAGTTTCAGGTTCTCCAGTCACAGTATATAAATACCCCCAGAAATAGAAAATGAATAAATAAATAAATAACTAGATGTATTGAACCAACATCAAAATCGTCGAATGCTGATTTCCCGAGAACTTCTGCACACATGGCTGGTGCTGCTTCCCTATACCTGCCTCCTATTTCACTTCCTTTTTTTGATTAATTTTGATTTCCTTATCATACCTGGAGAATTAAAAAAACAATATCAGCAACGATTTTATAATAAATAATTCTGTATTCAGTGATAATGCTGATGAATGAATTATAGGAATGGTTATCTGTTTGAAATGTCGGATAAATTACACTGACTAATGCATTCATGAAAAAAAATAACACCTGGGCAGAAATAATGATCATGTTGCATATGTTAGCACTTAGCACTGCATTATAGCTACCTATACAATACATCACAATGCATATGCTGTGTAACTCCGTGCGGTTACATTTGCTTGTATTGTATATCAATTAGGCTGTCATTAGGACAACACAAGTGTTCTCAAGTAGCCTATTGACTTCATTACGCGCATGCTGAGATTCTTGATTGTTGCATAGCCTACTTTTACCTTGAATGAAATCTAAGAGTACAGATTGTGGAGTTTGTCCATCTAAATAAACACGGGCCCAGTTGGCATTCCACTCACAATATTTCCGCCCGGCGTGTCACGATAGGAACGTGACTAATTAGTTGGATAGTAAAACAGAGCCAGGCCAGCAAGGCATGGAACCAATCAATGGGGGAATTGATTCCAGATCTGATCTCACTTACCTGAGATGAGAGATATCGACTTATTATGGAGAGAGAGGAGAAGCTCTCGCTGGCGCTGATTAAAGATGGAGCCGTGTCCTTCTCCACCTGCCATGTCCTTCTCTGGTGACATCATGACTAGCAGAGATATGCTGCTGTCAGCGCTCTCTCTCTCTCTCTCCCTCTCTCTCTCTCTCTCTCTCTCTGTCTCTCTCTCTCCCTCACTTGCTCCCTGGCACTTGGTATAGTGTCTCGATACTGCCCTGTGAAAACATACGAGCTGAAGCCAGGTGTTTAATAAATGCATAAATATTACCAAGGACCAGGCCTATTAATAAAGACACACATATTAATATATCTCTGCTTTTAAGCAGATGTGTTAACACATCACGGGTCTGTTGAAGAGCAATACAAACGTTTTTTATTTAAATTAATTTTCTTTTAGATTAAGGTTTTTTCAGGCTTTTATCCTTACCGCTGGGAATGGAGTTTTAAAAGTATTTATTGCCTAAACAAAACACTTATTGTCAAAGGGTTGTTTTTCTGAATACTCCTTCTCATCTCAGAACCATATGTTTTGCTTTGTTCAGTTGCAGTAAACAGCAGAGAGTAGAGGTCATCAAACACAGCCTGAAATAAACATTCAAGAGACTAATGATCTTCTTCTTCTTCTCCTCCTCCTCCTCCTTCCCCTCCTCCTCCTCTCCTCCTCCTCTTCCTCCTCCTCCAACTTCGTCTACTTATTTTTCTCCTCCTCCTTCTTCTTCCCCTCCTCCTCCTTCTTCTCCTCCTCCTCCTCCTTCTCTTCCTCCTCCTCCTCCTCCATTTTCTTCTTCTACTTATTTTCTCATACTTCTCCTCCTTCTTCTTCTTCTTCTTCCCCTCCTCCTCCTCCTTCTTCTCCTCCTCCTCCCCCTTCTCCTCCTTCTTCATCTTCTTCTACCTGCTCTTGTCTCATTCACAAGGTCACACTTGAAGAGACCTCCCGGCCGCTCGCACACTTTCACAGGTCTCAGCGATAATCTGCACTTGATGCTTATGTACAGCATCGATTACGCCTGTGAAAGGGGAAGGTCCACGGAGAGCGCTGCTCCTATATAGTCCTCAGCAAGAAAATGTGAAACAAACAAGATTAATAATAGCCCGTGGCACTCATCCCCGGTGGGCCGAGGAGCTAACAACTCTTGACAAAACAGGGCTTACAACAGCAGATGGATTGTCTGTAGAAATGACGTCAATGTGCTCAGGGATCGTGATGAAGAGAGCGTTAGCCATGTCCTAGCGTCCCGTTGAGACAGCTTAGCCAAATTAAACCAGCCTTTGACTGTTGTACTTCCTTTACCTGGGGGAACCTACCTACCCCTCTTCACTGCATGTATAGGAGGGGTTTTCAAGGGAAAAATAAGGAGTAGTTTTTAAAGAAAAGATATAGGCTATACAAATCTCAAGCACATTTGGATCTACAGTAGTTTGTAACAGGAATGATAGATGCTTTTAGAGTTATTAATGACAGACTGAGGTATACACTGACTGCAAAAAATCGTTCGCTTTTCGCTACGAAGTGCACTTTATGGACTCCATCACACAGTTTTTATTTGTCAGATATCCCACAATGCAATATAAAATGTAGTGTCAAAACAATGCCTACACTCAATTGTTGTAAAGCAAATACTGCAATACAATGCTTTTCCTCAGCTCGTTAAATCCTTACATGGGTGCAATCCCATGTGACAACAACGCAAGACAAAATAACAGCTTTATATTACAGTTATTTATGTCATGTGATACACCTGTATATGAATATGTACAATCATGGTACACGCAAGTTTCTCTATTGACTATATACTATATTGTAGACTGCCCATAGACTACGTTTTGACTGCTTGAGGTTTATAAGGTAGTAATCAAAGTGCTGTATGAATGTTAAAACCTGCCTTATATCATGTATTTACTCTCTTCTTTGGGTGACAAATGGGTTTCTTTAACCAGCCAGAATGGTATCACACCAAGACGTCCTTTGACTCCTGGACCCTCAGGACTACTTTTAGTAATACGTTTCAATATTGAGGATGTGTGATATCCTGGTCAGCTCGAAGGCATTGGCAAGTCATATATTGTGGGTCGAGGATCAATGTCAAAAGTACTACCGCTCTATCACATCACATTGGATTCATCATGAGGCAATTGTTAGCTAAGATGTCAACAGCCTTTGGTAATTATGTGCCGAAGATGTTGATTAATTACATTTCAATGTCAGGCATTTTTAGTTGGATGTTAACCTTGTGCTTGAGATTTAGTACCTCCATATCCATTTCTCTGACTTCAAGTGTCATCTATGGGCAATCATTCAGACTATAAAACACATTAGATAGCATTAAAGTAAATGCAAAAACTGCTGGTTTCAGCCCATGTCTAAGGGAGCAGAAGCCCAGAACAATCCACAGATTGGCAAAATGCTACATCTACCAAAAGTCCCCCTGGAGGTGGCATCAATGTAAAGGCCAAGTACTACCTGACACATTTAATTAAGTGAGTGGGTCTGCATTTTGACAGGCATACGCCATGGGAAGCTCTTCCAATGTGCAGTAGGCCCCTACAGCAAATTACAAAAATCAAGTGAATACATGACCCTCTTATCCGTACTTGAATCTCTTCTTTTGCAGTTTAAATGTGAACTAAGATTGTGCTCTGTCTGTTGTAAAGAATTATCCCATTCATTCATTTTTCTTTGTGACACACATTCAAAGAAAAATCGTTTTCATGCTTTGTATAATTAAAAGTCTGGAGCAACCTTGGATGAACATTTAACAAAAACGTAATCGATTTTTGACAAATGCATTTCTATTGACTTTGTGGAGTGATAATTACCCTTTAAACATCAGCCTGATATCGCCAGACCAATTCATAAATGAAGATTAGTCTGCAACCTCTTAGTTAATTTTTGATTTCCAACGGGTGCTATCATTTGAGGCAGACCAGAACATTTCTGGACGCAATTGGATAGACCTACAGCCAATGTGTAACACATCAGCGACAGCCATCTTGGTTGTTAATGAAAATGCCTCAATGGCGCTCCCATAGGGCGTTCCTCTGTACACTCATTGTATCAAATCCACCCCTTCTTACATAAACGGTTGTGATTGGCCTGACCTGGGCCAGGTCTGCTGGAAATCTGAGAGAAAGAGAGAGAGAGAGAGAGAGAGAGAGAGAGAGAGAGAGAGAGAGAGAGAGAGAGAGAGAGAGAGAGAGAGAGAGAGAGAGAGAGAGAGAGAGAGAAAGAGAGAGAGAGCGCTAACGATGTCCTCTTGTGATTGCAGAATGTTTAAACTGTCTACAATAATAGACTGTGAGACAAAGGGAAAGAACAGTGTCAACTACACTAAATACAACTACTTCCTTTTCGCAAATGTTTCTCTAAAGCAGGCCTTTGCAAAAACTGTTACTTCATTTCTCTGAAGCAGGCTTTTGTCAAAACTGTTACTTCATTTCTCTGAAGCAGGCCTTTGGAAAAACTGTAACTTTTTCTCTGAAGCAGGCCTTTGCAAAAACTGTTACTTCATTTCTCTGAAGCAGGCCTTTGCAAAAACTGTTACTTCATTTCTGTATTTGGCATTGGAAATATGAAATGCCGCAGAGGTTTGAGTTGATTCTCTCAATGTGTACAAAACAGCAAAACAGTGCAAATGAACCCCAGCAGAAGACATTTCCAGCAAGACATTTCCTTAAAATGTTCTGTTATATTGCAAAAGAACATTCACTATAAACACACACACACACACACACACACACACACATCCTGGATGCAGGCAGGAGATAAACCCTTAGCTTAAAAAAGGGAGGATTTCATCCAGCACCATTGTTTGGCGTACTTTTGGGCTCACTAGCAATCTTCATCTCCCCAACGAGATGTCGACCCAGTCAGCCCCGGCGCCCGCAGGGAGAACTTTAGAGGGCAGATGAGATTTCCCCTCTGTGTGAGAGTCAGGAGGTGTGCTTCTGAGCAGGCGGCCGTCTGGCGTGAGCTAACAGGAGTCTGAAGGGAGACGTTTCGCCTCTCTTCTTGGCTAATATTAGTCGACATTAAATGAACAGTTGTCATAATTCACAATGGCATGCTTCACATTTATTTAGGACATTGGGGATTGAAGTAACAAAACTAATTTATGATCTGCCACAGCTCTATTATGTCTATTCTAGTTGCATTTTCAAGAAAGCTCTTCAGACTAGTTTTGCTTTTTCTAATGCAAGAAAGGTGACTGCACTAAAAATGAATAAATACAGAAATAAACTTCAGTAACAACAACATACCATGCCACCAAGTATACATTTCTAAATATCTCAAGACAGAGTCATAGTATAATCATGGGTTTGTCATATTGCTTGCAAAGAAATCAAATTGAAAAATATCAATGCTTTATGATGACTTATTTAACCTGTTAACCTGAGGTATAAAGAATACAGACACTGATATAAAAAGAATATAAAACAAATACATAATATATAAAAATGAATCAAGCCAAATGAAAGGCATCAATCTAAATTATAAATGACATTAATATATATTTAGTTCTCAAACCTTGCAGTAAAGACCGGGCACTTAAGCTATAATATGAAAGTATCCTATTTGGTGGTCACACAACAAAAGACTTTCGATTTCAACTATTTGCATAACAATAAATAAGACCTGGACTCCAAAGCGCAAATATCGGGACAGTATATTTTCAGGTGCAGCGTGCACTGCATAATATTAGACAAACCATTTGGCAGAGGTTTTCACATCCAAAGCATCTGGGGCTCCCAGGGGTACATAGATGTTAGCATGGATGGCCCCCAGAGGGAATAAGCTCCTTAACACTGACATAGCGCTAGTCCTGTGTGACACGTTCGTTGCTGACTGTCTACACTCATTGACTACGCCCCTGTGAATTGAATTCAGCCATTTCCTCTCCCTTCCTCTTCAATTGGAAGTGGTATAAGGAAATCCTTAAAGAAGCTTCTTTCAAATGTAGTTTCCTTGGGTAAAGATGTCTTGACCGTCATACTCTCTCTCTTCCTGCCTCATCTAATGGGCATTTGGCAGGGGTATGGAGGATCGCGTGGGATATTACAGAGATACTGTTATACTGTCTTAAGTATGGTAGCATGCTCAGTCGACAGCTGTATGTGATTATAGGTTTGAACTTTGTAGGCTAAAGAATTTGCTAAAGAAAACGTGTCAGTCTTCTTTTCCACAAGAATGAAGAAAGATTCACCGGCTGTGTCATTGAGGTAAAGGTTTGGAATGAAACATGGTCTACTATCTATGGAAGCAGGCAGTTTTACAGAGACAGACAGCAAGGGGATTACTCAAAGATGAGTTTTCCCTTGTAGAAATATCAATAAAGAATCCATTAAAGGGGGTTCTATAGTTTTCCTCCACTCAATATATACTCTATAATATCAAAGCGGTTCTCACTGTTAATCAATCAAGATTCAAACAGTTTTTCATTACATCAGTGGTGACCTTATGAATAATCCTATATGCGTGCGTCCTGTATGGTGTCACGGCCCCAGAACATATGGGGAGTCGTAACACGCGTTGAAGGTATAGATAGCTTGGCGTGCCCTCGTACACACCATGAAATGAAAGCCTGTATCCTGATAACAGAGAAACACGAGCCAAATTAAATGATGCCTGCTCCTTCCACTGACAGATCTCATTGAATCTGATCAGTGGGCATGCGACCGGAAGAAGCCATCGCAGTCATTCTGCTAACTTGAACAAATATTGTCAAACATGAATATAATACCTCAGAGACTCTCAGTTGCTGTTATGTGGTGTAGTGAGCTGGCAGGTTGCATGTAATTACAAACATATCCACCTCTCTCTCTCTCTCTCTCTCTCTCTCTCTCTCTCTCTCTCTCTCTCTCTCTCTCTCTCTCTCTCTCTCTCACACACACACACACACACACACACACACACACACACACACACACACACACACACACACACACACACACATACACATATACACACCCCCTGCCTCTATCACCAAAACATGTAATCATACATACAGAAACTAAATAAAAATAAATACACAGAAAAACATCACACACACACGCACACAAACGTACACACACACACACACACACAAAAAACATGCAGCATATGGACTTAAATATATATATATTCAAATGTTTAGTATAGACTCAAATAGGATACATAGGCTGTATATAATATAAGATAAATAATATACCGTCAAATAAATCATATTTATTGGGTCAGAGAAGAATCAAGACTTGACTAACTGAGCAGAATTGATCATTGACTAACAATGACAAATGTGGGAGTGACCCCAATAGGTCATTCAAATTTAAATATATGCAACACTTTGGGACATTTTCTATGTCACATGAGAACAGGTTCGTAGTTACAAGATTTTAGAATTGCAAATTGACCGCAGATATGATTGGTTTTGTGGGCCTGGCCTACAATCTTGTAGAAAATTGTGTCGTCGGGTAAGATTAATGTGTTCCCTGAGAAAATCTAATCATGCTTGTTTTCATCTTCCTTTGTGCAAAGGGACGCAGTAGGCTGGGATGCTTGGGTGGATGCGTGCTGCTGATTTAGTGCAAAAAGCTCTATTTCTCATAGTTTCCAAACAGAAACTTGGTTACTGGAACATGAAGCTGATCTTTGTTCTTGTTTTCCTCAGAGTGGAAAATCCTCCATTTTAAAATGGATTCGGTGTTGGGCAGTTCACAAAAATATACTTTTCTTATACAATATTCAGTATCGTTTTCCAAAGTTAGTTGTATTTTATATATATTTTTGAACAAGTTGCACTTTTGAATAACACTGATAGACAGATTTCTTTTCTGCCACTTTGCATATAGTTTGCATAAAAACCTCCAAGGCGATTGTGTCCAGTATAATTTTACCGTGTTTCTTCTTTTATTATCTGTTATTGTTGGGAGACTCACATTAACATTAACCTGAGAAAATATGCTTTAGTTAGGAATACCTAGTCACCACGTGGGCCAAAGGGCAGCCCAGCAGAAGTTTGTGTGGAATAGAGAACACTCCTGTGTGTTGGGCTGTAGCAGATGATATAGTGCTTGTGGCAGCAGTGCGAGCAGCCATCTGCTTTGCAGTCTGTGACTCGCTGTTGCAGGCAAAACTTTACCGATGTACGTACAGTCCCTTGATTTCAGCAGAACCTACACACTGCCCACCGGATCACCCATAATTGGCGAATGCCTGGCCCATAAGTATAGTTCCAGGAATGCCAACTCTGATCAACATCCACAGCAGCTATTTCCCAATGTTCCTGATAATTACCATGCAAGGCATCATAGCAGCAAAGTCCACCAAGACTAAAATGTATTGATTTTACCCACTAGACACTGGCAAGGGACAACCCCAATCCATCGCTGTTTTTCTTATTGTTATTTCAAGGAGTGCCAATTATCAGTAAGAGAATGAAGAGAGCTGTGACCACCTTGATTAAGGCTCCATTTGACACAATAGTCTGACAACAATAAACCACCAGAGATTTGTTTCCTGCCATGAAGACAAATTCAAGAGGTGCTTTGATTATTCTCATTTTCCTCCGCCAGCCTCTCAAGAGGTCATGAACGAGGACGACAACATGCGTGTGTCTGCTGATACAGACACGTACGGGGGCGGTAAAGGTGGCATCACTCATACACATAAGGTGCTCACAGACCCTACTTGTGTGCATTTATCCATACCTCCACCTCCCTCACCCCGTCCTCTAAATGTTAGCAGGAATCGCCTCAAGTCATTTTGTGAAGTAGACTGCTGGCCTGTGGGAGAGAACAGAAGGGGCCAGGTTCCCTAGCTGTTCTCTTGCTGCAGTCTGCTACAGGTTCAGGTCGGGTCAGCTGAGAGGCCGTCATCGTGACAGACTTGCTTTCGCAACTGGGCCAAGACACCCCCCCCCCCCCCCCCCCCCCCCCCCCCCCCCCCCCCATTTTCAACTGTTTCAACATGTTGGGAGGAATATAGACCCCTGCAAAAAGGACAAGCTATGTCATGAAGCTCCTTGCCTCAGCACCGCACAGTGCAAGACTTGGCCTAGTCCCTATAATGCTGCAGAGCGCTCTTCAAAGGGTACCTTTTGGTGAAAATACACAGGATGCCACCTGAGCTGCAACAGTGTAGTGTGAAATATAGTGCGATGATAGTGCAAGACATTACCTGGTTGAGAATCGCTCCCATTGTGTGAAACACTTTTATCAAAGCATAAAAAAACACTTTAAATCTTTTGTTTTCACAGAAAGACAAAATTAAAACGGGTAAATAACCCATTTCATTTGTCTTGGAAAATGATTAGTCTTTGAAGGATCAACCACGCACAGAGAGTCAGTGAATAGGGCCACTTGGCTCTCAACAGCGCTGCATTCAGAATCCTCTCAGTAAGTCTGTGTGAATAGAAGTAGAAATCTGTCAGAGAATTAAACCCATAGCATACTTGTCTGTCTGTTTGCCACCAAGTTTGTGTGTCTTTTTTTCAGCTCTATTGTGACCATTTTCTCTCTGCTGAGCGTAGCTGAGGATGAGTGGACCAGCCGGTGCTGGATTGGATGTCAAGGGAGGAAGCTATCCGTGGTGCTGGGAAGCAGAGGACTATGGTCTCCAGGAGGCTATAGGAGGTATATAGGGCTGGTGGTGAAACAGTCATGCTTGCGGAGAGTAACCTTGCTCGCTAATGGTACCTAATGAGGAGACATTTTAAATTATAATGCAACCTTTGCTGGTGATTTTCTTGGTAGTGTGCATTTAACTAATGAAACCTAACTAAGCCTTTTTTTTATTCAAGGCTTCCGTTTGTAGTACTGTTTCTTTGTAAATGTAGTATTAGCAATTTCCAAGAGAACTGTGTTTTTTTATCAGTCCAGAAGGAGGTTTTTCTAATTTAACAGAGTTCTATTCAATGATGTGTGAAAGGATGAAATTGAATTTCTACTGAGGATGACGCTTCTTAATTAGTACATATATGAACCTGAGCAAGTGTAACTTATTAATATGTAAATAATGTTATAAATATGAAATGTAAATATTGAAATATGAAAGTGAATTGCCATGCTACTGTCATACTTTTTCCCTTCTGGCCTCCTTTTTATAATTATTCACTTTACTTATTGAGCCATTTCATTTGCTAATGAGCTGTGCTGGGATCCACAAAGCATGACTTGAATAATCTATAGAAGTGAACTTTTAACCATGAGCTCTTCTGTACATATTGCTCTTATCTTTGTTTCAGAAACACAGTGGATAAAGTGGCAACACTTTGCATTTAGCTGAAGAAATCCTATTTTTCTTTGCTATCCTTACGGATTGGTTGCGTAGTTTAAAATAAAGCCACTGGAGAGACATGGGCTGGCTCACTTGCAAGTTTCAAATATATTTTTTTTTATACCTGTATCAAGACATTACAGGCCCATAACCAGACTACAATATATATTTGCAAGCACCATCCGATTTGTGTTAAGTGCTCTTTACAAATAAAGAAATACATTATAAAAAGGTCTCAATAATACAATAGGCACCACGAAACATATGTTTGTGCTATTAATATTTGTCAAAGCAAATGTTCAGCAGCCTTATTTTTCATCCAATACTAGGTATTCACAGAGCACTATACAATTCACCTCAAGCCTATTTGGCAAGTACACTACAAAGCAAGATATCTGCTGTTACACTGGTGTGAAGGCTCAGCGCCAACATCCATATCCCATCTGAGAATCATAAGAAAGGATTGGGAGGTTTTGTCCATGCTATGCGTAATTAGGAATGTTTTCTTTTTATCGTGTGTATAGGCTACTTCCTAAATAGATTTAAAAAGTATTGTTCAGATGTGATTGTTTTGAGTGCATTTTTAAATGTAAGAGTATGTGTTATGAATAGAATATGCACCTAAAAGTAGTCTCGCCACCCAATGGCCCAATGCTCCATGGCTAATCGTTGATGAGAGACACAGTGCATTAACCATTGTGTCCTGAGTCTGTTAGTCTCGTTCCACTGCCCTGATCTTGTGAATTCACATTCTGTTTCTTTCTAATGCAAACGTGAATATCTGGATGTTCTCACGAGGATAGGGTTTTGATGCAGTTTGTGTAGGCCTAATTCTTAATTGATATGGACGTTAAGGCATTCTCAAAGTATACCGCCAAGGATTAGCCTGGCATATTCTGTATGGCATATTCATATTTTGTTGATGTAAGAAGTGGTCAGTTAAGAACTAAAGATGAGTCAAGTAAGTCTGATGTTGGCTTAACTGAACGCATTGCTACTTTGATCTGGATTATGTCTCAAAGCAAGCCTTACCACCTGTCAGATTGTATTTATTTATTTAGAAACCATTAAGAATATAAAACAAAAATGAGATCATTGTTTTCTTTATTATGGGCCTATTCATCAGACTATATGATCTCTAGACTTTACAAATGAAAGATGAGTGTATACTTTGCTGATCAAAAGCTGCTGTCATCCAGATAACAAAATACTGAAGTTGAACCGGAAAAGATAATGGGTCAGGTGTTGTCAGGCTGCACAGAATTTGCATGAGTAGATGTCAATGTCTCCCCATGAGAGCAAGTACTGCAATTTGTCTAGAATGCTTTCTCTAAACGAGGAAAATTATGCAGCTATTGGGATTTTGAGGAAGTTGAATTCATACAGGTTTATGTGAACACAACTATGTGTTCTATGAACGTTGTTATGGGGGAGTGATGGTTGGTGATAAATGACAAAACAAACCCCACTTTGTGGTGCAAGGCACCACTACTTATAAGTTGAACAATATTAATAAAACAAAATAAATACTATTACCATGTAACAGAAACATAAAGGCTACTGATATGTCACAGTGTAAACATATAACCATGTAGGAAGGTGGCGTCTCGAGCTAGGGATACCGTTGAACTTGTAACCATGGTAACCAGTACCGTTGAACTGGCAACCATGGCAATCCCACCTGAGAAGAACACAACAAACATAACAGACTAGGCTAGCAGAGCTAATGCTAGACTTTTGAAAGTACACATGTGTAGCTGTAAAAAGTCACTCATCCTTGGTTCTGGCATTTGAGGAGCGTATTTTTTTTACTTGTTCGGGCCAAGTCTATTGTATTAAGTGCTCGTACTTGCTAGAATAGTTTACAACATTGAAACCACTCGTGGGTAAATTCAGGGATGACAATTTGTGGTCGTTCTTTTATTAACGTTAGCCGACATATGTTGTCATATGTAGGCTAGCTAAACACAATGTTCAAAAATAATTATCAGGTAGGCGCCCATCATAATACTATAGCTCCAAGCCGTTTTATTTTAAAGTGTGATTTCTTCAATGCTGGCTTCGCCTGACGCTTCGTTAATGCCACTTTACGTTATGACGATGTGTGTATTATTTTATGAAACGTCTGTATTTTGCTCAGGGTGGAGCTGTAGTGGAAGTATTCAGTGCGCAGGGAAATAACCCTGTTGCTAAATGGAAACTTCAGGGAGCTCCAGCTTCTATAAAGAAAGTGAGTTCATGTCTGTCCCTCGTTAAATAAACATGAAAGCATGCCCAAACCTTTGACATGTGCATTTAGATTAAATTTAGCGGAATTAAAGATATTAGTGTCTGTTTTCCTTGTTCTGTTATTATTATTTATAAAAATTCATTCCTAGATTTTTGATAAAGAAGTGAAAGGATTTGTTTACTGTGTGGAAGGTAGCAGCCAAACAGTTAAAATGCTAATTCCAGAGGACGGTAAAACAACACGTAAGTCCACAAATGACGTGCTTAATTACTCGCGCAGAAATTGTCTATTTAATTGTTTTTTACAGTGTTAACAGCTCAGTCTATATTCTTTGTTAGTTGGACTCCTTCAACGATTCCTAGTCCTTCAGGTGAATGTTCCTGCATGCAGAGACTTTTCCATTGAGCTCATGTGAGTACATAAGCACTACCATGGTCCTCCAGAGTCCTAACGTCGGTTTGATGGTTGGTGTGTGTGTGTGTGTGTGTGTGTGTGTGTGTGTGTGTGTGTGTGTGTTTACATGGGCATGTGTTAAATGTTAAGGGTAAATAACTGTGTGTGTGTGTGTGTGTGTGTGTGTGTGGGGGGGGGGGGGGGGGGGGGGGGGGGTCGTTTTTACCTCCATGTTTGCCTAGTTGCCATCGTTAACCACATGTATAGCCCAGAAACCAAGTTAACATGGCGCTATTGGTGATGTATAAAATATAAGTTCATGACCTTGTTTTCTTTTTAATATATATTATATATTTATACTCTCTTTCAAATGTGTATTATTATTCATTGGAGTTCTCAAATAAATATTTTAATGGAAGTCATGAGCTCCCCCTCATCAATATGACTACTTGGCCAATGGATGTTATTGACTGAAATGGCTATGAATGGCTTAATATAAACAAAACTACATACATCCAAACAAGATCCCCAAAGCATGCAAATTTGTTTTTTCAAAATGTGTTTCATGCTAAAAAATCGACGTGTATTGTTGTTATGTGCTGTTGATTATTTAACCCTGCTACAGCAACTGTTTGTGTTTAGGGAGGCTCCCTAGCTATGGGCCACAGGACAGACTCACTTGTGACCTTACTAAGAACTGAGACTTTCGGTTTGGGGGGACAAAGTGCACTCATGTCGGTAGAATATTATCACAAAACTACTTTATTCATTTAAAGTAGTACAAATGCCACAGAACACTCCCTAAGAGTTTGATGATGATGTATTCTGGGGAAACAAATCATGTTTAAAGTCCCTGTAAAATTATGAATTGAATAAGATTTATTAAAGATATGTGTTTTCATCAATAATGCATGTTTGGAGAAACTTTTCTCAGAGACCTTCTGACTCCCAGAACTCTGGGGGTCTTGGAAAGTGTTTTGCTTTCACTGCTCTTTCCCTGTTTCCTTTTAATCAACAGAATAAGTGATTCAACCCATCTCAAAAAGAGACTCTATCTCTCAACGGTGCATAAAGAATTCTCCGCTACACCTCTGCATGCAAGGATACCTTTTGTCTCACTGAAACAAAACATTGTGAGTATTCAACCTATTCCTTTAACGCCCCCTATCATGCTGTCTGGGTCGCAGCAAATACCCCAAAAATCAAATAAAACAAAAACAGTGTTTCTTTTTGTGTGATTACAGCCTGTGCCTCATAATGAAACATTGAGCTGTTTTCTAACCGCAAACATAATGCTGCCTCTATTTTCACAGTGGTGTAATTTGTGCATCGACCTTGTGTCCTTTACGGCTGAGCTCTTCAAGACGGCTGCCTTTCGGAGCCTGGATGGCATCGCTGTGTGTGCCAACTGTAAAATACGGAGGATCTTCACCATGAAAACAGAGGCGACAGACACATCCGATGGTGGTGGCAAATGTGGTGGTATGGCAAATGGGGGTTCCAAAACGCTTCAACACATGCAACACGTGTTTGTTGTCATCCTAAATGTTGTAAGCTAAACACCAAGCCCATGTAGACACCGTGATAGACATTTGGCTGTTTATTGTCGGCGCTCGCCCTGAATCCCAGCCTTAAACACACCTGGCTCTGACCTTGAGAGAACCTTGCAGATGGCAAAGCAAATATAGGTCATAGAGATGCTTACACCCAGTCGTTATGTTTGTTGTACCTTTGGCCTTTGGTGTGCTGCAGACTGAGATACCGGAGGCATGTGGGTGTGTGGCAGAAAGGAAATAAACAACATAATTGCCTATTTTCTGCAGTCTATTTATCTTCACAGTAGTCATTTTGTCTAACCCCAATATTGCACATTAGTATCTCTACCTACACAGTTCACGAACCAGCACTGCTTGCTGGCTTTGCAGCACAGAATATGAGCGTTATTATGTGTTTCATAATCAATGTTTCATTACAGTGTTGGAGGGGTCAGGATAGGGTGTTTGACTCCCAGAGGAAAGGTACCGTGTTTGATCCCTGATGTCTGCAGTCTAATCTGTAGGCATTGTTGAGCAAAATGCCTCACCCCCTACCTGCTTTTGAATGACACTTTGGTTAAAGCATCTGCTAAAAGGACTGTTGCAACACAAGAATAGAACCAAAGAGCATGCTCTCACACGTCCTACCTTTGTGTGTCTGCCTGCAGACAGCCTGTTCAGTGAGCTCGGCCTGCAGGAAGTGATCCCGCGTAGCTGCCGGTTCCCACAAGACGTCTGCCACGTGACCCAGGTGTTCAGCATGGAGGTGGCGCGGCAGACGGCAGCCGCTAAACTCCTGAACTCCGACTCTGGTGGGTAACGGCAGAGGGTAGCATCATTATAAAAAATGGGTCACTCTTGTCTAATAGAAGGCGAAAATAAAACTGCTTCCCATGGTGTTCGAAGACACTGAATCCTCCCTCCCATAATAACGAAGTGGACTGTGTACGACCACATTATGTCGGTTTACCTTGTGCTGGAAAATATTATTTTACATCACAATTCTTTTTTTTTCAGACATTAGCTTATTAGTTAACTCTGGCACATTTGCATCGATGTGGAAACCGAAATGGTGATTAACATGCACTGTCCCTGGTAAATACATACATACATTGCACCAGAGATAGCTATAAGCACATTTTCATCTGCAGTCCCCGGGCGATGTTGCACATACCACGTGCCTAAAACACTGGAAACACAGCGATTGCTCCAGCCTTCACAAATGCGAGCGATTGTTGGGCACGATTCCTTGCTTCCAATTGGTTTACTTGCAAACAGTAATTACCTGCTCATAACACAAAGACAAGCACCAGTAATTCTGCCCCAGTGTTTTCCTCTGCCTCCTTGGCCTTTCTTATCGCCACATATTTATTTGTCCTGACAGCTGTCTCCTTCATGTTGAGTCACCGCGCAGTGCCCATGGAAGGGGGCCGAGGTCGCACACACGCGCATTCATTGCGAGTGGCTCCGCTATTAGCATAACACACAGCCTAGTAATAATTAGTCAGATTGCTATTAAAGTGGGCTTGCACTCTTAACAGCGTAATGATTACTGGCGCTTCAGCTCAGCTTTTTCTATCGAGAGGGCAGTGAAAAATGGTGATTTACGATACGCTAAGATTATTATCTTTTTTTATCCAGGGTCCTCCTCATTGTTTTTGTCAATAATTATGGAGTTCCTCTACAGACTCTGATCATTCAAAAGGTGCTGCTGCTGTCTTTTACACGATGATTCACACGGATTAGTCCAAATGGGAAGATTCTTTAATTCATTGTACCCATCAAATGAGGTTCATGCAGGATGCATGAAGAGCGTCTGAGCTCTGTCCCTGGTAGTTTTGTCTCCGACAGCCAGCACTCAGCAAGCCTCTGGGCCTTCAGGGCAGCGGTGTGACGACCCCACCGGGGGCGCTTGGGACATATGAAGACCATCAGGTCAAGGCCATCATCACCCACCCCCCACCCCCCACCACCTGTCGGCCCCACTGTCACCCTCCCCACCTCCATCTCAGTTATTCAGTCATTCGCAGGGGCTGAGCCTCCTCTTCGTCTTCTGCTCTTCTAGTCTAAACCCTGTTACTATCCCTGTGATAAATAGCTTTGATAATCCGGGACTTAACAACAACCAATTCCCCCTGGGTGCTTGTGCCTTTAAAGAAATGTGAAGTGACCGCCTCACCTGAAGGTTGCTATGATACACAATGGAAGGGGAAAAAAGCTCCCACTGAATAGATAAAAGTAAACAAATAAACGGTGGCATTAGTTAACATTGTGACCAACACAAAAGTAGTGTAGTATATGTTTAAATGCAGAGGCAATAACATATTGCTTTTGTTGCATGCAGAATATAAACTTAGTTGATTAGCGTTGACCCTGAAAATACTTCAATTTGTTTTGCCGCACAGGGGAATGTGTTGGTTCATCAGGCAAGCTACTTCAAGCATAATAAGGCATACACACAAGCATACACAAGCATACACAAGCATACACACAAGCATACACACAAACTCTTACACACAAGCATACACACAAGCATACACACAAGCAACACAGTACATTCACAACATCAGCACCCAGTTCACAGCATGTAAACACAACTCTACAGCAAGGAATATAGCATAAAAAAGACAGAATATGAGTTGTAGGTTCATGCATTAATTGGGAGGAACTACAGGTAATCTAAATTGGTGATGTAAAGAAAGTGATGTAATCCTATGTCATTGTTTATGCTTATTGCCAAATACTCATGTTTAATAAATGTTTGTTCTTTAAAGTTCATTATGCTCTCTGAACTTCGAATTCTTCATAAGAACATGAATTGCCTATCAAAGACATTCCTAAGAAACATTGCTATAGAGGTATGCAAAGCCCAAGCTGTTTTTGTACTAAACTCTCAATGGACTCATTGCCAACAGGTTTTGTTTCTCTTTAATGAGTGTTTGGTTTCAAACAAAACTGTTACATCACTGGCCTCAAATTTAAATGGCTCCGATTTTTGTGGGGATATATTGCAACGCTTGAACCTAATTGTTTTAAAGTTTGGGCCAGCAACATTTTCTTTCACATATTTTCTCAGAATAGCAAAATCTTCAGAGAAATGAGTTCCTAAATGCACTCCTTCCTAGTAGCATAAAAACATCCAAAAGCAAAGTCAATGTCTCTGCAGGTCTACACAACTCCCCGGCTGCAGCAGGTGGGTCAGCCGTTCCCCGGAAACCCTCCTCTGCGTCCCACGTAGCCTTCGGCTCCCGGGTCTCGGGGCCCCCGCCTCCTCCTCCTCCTCCTCCTCCTCCTCCTCAACAACATGCCAGGAAGAGCAGCAGATCCCAAGAGGAGATGCACGCGAGGGTGAATGCAGTGACCCCTTGCTACTAAACTTCATTTTTTGTTGTTTCTTTGTTTCGTAAATATTTGATGTGCATCAATGGGTGTGCAAAGGCAGTGTTCAACCTGAGCGCTGTTGAGAACTTGAAGTAAAATAAACTTGAATATGTACCGGGTAGACCTACTGTGATAATATCCTACTCTATGCTATTATATTTTTCAGTTTGATCTCAATGGGTCAAGACTTCTTCTGTATGTAGTGAAGTGACCTTGGGTTCATCTTGGTCTCTCCTCATACCCCGCACACCACAGGGGTCTGAACTCAGCCTCCGGCGAAGCGAAGGCCAGACCGCCAGAGACCTGAGTGTGAGGTTGTCAGACGCCACTCCTTGCGATGCCGAAAGCGCCTTTGAAGTGATGGGTGAGGAGGACGTACAGGGACGTCAACAACACTGTTGTGTTCTTGTCATGGGGTCCAAGACATTCTTTATTCTGGATCGTTAAACGTTGTAATGTGCATCTTTTTAAAGCCGGTTATTATTTAAACATGAAGCAATGAAAAATTATATCTGTCTATTTCAATTTCAAACACACAAGTGTTATTTCAAGTGAAATCTAGCTAACCAGCTCCAAGTAAATTTCTATCACTTAACCCAACAATCGATATGGCACTTTAATTTATCTTTTAAGTGTGATTGAATACAAGCCACCATTAAAACACCACTCCACAGAGCATAATAGAGCCAGCCATATCATTTCTATTTTTGAATGCATGTAAGGAGTTGAGGTAATGACATACCTTTATGAATTATGATTTGCCCGTGCGCATAATAATTAGCATGCGGCAAGCTTCTCACGAAAGCTTGAGTGACTGACGGATTATTCGGTTTCTATGGTTTCTATGCATATTATCAAAGCGTTGCTCATATTGGAAGTGCTCTGTGCAGGCAGACCAGGCAGCCTACAGCCCCACCCCCCACAAGACAGAGCACTTGGCAGACAAAAGCTGCGGCTTCTAGTGCCGGATGGAAAAAACCACAGTCGTCAGGTGAGCCAAATGCATTATGTAGTATATTCTGTAGGGGTGAAGGTGTGGTGTGTGTGTGCGCATGCATGCGTGTATTCGTGTGTGTGCATGTGTGTATGTGCGTGCACGAGTCAGTGTGCAAATGTGTGCGTCCTGCTGTGTGAGTGAGCATGGTTGTGTGTGTGCGTGTGCACGTGTGTATGTTTCTGTAATACATTGTGCGCTACATGGATAATGGTTCACTAGACTCCCTGCTTCTGGGTCCCTGCCTGTGTGTGCATGTGTGTCTCGGTGTGTGCACAGGAGCATGTTTGTCTGTTATACAGTGTGCGTTGCTGCGCTGTGTGCAATATGGTTCACTAGACTCCCTGATTCTGGGTCAGCAGCCACAGGTGCGGGGCCCGGGATCCGTGGCAGCCAGAGGAGAGCCGGGGAGAGGGCAGGCCGGCCGGCCAGCGGGCCAGGCGGCTTCGGCCAACCTCTGACGCAGGCAGACATGAGAGGACATCAAACAGCAGGTCAGCCTCTCTCATCCAAGCAACATGTACAGCAGGCCCAGCCTCAGAAGAGATGGGTTATCAAAGGGCCTCTATTTTACCACCAGGTGTGAGTGTGATCAGCCACTACAAGCCTTTTCAAATTCTACCCTGCCCTGTGACTTAGTGACATCACAAGTGGGAGTGTCAGCCTAGATGTATGATGGCTAGATAAGCCTACCAGTTGGTACAGTATAGGTGAGCTGGTAGACTGAAGTATCCAGCATACATATGGGTGGACACTCCCACTTGTGATGTCACTAAGTCACGGGGCAGGGAAGATGTTTAAATGGCTTGTAATGGCTCATCACACTGGTAGAATAGGGACCCTTTAAGGGGGTAATGCCATATTGCATTTTATTTAGAATGTGCTTGAGAGAAACAAATTACAATATATTTAATTCACAAAAATGTCACCTCGACTTGTGGCACAAGTTTAGCTACAACATATGCTCTGAACTAATAATTATAACTGCAATGGATCTCATCTCCTTTTTTTTAAATTATATATATTTTTTTATTTTAAACATCATTTTGAATAACCCATGTGGAAGCCCGGAGCACTGGTTGAGATCAAGTATATGCCGGTATTCTGGCCCAAGTGGCTCCGCCCGGGCTCTGATAATGATGTAGGGCCACATCCCCATGGCGATGAGCGTCGCCGCAGCCTCTCTGCCCACAGACAGAAAGCAGTGGAGTCCATTAATGGTAATGCGGCACATTAAGTAAAAGTCAGAGGGTAGCTCCTGGGCCCCGGGCCTCGCTACACAGTGATTAAAGTGATTATACATCTCAAGATGTGGAAATGAGTTCACTCAATCAGAGCACGAGTGGTTCTCATATGTTTGATTTTGCTGCGGGATTTATTTATTTATTTATTTATTGTCCATTACTGGGAGATTCTCACATGTTTCGTTCGATGGCATCGGCTAGTTATTGTCTAGCAGAAAAGAATGATGTGCATTGTAGATTCGGTTAGCTGTCTCTTTTGAGACTTCCCCATCACTTTTGGAATGATGATCTTGCCACAGATCTAGTCCTGCATCCCATAATAAGTACTGAGTTTGGCTGTGGTTCTGCCAAAAGATAATTTAGGTTGTTTGGATGTGTGACGTTACGCTACATTTTTCAAACCTAGAGTGGTATCACATTAGCATTGTTTCAGTTCTCTCCCTCTGCGTTTTCATGATCACATTAAGGCATTTGCGCTGCAGTGCTTTTAACAAAACATAGCACATTATATCTATGTAGGATAAAGTGATGCTCTTCCTTTCACTGCTATAATTCATTTGAATACTCCATATTGCAATTGGAGCTGTATTTGCATATTTTGTGCTTGTTAACAGGAGGTGATGATGGAGAAACGGAGAAGGATAATGGAGAATTATGACTAATTCGATTTTCTTTATTGTTCTCTATTCGGTCATGGCCCGAGAGCAACACAAGAGGCTTGTTGTCATGCTTTCTGAATCAGAATGATATTTTCATTTATTTCATGATGGTATGGCAAAGTCTCCAGAATGGATTTTATTGCGAAACACGATTAAGGTAATGTGATATTATGTCAAATTTTCATAACATTTTCTGATACAGAAATAGTAATATATTTTTTTAAATAAACGAAATCTATCAATTAGTTCCTATTTGTTATTTTCTTTTATGGCTCTACTTCCTGTGTTCCATTGTCAATATATCACTTTCCCAGGGTCCAAGTTCCATTCCAAGGGGTCGCCAACATTTAAGTCCTGTCTGGAGAATGACTTTTTTTCTTTTCCTTTCCGGGTCGTTCCCAGGGTCCCGCTCCTTCGGCAAGAGTGATGATGACGATGATGAGGGTGATGAAGGGTGCGAGCCCCAGCTCATTCTTTGCGGGGTGGAGGAGGAGGAGGTGTTCAGGTTCACGTCTCCTCCTCACTCAGCCAGGCGGGGCCAGGGAGGTGTTGACCAGGGGCCGATGCAGACGGAGCGGGGCCCCGAGCTGCTGATTGAAACCCGCAGGCGTAATGGGCCCCAACTGGAAGATGACTTCGTAGGCAGCGAAAGCGATGAGGTGGGTGCAATGAGGTGCACACACACACACACACACACACACACACACACACACACACACGCGTGTGCACTCATACAGACACACACACACGTGCGCACACACACATACTCACAAACACACACACAGATATGTGTACACTGACACACAAAACACACACACACACACATGCGCTCACACACACAGACATGCGTGCACAGACGCACACACACACACACACACACACACACTTATGCTTCCAATGTCATTCAGCCTGTTCATCGTCCATTCATTCTAGCCATTTTTTCCAAACTTGCTGTTTCGAACCACTGCAGAGTAGACATGTATTTTGATACAGGAGAATACTATAATGTGAAGGTAAAATAGGGGCAGTCAGAGAAAGGCCATTACATTTAGAGTAAGTCATTTCCTATGTTTTAAATTAGAGGAAGTCATTTAGTAGTTCTTCAGACATAACAAGTGGGGCTTGCCATTTAGTTTTTACTAACACAAAGTGGTTCGGAGCAAAACTTTCCCCATTATTTACAGACGAGCCCCACACACACTCCACACAAAATATACATGCACACACACACCCTCACACACACACACACACACACACACACACACACACACACACACACACACACACACACACACACACACACATACGCACACCCACACACGTACACACCTTAATTCACCTTGTCTACCATGTGATAACAGATTCCATTGTGGCCAATGTGTAAATATATTTTCCACGGTCAATGTCAAGCCAGTATCATTATGTGTGCTGTTTTTCAGGAGGTGCAAGTATTGCTCCATTAACCATGGGTGAGAGTACATTCACAGGAGTTTAAATTGCCATTTCAGTAGGAAAGAAAATTGTTTTCCACTTCTCCCTTTGTGTGCTCTGTATATTCTGACCCCCAAGAGTCACAATATATTCATCACAGCACAAACACAACTCCGACAATTCATCATCACATACATGCCAACAGACATAAAATCATAACCCAATATACATATATATATATATAGTACATTCAATATACATGTGCATACATATAAATACACCGAACCGAATGCACGGAGCATATAAACACCTTTTGGTTGTAGCGCGGGTCACTCTCTCCTAATAGCAGGGTACGATTCCTGCATTTATGAACACCTGTGTGCCTGATAGATCCCCATGACCGGCTGGTCATGTTCCCCTCTTTGCACCGCGTCTCCGACCCCAGCTCTGGAGGGGAACGCACTGAGACATGATGAAACAGGAAACGGCATTCAGAGCGTCTTTCAGAATAGAGCTTACTTTCAGAATATGACGCACTTCCCCAGTAAAAAGAGTTCGTAAGTGCGGAACAATACATAGGATGGATGCTTTTAGATTTGATTGGATCAGGTCAAATGTGACTGCCAGCTGTGCCTTAGACTGTTGTTGGCAGGCTGGGTATGAGGGAGAGGGGAGCGGAAACAGGCTAGGCTATCGCTGGTTGAAATGTTGAGCCTGCCATTGCCACAGAAAATACATGAAGATGGAGGAAGGATTGTTAATTTGGATGGAAGATGGCTAATAATGTGAATAGAGTATTTTTTAAAGATGTGGCATACTTTTTTGAATAGGAGAATAGTATTACTGTCTGCACACTGATCATGGAAGGTGAAAAAGAGTGTTCATATCCCATGGTGTCTTTAAAGATTTTTTGAATAATTGTAACGAGTGTATTTAAACTGTAGAGAATTATTCTGGTGATGAATGTCTTCCAGAGATTATTGCAATTGGATTTATTGGCTAATTTGTATTGTGAAGACACAGGAGACAGAGAGAAAATAGATGATAGACTCTGAAGAAAGCTTTAAAATCACTATCATGGATATTGTGGTACTGCGTCTATCGGCTGTTATGTTTTCGGGCTATTTTAACCCCCCCCTCCCAAAAAAATACATTGAACATTCAATACGCTGAGAGAATACAGTCTGAGAGAGAGAAAGGGCATTACAAACCCCATGCAAGTGATATAATCAGTTCATTTTATCATAGAAAACGTATTAGCAGCAATATAAACCATATCACACTGGGCAGGAGATGCACTGCACAGTTATGTAGCAGTCATTAGTTGGAAGGTTACCACCTAGTGTGCTTGTGCCTTTAAATCCTACAGGAGGGTATTTAACTACGAGTGACTTCAGAACACTGCTAGTGGCTAAAAGGAGTTCTGTTGACCGTCTTTGTTTGCTTTCATACATAATTTGTGATGCAGCTGTGGCCCAACGGCTAGTTGACATCTGACACTTGTAGCTTACTTTAGCACAATGTGAAGTACTCAGCTGTTAGTTCCCCAACTTGCAGCAAAGTCTTTCTTTCAATGTGTTGCGTCACTTGGTGTTGCTCTTAAACACAGAGAAATATTTAAGGCATTCCATGCTATGGGCCTTCCGTGTAACTCACTTTTATTATTTTTTTTACGTTTTCTAAAAGGCTACAACTGAAGCACAGTATTCATTTAGTTGAACCCCCAGCAAAACATTGTTGATTTAATGTGGCGGAAGAGGCACAAAGACAACGCAATAATACAGCGGATTTCATCACCCTTGCTCGTGTTGCAAATGTCACCTACGCAGATATTGATAAACACCTTCAGCGTTTTAATCTGACGTACAATCAGGCACATACACATACCCACCGTGCTCTCGTGCACACACACTCGAATACACGTGTGTTCACACTGCCCACACAGACGCGAGCACGCAATGCCGCACCCACACACACACACACACACACACACACACATACTCACACTTACATACACTTAAACATTTACATACCCATTATGTGTTTGCAGTTGCATTGAAATGTCAAACAATGAGATTCAAAGTCCAAGCCTTTTATTTTTAGCAATTGGTAATACAATTAACCGTCTACAAATCTACTATCTTCAAGGAAATGTTCTAATTTTCAAGAGTTAACACAATCCATTCAAATGTTAGCTTGTTAAACAATGCAACATATGGGGCTTTAGATCAATGTTTATCGATTGAACCCGGCCATCCTTTGTGCATAAATACTACGTGCTCGTCAATGCTACAAATACGCCTATCCCACAGATACAGACGCACTTGTACACCAATAAAGCAGCGGATAAAACAAGCAAGTGGTCTGTAGCACCTGGCCTGTTTGCTAGGGGAACCATTGATTTTCCTTTACCTCGTTGCTTTGATTATACGCTGCAGGATTCTTTCCCTCGACCTACAGCAGGGTTTGGATTCAAGGGGGAAAAGGTGAGCCGAGTATCTGATTAGCCTTATTCCGGGTAAGGTCAGCTGGGAGCACAGCTACCAACAGGGAGTGACTCTTCCCGCTGTCCTCGACACTGCAGTATGTTTTTGCTTTGATTCTTTGGCTGCGATTGTTGAAGCATTTTGCAGCCTTCTGTCAAAACATGTAAAACTGCTGAATGTTTTTGGATCAGAACTGATCCAACAAATCTTGAACAACTTTCTTTCCCGGACAAAAAGAAAATAACTTTTTTCAATGACGCTGATGAGGCCTTGGTTTGTGAAGTGTGTGCTGTTTAGTTTCTTATAGAATAGCATGAATCATCATAAGTCATTATTTTTTATATATAAATATTAAATATAACTACTTTTCTATTTTGCATGACCAGTCCATCTAAAGAAATCTCGAGTTTGGGAAGGTTTCTGCTCGTCACAAAGGGCTTTGAGTGGCCACTGGTTAGAAAAGCGCTATATAAATGCAGTCCATTTACCATTTACTTTGTCTCTCAGACATTACAACAAAATGAAATCCACTTTTGCAAAGCTTAGATTCACAGGCATGGCTCTCTTTCCCTCAGGACCAGCTCCACCACAGCCTCCACCATCAAACAGCTGCTGCACCCTCCACCAGTCCCTCCACCCCACCTACACCTGATCCAGCCGGGACGAGAAATCACAAACCCCAGCCCGACTCTCCTGTTCCCTCCTGCTCATCACCATCACCATCACCATCACCATCATCATCATCATCATCATCATCGCCCGGTGTGAGTGCTGAGCGCCCCATGATGTCCCCCGCCCGCTGTCTTTCTCCAGCCGATGGCAGATGGGGATGTGGTGGTAACCATAGAGATGGTGGTAACCAGGGTGGAAACCATAGAGACTGTGGTTACCAGGTACACGGTCGTAACCATAGAGACGGCAGTAACCAAGGACATGGTGTTAACAACAGAGACGGTGGTAACCAGGGACGCGGTGGGAACCAGGGACACGGTGTTAACCAGGGACGTGGTGGTAACCAGGGACGCGGTGGTAACCAGGGATACGGTGATAGCCAGGGAAGCGGTGGTAACCAGGAAAGCGGTGGTAACCAGGGACACGGTGTTAACAAGGGACGCGGTGGTAACCAGGGACACGGTGGTAACCAGCGACACGGTGGTAGCCAGGGACGCGGTGGTAACCAGGGCCAGCTCTGTCCCGTGGGTGACGGCCAGGCCCAGGAGCACCAGAGGAGCACAGCGTCGCTCTGCAGGAGTTCTCTCCGCGAAGTTCTCCCCGGAGAACTCGTGCAGCACAAGGTTTGTGTGTGTGTGTGTGTCCGTGTGTGTTGCCATCGGTTAAAATCAACCGCAGCTTTGATGATGTCAGGCGTTGTACGACACGATCTCTGCTCACCCCTGCTTTTGTATAATACTGAGCATATGCCCATTAAAACCACCAGAGCCGTAATATGATTGACCTTCAGCACCACTTAACAGCAAACAGATAGTAAACACGAGTACATTAACACAGAAATCTGCCCAGCCAATTGCACACAGTCTATTTAGAGGCATTCTGAACCATTTCTGGCATGGCTTTTTGACTGAGCAAAAAGAAGGAAAAAAATAAAAAAAGATTGGCTTTCATGGTTTTAAATCCATCCACATGGTCTCGTTCCCATGCGATTAAATATAGCCTGCTTCCCTTTTTTAATCCTCTCCCTGCCTTAACCCAGTGTCTGCAGGAGCAGGTTGGAGAGAGATTCAGTAACCTTGGGGCGTCCACGTATTCCGGAAAGGTCACAGCAGGCGCACAGCATCGCTGCTCACTTTCACCAAAAGACTTGGGCATTGATTAGCAGTGTGCATCAAAAATAATACATACAATAACGGAAAGCACGCACTCCTCTCCTGTCACGGAGTGAAGTGGGAGAGAGAGGGAGAGGGATAGAGACAGACACAGAAAGAGAGGGAGCGAGAGAGAGGGAGCAGGATGGAGAGAGAGTAGAGAGAGAGTCAGGCAGAGATGGAGAGAGAGACAGTGAGAGAGAGCGAGTCAGGCAGAGAGATGGAGAGAGAGACAGTAAGAAAGAAAGAGGGAGTAGAGAGCGAGAGAGAAAGGGAGTAGAGAGAGAGACAGTGAGAGAGAGAGCGAGTCAGGCAGAGAGATGGAGAGAGAGACAGTGAGAGAGAAAGAGGGAGTAGAGAGCGAGAGAGAGAGAGACAGTCAGGCAGAGAGATGGAGAGAGGATGAGTTTGCTCTGGCACTCTCATTAAACTGGGAGTGATGCAGAGTGGATTTAGGCGGGGATTGAAGGAAGCGTGTTAAACATTGCCACTACTCTCACCTCCCGATGGCAGGACATATCGTGTGTGGCTCTGTCTCTCTCTCTCCCTCGCTTTTCTCTCATTCACTGTCTCCATCTCTCGCCCTCTTTTTTCTCTCACTCACTGTCTCTCCATCTCTCTCTCTTTATCTTCTCTCACTCACTGTCTCTTTCTCACTGTCTCCCTCTTTCTCTCACTCCCTCTCTTTTTCACTGTCTCCCTCTGTCTGTCTTTTTCTTTCTTCCACTCTCTCTCTCTCTCTCTCTCTCTCTCTCCTCTCTCTCTCTCTCTCTCTCTCTCTCTCTCTCTCTCTCTCTCTCTCTCTCTGCGTCTCTCGTCCCTCTCGGTGGATATTAGAGTGCAGTGCGCCACTGATGTAGCGCGCCCAGGAAAGACTCGACAGAAAGACTTTGCCACACTGCGCTGAAGAAGGGTTTCCAGGTGGGAGGTCTGTCTCACCTTGACGAGGGGGGGGACGACATGCAAGGGCGGAGCGTGGGTGGTGGTGTTGGGCGGCGATGTAGGGATGGGTGGATGCAGTGGAGTCGGCCTGTCTAGTCCTACGCCCCTCATGCCACCTGAGACCCGGGCGACTGGATCTCCGGCCAGGCAGAGTCCCGGGCGGGGGGGCGGGGGATGTTACCATTGACCCATTGTCAGAAGGAGATGACAGGGTGCTTGTTCCCCCCCTCCCCTCTGCACTCGGTTCCATTGACTGCCATCGATTCCAGACAGCGGGCCGTCCTGCAGGGCTTGTCAGACAGAGCCCGTTCCGATAGTGCTCTCCTGCAATCGATGGCTGCTCTATTAAAAGAAGAAAAAGAAGAAAAAAAACGGACGTCCTCCTCACCCCCCCCCCCAGAGAGGGAAATAAATGGCCCGTGGCTCACATGGGAACCAAACGCTTGTCTTATCCAGAGAAAACATCCACTCTTTCTCCTAAAGTGTAAATCGGCAAAACAACAACAGCGGCGACAGAGTGGACTAATTAATTAAGCGACTGCGCTTAAAAAAATCAACAACAACACACACACATACACACCGACACACCCACACCGACACACAGCAGCAGCATTGTGTTTATTATTTATTTATCTTCAAGGTCGAAGACAGAAGCCAGGGGCCCGCGGGGAGCGTGAGCGGCGGCGTGCGTCCGGCGGCGGCGAGCGCTCCGCGAGGGCGGGCCGAGGACGAAGAGGAGGATGAGGAGGATGAAGAGGAGCAGCGCATGCTGGCCAGTCTGCGCCGGGGGAGCGAGGAGGACAAGGAGGAGGAGGAGGAACCCGGGGCCCGGGGCCTCAGTGCCTCCCAGATCCACCGCTGCGGCGTCAGCATCAGCATCAGCAGCGACGACGCCTCCTCTTTCTCCGCCTGCCCCCCTCCTGTGGTCCGTACGCCCCCCCATCACACACACACACACACACAACTCCACATTCTCCACCTGCCCCCCATCACACGCCCCCACACACACACACACACACCCCTACATCTTCTTCGCCTGCCCCCCTCCTGCGGTCCGTACGCCCCCACACACACAACTCCACCTTCTGCACCTGCCCCCCATCATAACCCCCCATCACACACACAAAACTCCACCTTCTCCACTTGCCCCCCCATCACACACACACACACACACACCTCCACATTCTCAGCCTGCTCACCCCGTCCAGGGGTCCGTAGGCCTCCATCAGCCCCACCACCATCACCCTCCCTACTCCGGCCCCTTTATTCCAGTCAAAGTACGCCTTTTGTCTAAGAACATCTTCACTTGACCGAGTATTCCTCCCCGTCTCCCTAAGAACCCAGTGACACAGTTTCCTCTCCTTCCACTTTCATTTGATGTTTTTTCACCCACAATGTGTTGACCTCATTCCCCCCCCTCCTCCGACTGTCACCGTTAGCGCCTCTAGCTCTGCTAGCACCTGCCTTAATGCCACGGAGGAGTTGTGGGGGTCTGTGCGCAGCATGAGAAGATAATGCAAATAGAAACGTGTCCCCCTCCACCCACCGCCCGACCCCTCACTTGTTACCTACCCAAGATGTATCCCGCCGTACATTCTCGGTGGCGTCCTCTATGGCCTGGAAACTATAAAAGGCGTCGTTTGAAATGATCCCCCGAACGCGTGAGAAACAGAGAGCTAGGCACCGCAGGCTACCGAAGGTGACATTTAGACGTGTTAGCCGGCGTGAGTGTGTCGTCGTTACGACCCCCCCCCCCCCCCCTCACATGGCCTTTTACCGGGTCCTTTTTTTTCACTGTGATCTACAGTGAACACCCCCCCCCCTCCCTCCATCGGTAGCCGAATGACATGGCCATCGGACTATCACTATGACAAGTAATCCTTGGTTATCTCTTAATACACTGAGCTCCATCCCTGGCTCAACAGCACAATGCACACGGAAGAGGTGGGGGGGGGGGAATAATTGTCATTTAATATTCCCCCTTTTTTTTAAGAGCCACGCTACGATGTGGCAGCATGTCCTTATCCTGGGGGCCCTGGTGTGTACTTTCCTCGCGGACACGCGGCAGTGTACGTGGGATTCAGAGACCCCCGTTTGTCCCGTTCTCTGTGTGGGGCGACAAGGAGCAGCCCTGCTCTCTGCTCTCTGCTCCAGAAGCCTCCTCACACAGGATGTGGCCACAGCACCCCCATCAGGCCACCCAGTGAATTACTCTATGTGTGTGTGTACCCAATCAAATAAAAAAAGGCAGAGAGAAAGAGAGAGAGAAAGAGAGAGAGCAAGAGAGAGAGAGTGGAAGAAAGAAAAAGAAAGACAGAGGGAGACAGTGAAAAAGAGAGGGAGTGAGAGAAAGAGAGAGAGAGAGAGAGAGAGAGAGAGAGAGAGAGAGAGAGAGAGAGAGAGAGAGAGAGAGAGAGAGAGCGATGTTGTCCGGATCTTTAACACATGTGTCATGCAGTATTTCCACCATACTTCTATTATTCTTCATTATAAGAGTGAACATCACAACCCAATCTGTCGCCGTAGCATCACACGCATTTTTCATTGTGTCCCTTTAGCCGTCGCACCAGGGCTTCTACTACCAGAAGGAGATGACCCCCCTCAGGTCCTCAAACCCCAGGTAAGCACGCTGCTCCCTGCTCTCCTCCGCCAGAGTACACAACGTGTTGCTCCTTTTTTCCCTGCCAATGTCTTTGTCCCTGCTGCCCCTCTCCAGCAGTACAGCGGTTGTTGACAGAGACAAACATAACACAATACACTTTAATACGCTAATAAAATCTGGCCGCCGCGGTGGTAAACACACGGCGGACTACACTGTCAGCGGTCGATGAGATTGTGTTCTCCCAGTGATTGAAAGACACGTGTAGCCACCACGTATCCCGGGTTCAGCCTTTTGCTGGGATTGGATTTGAGATCTGTAATCGGCCCTGGATAGTGATCAGCAGCACCGATATTAAGACCTCAACTGTGCAATAACTTGAGGACAAGCGCTTATCTGTTCTGCTCCTACCTGCCGGAGACAAGAAATATTGAATTTTTCAGTCTAGATAAGCTTACATATTAATTAAAAATGTTCATGCTGTTTTTTTGTAACCATTTTTTTTATATATACATAGGTATAGATGTGTTCTTTTAATAAGTTGGCCTCTTAATTAATTGTCTATTTGGATTTTTACGTAGTAATGCATGGATGTTTGTTGAAAATATTTGATATATTCCTCATGAGCATTATAGCATTCACAGTATGCATTATAACTAAAGGTCAGCAAATATACATTTGTGTACATACAGTACACATTCATATACATACAATACACAATAACCAGTGCTGGCTGATAGTAGATTATTTCCCTTACATATGCACCATATATATGTACCATACATTTCCACACTTATACCACCACATCACTTTGCGGTCCAAAGCACAGTGATAAATAATGGGCTCCACTATACGGCTGCTAATATTCATGGGCAGAGGAAGAAGACGAGGATATTATGGGATGCCTTTGCAGTATATATATATACATAGACACCGGCTGCAGACGGAGTCCAATTAGAAAGGGTTTTCAACCTCTTGATCCTCTCCACCTGTTTCTCCATCCAAGCAGCACCACCCTCACCGTCTGTTTATCCCTTGTATTTAGCTATGTATTTACTGATGTATTTGAGAGGGAGGTGGATGAGCAGCACAGCCAGGCTGGATTTCGAGAGTGTGTTTATCCTTCCTCTGTGTGAACATGGGGGCGAGTTACATAGTGTGAGAAAGGCGTTGCATCATGATCTCTTCCCCTTTTCAATAATGCAATCCCTCTGTCGCTCTCTGATCATCACACAGTTTGGTTATGGATGAGACACGCGGGGGCCCTGCTGTGGACATGTGTAGCTCTCCTTGTCCTATGCTTTGCTAACTGTCATTAAATGTTTGTTGATAAGTTTTGCTGTGTTTTTTTGTTGTCACAAGAGAGTCACTCGATATTCGTTTGTTCTATTTCTAACTATATATATTTGTCTCTCTTTCTTTTTCTTTTTTTTCTTTTTCTTTTTTTACAAATGCCTGCCGATATCCAACAATTAAGTTTGATCTTCTGGGCCTCCAGAAACAAACGGCACTACAGACTTCATAGCCAGCCATACTTCCAAAAGTCTCTGAATAAACCATCCCCAATTTAAATACAGAAGAGCTCCATAGACTAAATGTTGTTTGCTGTTTCCTTGGGTTTCACGCAACACATTTTGAGGACACTTCGTCAGTGAAATATATTCGGGCTCCAGGGATACTCTGCCCCCCTAGCGTGCCACACATCCCCAGACAACTGGGTCGGTGCAAGTTTAGTCTTTTAGTTCTTTTGTGCGGTCTGGTTCTGTGTTTAACGGCCACGCCTGATTACAGCTCCTTCACGGGCTGTCACGACCATGGAAAATAAGAGTTTAAGTAACAAGGTTGTTATTTTTTTCATCGTCAACACTTCACTGCAAGTGTAGAAGGGCCTTTATAAAAGCTAGTGTTCGGAACACATGTATACACACACACACATACACACACACACACACACACCCACACACTAATGTGTTTCCGTCAATATGTGAAATACATACAGAGCGTCCTACAGCTCAATACGCAGCGCTGCCATCACTGAATTTCACTTAACAACGTGCCGTTCCTGGGGGGTGATGTAGCAGAAACCATTGTCCTTGAAAATAGCTTCCATTAAATCTCTGACTACACCCTGCCCACCGTGGAGGGAGCGCAGGGCGGGGGGTAAATGGCTGTGTTCAGACAGGAAAAATGGAGTGGAATAAATTATGTTTCCTGTATTGGGATGATGTATCTCTAAAGGACCCAGGGCGTGCGGAGTAGGACGTTTTAAAGGGGGGAACATTTTTTTTCTTTGTGAAATGAGGTTTAAATGGAGGGCTTCTGGTAGATACTAGTTTGGTGTATCGAAGGAAAAAGAAGAAATACAGCCAAACACTTGGGGGGGGGGGGGGTATTCTATAAGGCTGAATAAGGCAGCTGGCTCCATTGTTTGGTGGATCATCCACTCCTAAGTAAAGTGTGGCATTGACCTGTGTGTTGTTATTCTGACCACGTTCCCAGAGAACACCGTTTGCCTTCAGAGATGGCCTGATAGTACGCGCATTACTATTATTATTATTACTATTATTTTAATAGTTATTATTATTTGTGTTCCACTTCTGGTCTGCGACCCAGTGTGTTTTCCAGTGGAATAGGACGACCCACAGGGTTTTCGTTCCCTGATAAGAGACGATATCGTTCCATCACACTTTAAGGATATATGTACACGTTGGATATATGTTACCTGTTGGAATATGTAATGCAAAAAGGTATTAGAAGACAGTGTGTGTGTATGTGAGTGTGTGTGTGTGTGTCCATATCTGTGTGTGTGTGTGCTCACATTAATATGTGTGTGTGTGTGTCTTCATACGTATGTGTCTGTGTGGGTGCGTTAGTGTGTAATCGCTCTGTACATCTCTGACTTTTAACCACTTCAATTACAATGCAAAACTGCCACCAGCCATTCCAATTTTAGATGCCAGGTTACACCTTCCCCGTGCGTTTCAGAGACAGCTGTCTGGCAAGGCATCACCTCACAGTGTTTTCATCCAGGAGGATGTATTGCATTAGATTCTCTTCTCTTCGTGACATTTGTTTGCCCCCTGTTTCCTGTTCTTGCATTTTTTTTTCTTCTATTTCCTGTTTGCCAGTGTAGTGTCAGGTCCCCTGTGTGCTGGCTGGTTATTTTCTCACGACACAGCAGGATCATTATTATTGTCATTAACACCACACAGAGGAGAGCTGTGACAACGTGGCAAATCAACAATGACAAGCTCTGCTCGGCTGACAGGCACTGAACCAAAAAAGGGCACGGACACACAGAGGCTGACACACACATGCACACACACACACACACACACACACACACACACACACACACACACACACAGACACGCAGTCTCCCTTGTACATGCACACACACACACGCACACAGACACGCAGTCTCCCTTGTACATGCACACACACACGCACACACAATCACACACACACACACACAAACAAACACATGCAGTATCACACATGCATGCACATGCATGCACATACAGTCACACACACACACATACCCACACACACTGGTAGGCGCTTGCACACACATGCAGTCTCACACATGCACACGCACAAACATACACACACACACGTAGGCACACACACACACAAACATATACACACACACACGCCCACCCAAACAAGCTGACACACATACACATCATCTCTACTCGGTGCAGTCTTTGCCATCCTTTTGTCCTTCATTTTGATTCGTCCCTCTGTGCTGGTGTCGACTGGTTATGAACCGAAACATCTTAAAATCCGTCCTGATGTGTGGGGATGGGGGCTGGGAGCCCGGGGACGCAGAGGAGGGGTCTGTTGGTGGAACCAAACTCATTTATAGCACACGAGCAGGGATGCGGTTTTACCGTGAACCCTGACCCCTGCAGCAGCCCCCAGCCCCCAAGCGCGCCCTCCGGCTGCTACGCAGACACTTTAGGATCACAGCTGGGGTCATCCGCTAATAAACGCTCCACGCTGCTGCAGGTCTGCTAGGAGGAGCCACAAGGAGTGTGTGTGTGTGTGTGTGTGTGTGTTTGTAGGAGTTATCATCAAGCATCGGGCAGATGTGGCTGGGATGGGCTTATTAATAATTTCTCTCTCTCATTCGCTCTCTCTCTCTCTCTCTCTCTCTCTCTCTCTCTAAAAACACATACCATATATAGATATAGAGCATTTATTGTGCCAGGTCAGTGTGCCAAATAGAGATGATTTGATGTAGGCTTACTGCCTACAGTTATGCTGGCGAGTGTAATGCTGATGTGTTATCACTTTTCCACACCCTTCCCCACCCCCCCAGGGAATGGATGGATGTTATTAGTCCCCCCATTTTCCCGGGAAGACGGCACGAGAAGACAGGGAGTGTGCGGCACCATCACGGCAATTTAATCAGAGGTACCCACTAATTTACCCATCTCTCTCTCTCCCTCTCTCATCTCTCTTTCTCTCTATTACTCCTTTTCTCTCTCTCTCTCCCTCTCTCCCTCTGTCTCTCTCACTCCCTCACTCTCTCTGTCCCTCTCTCGCTCTGTCTCTCTCTCTGTCTCTCTCCCTCTCTCTCTGTCTCTCTCTCTCTGTCTCTCACTCTCTCTCTGTCTCTCTCTCTCTGTCTCTCTCTCTGTCTCTCTCCCTCTCTCTCTCTGTCTCTCTCCCTCTCTCTCTGTCTCTCTCTCTCTGTCTCTCTCTCTGTCTCTCTCACTCTCTCTCTGTCTCTCTCTCTCTGTCTCTCTCTCTGTCTCTCTCTGTCTCTCTCTCTGTCTCTCTCCCTCTCTCTCTCTGTCTCTCTCCCTCTCTCTCTCTGTCTGCCCGCGGCTGCTCTTGCAGTCCCGGTGGAGCCGTGGTGAAAACAACACACAGTCCAATACTGCACCCGACGGGCGGTCTCCCATTTTCTGCACATGTAGCCAGACCCCGTGTTGCAGCGCATGTCCAAAATAGACTTCAGCCGTGGTGCAGTTTCCACATTGTAGTGGGCAGGAAAACATTAAAGCTGCTGTACAAAGACACCGGTTGTATCTAACTCAAGATGAAAATCCCTGTGAGACAGTTGGCACCCTGTCCTCCGCATTGCTCCGTAGGTCAACAGAGACAGAATCATTACAGGGCTGCACATACACACACACACACACACACACACACACACACATACATACATACCGTCAAGGTTAATTGGCGCAACCTTTTTCAGTTTACAACATCATTTTCATCTCCAGCCCACCACAATGTGTCTTATAATTAGTTTTCATTATCCTCTTATGAAGTAATGATTAGATAAAATGTTCCTCCTGGAGCATTTCATAACCTTTTCAGCATTTAAGTGCCTGTCAATTGAACTGCTAAATTCACGTGCTTGGAAGCAGGGCGTGTTACCACAGGAAACTGTTCTCTTTCTTTCTTTCTATGTTTCTGTCTCTCTTTCTTTCTTTTTCTTTCTTTCTTTTTTTCTGTTTTTTTCTTTCTTTCCTTCATGTTTCTTTCTATCTTTCTCACTCCTTTCTTTCTTTCTTTCTATCTTTCTTACTATCTTCCTTTCTTTCTTTCTTGGTTTTTCTTTCTTTATAGAAAAAAACGTGTCGTATTGTGAAGGTCAGGCCGTTCTCAACGCATCTCCGGAGATCCTTAATTCCACGAGTTCAGACACTCCGGAACCACGCGCCTGGCTCCATCTGTACCGAAGCCATGAGACGCTTTAGCAAATGTCACAGACTCAAATTAATTTCACAGTGAAAGAAAATAAAGAAAATAAAATATATATCAGTATTGTATCCCAAAGCCGTGCTTAGTCACTGCAGATGTAGAAGTGACCGCTCTGTGTTTGGCAGGACGAGGCACGTTGGAGGAGAAGGGAGAGGAAGAGGAGGCGGAGGACTATTTGAACTTGCTCTATGATCCGTGTCTTAACTGCTACTTTGATCCAGAGACAGGGAAGTACTATGAACTTGTCTGACTGGGGAGTTAAAAAAAGGATCAAAATACAGAGTACTCAAAGCCAACTGGTCAATTTTCTTTTTGGAAGTCTGTTCACTGATCACAAGCCAAGATGTATTTTGGTGAGGAAAACATTCTCACTCTGATGTTTGAATATGTCTGTTTTATAAAAAATATATAAAAAATAATGACTTCTTTTTTTGGTTTTGATTAGTCTGTTTATCTACAGGGCTACTGTGAATAACTTTGATGGAAAACCTGCAACTAAACTACTCTGCTTAGTAAATTATACAAAATAACGATCTACAGTTCAGGCGCATCCTTTTTATTTTTAAAGAAAAACATAAGGGAGATGCAGTGTGTTTACCTGCAGTAAGGTTTATTAGTATTTATATTAAGAACGTTATGCCAGACAGAATGATTGAGTGGGGAAAGTTGTCTGGCAGGTTTTGCACACATATCTATATTTATGAATAGTCTACGCAACCTCAATCAACCCATGCAGTTTGGATGTAGTGTCTCCTAGTTCTGATGTTTGACAAGTGAGACTAAACAAAACCACACTGCTTAACACTATCCACCCACATGTGTAAGTCAGTATGTACGTGCGTGCAATGAAGTGCCTGTGTGGTTGTGTATAGTGCTTCTGGCGTCTTCCTTCACTTGTAACCGTCGTATGTGCTGACTCAGACAGCACACACTAAACACGATGGGGATGGTGTGGTTGGAAGTGCTCCCAATTTAAAACCACTCTCCACTTGATTAAAGAGTAATGAAGCACTAGATTCTGCTTATTTTTTTCTTAAGAACTTCTTAGGATAGGATTTCTATGGTTTGGCCTTCTTGGAATTGGCTCAGCAGTGGTTGTCTTATTGTGCAGTGGGTGGAGATAGACAGAGTATTTGCTTTAAATCCTCATAGACACATTGACTGTGTAGATCTACAATACTGTAGATAATACTGTGCAGTTAATCACTGGTATTATAGTATTCCTAGCTGAAATTCAAGAGGTTGTTTACATAGCAGCATATTTCTCAATGGAGGCAAAAATGATGCCATGCTTTTTCAGTAATCATTTATTTTCATTTAACTCTACAAAAAAACGATCAACCATGTATTCACCAGTGTGAAATAGACATCAAACTGTATTCACCAGAGTGAAATATACATTTAATTTCCCGTTAAATGTAACAGTGATTGGGTGTCTGTTTTTCTCTAGAGATATAAAGAGGGACTATTGCCAACTGCCTTATACTTTTTCTCGACGACACGTGAGTTTTTAACAGAGGTACAAAGCTCCAAACTCACTGAAGTTAATAGTTTAATATATGTATCTATTATGTCAACAGAGTTTTATATAAGGAGCCATCGCCTAAACTATTTATTTACTTGTGTTCAGGTACATCTTGGACACCAGATGTGACACTGGTTGTTTAAACTGGACTGGTTAAAACAAATTAATTTGTATTCATTTTTCATTTATTTCTTAATTTGATAGGGACAGAGCACGTCAATGAGTAAAAATCTATACAAAATACAAGATCTAAACATGCCGGAGTTTAGCATAAATGTTCATTTACATCTGTAGTCCCTAGGCAGGTAACAAAAACAGTAACAATACAAGTGACAATATACAAATATACAAATACATAACTTGAAAAATACACTGTACAACATGTCCGGTTAGAGATGACCACAGTTCTGGTTTGCCTTTAGCCATGGTTTGAGATGGGTCTTAAAAGGGGGATATGTAGGGCACTCCCTTATTACAAAGTTGTAGGCTATTGCAACATTTACTTCCCTTTACTGACAGCACAGTTGTCCAAATGTGATGCGCCTATACAGCCCCTCACAGTGCCCTCTAGTGGTGGTCCTGGTGCCAATGCCACTGTCAGCCCTCTGCTTACTGAATCGATTTAAAGGATGTGGAGCAAGCCCATGCAGAGCCTTATACATAAAACAAGCATTCATTTTTAAAACTGATTTGACATTTTTTAAACTATCCCAGCACCACTGTTCCCACTGAGACAACGTCACCGAGTGTGCCATCACTTTGGATGGACAGAGAGACAGACATTAAAAATTAGACATGGCGTACAGCGACGGCGGTCTGGCCTTCACAGACTCTGATCCTAAGCTGCGTAGACTGTCTGAACTGCCCCACTGTACTCCTGCTGTTTCCCCGATAACAGACAACAATGCGTGGAGAGCACACTTCACAGAGCGCTCGGCTAATTTTAGAAAGCCGCGATTTGTTTATCTGCAGGGGAGATGACATGCTGGTGAAGGGTTCAACATTTAGGCTCTGAATCTTAAAGCAACCCCCCCCCCCCCCCCCCCCCCCCGCCTCCACCCGCTGCACTCAGCAGGAGTATGGCTGTGCTCCGTCTCTCATCTGCCTTTACCTCGCCTCAACTTGCACTTCAATGAGTCACCTTCTCGTACACGTTTTCAAAAAGTTCATGTCTGCAATGATGAGGACATGAACGTTTTTTAAAGTACTTATAAATCATATTCGTATATATAGTATGACTGTTTTAATATAAATATATTTATATCATAAATATTTATTTATGATATATATATATATCATATATAAAAATATATATGGTTGATTGGAATATGAATAATATCTATGTGGGACTGTGTGTGTGTATACATTGGATGTATGGCGGTGATGGGCCAGCCCAAAGCTATTTAGAGAATGGCTCTGGGCCAGCCTAGCCACTGACATGTCAGAGAAGAATACATTGGGAGAATACAACAAAAAGACGACAAAGAAAGAAAGAAACTAATAGGACAACCTTAAACTCGCAATTGGTAAGATTGAGCCCCTTTCAATTAGTATGCAAGAGACTTTCAGAATAAAAAAAAACTCATAACGTGTTCTGTCCACTCTGGCTGTGCAACTGTGTGACGCAAGCCAGCGTAGCTCGGCTGGCAGGGTGGCGTGGGTGGGGTGTGTGTGTGTGTGTGTGTGTGTGGGGGGGGGGGGGAGTGTCGATAGTAAGATTATTGTTAACAAAGAGAGAGGTACTGGCTGGCCAGCATTTTACTAAATCAGTTATAGGATGTGATTTTATTGATAACGTTATTGAAATAACTATCGATCAGCACTGACTACAGATACTGCATGTCCAGGTAATTGTAAGCCACCAGCTACTTTAAATGTTACACTTTAAATGGTATTATTATATGAAATATTATATATATATAATTCTTTTTTATTACAGTGTGTAACTGTATAATCTGCCTGCGCTATCAGTGCTTTAATTAACATGACCACTAATGAAGTCGCTTGCCCGTATATTCTTTTAATGAGAGCCCCCGTTACAGAGGACTCTTCTGTTTTATGAGGTGTGTAACAGCCCCAGCCATTATGCTAACTGGTCTTAGGAGGTGCATTTAGCGATGGCGGTGTTGGTGGTGGTCGTCAGGGGCTGAGGTGGTCCGCGGGGTGGGATGTTAAGCACAGCTGTCATTCTCTGAAGGCTCATCTCCCATTGCACATACTACTGTTTCTGGGTGAGCCGCGCTCACTTTGAAACCACTCAAATTTAACATAGTCGTTTCAAACAGGGATATTTATAGTCCGACGTGTCCGACTTGTCATGGTGGAGCTGCGGGATTTTCTGTACTGCTCGGGTGCTGGAGCTGTTCGGATCTCAGTCCAACTTTGACGAGAAGTGACGAAGAAGAAAAAAATGAAGAAGAAAAAAAAAACGATCAGGGGAGTATGACAGACTCTTTTATCTCCGTGTCTACTCTGATGCCTGATGTGGAGCTGCAGGCTCGTAGACCTGCGACTATGACAATATTGTCACGCGTGCTGCATTCATTCAGCATGTGTTCATAGTGATCATCACTGTTCTTGGTCACAGGGGCTCGGCTGTTCAATGGCTCCTTTAAGGAAATGCCTTTACAACTCGCTATTGTTACTATTCTTAGTATTTGCTATTCCTTCTTTGTACTATCAGTCTTTGTCCGACATCAGATTTTTCTTCCTACAATAATATAAATAAATAAAAAAAAACACTGACATTATGAAAGGAAAGAAAGTTGAAAGAATGCCGCGTGGTTCGCTTACTGTCAAGTAGCTCAATGTTTGATAAAACCTTGGCACGTGTTTGATATAACATTGAAACTTATTTGATAAAAATCCTTGTTGAAAAAATACAACGGCCTATAATGCCATTTTGGATATGCCCTGTAGGTTTACCACATTCCACCACAGGATTGCGCCTTTCTTTATTAGTCCACTATTAAAATGAGAATATAACGCCGTATAGCTGGGCGTTGTTCAAATGACTGGACGACGCTTTTTAATATGTAGGATATATTTTTATTATGTATTATGATATATATATATATTATAAAAACATATTTGCTCTATTGGGTGTATGCAAATCCTGTGACCTTTTCAGAAAGCCTATATACATTCTAATCAATTAATAAAAATAACTGCTCTTTTCAGCACCAGCCTTTCACACATATCAAGCTGTGTCTGCGTGTCCCATATATAATATATAACCTGCTCTTTTCATCGTTTGAATTGAAAAATTGGAAAAGTGTCATCGGGCCTGTCGAGTACAGAAACATCTCGACATGTTCTTTTTACAGAGGCCCTCTGTGGGTACTTTGAGGTATTGCAACATGTACCAACGGATTACCAGATAGTGATCTGACTAAAATGGGGCTTTTGTTTAGCCATGTGGATTCCTCAATACCGCACACACAACGCTTTAGCTTAACATCACACATATTTTAGTTTTGATTTGTTGACTTTAATTTGATATGATTTGAGTTGTATTATTGTGTCAGGAAAAATGTCCTTGGAGCCTTGCATGTTTGTGATCTGAGATGTCTGAAATCAAACACAAGGATGTCTGTGTATTGCCAACTCTTCAATGAGTAGAGAGGTTGCATCATGGGTTGTTTTGTGTTACTGTTTCCCCTGGAGAATTCCTCCTCATAATAATAATAATAATTAAAAAAATAATAATAATAATAAAGTGCATTTCATGGCACACAAATGCAGTTTACAAATGTTACTAAATCCCATTAGCCAGTGGTTCCCAACCTTGGAGTCGGGACCCCACTTGGGGTCCCCTGATATGCATATGGGGTCGCATGAGATTGCTGACATAAGCTAAAGATATTTGATGATCCATTTTAGCAAACCTTTATTTTTTTTTAAGATCTCATAGTCGTCCTGTAGATACGAACTGACTGCCTCATGATTCATAGCCATGAGCAAACTACTACTAATCCCTTACTGTGTAATAGATGGATGCGATTACGTTCACCGGGACAGTGAAATTACCGGCAGATGTTAAACCAGCCATCTCCACACACACTCAGAAGAGAGATCTCCTGCATGGCTGTGGAGCACTATTGTCGTGTTCATTTGCTACAACTTTTATAATAAACTGGATTTCGTGTAGCAGCCACCTAGGTTGTGTGTAGCAATTGGCTTTGCTACAGACATACTGTTTGTTATGGGTGTGAATGCAGGATGTGGCATATATTTGCATACTGGTTTGCATTTGCCACAAGCATGAGTGGGCTGGGAATAGCTCTGCGCAAAAAGAAACACAAAGTCACACCCATCGCCTGCATTCCCTCAAGTGTCCCAGAATTACTTTAAGTTGGTCCGAATGTTGCAGTCATGAGAAACAAAGGTGAGATCATTTATTTGTTCTTGGCACAGAGTACATTGGAGTGGTCTCAACTACATTGCAATTTAATGTTTTTGTATACGCGTTGTGGTTTTGTAGTTGTAATTGTGTACATCGCCACTGTTGCTGCTGCCACTGTGTTGATGAAGGAGTTCTACCACACTGCTGAATATGGAAGAATCAAAGCTATTAAGTCTGGTGAGAACATTTATAACTTAATTACCCTTTTTTAATCATTGGATTTCGCATCATCATAATATTCTAATAGTTTTTGTTTCCATTGCAGAAATTCAGAAGGTTAAAAGCGTTACAACTGTTATGATGCTTTGGTTTAACAGCCGCAAAAGTTTTTTCCTTCAAACAATGTAGAAATATCCTACTCCATCCACAGATGAGACCTAGTCCTATTCTTTCTTCTCAGCTTCACGTCAAAACATGAAGAAATGGGCCCTCTCTGAGGACTGCCCTCTGAGCCACTATGCACTCTGGATAAAAAGTGGCGCAGCAAATGCTGTGGGCCCGACCATCTGCTTCGATGGAGACGTGTACACATTGATATTTTCTGTTTTGATTTTGATTTTAATTTTCAAATTTCAAATAATGTAACGGACTCCATGCTATGAATGATTTTGCTTCTGTCAACAGCATTATGAGTCATGGTTTGAGAAACGTGGGGCCAGGACTCAACATAGTGCAAGTACATGGCAAGTAGAAGGGTTTTTGATCATTGTAGGGCTAAAAGTGTTCGCACACTGCCCCTAACAAACAAACACTGGTGTTTGTTGGCTATACTGTTGGCTAACTACTGTTGGCCAACACCAATTCGTTCGCCAACATGAAACTTCATCTGACCAAAGCCTTCCACCACAGAGTATGAGACACTATCCCGATGTTAGTGTTTGTTGGAGTATGCCAGCACCTTCAAAAGGGGAATACGATGGTGATGTGTTCTGATTTTGCTTGTTCTATTTCAGGTAACAACGGAACAATTAAGAGGTTTGACTGTCTTCACGCATACTATGGCAGTAAGAATATTTATATCTATATGCATTTAACCAATATCACACGAGAGGGAGGCTGTTATACTGAATATAAGCAAGGCTAGGGTTCTTCATCCCAACAATTCTACAGGTGCCATTTATTGGTTAACAGTAAATAAGCAACAACAAATGATGGTTGATTTAATTTGGGATTTGGGAGAAGACTGTTGCCAAGCAACACAAACATTTTCCTGCACACACGCTTGCTACTTTGTGTAGGTCTAAACATTACCTCAGGCCAGTTACTTTGTATCATGTACATTTATCGGTTTGTTTCCATTTATTGTGCAACCAGTGAAATAAGTCTGACACTCTTTGCTGTGATTCCACTGAGGTGTGTGTGTGTGTGTGTGTGTGTGTGTGTGTGTGTGTGTGTGTGTGTGTGTTCAGATTCAATGGCACAAATACTGCCTGGGGACACTTTAACCGACATGATGGAAATTGTTCCTGGGACAATAGTTTTGGTGGCATCTTTTGATGACGTTTCTACAATGTAAGTGTCACATAGCTCTCTAATTAACAAGTGAACACACACACACACTGAACAATTAAATGGCTGAATGTGGTGTGGGTTCGTTGTGCTTCTTCTCAGGATGGCAGAGGAAGCGAAGGATATATTCGTTGGATTAGGAAGCACACTTGTCAAACGTATTAAATACAGAGACAGTTGGGTTTTCGCCGGTAGTTCTGGCATGAGGCTGACCAGTCCATTTGAAGAGGTGAGTGTTTCTGGCCATTGCACTAATTCTTGTCCACTGGGGGAGTGATGCATTCCCGTCTGTCATTGTCTCTCAATTGACAACTCTATTAACCAAGGTCTGTCCTCGTTTGTAATTTGGGTTTGATAAAACATTGATTTGAGAAAGGGTTCAGTCAAGGTGAAAAATTAGAAATTGTTAATTTGATGTCCTAGTGCATTACAACCGGTTACATTTAGATACAGTTTAGAAATGGTTGCTGAATACAGATGCATGACTTTAGGTGCTAGGTCAAGGGATGTGTGTATGTATAGGGATTCAGGATTCAACACATTATTTACCTAGTAACGATGTCCTACAGGAATACATGGGGTATAGAACGATGATGTAGATAGAGGACATAGCCAATTAGAGGATCGAGGACTTAGCCTTGTGAGACCATCCTGATGTATCCGCCTAGCCCTGCCTTATGTTACACATTGTTGATGTCACACAGCCGTGTAAACATAAGTGAAAAGCATCACCGCCTGACAATACAGGAATACCTTTGGTTTCAGCTAACGCCCAATGATGAGAAGACCAACAAATATGGAGGATGGCCTGCGATGTCAGAGGTGTCCGGCTGTTTTCCCAGGAACTCTGATCAGTGGGAGAACGTCAAAGACATTACATTAAGGGTACATTAATAAACAAGGAATTAACTTTAGTTAATGCAGTAATAAGCAATGAAATTTAATGTGAACACAAACTAGGAAGACAGTGTTTGAGGATAGACAACACAACTATAAAATATGTATTATTAGTGGTAATACCAATTATGCTATTAACAATACATGGCCTACTGTTAATAACAATACATACTTCTAATACCAATAATTATTGCTTTATTCATAACATAATGATAGGTAGGTCATGTAAAATGGGGTTCACTGTGTATCATTTTGTCAAATACACATATTTGCTAAAAGTGTTTCATTCAGTGGTTTGTGGCAATTAGCACTTAGATACACACTAACAACTGAATTATGGTTTGGCTAATACTCACCTAATCTATTCTTAGCAGTTGGGGAAAGAGTAACTCCTTCCCTGTCATACACATTGAGCTTTAGATGAAAGAATATCTTTTTCCAAGGGACAGATTATTTATTATAGAATAGTGAAAGAAATGGAGACTTTGACCATGTATCAGTGAAAGTTCAATAATCATTTCCACAGACTTTAACGACTTTCATATCAAATTATTTGCTTTCATTGGTTATTACCTCTTCAATTATTTGATTTTGATTTCAAAATAAAAGTCACTTCACTAAATGTAATGACGCACTTTCTGTAAATACAAACAATATATCAATATTCATATCAATAGCAAAACTAAATACTGTTAGTATCTTTTTTTTTTTTGCTGTTGTACTATTCTAATAATATTCAGTCACAACAGTCAGATTCCTCTGTGGGAGAAACATAGTTCCAGAAGCTCCCATCACACAGAGGTTAATGCAACAGAAGCAGTCATGTGGACAGCTCGCCCGTGGCTGTACACGCATTTAGAAGGGACCATATGAATTAAAAAGCAAAGTTAAAATTTTCAACAGCATAGCATCATGAATATGCGGTGAGCACACATTTTTCACACAGGGAACTAATTACTTACAAAATGCAATGGTTGAATTGACTTGGCATATCGTGTCAATGGGGGTGTTTCACATCCTTTTAGAATGTTTACTCTTCTTCTTCCTCTACTCCCATTTTGAATTTGAAAAGAGTAAGACACAACTCGTGCTGTATTCCATGATTCCACCGATGTGCTAGCACCGAGTTTACGATGCTGTGGCGTGTTATCATAGCGGGAGTAACATAGTGAAAGATGCTTATTATCTCGTATGCCTTCTGTTCCAGTAATCAGGGTCTTATGTTATTGTTTTGGATTTTCTGTCATGCTTTTTTAATATATTTTGGGATTTTTGTATTGTAATAGTAAATATTCTCACGTTTATCTGTATTCATATAGCTTTCATGTAAATCGTAGTTCCAAAGTCTTCATTTCGTTTCTTAGGGTTGGATTCATTTATTAAGTAGAGCTAGTAACGGGCATTTTATTGAACTAGAACTAGGTTTATGGCGAACTGTTGTAAACTCTAACTAATATATCCAATTCTGTTCGCCTTATCACCTTACTGCGGGAATTCGAGTTTTGAAGTTTGAAAAAAAAAAACATAAATCATTCATATCTCACAAGGAGTGTTTGCTTTAGGTTCCTATTGTTTAAACAAATTTGCACTGCAAGCCGTATGGTGTTGTTTCTCACTAGTAGATCTGTGCTCTCGTTAGTTTATACTAGCTTAGAGTACAGTTGACAAACAAAACCATGCTAATCCTACATAATTAATCGATTTAGTGGAAACTAAGATTGAAACAGAGCCTAATGCATGGGATGCTGATAGTTTAATTAAAATTAACAAAGTGTCTGCAACTCTATTGAGCTTGTATGAGTAACTGCTAATTGCATGCATAATTCATGCACAATATATTATTTATTTTTCACACCAGCATGCGGTTTCCATTGCCATCGATTTGCATCTGTTTTCTGTTTCTGGAAGTAATGTTTTCATATTTTCCTAGGTTGTACTATTATTTATGCATGCTATTCAGTTGTCGAAATATATTAGGAAAAGGTGATTTATTCTCACTCGTTTGGTTTTACTAATTTGTAATTAGGGATAATATTAGCAGGCCTACATAATATTAAGTGGACCAACAAAGAGGAGTTGCACATCTGAGCACCCTTGAATGAGGATTGACCCAAGGACGTTTTACAAGTGGGACAAAAGTTAATGCATTTAGTTTCTTATCCAAAGCGACCTCCGTGAATTCAGATAGACCAACGTAAAATCAGCCTACAAATTATCCTGCCCTGATGACAAAAACAAACACATAATAGGTGTCCTTTATGCATATACTTAAATTCATCATATTATTTAAAAACGTAAGGCACAGATTAACTACACGAAAGGCCTTATTGCAAGTTCGGTTTAGGCCTATTGTTACTTTGTTTCACCGCTAGATGGCAGAGTAGCCCTTATTAGTATTTTTCTAACTAGGTCAAGATGCACACACTAACGTTTGACAAGTTGCTCTACATTTGAAGGATACGTATACTATTTGCGTCCGCTCTGAAATATATATAAAATACACACATTTTCAACAATTAATTATTGATATAATTTTCTATCAGTATTATTTAATATTCAATTAACAATTATTCATTACATTCTAATTTACGAAATGACTGGAAGAAACAAAAATAAGGCCTAGTAGGCATTTTTTTTTAAGTCTAATTTTCTTCAATACACAGGTTTGAGATACAATAGTACATCTAAAAAATGAAATCATATTCATCTTTTGAAATAATTATTCAAATTAAGGCTAGGGTAGGCAATATATTTTAGAAGCATTTGTTGTCATATTTGCAGAAATACTCTTTACATCCTGACAGCAATCAATAAATCGAATAATCTGACCAAACTAAAGAAAATAATCCGGTATCTGTGGCTGTCGAAGGCCTGTAATAAACCTGTCTAATCATTTCATTCGGCCTGAGTGAAATCACTGCATGTCCTACCTGTCTGTCTACCTAACTACCCGGCTACCTGCGTGCACTCTGCCCATGCAGTCATTTCACAAGACCGAAGTCTTCCACAAGGCTAGGTAGACCTATTGCTAAAGCTAGCAAGCTAGTCCAGTGTTTAGGGGGAGTGGCTTTAGAGGTTGGCCTTAATGGAGGGATGTGATCTTTTCGGTTGGCTACTTCCAAAATCGAGTTAACTCTGGATGGTTTCTCCAAAGTTGCCTACCCTATCTTTAAGGATATAAGACACATAAACGCTACAGAAAAACGAACCCCGTGTAAAAAAGTAGAAAACGAGAAAGAAAATGCATAGACAAGAAGTTTTATTTCATTCCCTGCATTCATGTCTTTGTGGGTACAAATCTTCTTGCATGTTGATCAATGTCCCATGATGCACTGCATCCATACATTTGAGCTCAAAACAGCTTTTACAAAAAAGGATATACAATATATATGTATATTTATATATATAATATACACGTGTTTCTTTATGCACTGGATGTGTTTGAATGGGTCAAATAAACGTCTTTAAAAAAACACAGCCAAGGGAAATTCTAATTCCCCAGATTAGGTTCAACATAAAGTCATTACTAAACAAAGTCATTAACATCAACCATCTAACTATTTTACATGTAACACAAAGCCCTTCATGCACAATTTGCATATCTTCCAAGATTACAGTCATGGAAACCCAGAGTGATCCTCCTCCATTTCCTCCGTATTGATTATATCTCTGATGACTTGACTGAGAGCTGTACAAAATTGGGGTGCTGTACAAAATTGAACCAAACCAATGAATGAGTCGGCTCTCCTCGTTACCTTTACACCCGTATGGTACAGGTACGACATGAGTGTCACCACATGTCTCGAATGATATTGGTCGTTAACAATCGTGGCCTTATTTGTTCTGAATGGTATGATCCACCACAAGACTGAGCATGGGCTGACCCTGCTGTCTAACTATAAACACTATATAGGGCTTGTACATCGTGACGTCACATCGCAATGACCGGCACCATTTTGGAAGTATAGGAGCAAAGGAATGTGATTGGTAGTAATGGTGTTGTGGTCGTTGTTTAGTAATTAATCGTGAAATTATTTGTCATTATGGGGAGACATTGTTGTGTTTGAAACTGCCCCAGCATTTCTCATGTGAGACGTGGCAAAACAAAGTTTGGATTAGCCTAGGTTACGGTATATTTGCGTTGATTTAGGATTTTACAATACCACAATCTCTCGAGTCATCACAAAATGAGTATCACCAACAAAAAATCCCATGATGCATTCTGATGTACAAGCCCTATACGCCTTTATCACAGAGGTTTAGGGGCAAACAGGTGTATCGCATGACGTTCATTATGGGCACTGGCATGTCTACCATAAAGAGATACACCTGTTCTCTGTTCTCACCCCTACTATTCCTCTCTGATCCTCAGTGATCGGATGAAAGATTGTGGTTTAAAAGAACGCTAGTGGTGCAACATAAAAACGTAACTACAGAATGAACGAGAACAACAAAAGGTGTTAACTAACACAGTACAAGACATCAGGTATTTGAGGGGAGGCTAGCGCACCCGTCATAATCAATGCAGAGGTGTTTAAAAAGTAGTCCAGCCGTGCTCCTTCTTATCCCTTTAGTTATTTTTTTTTAGTTTTCCTTCATGTATCAACATTACTTCTGGTATAACTCACTTCACATTATATAGTTCAGAATTACAGTATTACATCATTTTCAATCAATACAACAGAGTAATAAGTAGCATGTGTGCGTGTGTCTTAATAATAACTGATCACCGTTCATGTAAACATATTAATCCCACCAGGTCATGCAAACAGTAGACCAAACGAAAGAAATCGATCAATAACGTGTTCCACTGGAGGTGCACTGTACAGGTTGCTCTGAGAGCTCAGACTCAGATCCCTCAGAGTGGCAGAGGGCGGACCAGGTGACAGCAGTAAATGTATCAGACGGTTGGGGGGGGGGGGGGGGTGGTAATAGCGTTCAGTCATTTAAGTCATTTATAAACCTTTAGTTAATGATGAACTAATCGTTACCAAAACATGAATATACATTTGTAGATGACCAATAAGTGCTCAGCCTACCAGCATATCCAATGGGCTGTACCAACTGGTAGGCTGATTTATCCATCATACATCAGGGTGGAAAATCCCACTTGTGATGTCACTAGAGGGTAGATTTCAGCATGACTTGTAATGGCTATATAGCAAGCATTAATAATCTACAAATGTATATTAATGTTTTGTTAATGATTAGTTCATCATTAACTAAAGGCTTATAGATGACTCATGACTGAACGTTATAAGAGTTACCGGGGGGTCTTATGGGCCGGTCTCCGCGACCTAGTCATCTAGCCACCATCGGACTCATCCTCGCACTCTGAGGTCCATTCGGATCTTAGTTTGAGCCTTTGCCAAATTAAAATAAAAACGTTACATCCCTTTTGATATTCATAAAAGTTGCTACCCCCCCCCCCCCCCCACCCAACCCCCTTCTGAAGCATGCAGTCACTTGGCGAAGGCGGAAGGTCTCCTCACAAACCCAGTCCGAAGCGTTCATCGTATTTTCAACTTTCCAACATGTCTGCTGAGTTGCACAGATTAAATCTACAAAGGGCTAAAAGGATGATAAATACTTCAATATAACACAAAGGACAACGACAAGAAAAGAAAAAAAAGGGGCATGTGCTGTTAACTTATCCAACATGGCCGCAATACTTCAGTCGTTGGCTGGTTCGCCTACACAGGAAGACTGAGTCTGATTGAGTCAGTTTGATTAAAGCCCTGGCCGTCTGTCGTGTTCTGAGCAGAGCCTCCAAACAGCTGGGTTTGGAAACAACATGAATAGAGTTGGATTAAATTCATACAGGACATGAAAGAACTAATGTGTGGAATAAAGAAAACTGGGAAAGCGTCATGTCTGCGGTGGTTATTTAGACCAGACTTTATGTTAGGCGGCTTATGTTAGGATATAACCACGGACATTACAAACTCAGCTTTACATTTCAATAGGGATACCATCTCTGTACTTTAAATGACTTGTAAATATTAATTCAGCATGGAACAGATGAGACCTATTCAGGTTGGGAGGACGTCTTTTGGAGTGTTTTTTGGACAAGCCTGCTCCTAAGCACACTTTAGCATTGAGCTGCTGGGTTGTGCCCAGGGGGGAAAGGGGAATTATCTGGCACTGGGTGCTGCCTGATACCTCAGTACCGTCATGGTGGGCAGCAAGGGTGTGACGGGCGTTGGCGATGGGACGGGGGCCAGGGAGGGGGATCTCAGACGCGGCTGGCCGGCCTGCAGCAGTAGGTACAGCTTCTCAGACTGTCTCGGTCCACGCTACCATCCGCACTACCGCGGCGGCCGTCCTCGTAGTGGGACACTGGAAAGAGAGAGAGAGAGAGAGAGAGAGAGAGAGAGAGAGAGAGAGAGAGAGAGAGAGAGAGGAGGAAGTATCACCAAAGGAACACAAGTGTGTGTGTGTGTCATGTTCCATACATTAGCGGTCAGGGTATTTGACCCCCAGTCAAAAGGTTCTAGGTTCCAACCCCACTCTCTTGCCCTCTACCTGTAGGCATCCTAACCCTATCTGCCCATTAATGACATTCCCCCCTAGAAATGAAACGCTTTCTAAAAGACTAAATCCATAAAAAGACTCACAACTCTCTTGCTCTGCGTGGCCTACATCTTCCTCCTCATCCTCCTCCTCCTCGGGCAGCATGAGGGCGTGGCAGGGGCTGGTGGGCGTGGTCTGGCTGGGCCCGTCCAGGCTGGTGGTCAGCTGCAGCCGCCGCATATGCCTTACCACCGCCGTAGCATTGAAGGCTTGCTGGGGGGGTAAGACAAGAGAGAGAGCGAGAGAGAGAGAGAGAGAGAGAGAGAGAGAGAGAGAGCGAGACACTCAGACAACTGGAGACTGGAACCAACTTTCAAGACCATCTGAGCCTCTACCACAACACGACATACTTACAGTAAATCAGTGTTCAGCTTTTTAATGAGGCATCTTCGTTTAACTTTCTTTTATTCTACATTTATCTTTGATTTGTATCTTTTATTGATCGTTCTTTAATCATCTTTCAATAAGATTATTGCCTTTGTAAAGCACACTAAATGGCCATTGTGTCTTAAGGGTGCTATATAAATGAACTTGCCTTAACTAAATGGAGCTTTCACTTAGCGTCAGATGTATGTTTGTTTGTATGTCTCATAGCTCAGAGTCTCTCTAAAAGGCACCGACCTTCCACTTGCTTTTAGCAAAGTTCTTCTTGATCTGAGCGCTGACGGACTCATGGATGTTCTTGTCCAGCGCCGTGTCCCCACAGATCCTGCCAAAGCCCCCACAACATTACAACGTGTTATCAAAGGGGACAGCTCAACCATCAAATCACACTCATAGAAACATAATGCGGAAGTGTATGAGAAATGGATACAAATTATTGTAGGATGATGTGTATGTGTGTGTGTGTGTGTGTGTGCATGTGTGTGTGTACGTGTGTGTGTGTGTGTGGGGGGGGGGGGGGGGGGGGGGCGGTTCTACCAAGGGTGTTGGAGGGCCAGCTCACACGTGTATCTCTTCAAAGGCTCTTTCTCCATCAAGTGACAAATAAAGTCTTTGGCTGCAAAACAAAGATTATTGATTACATTTTCCATGTATACAGATATACAGCTACTAATATTCCATCTCTCACGAACCTTTTATGAATGTTTTTAACCATCATAACTTAACAGCTACCAGATTGGAACAGAGAGGATTTGGTTAGGATCCTAATCGTTATTTTTATCAGGAAGGATTAGATGTTGTTGGATAGATGTTACAACCCTAAACTGATTCTTCAGGTGACAAAACAAAGCTAGCAAGAAACACTGACACAAGACCTTTTGTTATAATCTCTCGCTATCTCAGTCACATTTCCCGTTTAATCCAACCCAGATAAGAGCTTGCATGTGCTACTGTGTAGTTCGATGTACTTCTGTGAAACTTTGGAGTGTTTTTTGGACAAGCCTGCTCCTAAGCACACTTCAGCATTGAGCTGCTGGGTTGTGCCCGGGGGGGAAAGGGGCCTTACCTGAATCTGAGATGTCATCCCAGTAAGGAGAGTCAAACTCGTACTCTGCTTTGAGAATCTGCTCAAATAGCTTCGCATCGTTCTCATCATAAAACGGAGGATATCCACATAGTCTGTGTGGGAGTCATAAGAAGGAATATTCAACATCGCAAACATCAAATGAATCACTTAACGTGTCAATAAATTAGCTCAGAAACCTACTCACAGAATATAAGAGATCACTCCTATAGACCAGCAATCCACTGCTTTGCTGTAGGGCTTCTGAGCTAGAACCTCTGGCGCTGAAATGAAATTCACACAACACAACCTATTCACACAGAGAAAATAACCATTCTATAATAATATACTCTCTTCATGGCACTCAGCAAGGTTACACTAAACACCCCGATAGAGTACTTATGAAGTACAGGCTTCATAGCAATGAGAGGAAATCCGGGGAAAACGAAAGGAGAGAGCCAAGACTAGACGGGAGAGAGTTTAAGCTGCCGTTGACCTGTCTTACCTACATATCCAGGAGTACCGCATGCTGTGGACATCACACTGCCAGAACCCTCTATCTTGGACAGGCCAAAGTCACTGATCATGATTTTGGAGTCTTCATCCATGCTGTAATACAGCAGGTTCTCCGGCTACCAGAAACAGATGAAACATCGGTTTAAGAAAGTGAAAGTAAAAGAGATGGAGCGATGAAGAATTGCTCTACCTTCAGATCTCGGTGGACTATCCCCATGTCATGCAGGTATTTGACTGCATCCAAGATCTGGTGGATGAGTTGACTGGCATCTCTCTCCGTGTAGAAGCCCTTCTCCACGATCCTGTCGAACAGCTCGCCTCCTGAAACACTGCCAGGTACCAGACTCCGTTAGCCATTCATTCATTGGTATAAGTCAGAGATGTGTATGTTACATCTAGAGGTGAAACTTACAGCTGCATGACAAGATACAGGTGGGAGTTGCTTTCGTAGATGTCTTCCAGGGACACAATATTGGTGTGCTGGATTCTATGGGAGAATACACCACCCCAAAAAAACATTAAGTCTTTCTGAAATTCTAAAGCACTAGGACATGAAACACGGTTCTCCAAAGCCTACTGATTTCTGTCGCCAGGTCGACACGTCGTTTTTTCAATCATGAGAGCTGTGCCCAGTCTTCCTCCAAACCCCCTCGGTACACTCAGATCCAACCCACATGTGATTCTAAACGCCCATGTGGAGCAGCATTCTAGCACTAATGTGCCAGTGCTGAGGATGGATGGACGCACGACACTTGTGTGGAACTGATAAGAGAGAGGCCAGAGTCTCAATCAACCAATGCTTAAGGAAAAGCATGTTTTAGACCCCATGGAGGGCTCAAGTCAACAACCATATGAATGGATATACAGCCATTTATTCCTGCTGTACAACCCAAGCAAGGGAAGCCCTCTTAGCTGTTGATCTGTGTGTCTGTTTATATGTATGAATGTATCTATGTATGTATGTTTGTATGAATCTATGTATGCAATTATACATGTCTGTCTGTCTGTCTGTCTGTCCGTCCGTCCGTCTGTATGTTTGCCTGTCCGTCTGTCTCTCTGTATGTCTGTCCTTCTGGATATAAATCACCACAATAAGGGTCTGACTATGTTCAACTTTGTCACCAACCCCCCTTATCTTCTGCTTCGTGCGCAGACCCCCCCCCCCCCCCCCCCCGCTCTTCCTTCAACGCGCTGCCGCTGCTGCAGGGAACTCCACACCACATTCCCGCCTCTGTGAGCTGTTGCCCTGGCAACAAGGACACTAAAAATAGGTCCATCTTCTTTACTCCTGACATTTACGCCACTGTTCCACTGACACTGTGCATTTAATCAACCACCCCCCCCCCCAGTGCATATCTGTACATTGCCAGTGTATTGCGTCGCTATATGTTAGCACTGGCCCCCTGCCATGCAGCGCAGGCAGGACAGTGACCTCACCGGTGCAGCACGGCGATTTCGTTCTCTATGTTGTTCTCCTTGCCCTCCAGGGCCTTCTTGGGGATGCACTTGATGGCCACCAGCCGCTGGGTCCCTTTCTCCTCGGCCAGGACTACCTCCGAGAATGCCCCCCTAGGGTGGTGGAGGTGGAGGTGGAGGAGGTGGTGGTGGAGGTGGAGGGGATGGTGGTGGTGGTTGAGGTGATGGAGGGGGTGGTTGAGGGGGTGGTAGTGGTGATGGAAGTAGTGGAGGGGGAGTGTTGGTGGTGGTTGAGGGGGTGGTAGTGGTGATAGAAGTGGTGGTTGAGGGAGTGGTGATGTTGGAGGGGGTGGTGGTGGAGGAGGGTGGATGGGTGAGCGGGCATATGTACACATTGGGTAGAGATGGATAGAGACAGAGAGACAGACAGAGAGACAGATGGAGAGAGAGAACAGTCCTTTAAACATACATTGATGGTCAGGTGCGTTCAGGTGAGGTGTAGATGATAGGATCAGAATGATCTAACCTTGGCTAAATTGCTGCAGTGACATTGAACATATTATTTATTCTGGGCTGGTTGTGACTAATGCACATTGTGCACTGCATCTCAGAGCTATGCTGGGCTCTTGAAAACTATTTGCCAAGAAATGGTGCCAATGTATTCGTGAATTATGACAAATTGTGACTAAGTCAACATTGGCATCAGTTTTAACACAGCAACGTCTAAACTAGGCTTAAACTTAAACTAAGTAACTAACATTTTAATTAGCAATTAATGATCACACGGAAGCTATTCCATATTTTTCGTGTGTGCATGTGTGTGAGTGTGAGTATGTTTGTGTGTGTGTATGTATGTCATGACTCTAAAGGAGGTATTGCAATGAATAATTCAACATGATGATATTACCATTGTGCCGCCCAGACTTTTCAGGGCTAAAATAAAAGGCCTGAGGAGTGAGCCGTCACACTGCCGAAAATAGAGAGAGCCGGTATCAACCCTAGCCCCCCCCATAGCCTCCACCATTTGGTAGCCATTCAATAATAGATACAGTAAATGTAGTGTGGTGGCTTCTGAGGACTGCTGGACTGCATTATAGATTATGGGCTGGCGCTGATGGGACACAGAGTAGCGTATGTGTGTATGTGTGTGTGTGTGTCTGTGTGTACCTTCAGTGTGTATGGTTTACAGGGACAAATAACCTAAATACTCATGTATGTAAGGTTTGAGTGTCTTCATATCTTGAACGTTGTTTAAAAGCCTTTATATAAGTTACAAGACACACACAAGACACACACTACAAGGTGTGTGTCTTGGACCTACGTCTATAGACTATACATACTCACTCGACCCAAGCATTTTCACGCAAAACCAACATGCATGCTCAAATGCATGCACCGTGCAACTCTATGTTCGCGTGACGTTCATAAATAAAACCAGTTTTTACTTACACCTTGCTGTGTAACTAAAACACAGCCAAGTGGTTAATTTAAACGCGTTCGTTTTAAGCTCAATGTCAACATCCTGCCCGCTATGATGCAGTTGGAGGTGCACCCATCCATAGGGATAGCAGGTGACACAATATTTGATCATCTCTGGGCTTCATCGATTGTCTTCAACCATATACAATCGTCTCGGTCTATAATGTGCAATATCTTATTTTTGTATGGAAGTATTGTATGAAATTACATCTGTGTACCAATTTAGTACTTCAGAATATGGTTGTACTCTCAAGTTTGTGTGCGGATGTAAATATGTGTGTGCGCGTGTGTGCGCGTGTGTGTGTGTGTGCATGCATCTGTGCATGTGTGTGTTCATGCATGCATTCACTTTCCCTCTAAACTAGGTTTAAACTTAAACTAAGCAACTAACGTTTTAATTAGCAATTAATGATCAAATGGAAGCCTTTTCATATTTTTCGTGGAGAGTGTGTGTGTGTGTTCACTTTGTGTCAGACAGCAGCACAGCAATGAGCATGGTATGTTGTCAGCGTACATGTCGCAACACGCTAAGGAAAGCTTCCTTGTTAAGTACACAGTTAAACGGTGCTAATCCATGACACACATCTGTTAGATTGCCACTGTTCTGGAGAAGCTGTAGTTGGTAATTGGCTTTAAATGTTGTAAAATAGAATAAAAACAGAATGCAGATTTAAAAGATATGCCACCCGGAACTCCAGGGTAGCACGTCCGTGTGCACGTCCCTGCAGTCTAGAAACACCATTTGATATGGGAGAGAAATTCTTGCTTGATGCTTGTTGCTTTGAATCGCTATTAATACTTCATTATAATGCTCCTTATCAGCAAAGAATGAGGAGCCAAACACACACACACACACACACGCCCTTTTCCCACCAGCACGCAAAGCGGACAGCGGAAGTGGACATAAAATCTGCTCCTCAAAAACGTTTTAGATCCGCTCCCATGCTAACAAATGAGCGTGAGCAGACAGCAGAGAATAGAGCCGGTCTAAAAACGGTGTGTGCGCGTCCGCTCACTAACATGGGAGTCGATTGTCAGCATTTTTGGTCTGCTGTCGGCTTTGTGCGCTGCGGGGAAATGGGCTTTGGCGTCACAACATGGAATGTGTGCGTTTGTGCCTTCTTTGTGTTGGCGTGTGTCTTCAGGAGTCAGGAATGGAGAATGGCGCTGGTGGAGGGGGTCGTTATTCTCCTCAAATCATCGCTGTGTCGCTGTTCAGCATGAATCTAGTAGCAAAGTAGTCAGTGTGAGAAATACCCGCAACCGGGGGTCTCCTCTACCTGGTGCTCCAGTGTTATGTCGGAGCAGATTTTTAGGAGCACCTGCAGGATGTAAATAAAATAAAACTGCAATTCAGAGAAAACAGTCTGGAACCTCTCAGTTCATTTTTGACTTCTGAGGGGTGTTATCAAAGGAAGTAGTCCAATATGCCCTTGGACTCAATTGGAAGACCTAAAATCAATAAGAACAACGAACCAGGAAACACATCAGTGTCAACCATCTTGGTTGATTATAAGATATGCCCCCCAATGCTCCCATAGGGCGCTCCACAGCACAGTTATCATAACAAACTTGCCCCATCTTAGATAAGCGGTTGTGATTGGGCCGACCCGGGCCAGGTCTGCTGGAAATGTATCTGAACGGGAGGGGAGCCAGGCGCATATGCCAGAGCAAATAAAACCTGAGCTCGCAGATTCGTCTGGTTCCCAGGCTAGTAAAATCCTACGTTATTGCCAGTTTCCTGTTTCTGACTGTTCCACTCTGCTGGGGACACAAGTTGCGTTCTTTTGGTGACATCAAAGTGGCTTTTCCGAGGCACTTTGACGTCGCAACAAACGTGGCGAGGTGTGTGTGGATGTGTGGAGGTTAAGCTTCTCGGACACTTATACGTTAGGTTTTCTAAACTACACAACATTTGGATTGCAGACCATTTGCAACAGCACCACCCACGGAAGAAGGCCTTACCAGAAGCAACGGGGTATTCAATGGCATCTAAGAGGTAACACCACCAATATATTTCTGCATCCTATTCCTATTTGTGAATAAATGTTTTGCAATTTCAAAAATGAATACTGAAAATATTAAGCATTTAAAACCCCATGCAAACCCCCCGTGTTTCGCATCATGGTAGCAGTGCTCCGTGAGGCCTGGGGCCTGTGCATCTGACGCTGTCTCGTGGTCAGCCAAGCGGCCGTTGCACGTGATGAGGCGTTAGCATGATAAGGCTCTCGTTCCATTTGCACAAGCCGCTCAGCTTTTAATCGGCTGCCTTTGAAGAGGTCTTAAAGAGAACCTAATGACACGGCTGCTCCACTTGCACTAAGCCGGACCACGCTGATTGAAATGACCCGGGGTCGGCTCGTCACTGGCTTGCTGACCTTCTATTATCCATCATTAAGAATCCATGGAGCCCTAATAATCTGTACACACATCCGTTACAAGGCCATGGAGACACACACACACACACACACACACACACACAAATAACCAATCTATGAGCTCAATAATCACTTTACAGGATACTGTGATTGTTTTAAAGTATAGGATGGGGACTTTGAGTGTTTAACCATGATACACGGCGTATAAAAAGACGCAGTGCCTGGAGTTCATATTGGCAGCCGGAGTAACAGAATGACTGACAGTGAGTAATATAAGCTAGAGGGGGAGGGGGGCATGTCTAGGATGCACACACATACACAAACACTTCTATGTCATCATCATCATACAAACACACACACAGTGCCAGTCTCACACACGCATACCGCAAGTCTCTCTCAGGCAGACACACACACACACACACACACACTGTTGCCGTGAGACACGTTGTAATTAAGCATCCAGCGGCGTGTTTCTCCTTGGAGACGGAGCAGTGGAGTTGAGCGAGACCCTCTGTGGGTCTGCCGGGGGTGAGGGGGGGGGTGAAGGAGTAGGAGGTTATGTGCGTGAAGTCGGAGCAATGCGACCCAGTCAGCACTTTTGGTCCTCGTTTGAGATCCGGCAAGACAAACGTTTATCTTAGTCCAAAGTGTGTCTACTCTATGAGGCCAATGTGTTTAAAACCTAACATAGTTAGAATCTTGGGAAAATATGCTTGGGTATATTTCACCCCGTTATGTCAATAACGAAACCCACGCAAACACATCACATGTTTCCTCCCTCTCCCTGTCTGGCTGGTCTCCGGCTGGAGACCAAATTCTAATTGCTGTGTTTGATTTCCTTGGTGCGGCAGAATGCAGAGTGGGCGGGCCTTTCCACCCCGCGCAGGCGGAAAGGAGCATCCATCACTCTATTGATTTGGCTCCATGCAGGTGCACCCTTCCAGCTCAAAGCACCCTCCTTATAGCCTTATTCGTTTTATGACTGTGTGTGTGTGTGTGTGTGTGTGTGTGTCTGTACACTCACCAGACACCCTATCCCTACTTTCAGTGTAATTGATCTCCTGATATATCCGACTGTTGTTAAATATATCAACATTCAAAAGAAAAACAACAAAGCTATTGCTATTGTGACTGGTGTGGGATGTGTGGACCAAAAACAGTGTTATTGTATTTCTTTGTTTAAACCGGCAAGTGCAAATATCCAACATCGTCATATATAAGTCATATATAGCTAACTCTGCTAGTGTTATTAACAGGCCATTTCTCAATACATATAGAATATAAATTCTGGTTTACATTGGTGTTTGTGCAACTAAGATTCATCCATTAAGATTTGTGGGCCAATTCTGGCCCCCAGTATTATGAATGTATAAACTTAGGTATTAGATCACAATGTTTGACATATTTAAATTTGTTCGTTCGACACCCATGTTCAGGCATCTCTACACCCTTGGAGCTGTAGGGAGAGCTCCTGTTTACAGCCTTAAACAACTTCCCTGCTTAGACCATTGAAGTCAGTCCTGAGAGTATTGTATTGCTGACATTAAGAAATGGCGCGGTGGTTTGGTTACTCTTAGGCCTACATGTAATACAGATACATCAAAATCTACGTTGAGATGAAGGATTCACTTTTCAGAGCGCTTGTGCGTTAAACAATTCAGGTTCAAATTCAAAACAAAAGGAACTGAAAAGCTTAGGCATGCAAGAAACCGTGTTGACAACAAGATTACTTTAATAAAATGCTCATATTTAAGTCTATTGATTGCTTAAGCCAACGTAACACATTGCTTTTACTATTACAATCCATTAAACACTCGAGTGCTGTTGCCCTTAAACGCTCCTGAGACCAGAGATGGATGGAAGCCAACATCAAGCTCTTTCTCAGCATACCTCCCAAGATCCTGCAAAGATACTCTTTGTAAACCAATATGTTTAGATCATAACACCCAGGATAATTTACCAAAAACAAATGAGAATACAATGATTTGCATATTGGCCCGAATTCAGATTTTTCAGCTGGCTGAAAGTAGTAATTACACATACATAATTCTAGTAGGGTAAGCCATGCAAAGTAAGCGAACGAAATTCAAAGATTGAAAAAAATGAGTCATTGGTATTCCATACAACAACACACCGTTGAGTCTCTCGTCTCATTTGTCTTGGTTTAGTTTTTAGTTAAAGTTATATTCTACTTGATTACTTTTTGAAGTTAGTGTAGTTAAGTTCTGTCTGCTTTGGGAGTTTAAGTTTGGATGTTACGGACAATACTCTTTGTTTTTTTATATAAATATATATTATATTTGTATCTGGAATCATAACATTCCTATTAAACCCATTAACGGCCTTCTGTACCTCTGAAGATATGGAGACAGGCGAAGACATGATGTTTTCTCTCTTAATCATTTAACTCTCTTATTGTTTAGTTTTTTTACTTAACTTCATTTTCTCAAGATGATTAATGATGTAATGTTCACATTCTTTGCTATATTAAGCTAATAACCAAAAGGTGTAATTATTTTTTGGTTAACCTTGCGAGACATATTTTAATTGCACTTTCTACTAGTATAATTGTGGATGTGACAAATGAATGTTGAAAAAAACCCAGACTGAATGACCTTTACAGGCTTCAGTAAAAAGCAACATGGGCTTAAGTCAAACATATACCAGAACAGTATTAATATTATGATTGATCTGCTACCTTGAGAACACTTTGTTACTGTGACTAGACTGAGGTGAAATAGCAAGGATTAGTGGGATCTCTGGATAATATTTCAACATAAATCAATTATAACACATTGGGTCGTAGGATAAAGCTATTGGGTAATCTCATAAGGAGCTTTCAGTCAACACATTCATTCGGCCTTCTGCTAGGTCTGGCTACTCGCAAAGACAGGAGGGAACGGAAGGTTTGATATGGCAAAGAACTATCCTGTTCACCTTTTAAATCCATTTTGATGTCACTATTTCTTTGTCGTAATGTTGTACTTTACGCTGATATTTGAATGCCCATATTAGATGCAAGTAGACTGACATCACCAGACCCATTCGCAAACGCATATAAGTCTGGAACCTCCCAGTTCATTTTCACTTTCTAAGGGGGGTAATTAACGGATGCAAACCAAAATGCCTCTGGATGCAATTGGATAGAACTACAACCAATCAGAGGAACGAAACGTGTGACACATCAGCAGCAGCCATCTTGGTTGTTTAAGAAAATGCCTCAACGGCGCTCCCATTGGGCGCTCCTCTGTACAGACCCATCTGTTATGAGATAAACGGTCGTGATTGACTCGACCCCGGCCAGGTCTGCTGGAAATCTAACTGAATGGGAGGGGGGCCAGACGCATATGCCAGAACAAATAAAACATGAGCTTGCAGATTCATCTGCTTTCCAGGATAGGAATCATCATGTATTTCTTACCATTCAGTGTTATGTGGTTTGACTACATTATTTTAAACTATTAGATGACGACATCATTATTACACTGCTCAATGCTACGTCACCTTGGTGTAATGAGTCCGAGTTGAGGAGGTCATTTAGCTACCAGAACACACACTCTGCTGGGAATACAAGAGGTGGCCCCCAGGTGATACTGGCAAGTCTCCCAGGGGCCCCACGTGTGCGCTAGGTCACCTATATATTTTGTAGGTGATCTCCTGCCTCCATCCCATCTGGGCCAGAAATTATGTTCAGAAATGTTGATCGGCAGGGTGAAGTCGTTCACACAGAGCTGTTTTGTAGTAACATAGTTATGTAGTATTTATTGATTTACTTATTGATAGACCTTTTTTTTTCGACAACTAAGAATAGCTTCTTATTTACTTTTTTTTCTAAACTGTCACGGATAAAATTCCAACATGGTGTGACACAGCAAAAGGCAAACAAAAAACATCAAATGAGTTACTCACGTCCCCAGCACTTCTTTAAAATCATAATGTTCTTTGATGTCTGTCATCTTCTTCTTCCATCCATTGCCGTCCTCTCCAAGAGGCATCTTATAATGTGGTTGTTCTGCCACCCCAGAACTGCAAAGAGTGAGATGGATCCGAGTCACAGACCTTTATCTTTGTTTTGTGTCCATGAGTTAGCACATAAAAGTAAACCAACGTGTGCCTGATGAAACTGCTTAACAAACTACATTGGAGGGCAAGGGGGTAGAAATAACTAATACCAAATACATTTGGAGCACATAGGGTAAGAATTTAAACACATAATGTGTATGTGATGTTAACTTTTGATGTTTACTTCCCGATAACATTCCAATGTTCCTGATGACAGCCACTCGTTGGTTAGAAATATTTATTTCTGCATTTGAAAATGTTTGATTAATAGGCCTAGCTGAACAATATGCCAGGTTAAAACATAGACATATAACATAAACATCTGTTTTTGCCCACAGGGAAGTTGAAAATAAGATTATCTTATATGTAGCATGGCTTTCAACAAATAGTACACGCATCCGTTTAGTAAACCAGTTCATATTAAATTAGGCTATAGTCTCAAGATTGAAGTTGTCGCATTTGTATAGGTTACAATTACAATATCGGCCAACATTATGGGCCAGTAGAGAACAAAAACTCGACTTCAAATAAATCGTTTTGCAAGGGCATCGCTGAGTTGATGATTTGACCCACACAACATTTCGTATTGTGCAAGCGTCTTGCACCTCTGGTTAAAGTATAGACTAGCCAGGCGTGCCTTTGTGATTTTGGAAATAGCCGATGTAAATTCGTAGCCTACTCCGATTGTAATTCATAAGCACGTAGAGGCTTGCCCGTCAGTGCAATGTGCGATGCCCGAGAGGTTGTGTACAGCGTGCAGGGATGCTGCCGCTATGATCTTCCCTCCAGGAGGACAAGCATACAGAACGGGCGATGAGGGGATTCTTCCTAATGCAAAGCAGCCGGTGTATATATGTACAGAAAAAAAATACATAACGTTTCCAAACACAAACATACCTTTATGACGATCTGTCAAACGTTTTGGTCCGCTTCCCTCTGATCTGCGTTGTGGTGCTGTGTGGTGGTTGGTGTGCTAGTGGTGCGCAGCACTTGATAGGTGCAGATCTTCTTTTTCTTTTTTTTTTTGACGTCAGGGAAATCGTACGTCCACAAGTTTAGCGCAATCTAAAAAAAAAAAAAAATCAGCAGCCCCAAATCACGATGCCACCACCACCACCCCCAGTCACCCAATCATTAGCCAAGTGTAGAGGTCCACTGGGCTGGTCTCTGTAGATGTGTGTCTTTGGAAAAGGGAGAGACTTATAGTAGGCCAACCTACGTGGTCTAGGATTGGGAGGCAGCATCGTCTATTATGTAACACAGATAATGACTTTTAATATTATAATCGCTAATGTTTTCGACTGGGTAATTGCTCATTTGATTTAAAAGATGCAATATCTGATCTATCATATTTATCTATCATATCATAGCATATTTTATGAGAATAGACGTAGCAACAGAAGAGGAGCCTGTGGGAAGTGTGTCAGTGTGTGTGTGTGTGTGTGTGTGTGTGTGTGTGTGTGTGTGTGTGTGTGTGTGTGTGTGTGTGTGTGTGTGTCTGTCTGTCTGTCTGTCTGTCTGTCTGTCTGTCTGTCTGTCTGTCTGTCTGTCTGTCTATCTTCCTCTCTATATAGCTCTCTCTATCTATATTTATCTAAATGTTGCCTACCTTTGCATCTTAATTAACTTGACTTGGTGACTTCATCAATTTAAATATCCAATTCACCTATTCATTTAAAGACGTCAGTGGCCTATTTAATTATCACAAACGTTAAAGTGTATTTTAATTGCTTGTTTCCTTAACTTGGATACGTTTCAAGTGTGAATGAGAACAATAGGTTATTGTACGCTTATCCCAAGTAAGTCAGCCTTCTCCAACACTGTCCAATAACCAATCATTTAATTATTTATATGGGAAAAATGTTTGAGGGGCACTACCTACTCTGCACTGAAGATGGCAGTATGTAATTCCGTCGATTGCAGCTCGCTGCCTTAGCGAAAACAGAATCACAACTTCCGGACAGGACTTTTCAAACCAAGCTAGCTAGCTAGTTTAGCATCCTGACTAAGGAAATATAGCGCATATTGCTCTTTATCAGGTAAGAATTGTTATTGAATTAAATTATTTTGTTTATTTACCACAACTGTGTTTGATATAAAGCTTTTATAAAAGAAAAGTGATAAGGCTGAGAAGGAAATACCCAAACGTTATGCGCTAGTCCATTCTTTGTTCCACTTGCCATGATAATGCTAATGTTAGCAATGCCATTGATCATTTAAGTTAAGACTTCCATTGAATGATGTATCAAAAAACGATATGCATGTGTTTTTCTATCTGTAGTTAAATCTTCATATGTTCTAAGAGGTCCAAATGAAGAGATCCCTTCATGCCACTCTTGTATGTAGCCTGCAGGTTAGCTGGGTTGTACACCAGCCAGCTGTTTCAATGAACTCCAAGAGGAGAAGAGCAACCTCCCCATCCAGCAGTGTGAGCGGCGGGGGCGATTTGGATGATGCCTCCTCCACGCCTGGAAGTGGTAGAAAAAGAAGAAGGACTTCTAATATCCCTACTGTAGACCCGGTACATGAGCCACATATTTTCTCTGTTCCACGTCATTCATGTTATGTATTTTGGCATTTGGTTGAATTCATAGTTGTTCTTGACATTTGAGTTACTAACTTTATTTGTTTGATTATCCCAACCTCCACCCAGATTTCTGTATGCAACGAGCTGTTTAACACCATCAGGGACTACAAGGATGACCAAGGAAGGCAGCTTTGTGAATTCTTCCTCAGGGTTCCGAAGAGAAGGTACATTTTTATTCTATAAGTCGGACACACACACACACACACACACACACACACACACACACACACACACACACACACACACACACCACATTTGTAGAACTACATAACTGCTTATTAGATCTATACCGTGCTTAAATGGGCCCCTTTTATTGTCTTAAATAGATCCAATGGTTACTTCATATTCAGCATTATTTATAAAAATAAAATTTTCATTTTGTGTTTAATTCAAGGGTAATTCATTCCTGTGGTCCTGTTGTATTTTAGGAATCAACCAGACTATTATGAGGTGGTTTCCCAGCCTATCGATATGGCAAAAATCCAACAGAAACTTAAACTGGAGGACTACCAAGAGGTGGATCATCTCACCGCCGATTTCCAGCTCCTGTTTAATAACGCCAAATCGTACTACAAGGTAGAATGACGCTGTACTTTTAAACTAATAGACAATAATAACATTTATAAACATTGTATTATGTTCTGGAAGACAACCCACTCTCCCTGTGTGTTCTCACCCGTGCAGGTGGAGAGTGAGGAGTACCGCGCCGCCTGCAGGCTGTGGATGATGTACGTCCAGACCAGGAATGAGTTTGTGCAGCCCGGAGACGGGGACGACGACGATGACGATGACTTGCTCGACAACACAGGACTCTCGACCGAGGACGAGGTAGGAAAGATCGTAGTCCACGGTGTGATAGGCCGATATTGGCCTATCAGAGATATATATCCGCGTATATGTTTGCCAATATGAAAACTTTAGAAATGGTGTAGATTTATAAATGTAATTACCTCTTTGTAAACCTTTAAATGAACCTCTTAATGCTTTAATAGAGCACATCAGTAACTCCTCCCCATACAGTTAATTGGTTTCTGTAGCGCAGGATTTTAATGTGAATTTGCTATGGCCTGAAGGATTACTGGAGGGTGAGCAGCAAATCGCAAACAGTCGTTATATCTATATTTTGAATATCGGCCGATAATCTTTTACTCCCTAATATCGGTAACGGCATCGGCATTGCCCCCTAAAATCCAGTATTGGTCGGGCTCTAGTATTTCCTATACATTCTTGCAGATCTTAATTCATGATTTTCGTGTTTATATGAACAGAAATCACAATAAATTGCTGTCTTGATGGTATCGCAAGTAATGAAGCCTGACATTATGTAGTGATTCATATAATCTTGTGAGATTGTATTGTACAGTGTTTTAGATGAATGTGTCATGTCTTCTTTGCATCCTAAATGATCAATCTATTCATAGTCGTGAACATGAGCTCCATGTTTCTCTCCCAGACACCGACTGCCTGTCTGAAGGAGACTCTGGAGCAGCTTCTGGAGGCTGTGGTGTCTCACGCAGACACCTCAGGACGAGTCATCAGTGAACTCTTCCAGAAACTTCCTTCCAAAGTGGTGAGTTCCTCAGCATTTCCCTATGTTAACAGCTACTCTAGTTTTCTGAAGTTGGCTTTTTCTAAATCCCTCGTGGTCTCATTTAGAGAATCGTTCTGTGCTGCACTATGGATTTTATAACACCAATATTTCTTTCTTTTTCACTAGCATTATCCAGACTACTATGCAGTTATAAAGGAGCCCATTGATCTGCGAGCGATTGCTCAGAGAATACAGGTAGTCAACGGAGTTGCTTCTAATTCCCAGTGACATTTTGACGTATTGCCATGATTGCAGATTCCTCCCGTCTGATATAACAAAAGTCCATGAAGCGATGCACTTCAACTCTGTTAATGCAGGGATGATCATTATAAATAGCATTAGGTGAAGAATTACACCACCTCTAGTGATATTTTTGATTTGTACTTCAACGTTATATTCTTTGCTAATTCATTACACTTCCGTAGATTGGATACTATAAAAGCGTCAATGCTATGGCCAAGGACATTGACCTACTTGCCAAAAATGCCAAAACTTACAATGAACCCGGATCTCAGGTCTTTAAGGTAAATCCAGTTCAGTTCAGTTTTTTTCTTCTTGTCTCAGTCTCTTTTTTACATTTCATTCTTAAATATTTATGGAGGAGGATTTAAAGCTTAAAGCAGGCATTTCCTTCTTCAAGCTACCTTCATATTTAACCCCTTAAAACATTTTGCATCTCTCCACCTAGGATGCTAACGCCATCAAGAAAGTCTTCGTCCAGCGGAAGACGGAACTTGAACATGCTGAGCCTACAAAATCAAGCGTTCGCATCAGGTATTCTACCCACAGAGAACATAATCAATGACCTTTAATCTCCGTTGAGACGTGTCCTCATGTGTTGCGTGTGCTGCTTCTCTGCACTACTAAGAAACCGCAGGTCGGCCCAGAGCGACCGTCACTCCGGTGTCAGCGTGTCCCTCCAGTATGGCTCGGAGAGTGAGGACGACCCCGTGCTCGCTGGTAAAAACGGTTTTTCTGAATGAGTCATTCGATCCAGATGGAAAGCCCCCACTGGCCTGAGTAAAAACTAAAGAGCGAAACCTCGTTGTGACAGGCCCCGTGCGCTATGATGACCCGGACCTGGAGGGGGAGGGCCTGGGCTCTGGCGGAGACCGGAGCCACCCGGTCTTCCAGCTCTACGACGCGGTGCGGCGCTGCCGCAACAACCAGGGCCAGCTGCTCTCGGAGCCCTTCATGCAGCTGCCCTCCCGCAGAGAGTATCCCGACTACTTCCAGCAGATCAAGCAGCCCATCTCCCTGCAGCAGATCAGGCAAGCGCCGGGACACTCTATGGGTGACTGTGGATGTGCCGTCGGGGGCGGCGGTGTCATCAATGAGACACGCGGGGGAGTCTAGGTGGGTGAATAAGTAGTAAACCGTTTCTCTCCGCAGGGAGAAGATGAAGCAGGGCGAGTACGAGAGCGTGGAGCAGATGGAGGCGGACCTGAATCTGATGCTGGAGAACGCCAAGCGCTACAACATGCCCACCTCGGGCATCTACAAGCGCGCCCTCAGATTGCAGCAGATCCTCCAGGTGCTTACCGTCTCCAGCTACTCCTGTGTGATGCTAATTGTCCATATGTGTTGTTGTACCATGTTTACCTTTAATCTGTGGTTGTGCTTTCAGTTGAAGAAGAGGGATGTCCTGAGGAGGGATGACGACGACGGGGACAGTATTCTGTCCTCTGACGCTGGGAGCACCAAGAGGAAAAGGTACACAGCCTTTCAAAATTGAAGCATAAACTGATTAGGGGTTCCCAGCACACATAAAATTGCTGTGTTTTTGTGTATTACATTCACATATTAATTCCTTCCGGTGGGCGTTTGGTTTTTACTTCCATGCTAAGAAACGAACCAACAGCGTCCTAAGAAGCTGTGGATAAAAGTAACGTCCTCCTATCTTACTCTGTTCCAGCCATAAGAAGAACATCAGGAAGAACCGCATGAAGGCACTGTTCAGCGCCGTGATCGACGCCAAGGAGGTGGGCACGGGGCGGCGTCTGTGTGAGCTCTTCATGGTCAAGCCCTTCAAGAAGGACTACCCCGACTACTACAAGGTGATCCAGGAGCCCATGGACCTGAAGACCATCGAGCACAACATCCGCTGTGAGCGCTACGCTAACGAGGACGCCCTGCTGGTGGACATGAAGCTGATGTTCCGCAACGCCCGCCATTACAACGAGGAGGGCTCTCAGGTGAGCACGGCGGCCATGCTTTTTTTGTCTGCTTTTGTCGGCGGGGGAAATCAATGGACTTTCTGACCTTTTTTCTTTTGTGTGTGTGTTTGCATTCATAGGTTTACAACGATTCAGACGTCCTGGAGAAGATTTTGAAAGAAAAGCACAAGGAGATGGGGTCTCCCCCCGAAGAGGAGGACGTGGGCTCACCTAAACTCAAGCTGAGTACGTTCATCACTTTTTATTTAGCATTGAGGTCAACATTGTGTCATTCTGTAGTGCAGGGAAATTCATATGTCAAGGCATGTTAGCAAGAAAAAGACTCTAAAGTAGCAGAGGTAGTCTAGGTATAAATACGCGGTGTATCAAGTGTGCAGGTAAATATTAGCAGGTGCCGCCCGTTAAGGGTCTCAGCGTCAGTTCCGCAGCGCTTTCCTCATCTCCGTCATCTCTCCTGCGCAGGAAAGACTGGCGTCTCCCCCAAGAAGTCCAAGTACCTCACCCCGCTGCAGCAGCGGCTCACTGAGCTCTATGACGCCGTGCGCAACTTCACGGACCGCCGCGGCCGCCGCCTCAGCACCATCTTCCTGCGCCTGCCGTCGCGCGCCGAGCTGCCAGACTACTACGCCACCATCAAGCGGCCCATCGACATGGAGCGCCTGCGCAGCCACATGCTGGCCGGCCGCTACCAGGACGTGGAGGCCATGGTGGAGGAGTTTGCGCTCATGTTCAACAACGCGTGCACCTACAACGAGCCCGAGTCCCTGATCTACCGGGACGCCCTGGTGCTGCACCGCGTGCTGCTGGAGACCCGGCGCCAGCAGGAGGGCAGCGAGGACTCGGGCGCCCCGCCGCTGATCCCTCTGGTGCGCGAGCTGATCCGCAACCTGTTTGTGTCGGTGCTGGGCCATCAGGACGAGGAGGGCCGCTGCTACAGCGACTCCCTGGCCGAGATCCCCGCCGTGGACCCGGCGGCGCCCGAGAAGCCCGCGGTTAACTTCGAGGTGATCCGGGCCAACGTGGAGCGCGGGCGCTATCACCGGTTGGACGTCTTCCAGGAGCACATGTTTGAGGTGCTGGAGAAGGCTCGCAGGCTGCACAGGTAGGGAGACCCATACGCTAGAATAGACACCCTCCTACATTTGCATTTACATCCAGTTCCAAATGTATACAAACACTGTTAATCTTACAAAGCAGATTTAAATTGTGAAGGCCTTGAATAAGACTCTTCAAACATCCAAAGCGACTTACAATTTAAGTGAGAATAGTACAAAACATTCATAGTGCCGCTGAGTTTCCAAAACAACCGGTCGGAGTGCATAGTCGCTATAGGATTGGAGAGTATGGATATTATAAGAGGAGCTTCTAACTGGAGCTTTGTTTTTAATGCTTATGGTCAGTGACAGATCATTTAAACCTGTGCACAACTTGCAACAAAACAGGCTCCATCATGGCAACACAGCATGGGAACCAATGCAGAGGGAGACGTTGACATCCTGAATGAAGCGTGTATTTCTTGTATTCATTCGTAGACCGATTCGGAGGCCTTCGAGGATGCAGTGGAACTGCAGCAGTTCTTTGTCAAGATCCGAGATGAGCTGTGCAAGAACGGAGAGATCCTCATGTCCCCAGCGCTGAACTACACGTCCAAACACCTGCACAGCGACATAGACCAGGAGAAGCGGGAGAAGATTCCCCAGGAGTTTGAGGAGGACAAACAGAAGCGGGAAGAGGAGAGCAAAGGTATGGCTGAGTTTATGAGTGCGCTCACTTGCTACCTTCTTATAGGATGCTTATAAATTATTTTGGGTCCGGGCACAATGTAGCAGTACCGGTAGAGTACTTTACTTACCTGACACGTGTTAGAAGGAGGGGGGGTCACAATTGCCCTAATAAAGTGGGAGAGACTGAGTTTATATAGAAAACTGAAAAATAATATTCTTATGATTGCGGCTGTAAGGTCGTTGAATTGAGGCCACTGAATAGGGGGTGCCTACTTTTCTGGATGTTCACTTGTTTTGTATTTTTTTTACTTTTTAAACCAGCACAAGCGTGCTGGTTTGGGTGCTAAGACTTTATATATGAAGACATAACTTTTTTTTATTAAATGAAGTGGTCCTCCTTCCCTCTCCATCTTCTCCGCCCAGACGCCGATAAATCCGGAGAGCCGCCGGCCGAGGCGTGGCAGTCGAACCCGGAGCGCACCTACAGCCAGGACTGCAGCTTCGAGAACAGCACGTACCGCGTTGGGGACTTTGTGTATGTGCAGCCCTCCGAGGCCAACCACAAGCCCCACATCGTCAGCATCGAACGTCTGTGGCAAGACCAAGCAGGTTAGCCCCGCGCCCTTCCTGTCGTCGCCTCCCCTCTGCCCGACAACACGGCTGTAACGGTGGCGTTGTCTTACGTGTTTCTTTTGTGTCGGTGCGACTAGGTGAGAAGTGGCTGTACGGCTGCTGGTTCTACAGGCCCAGCGAGACCTTCCACCTGGCCACGCGCAAGTTCCTGGAGAAGGAGGTGTTCAAGAGCGACTACTATAACAAGGTTCCCATCAGCAGAGTCCGGGGCAAGTGTATGGTCATGTTTGTCAAGGTAAGAGTTTCAATTTCAATTTTATTTCATTGTTATTTGTATAGCCCTTAATCATAGTTACAGTCTCAAAGGGCTTAACAGGCCATATATTTATGACACCCCCCTAGCCCCCTAGGACAAGAAATAACTCCCTTAATTAGCAAGGAAGATATCTTGAGAAGGAATGCAGAGATTCCCTCCTTCCAGGGATGGTTAGGAGTGCAATGGGTGCCATAATGACATACATACAAGCAAACATTTTCAAGATGTTGTTGAAGAAGCCATAGGTGTATATTAATGTTTTTTGGGGGGGGAAAGGAGTGGCTGATATTGAACAGGGATGGGATTGTGTCCTACAAAAAGTATTTGGCTTGGATCCACAGTTCATCCGTAGGCATCCTTGGCCAAAGATGCCATGACATCATGCATCTTAATTTGCCGCGAGTTGCTCTGCAAAGAACCGTCTCCTAAATGAATAAATAGTGACTCACAGAACACCCCCCCCCCCCTCCCCATCCCATGTGCCGTCAGGATTACTTCAAGCTCCACCCCGAGGGCTACCGGGCCGAGGACGTGTACATCTGCGAGTCCCGCTACACGGCGCGCAACAAGTCCTTCAAGAAGATCAAGGTGTGGGCCATGCCGGTGACCTCGGTGCGGCTGTCCCAGCGCGACACGCTCCTGCCCGTGGTGCGCGTGGCCTCCATGTTTGCCAAGCCCCACCAGGAGAGGGCGCTGACGGATGTGTCCGACACAGACACCGGCGGCTTCGTGGACAAGGTGAGGAATAGGAGGAGGGACCAGGGTGTCAACGGTTCATGACACGCCCTCAGAATTAGATTAAGATGACATCAAAAGTGTAATTCGGTTAGCCTTTATTTCAGCCCAGTTGTGTCCTAATGTGTGCGTATGTGATGTGTTTGTGTGTGCGTGTGTGTGTGTGTGTGTTAAGGAGCGGGAGGACGTCCCAGTGGAAATGACCGGGGCGGAGCCCGGCTGCCACTACTACGACCAGCTGTGCTACAAGAACATGTGGCTGAAGGTCGGGGACTGTGTCTACATCCAGTCCCACGGTCTGTCCAAACCCCGCGTGGCCAGGTGAGTGCTGGACACCAGTCGCTACAACATGACCCATTTGGAGTCAATAGGACCCGGTACATGTTAGGTTAGGTTACATGTTAGCCCATCGCTGCAAACGGCTCATCAGCACGACCGCCTTGCAGGATAGAGAAGCTGTGGGTGCAGAACGGAACCACCTTTTTCTTCGGACCCATCTTCATCCATCCTGAGGAAACGGCCCACGAGCCCACCAAGATGTTCTACAAGAAGGAGGTGTTCCTCAGCAACCTGGAGGAGACCCTGCCCATGACCTGTGTTCTTGGTACAACCCCACACACACACACACACACACACACACACACACACACACACACACACACACACACACACACACACACACACACACACACACACACACACACACACACACACACACACACACACACACACACACACACACACACACACACACACTTCCCACAGGCTCCTCTTCTGTTGCTACGTCTATTCTCATAAAATATGCAGCCAAACAAAAATGTCATAGAATAATTAGCCTAACATTTTCCAGTGTAATTTTGAATTTAATTCGGATGATTAATTAATTGTGCTTTTACCAGGTATTTCTTTCTATTGCACTTTTATTACGTTGAACTCGCTGCTTGACTGCCTTGTGTGCGCCCCGTACCGTCTCCCCAGGCAAATGCATGGTGGCCTCCTTCAAGGACTACCTGTCCTGCCGGCCCACCGAGGTCCCCGAGGAGGACGTGCTGCTGTGCGAGAGCCGCTACATCGAGACGGAGAGGCAGATAAAGAAATTCAAGGGCCTGAAGCGCTTCTCGCTCTCTGCTAAGGTGGTGGAGGACGAGACCTACTATTTCAGGTCCGTCTGGTTTTACGGCTAGCTCCATGGTTTATACACCGCTACGGCTGTCCACATTCAAAGCTCTCTGCTTTACACCCACACCCACTCACTCAGTCACTCACACACTCACTCTCCCACTCACTCAGGCACTCACTCTCCCACTCACTCATCCACCGACTCGCACTCACTCACTCACTCACTCACTCACTCACTCACGCACTCACTCACGCACGCACACACTCACTCACCGACTCACTCACTCACTCATTCATTCTCTCCTGGTGGTCCTCAGGAAGCTGGTCGTGCCCCAGAAGGAGGCGTCTCCGCTATTGAACAAGAAGATTGAGGAGCTGGAGCTCAAGCTGGCCGACGTAGAGGACGGAGACGAGGACATGGAGGACCTGGACGATGACGAGGAGGCCCCGGCCACGCCCTCCATGCCCCAGATGCAGACCCCCATGACGGTCGACCTGGACGCCACCCCATACACGCCCTCCCAGGTCTGGTCCTGCAACATAGACTAGAGAGATGGGGGATAGAGAGATGGGGACAACGTGTCCGCGGCCGTCCAATGTCCGTGGCACATTGAGGGCGCGTGTTGAATTGCCGCCTTCCACTTGTCTGTGGCCAGAACACATTCATATTAAATTCTTAATTCATTTTTGTATGAAATATAACGGTCAACCAAGACCTTGTAAAATACGTAAGATGAAGTAGTCACTAGATCCTGTCTGAACAAGGGAAAGAAAGTATTGGCTTTATATTACGAGAATGAAATGATATTTCTTCCCAACTTAGAATCTCTAACTTAGAATGGTGGCGGGTCGCTCTAATCACTCGGGGGTTCAAGTACTGCGAGCTAACCCTAGAGGAACTACATGTTTGTCTCTTCAGCCCGAGAGCACAAAATGTAAATACTTTATGCATCATAGCCTTTACCACCAAACCTTTACCTCTTAAAGGGACCCACATTTACCACCAGGTGTCCGGCTTATTAGCCATTACATTCTCGCTCAAACTCTGTCCGCTGGTGACATCACAAGTGGGTAGTATTCACACAGATGTATAATGGGTAAAATAGGGGCCCCTTGCCTAAACCTTAACTGACATACACACCTTCTACTCATCCGCGGGAAGGTCTTTACTCAACTGTGTTTGTTTTGCAAAGCAGTCCACTCCTAAGATAAAGGGCATGTCCAAGAAGGAAGGGGCCAAGAGGAAGATCAACATGAGCGGCTACATCCTGTTCAGCAGCGAGATGCGGGCCGTCATCAAGGCCCAACACCCAGACTTCTCCTTTGGGGAGCTGAGCCGCCTGGTGGGCACCGAGTGGAGGAACCTGGAGGCCACCAAGAAGGCAGAATATGAAGGTGAGGAGGGGGATGGCGATTGCATGGCAACCACCCTCAATAATGTGCTTGAGAAGCGGTTGCCAGATTAGCTTTTGGATGACCAATTATTTTTTTTAATGTTTATATTTAAATTGTTAATAATTGAAATAATAATCATCAAATATAAATTATTCCACCCCATATTAAAATTATTTAATGGTAATGTTATATATATATATTTATTATATTTTAATTTGTATTACAGTTGATGTTGCGGCGCTACTACGGTCCTAATGGGACTGGTGGTTAGCCAACAACAGTCCATTAGTTAACTGGAAATCTGTTGGCCGTGGTCCAAATCTGGATTATGTTGTGTGGATTTAAAGACCTATTGAAGTCAACATATGAATTGTGTGTGTGTTTCAGAGCGGGCCGCCAAGGTGGTGGAGCAGCAGGAGCGAGAGAGGGCTCGGCAGCAGGCTTCCCCTAGAGCAGGTACCCCAGTAGGGGCACTGGTGGGGGTGGTGCCCTCGCCCAGCACTATGGGAATGATAAACCAGACCATGCCGCCTGTGTCAGGTAAACCCGCTCACAAGAGTGACACGCCAGAGTGCTGCTGCTGGGTCATGAGCCTGGACTGTTTTAACAACAAAACAACCACGACCGAAACCCCCCCCCCCCCCCCCCCTCCCCTCCTAATAGTCTGACCATTGTGTTACTCTCTCCACACCGCTTTGTGGAAGTTATACTCCAGCTTCTTTTCGCTGGTGTGCGTTATTGTTCAAACACGAGCATCGCGTGCTTCATACGTTGACGCTGCATGACATCAGTTGCATGACGTCTCCTCGGAGGCCGTGTGTGACTGTCCGTTAACCTTCACGCAGGCGTTCCGCCGACTAACCTCTCCGCCACGTTTGCTGTTGTTGGTAGCGCCGCATGTTAGCATGTCATCCTACATTCTAGACGCATGTCACTTATGCATGGCTGTTTGTTGTTGTCCTCTCCTCACCCCTCACCCCCCCCTCGAAGGCATGATGGGAGCTTACGGCCCACCGTACATGCCCATGCAGGGCCCCCACGAGGGCTTGTTGAGCGTGGCTCCCATGCCACCTCTTCACCTGGGGGGGCCCCCACTGGCTGCCCATCATCTCCAGCAAGGCATGCACTATCCCGGCATGCCTCACCCGGGTAAGGAGCCCTGTTCCCGGCCACACATGCTGCTCAGTTCCCCTCGGTTTAGTCTCTCCTGCTGGAGGGGTTTACCTGCTCCGCAGTGCTCTACCGGGATCTTCAGGGTCACAAGCTCCGTGAGCCGTCCAGGCCTTTATGCCCAATACTCACCTTCTCATCCTCGTTTTTTCCACATTAAAACGCCCTTCAGGCCTTATTTACAGAGCAGAAAACGTGGTCAACCACTAACCCTACTCACACATCTCTCTTTGTGCTGTGTATTAACACACATTTTTTTATTCCTTTTTAAAATGGTCTCAGTAGCACGAGGTACATGCTAATGATGAGGAACTGGATTGATGTTTCTAACAGGTATGATGGCTCCAGGGATGAACGGCATGGCAGGAAGCCCTACACCTGGAACCCACTTCATGCAGCAGGTACACATCCCCACAAAATACACAGGGTTATTATTAGGAATTAGTTACGACTACGGAAACATTGATGGTGTATTTAGTTGACATCAGCTGGCATATCCATGTGTTGAATGGTGTCTGCGTGTTTAATTGTGTGTTGAATTAAACACTAATTAGGAAGTCTTTGAGGTTACTTTCTATGTAAATAATATATCACTTGGTTATATTCTGTTGTTTGTCTACCCCTTTGGTTATTTCTGTGTATGGTGGAAATTAGTGTATTGCATTTACTAGTTCAGAAAGATGCATAATATTGTGGACACAGATTATAGCCCAATCCCATTTCTTATTTTTACCCCTACCCCTCTTTTTTGAGTGTCCCTCGCTTTTCGACTTTCCCCTCGGAACAGAGTTACAAGGGTTAGTAGTTGAAAAATTCCCCTGTGAAATGGGACAACCCTTCAAGACCCTGCTATGTTAGCAGTAGTCAGCGATGGCATTTACGTAGACACGCAACAAGTTTGTAGCTGGATATTTCGAATCTCACAATGCCGTCTTCAGCTGTTGTGATATCTGTTGCGTGGGCTATAGGCATCCTTTTGCGGTTGTCATCAGCAAATTGCCTCCCTGCTATGGCAGTAGTGGTATTATCACAATGACATTTGCCATTTTTCTGATTGAGATAGGAAAGCATGAACGCTCGCAAATCATTCACAACTTATACGTTTCACAAGTCATGAACAAGTCATAAATAAAAAACAACACTGCTTCATTACCAGGCCACTTCATGACAGAATAGTGGTGCTCTGTAGGCTAGCAACCTGTGCTCCTAACCTGCCAGTCTGCACTGATATTAGAGGAGCGGTAACAAGTGCAGCGACTTAGCTGCTGGACTTCGGGCATCCTATGCCATCAAAGGGAGTTAATGCAATCAGCACACTAGCGATTTTTTTGTTATGCTTGTTAATTGTCTATAATACATTTGTAGTTTTGTTGTTTCTTGTGCAGTGTTCGCCACAATCTCGCCGATGAGTCGCAAGGATTTCTGAGATTTCTTATGACACTAGCTTTAACAGTATTAAGTCAGTGACAGGTGTATTTAATACTGTTATTATGGATGCTAATAACATACATGACCGTTGTTGTTTCCAGGCTGGAATGTACAGCCCTGGTCCTCAAGCTCCTCCCCCATACCCCGGACAGCCTGGCCAGCCCGCCAACCCCCTGTTTGTAGCCCCCCCACCCAAGACCCAGAGGGTCCTCCACTCTGAAGCCTACCTCAAGTACATCGAGGGGCTGAATTCAGATAGCGGCACTGTGAGCAAGTGGGACCAGACACTCAAAGGTGCGATTCCCCACCCCCCCTGCTTACTTCATTGTTACTTTCCATGCTTGTGCTGAAGTGACAAGAGTATTTGTATCTGAATTTGTGTGTATGGTTCGCCCAACAGCCCAAAGACGGGACGCCCACCTGACCAAAGAGCAGGAGAGCCATCTGCCCAGCCACTGGCTGAAGAGCAAAGGAGCCCATCGGACCATGGCGGACGCGCTGTGGCGTCTCCGGGAGCTCATGCTAAGGGACTCGCTGAACATCCGCCAGGCATATAACCTGTAGAAACACTGAGACCACTTGTACAACCGCTTCCTCACTGTTCTTAACATGACACAAACTCTAGCACCAGTAATAATACAACCATAGAGGCAATATTTTATGATGAATTATTCAATCATGGATTTTTATATTTATTAGCAGCATAAGCTTGATGTACCGGTAGTTTATGTGTTGTTTTTTCAAGTATTTTTTAAACCATGGGAGAATTTGTCTTCAAAATATGTTTTGGTTTATGGACACTGACAAAATAAAATTGTTCGTGCTGTAAATATTGAGTCACTTTGTGGCTTTATAATCTGTAGTCTATGTCGGATGTACTTCCTTTTGTTCGATGTCACTTCCTGAGGAGGAAATCGGGATCGGGCCATTCTCTTTAGTGTTTGCCTTGTCTACCTTCTTTCCACAACATAACGGCCAGAATTTTGTATACAAAATTCTACAGGTCGCTTCGTTCAAGCAAGACCTAACAAAACGCAAAACATTACGCCAGCCACATCGCCTATGGATTAACCAAGAACTCGACGAGAAAAGAGCCGAGGTCAGGTTTGTTTTCAGCAGGTGTTACTTACTGGAGTGTAGCTAGCAGCATTACACACCAGTCCCATGTAATCGTGGTTTACAATATTACATGCGATGGAACTACATTATTAACCACCCTCTTGTAAAGCCGTCCGTGCAGTATGGTCAACGTTACCATCGGATTGAGTTGACAAGCACTCTTTCCTCCGTAGAGCCTGCAGACTGGCTCCATGTGTGCTGGTGGTGGTTGATCCACCTTCGGCCTTAGGGTGAATAATACAGTTATCCTAAGAAAATACTAATTCCTTGTAGTTGGATCGATTGACATGCATTTAGTTATACGATCACACATTAGCACACGTGAGTATGTTAGTGCCATGGCCGTTTTCTAAAATAAGCCCGTTTGGACGCTAGCTGGTGTGCACACCGGTTCGCATTAGAAAAACAATCCACTTATTGCAATAATCATTGGATGCAAGTAGTAGGACTTTTTGTTCACCAATACCAGTTACGTTTATAGTGCGGGTAGACTTGCAATGGGCCTGCTAAAAGTCGACATTACGTTTACTATTGTATACCACATTCATTGTCTCCTTCTGTGGTGGCTAGCTAGCGTTGATGCTAACGTTGGTTCTTCCAAGTACATGTCATCTTCAGTTGGTGCACAGATGAGTTGTGTTCTGTGCTCTCTGCACAAATGAGGTGTGTTCTGTGCTCTCTGCACAAATGAGGTGTGTTCTGTGCTCTCTGCACGGATGAGGTGTGTTCTGTGCTTTCTGCACGGATGAGGTGTGTTCTGTGCTCTCAGCAGTAGCATACATTTGTGCTCTTTCATCAAATCTGATTCACAATTTGTAAGTTCCCACTGTCATCCTTCGGTTTTAAATATGGCTTCCCAATAGTATACAAAGTTGGAACCGAGCAGGTCTTTAGAAAATCCAAGTACTTCGCCGTTCTATATAGATCTATTAAAACTGTAGCTTTAATACAACTACCAAGCACTCCAACCCACTTTCTATGTAAACATTGCTGAATGTTTACATTAAGTACACCAACTGACTCATGTCATATTCGAGCATTGTCACACGATTTATATTCTAACTGTGCATTTAACTAAACACATGATTAAACCAAAACATTGACATGTTTCACAACTCTTACTTAACACAGAGAGGTGAATAAACGATCACGTCATTAAGTACACCAAGAGGGTCATATTGGCGTCCCAGTTGCTACTGTAGGAACTGATAAATGTTTCTTTTTTTTAGGGCAGAGCCTTGCAGTTAGAGCTGCACGATCAACAACACATCATTCTACTCGTCACTTCACTCCAGTAGCCCTACTCTTAAATCAAGCCTTGTATAATTCAATCAACCCACACCATAAGTGAAGATGTCCCAGATCCAGTACCAGTGTCTGGGTAACCCCATGCCTGCTGCTGCTGCTGCTGCTGTCACCCCATTACACCTGGCCCCGCCCATGCCTGGGTACAGCATCCCCTGTGCTTCCGCCACCCTGCCCAGCGAGAACGCAAGCCAGCCCAGCCGAAGCTCCGCCCTCCCTTCGGGCTCCGTCACTCCCTTCGCCCCCACCACAGGTTCGTCTCTCTTAAATCTATTGTTTCTGTTTGTTAATGAGAATGAAGTTGCCATGCTTTTTTTGCCTCCTCCCTGCTTTGTCTACAGTGACGTTGTTTTGATTCACCGACTATTTGATTGGTTAACACTTTTGGCTTTAATGATTACATGAAGTCATTTAAATGCAAAGCGCAGGGGGAAGTAGTGCATGTCATGACTACAATGCATTTCTTCAAGTAAAGTTATTTTTGCTGTTGTTTTGTGCTTTGAAGAATCTAACATGGCAAACCCTAAAGAGAAGACCCCAATGTGTTTGGTGAATGAGTTGGCCCGTTTCAACAAAATCCAACCCGAATACAAGCTGCTTTGTGAGCAAGGCCCGGCTCACTCCAAGGTAACACAGACTGTATTTTACACCTCTGATTTCATCCATCCTCCCATTGGCTTATCATGCAATGGAAACAGTGAGTCCACTGCTCTCTCTCTGTCTTGCTCTCTCAGATTTTTTCAGTGAGACTCACGCTGGGCGATCAGCACTGGGAGGCAGAGGGCACCAGCATCAAGAAAGCCCAGCACACGGCTGCTGCGACCGCCCTGGCCGAGACCACGCTGCCCAGACCCACCCTGAGAACACCCCGCAACACAGGCAAGACCTCCAACCACCCCCCTATCCTAGTCCAGGCCCAGCCACTTCAACCACCCCCCTAGCCTAGTCCAGGACCGGCCCCTCCAACCCCCCCCCCTAGCCTAGTCCAAGACCGGCCGCTTCAACCACCCCCCTAGCCTAGTCCAGGACCGGCCCCTCCAACCGCTCACCTAGCCTAGTCCAGGATCGGCCGCTCCAACCACTCCCCCTAGCCTAATCCATGCTCTGGTTTGGGTTCCATCCCCCTAGCTTAGCCCCTGGTTCTATCTGGTGGTCCATCAATCCATGACAGGAAATTAGAGGATTTTTGCAATGCAAATGTATTTTGATCATTTAGTTTGTTGTTGTGACAGAAGAGTGCACCACGCACACCATGGAGCTGAACGCGTTGTGTATGAAGCTGGGGAAGAAGCCCATGTATAAGCCCATCGATGCATACCCGGGGATGCGACCGCCAAACTTCAACTGCAACGTCAGAGCCCCCGTGCCGTACCAGCGCTCTATGCAACAGTAAGTCTTCTGCCCACAGCCTCTCGGTCTGCGACTATGGTGACAGGTGTTGTGGTTGAAGTACAAGCAGAAAAGAGTAGACGAGATTAGGAGTTCAAAAATAAACCAACCAAGAAAACACTCCCTCACTCTCAGCTTCTTCTGCCCTACGTTTGTCCGCCATTGAGAAGTGCTGCATTGACACACCTGTGATTGACAGGCCAGATGGATTCCCGAAGCAATCGGGAGAAATGAGCCAGGAGCCGTCGTAAATCTAAATAGACTCTTACAGAGGCAGGCGCAGGCAACCAGAACAGATATTCCCACAGAGCGTTTCACTCACTAATAGCTGACAGAGGGCTGTCATTTCTAACTAATTACTCAAACTACTCTTACATCTCACCTACAACACCTTTCTTAAAGGGGACACCGACATTCATGTTGTTCTTCTACTTATGTGTGTGCAGGTATTACTATCCGTTCCCCCCGGTGGGGCCCTTCCTGTACCACATGGAGCTGTCCATAGGAGGCCAGCAGTTCCACGGAAAGGGGCGCACGCGGCAGCTGGCCAAACACGACGCGGCGGCGCGGGCGCTCAAGGTGCTCGAGAACGAGCCAATGCTCCAACAGCTGCCAGTGGTGAGGCCCACAGCACCAGCTCATTCCCCGTACGATATGTGTTTGACTGCGAGCAGGAAGCCATCCAGGAGGCTGGGTGTACTTTCTATTTCTGAAGAGCACTTACCCCCCAGGGGTAAGGTAGAAACTCGTTGGTTTTCTTTCTCTGGAAGGCACCTACGGGGGTAAAACAAGTGCAGTCTGAACACAACGTGAAGTACTCAAAGTACCTGTCTCATAGTACGTGGTGTGATTTTTCTTTTTGTACAGATGAACGGTGAAGACGAGGAGGAGAACCTCAACAAGTCCGAAATCAGCCAAGTCTTTGAAATTGCACATAAGAGGAATCTTCCTGTCAACTTTGAGGTTTGATCCATGTTTTAAGGCATGTCCTGCTGTAAACATACTCTTGGATTCAATAACTGGCTTCACATCCCAGTGGTCTTCCATTCAAAGAGAATATTCGGCCTGCATGTGATTTGTGTTCTTGTTTCCATGGCTTACTGTGGTGTTTTGCGTTGCAGGTGTTGCAGGAGGCTGGCCCGCCCCACATGAAGAGCTTCGCCGTGCGGGTGGCGGTGGGCGATTTCGCCGGGGAAGGGGAGGGCAAGAGCAAGAAGATTGCCAAGAAGCTGGCGGCGGCCATGGTGCTGGAGGAGCTGAGGAAGCTGCCTCACGTTCCCACCGTGGAGAAGATGCTGCCGCGCATCAAAAAGAAACCCAAGTCCATCGTCAAGGTAACCGCGGCAGCCCTACCTTGCTCACCCCCTCCCCCCTCCTCATTGCATCATCAAGCCTAATGTTTGACTCGGTCACATCCTGTGTCGCTGCCCGTATTTGACATTCGACCCCTGTCACCCTCCGCCGGCAGCTGCAGACCAGCCCGGAGTACGGCCAGGGCATGAACCCCATCAGCCGGCTGGCGCAGATCCAGCAGGCTAAGAAGGAGAAGGAGCCAGAGTATGGCCTGCTGACGGAGAGGGGGCTGCCGCGCCGCAGGGAGTTTGTCATACAGGTGAGCAGCAGGGAGTTAGTCAAACAGGTGAGCAGCAGGGAGTTAGTCAAACAGGTGACCAGCAGGGTCTTAGTCATACAGGTGAGCAGCAAGGAGTTAGTCATACAGGTGCAGCAGCAGGGAGTTAGTCATACAGGTGAGAAGCAGGGAGTTAGTCATACAGGTAAGCAGCAGGGTCTTAGTCATACAGGTGCAGCAGGGAGTTAGTCATACAGGTGAGAAGCAGGGAGTTATTCATACAGATGAGCAGCAGGAAGTTAGTCATACAGGTGCAGCAGGAGGGAGTTAGTCATACAGGTGAGCAGCAGGGAGTTAGTCATACAGATGAGCATCAGGGAGTTAGTCATACAGGTGCAGCAGGGAGTTAGTCATACAGGTGAGTAGCAGGGAGTTATAAGGTCCTATACTCCAAGCAGAAAGGTCCTGGATTCTACCCCCCCTTACTTCCACAGTCACTTTTTTAAGCATCCTGTACTGTGGAGCAAGACCTCTTCCCTGCTCCTTACTCACTTGTCTCTGTAGCTACCGCCCACTCACTCTGCACTCTCTTTCTCTCTCTTTCTCTCTCTCAAACATTGACGTGTTGCCCCCGGCAACAGGTGAGCGTGTGCGGCCAGTGCGCGGAGGGCCTGGGTCCGAGCAAGAAGGTGGCCAAGAGGAACGCGGCCGAGACGATGCTGGAGCTGCTGGGTTACAAAGTGCCTCAGCCTCAGCCCCCCAAGCCGGCTCTGAAGACCGATGAGAAGGCAGGTGATCCCGCTTGCTTCCACACTAGGAGTGTAAAACATGGAGAACGCACCACTGCTGGGCTCTGGGGTAACCGGGGTAACTGGGGTATGTTTGATGGTTTGTGTTTGGTTTGGCTTTATGATCTTGCAGGCCCCGCTAAAGAAACCAGGAGAGCAGGAGAGACGCAAAGTGACCTTCTTTGAACCGGGCTGTGTGGGGGAGGTGACGTTGGGTGAGTGAGGGAGTATTTAGAGAGCCATTTTGGCCCTTTGCGATTCACCTGTCGTGAAAGGGCGCAATTGGTTGAAATTAATTTCATGAAAAAGGAAAATGAAAAAATGTATAAAATCATAAACAAATCACATTTTGTACGGCTGGTACATTAAAAGCAAATAACAAACCATTACCACTCAGCCATTGCTGTATTATTATTGCTCGCACTGAATAATCCCAATCCCAATATCAGGCAAACTAATCCCAATTCTATTTTCTTGTCGTAATCGTGTAGCCCTACATAAGATGAGCAATAGGTCACGCATGTTGAACGGTCATGGTGGCCCAGCTGTCTTTTGCCTATTGCTGGAGTGAATCCTCCGTCGTCGCCCACACACGATGACTCTAACCCCCCCCCCGACAGCTTGCAAGGTCGAGGACTACCGCCTGCCTTACCTCAGTCACCAGCAGCTCCCCGCAGGCATCCTCCCCATGATGCCCGAGGTGGCCCAAGCCGTGGGGGCCTGCCAGGGGCTCCAGGCCAGGGACTACGGCCGTGCCGCCGCCCCCAACCCAGCCAAGACCACCGTCACTGCCATGATCGCCAACGAGCTGCTGTACACGGGCACCTCGCTCACCGCCCAGACCATCCTGGCGAACACCAACAGCCTGAGTCAGCCACCCCCCGGGCCCCTCGCCAGACCCTCGGAGCAGCTCAGCTACCTGGCCGCGGTGCAGGGTCTACAGGTGACGCGGCCCTCATTCGGTTTGACTCAGGACCGCAGTACAGCTGGCGGGGATGTCAGGGGTACGGGTTTGTTGATGTATGTGTGTGTGTGTGTGTGTGTGTGTGTGTGTGTGTGTGTGTGTGGGCCTGGGTGCATGTGCTCGCAGGTGGACTACAAGGACTTCCCCAAGAACAATAAGAATGAGTTTGTGTCGCTGATCAACTGCTCCTCCGTGCCGCCTCTTCTCAGCCACGGCCTCGGGAAGGACGTGGGGTCCTGCCACGACATGGTGAGCGACTCATTTCGTTCTAATTTCCCCCTTTTTGATAGTCTATTCACACACATTTCTGTGATCGTCCTCAGTAGACGTGTGTTGTGGTATTTATTTATACAGTGTCTGTAGCCACTGCTATTGAAATACATTTCACTGCAATGACGTCTTCCTCTGGCTGAACAGGCGGCGCGGAACATCCTCAAGCTACTCTCAGAGTCTGACCAGCAGTCCAGCGAGCGCCCTGGAAATGGACCCATCTCTGGGTACGCCAGCCGTCATTCATCAAACTAAATGCTCGCACACAGTAGCCTTTCGTTTGACCGTGATGACACGCGCTGTCTTGTCTGTTTTTTTTGTGTTTTTTTTTATATATGTACGGCTCAGGTCTGGCAAGCAGGACATGGAGGCGGAGTCACTGCTCCAACAGGCTAACCCGAGCCCCTTGGCACAGACGGTGGACGGCAGCGCGTAGACGCCGCAGCGGTCGGTTGTCTGGCGAAGCACGACGGCGGATTGACACTGTGTTCTTAGGCTCTTTGTAGAGGAACTAAAAACTTTACATGGGACAATGTAGGCTCGGAAACCATCGCTGTTCACGTCCCGTCGTTCCACAAAAAAAACGAAATGTGCAGTTAAACAAGATTGATAGAAAACAGGATGTTTCTTCCTTCTCCTTGATTATGTTTAATTGTACACCTTATTTATTCTTTGTTTTGTTTGTTTCTTTGTTGCTTTGTAGAATATAATAATGGCTGCATCCCAGTCAATACAATGGGCATTTGCTTTACTGAACTAGAATGAGAGAATATACTGTGAAGAAAAAGGTGGCTCTTCTCTCGTGGTTGCTTTGACTAGAAGTTGTTTTGTAACTTAACTCACCAGGAACGGCTTTCTCTGGCCGTTTTAAAGTGTGTCACGTTGTAATGCTCCCCGGAGAGGCTTGTTCCCCGGACCTCTAGGAGGCAGCTAGGGGGAACCAACCTTTCATGTTTTGGTTTCTTCTCCTTCGTTTTGTTCCAGGGTGCTCTCTTGTCAACCACCCGCGAGTCGAGTGTTTATCCACATGTCCATGTAGGGCTTTCCACGGGCAGGTTGTCGTGACTCAATGTAGCGTGAAGTAACGTGACTGCCTGCCCCTGCACCCCTCCACCGCTGTGTGTGGTGGCGCAGTATTAAGTCCTGTTTCTTTCCCTCCCTCTCTAATTTTGTTACCTCCCCCCCCCTACTCTTCCACTGTAAGTAAAACCTGTGTGCTCAGCACACCAAACACAGATCGGTTGTCTTGTCGTATTTTGATGTGGAGTTGGAAGACGATGCCATTGAACAATGGAGGAGTGTTTGCTTGTTCTTGGGACACAAATGACAAATGAAAAACACTGATATTTTTGGTCATATTTTATGTAAACGTTAAGGGAGTGAAGCCTACTCCTGCAAACACTGTGACATGTAACAAAGGTCATTCTTAAAGATATTTAAATATGGGCTGTTCAGTAGTGATGCATGTTTAAGCGTATGGCTACTTGGCTGAGCAGTCCTCGCAGCATACACTCCTCACCAAGCTCATGTTTCAACTGGTCTTGACCTTTTCTTGTATCTTTTTGACACTTAATATACATACATCTCATTTATCCTAATACATCATTAACATACTTGGTAAAACCAACCCCAATGGACAAACAAAAACAGGGCCACATGTGATACATTTACACGCCCCACCCCTCCATCAGACACATGGTTGCTATGGCAACCCAAGGTGCTGAGTCTGCTCTACTGGGACTATTCCACCTTGAGGGGGATGGGGGACGGTCTGTTGTTCATTGTGTCGATGAAGGGGTACATGCACTTGTCTGAGCCCATGAAACGGTAGGTGACCACGTTGGATTCCCAAGGCAGCAGTCTGCAAAAGGAAGAACAAAAAAATAAAAAAGCCAAAGTGATTAGCCAAACGACCAGGAGGAGATGGGGAAATGAGCTAAATGGTGGTAGTTCTAATGGTGGTAGAAGATTTAAGGTGATTCATACATTTGGAATCAGGATAGTAGCAAGGCCGTTGGATCGCCAGGTTCTAGGTTTGATCCCCAATGTCATGACCGCCTACATGTTAGCATCTGTAGTGAGATACCTAACCACCATCAGCTCCTTACTGGCCTGGCTTTGGATAAAAGCATCTTCTCACTGACTAGTAACACAGTGGACAGAATGAGGCTGCACCTACGCCCTCACTGACTGCAGAGTGAACAGGGTGAGACTGCACCTACGCCCTCCTCACTGACTACAGAGTGAACAGGGTGAGACTGCACCTACGCCCTCCTCACTGACTGCAGAGTGAACAGGGTGAGACTGCACCTACGCCCTCCTCACTGACTGCAGAGTGAACAGGGTGAGACTGCACCTACGCCCTCCTCACTGACTGCAGAGTGAACAGGGTGAGACTGCACCTACGCCCTCCTCACTGACTGCAGAGTGAACAGGGTGAGACTGCACCTACGCCCTCCTCACTGACTACATAGTGAACAGGGTGAGACTGCACCTACGCCCTCCTCACTGACTGCAGAGTGAACAGGGTGAGACTGCACCTACGCCCTCCTCACTGACTGCAGAGTGAACAGGGTGAGACTGCACCTACGCCCTCCTCACTGACTGCAGAGTGAACAGGGTGAGACTGCACCTACGCCCTCCTCACTGACTGCAGAGTGAACAGGGTGAGACTGCACCTACGCCCTCCTCACTGACTGCAGAGTGAACAGGGTGAGACTGCACCTACGCCCTCCTCACTGACTACAGAGTGAACAGGGTGAGACTGCACCTACGCCCTCCTCACTGACTGCAGAGTGAACAGGGTGAGACTGCACCTACGCCCTCCTCACTGACTACATAGTGAACAGGGTGAGACTGCACCTACGCCCTCCTCACTGACTGCAGAGTGAACAGGGTGAGACTGCACCTACGCCCTCCTCACTGACTGCAGAGTGAACAGGGTGAGACTGCACCTACGCCCTCCTCACTGACTGCAGAGTGAACATAGTGAGGTTGTACTTACGCCCGGGACAGGAACGGCAGGTAGGTGAGCCGCGGGATGCACACCAGAGGCTGGTCTATGAGGATGGCGTTCATGGCCTGCTCCACACAGTACTGGGGGTCCAGTGGTGGCAGGATCATTTCCACCTCCTCCCTACACACGCCAACACAAGACAGCATCAGCTCTGTGGAGGAGGACTCCCAACGGCGTTCATCCCGTAATACTCAATCTCATTACTTACTTCCACATTGATTTGTTTGAAATTTATAGTAAAGTCAAATACGCTTTTGTAATACGGATACTCCTATTTTTTACGGCAATTCATTCATACAATCTTAAATTATGGATATGTTTTTTCTGAACCTAAAACTAAATCCTGTTCACTTTAAACACTGTTCACTCCGCTTACCTAATCTTACAGCCTTGGAACATGCCCGTGTCCACGATGTAGGGACACACCAGTGTGGTCTTCACCCCGTCCACCTCCTCAGCCAGCAGCTCATGGGCCATGGATTCATGGAAGCCCACTGCAGCGAACTTACTGGCACAGTAGTCCTTGGATCGCATCACAACACACAAGTACAACTTCTATTGGTACCACCACATTACTTGGGACGTTTTATCTAGACACTGACACGAAGAGAAAAGGATTGAAGGTTGGAGCCCACATAATCAAAGCCAAAGTGGCCATGTTTGTGGTTCAATATCAGTGCTGTGCTGAATGTCTAATAACAGTGAAGAATTGTGTGAAGTGAAGTGCATGTATTTGTTGTCATCCGTCCCACTCCTGACGGCCGTGTCCCTCCCAGCTTCACCTCGACGCAGGGCGTGCTGAAGAGACCCAGGACGCTGGCGATGGTCACGATGTGGCCGTGATTCTGGGCCTTCATCTGAGGGAGGAATGCCTTCACTGTCTGAGCACACACACACACACACACACACACACACACACACACACACACACACACACACACACACACACACACACACACACACACACACTTTACGTGTTACTAATAGCAGCCAAGTGAACGGATGCTCGCTTGACTTGTACATTTCAGACGGCCCGATATCATATGAACAAGTTAATATCATAGCATTGGGTTTTTTTATTAAGAGGATAGCCGAAGGAATCTAGGTGCACTTGACTCTCAAGGGACAAAGCTGTTAATGCTTCACAATGTACAAAAGGCATGACTCACACCGCACAGTAATCTGTGTTTTGTATTGTATTGTAATGTATTGTAGGGGTTGAGCCTCCAGTGGTTTTGCGATTGAACACACATTTCTGTGTTCTGGGTTTGAATTCATGTAGTACCCTTACAACATGCGCATAAACAGTGCTCAATTAAAGCACATAAGTTACAGTCAGGTTTAGCAATTGCTCATGTGGCGTCCCAGACAATTTATATTAATATCCATTGGTGCAAATGTATTATCTAGATCATTTTCTATTCTATTAATAGCCACCAAATGAGCATGTTTTCAATTGGCCTCCCACGGATTCTTCTTACCCCATGGTCACCCCACCCACCCCACCCTCCTTACCTTGGTGTGCCGCTAGTGCATCAAGTTAACTAGAGACTAGAATGTGGTTCTCACCCAGAAGAGCGCATGGCAGTTGACCTTCATGGTCCTCTCGATCAGCTCGTCCGGGCAGTCCAGCATGCGCTTCCCCGCCACCACCCCGGCGTTGTTCACCAGGATGGTCACGTCCCGCCCCAGGTCCTCGCGCACCGTCTCAGCACTACGATACACGTCTTGGCGGCTGGTCACGTCCACCGTGTACGCGTGGGCTTTCCCGCCCATATCGCGCACCAGCTTGGCCGTGTGCTCGTTGGAGGCGGTGTTGGTGTCCCAGAGGACGACCTCCGCGCCGTGTTTGCTGAACTCTTGAGCGAAGAGGCGGCCGAGGCCACCGCCGGAGCCGGTGATCAACACCAGCTCACCGTCGACCGGCTTGGTGCGAGGCCGGAGCACCACCCGGAGGGAATTGCGCAGGACGAAGTACAGGACGTCCAGGAGCATCATCTGGAGATCCATTAGGAAGATCATCTTGGACCTGTCGTTAGTTTTCCCCACACTTGATCTTCCGGTTTGAAATTGAAACAGCAATGTTAAAATTACAAATACTCTACAGACTCTTTGTGGTCCCGTTGATGTCGGGGTTAGGAGTTGGTCTATAAAAAGAGCAGACAGCCATGCTGGTGTTTCCTTCCCTCTCCGAACCCCCGACCACAGTTCTGGGTTTTTAAACTTTTTTTAACCCCCCCCCCCCCCCCCCCCCCCCCCAGGATTAACGGAAATATCCTGAGCTCCTCATGGATTCACATGATGTATGATTGTGTGTATTTTCAAAGTGAGGCCTACGTGCTGCTCACTGTGACGAAGACAACAGTGTCCAGTGTCGATAGGTCTGGAGTACTGTAGATACGACGTCCTACAACATTATCAAGCATATGCAAACATTTAGAAGTCATGTCTTGATGATATGATTTCAATACTATATTATCTATACCAAAATCGAATACATCTAAAAGAGATTGCTGTAGTCAGCAAAGTACCTTAATGTAAAACATTGAGTTGATTCCCTTTTCCTTTATTTTTCCTGTCCCAGTTCTTCAATAGGCTATTTAATGACAAATACAATTTATAACGTTTATTTTTGTCGCTTGAATTCCCTCCATGCTATTAGGCTCACAGGCCTTTACTATGAAACATAAGAACATAAGGAGATTATCTGCATGTGAACCGTAAATCTCTTCCATACTTGCTTGTTTCGCAAGAATGCATATTTCCGATACTATGTGCCTGTTTGCGAACAGTAAAGACCTGTTCATTCATGCAGCTAATCAGCCAAAGGACCTATTTCTATTAGACACGTGAGTGAAGGTTTATAACAAGGGGTGTAACTGAAGGGGAATAATATCAAGTTGTATGGTTTTATACATCATGGCTGTAGCTAAATTAATATCTGGCCCTCGGATGTAATCCTAAAATAGGATTGTTGACCTGCTGGCCTTTTAGGAAAGAGGCCTCATATTTGAATGGTTTTGTACATCCCTGAATATAAACCATGGGTCTTTCTAACTAATTTCTAACTTAGTGAGTGCAAAGTGAGTACAAATTATTGAATGTGTTTTTCTGAGCCATAGCCTACAAGTTTTGACACTTTAATGATTAACTAATCTAGTATGACTGATTCGATTAGCCACAGCTGGGAGCTGGCTCACTTCTTAATTCAAATGGAAGCAGCGAGGCTGTACTTAATTTTCTACTAATTGCTTCTGGACATTGGCTTAATTTTTGGTGACTAAATAATTATGCGGGCAAATCTGTAAAAATAAGTTCTAACAATCACATATTTAGTTGATGAACACAAGGGGATTTTTTTTTGTCATGTGCTTGTGGTGTCTGATATAAAACCAAAATAATTGTGTGTCTTTTTGAGGCCGCACGTTGTTCATTGATATTTCCAATGAATACTTCAACTGGCATGGATTATTCAACAGTTATCTTACGTTATTGGATGTATGCTTTAGGTAAACTGTACTGAGGGGATACTGTTGCCAACTCTTGGGCAAGGGTTGGAAAGAGAAGAAAAGCTCTATTGGAATCAAAAGCTTTAAGACTTAGTAATACGTCAATGTTAGCTTGCAGACAAGTCCCACGTTGATTTGGCAGAAAAAGTGTTGATGTTTCATAACCAGTTTCAACCTGCATGTAGAACAAATATAATTCTGGTTTGTGGTCTTTTATGTAATATTATTATGTCAAAGCCATAATATTCTCTATATATATTTATATAATTTAACATTATTCGATTATTAGTTTCTTGCTCTCACGGCGGAAATGGGCCAGACTTTTAGGAGGTCCGCCTGTAATAGTGTCCTAATAATACATACTGCCAGCTATGGAGAAACACTTGGAAACAGAAGAAAGACTGTGTTTTATGACATAACATCTCTCAATGTTAGCATGCAGACAAACCTGTTTCCAACCTGTCAGTCCAAACGTTAATACATACATATATATAAAAGTAACTACACATGAAGGCAACATTTATTTATTTAGTTGTATTTGCTATTTTCCAGCATCAACAACATATTTATTCCAAGTCAAATTAGATGCTATTTTTACATAATGTACAATTTGTTACACTTTTGAATTAACTATAAGCTCTATAAGTTAAGGTAGTGTGAGCACAGTTCTGTTGTTTAGTGTTTGCTTATTTGGTCTGTGTATTTCCTTGTTTAGACGTTAACGGGTCAAGCAGTTCCTTGTAATTTAGGAATACTCTCATCTCCCATAACCTTCATGTACCCAGAGCTCTGCTCCTATTTCTGGAAGGAAGTCTCAGTAGCCTGTGTATTGTGTTTCTTATTGATTTCATATTTCAGATTGTTTGTCATGTTTCCAGGCTGTTCACTGGGGCGTTGCCTGGGTGGAGGGCACTCCTGACACATGCAACATGTCTTCCTTTCTTCTCCTCTCACTGACGCACGCAACGCCAGCTTGCTGTGTTGGCTGCACGCCTCATATTTCACACCAGCTTTGTCTGCCTGTCTGTTGTTTACGCCTGGCCGATTCAGCCATTCTGTCTCTGCGTGTGGGTTTGTTTGTCTGTCTGTCTCTCCGTTTCTGTTTTTGCACACATGCACACACGTACAAATGCACACACATGCACTGACGCACACACACATACACACACTCGCAAAGTTACATGCATGCACACACACACACACCCACACACGCACGCCACACGCATACAGACACACATAGACGCACGCATGCACACATATATACATGCCTGCACACACACGCACATATGCACTCCACACGCATGCACACAAACACACACCACATTTGGAATTGGGAACAATCATCTGGGTGGGGTCCTTGAGAAGTGTTTTGATTAGCCCCAATTGTGATTATATTTGCATGAATAATACAAGTAAAGATTTAATAAATGTAGAACATTTTCAAGGGATTATAAACACATGACCCAGTGAGGTCGTTGCTGGAGTGGAAGTCTGTATAGCAACACACTATTCTACACTGACACCTTATACTACATGCCATTCATTCTGCAAGGAAAGACTTAACCTTTCATTATTATTTTCCCTGATCATATAAACATAATGAATGTATTCATTTGGAATAAAGTCAATCATTTCAAACATAACTGGTGCCATCTTCAATCATTCAAGACATAAAAACGTACAGATAATTTGTCAGAAAGCAGAGTGTGGTTGACGTTTGTTCTACCATGTTGCCTTGTGTACCATTGAAAAGGTCAAGAGATGAGGCAGTTTTCCAGGATTTTAACCACTCCATCACCCTTGACAACTATCTATTAATTTCATTCTACATTTTATCTCCACTTTATTTATTTCATTACAATTCTTTTTCCTTAAAGCTGTATCTTATTTGACGAGACAGATGTAACATAATATTTTTTTTTGCTGTTATTCAAGCAAGAAGACACTGACTGCGAGTCGTAACATGCTTTAACGTTTAGTCTACTGCACAATAGGCGAATTGATTAAATTTTTGTATCCAAGCAGAAGGAATGCGTTGGTCTTCCACTAGGTGGCGATATTATACAACGTTAACCCAGTTTAAACAAGTGATGCTAAAACCATGATGAAGCACGTTTCTGTACAGTGGTTGGCGTTCGGGAATCCTTGTCTATTGTTGGCCTTGATATGGAAGGATATTATGGATGTCTTCTCTGACTCAACCAGTTCCATATCCTGACAATTTCATAGATAGATATGGTTGCTGATAGAATTACAATCACAAAGATCTATATACATTTATATTGACAATGCTTAACACCTATAGCCTGGCCCCTTAACTTCAGGTTTGTTTTTTGTTTGTTTCAACAGAGAATATATGCAAGTCAATAATGATTGTGTGTAGCGAATGTAAAGTAATTATATTTATTTTGAGTCATTCAAGGGAAACGTTGCCTTCCTAAAATAAATAATAAAAACGTGAGACACAGACACATTTCTACAGGACAAACGACTGGTTTCGTGTGAATCACAAACCAGTCACAGCTCCAAGGTTACCACATGCATTTAACAACAGAACATTTATACAGAAACTACAGCATAGAAAGTCAACAAGTAGAAATAGTGCTTCCTTTTTTCTTTTTTTACAAAACAAACAGCATCAGGACCTACAAACAACATTGTATAAGAGCTGGGGAAGGTAATTTTAGTTTATTATCCAATTCCCTGGAAAATGTGTAAGTACTTTGCTTGATGGCTTAGGCTGGGTGGGTCAAGTCCACTGAGAAGTTCAAACACAAAAAAAGTTAGCTAACTGCTTCACATGTTAAGTTGAATGTATCCTTGAATTCTAAAACATGGGGCTTTGCATTTAGCTTTTATTTGCAACATAAAATACCCAATGTTGATAAAACAAGGTGTACTGAATTGACCCAGCCCACTGGCAGATAAAAGGAATATGTGGGGGACAGCCATGTGTTTCAGGTGGAACGACTGAAACATGTTAGCATGTAGCATGTTAGCATGTAGCATGACCCAGCCCATTGGCAGATAAATGGAGTCTGTGTGAGACTATTGGCTATACCAGGGTGCTTGGGACAGTCATGTGTTTCAGGTGGAATGACTAAAACATATTAGCATGTTAGCATGTAGCATGACCCAACCAAGTGGCAGATAAAAGGAGTCTGTGTGAGACTATTGGCTACACCAGTGTGCTTGGGACAGTAATGTGTTTCAGGTGGAATGACCAAAACAAGTTAGCATGTAGCATGTTAGCATGTAGCATGACCCAGCCCAGTGGCAGATAAAATGAATATTTGTGAGATTATTGGCTACACTGGTGTGCTTGGTGTAGCCAATCATGTGTTTCTGGTGGAATGACTAAAACATGTTTGCATGTAGCGCAACAGCCAGACTCACTTTCCGTTTCAACAACTCGCTCATAAGCCATCCAATTAATCAAATCCTGACACCAAGTCAAGTATACAACGCATTGTGAGTTGACTGGAACAAACAAACAAACAAACAAACAAACAAACAAACAAACAGCTCAACGTATGTGGAGATATTGGCCTATCATCCAGACTTTGAACAGGGCTTAGCTGTAGCTGTATGGCCTGGGAAGGAGATGTCTGCTTGATAAAAGTACTGCAGGAGTTCCACATGAACATTGTCTCTAGATGGATAACTTGTTGCTATCAGGTCACAGTATCACAGTCTAGAATTCAGTTGAGAGCAAAGTCACTGTCAAATGGTCCTTTATGCTACCGCTACAAAAAGCTTAGAATAGTACAACGCTAGCGTCGGTCAATACTTATTTTACTTACCGTCAATACTCTTTTACGTTTACGTTTACGTTTTGTGTGCACGCGTAGATGTGCATGCAGTGGTTAATACCATACACGTTGAAACGTCTGTTCTTTATGGTGCTGGCTGCCCCGCCTATGGAAAATTGATTGTCGTTATTCTACAGGAATATTTCATTCAGAAAAAAATGCTCCCTGACTATCTTAATACTGAAGTTAATGGAGGATGTCTACTCATGTCTGCTTCATGCAAAAGCCATAACGTTTCTTTTTTTAATCAATGATCAATCCTAGATATTAATCATGATAGGTATAGCTGTGTAGCTGTCTCAGTAGATTGCAGTGAGAGTGCAAGACAGACACAATAATAGCAAGATGAAGGATCCCGTAATAAATGCTAATAAAAGTCATCCAAGCTAATTGTCATCAAAGGCCACTTGGGACATATTTAAATTGTAAAATGGAAAGTTATTTAATTTTGAATACTAATATAATATTCTCTCTTCATGGTTTCCTGTAGGCCTATGTTTCAAACATTTCCTCATTGATCATTTTATCAATTGTGCTTCTAATTGTGCTAAATAACATTGGGGCACTGATTTGAGGGACATTCCCAGATACAAAATGGAACAACACTGAGCGTCCAAGCACAAGAAATGGACAACATGTAAGGCCTTGGTAAAACTAAAGCAACGTGGTAAAAGATAAAGTCCAGAGGATTATCCCAATCTTCTATGTATTATAATATCAGCCTCCCCCTTCTTGCCCTCTCTGCTCTGAAGGATACGGAAAACAAAATATTATTAACACATCAAAAGTATCACAAATGAAACTGAAAATGAATAGCACGTGTGTGGTACACCATCGTTGTGATGCGTATTGTAGGTGGAAATACACTCTATGTATGGAGGGACATCAATGGGTTACAACAACACAGGACACACTCACACACACACATACACACACACACATGCTCACACACAGCCACACACATTTCCAGTGGAAAAAAGCTGCTTCTTTGCTTCTCAATTGTGTATGAACCACATTGCTAAGATCACCCCCCCCCCTTTGCTGGCATGTAGAAACACAGATTATCTTACACACGCACGTTTGTGCACACTTCCTCTACCTTCCCGCTCATTGCTATTCCTTTCACGCTCCTCTCACTGTGAAGCACGATCAGCAACCTCTACGCTGAAACGCTCCAACTTTAGCGTCAACTGAGAGACGCAGGGATCAAATCATTCTATTAACTTATCTAATTGATTGTGTCTGGGGGATTCACATCATACTCGGTGATCCTGAATACCTGAGTACAATGCAAGTTACAAAAAAAACTTTGTTTAGAGATTTTAGTAATCTATCGAATTATTCGAAAGCACACTTTCAGAAGAATCATACGGATGAACATCTTGTTACTTGTTTTGCGATATAATGGCTATTGTATTAGATGAATAATCAGTGTGATTATTATTCATTACATACAGTATACAGGGAGGCTATATATTCCTTGTTGTCTTCTCGATTTCTCAAATCTGTGCAGACTTCAAGCAGTCACGTTTTTACACACTGCCCGTATGTGTGTGTGTTTGTGTGTGTGTGTGTGTTTGTCCTTATACATGTTATACATAGGATGCAATCAGACCATGAAACCCAAATTAACAAAGCAGTGGTATGCTGGTAGGCAGCATCGCCATAGAAACAGGCTGTAGCTAAGCATGTCTCTTCAAAGATCATTACAGTTTCATACCTGTACATTTCCTGTGCCCTTTTGGTCTGTGGGTGATGTCTGCATTGCTAACATTTGTGTCTGTTTGTGTGTGTGTGTGTGTGTGATTGTGTGTGATTGTGTGTGTGTGTGTGTGTGTGTGTGTGATTGTGAGTGTGTGTGTGCGTGTGTGTGTGTGTGTGTGTGTGTGTGTTTGTGTGTGTTTGTGTGTGTGTGTAATCTACACACGATTAGTGTGGTTTGTGGTTGAAAAGGCTTGCAGTCACGTTTCGGTCCTGTTGATATGGTATGAGAATGAATCCCTTCACAGTCCTTGATGACACACAGTCACGCTGTTTTTGGCGGGTGGCTGGCTAGAGAAACGGGGTGGCCATTTTCTGTCACCCTATTAATCCATGCTGGAAGTCTGTAATCTTGTATAGTTTATGTATTTTCAATGGATGTATCAGAAACATGTCAGTGATCATCTGGAAATGTATATTCTTGTGCAGTAGTAATCTATGTCTGTGCTTTTTTTGTATGCTACTTAAAACGTTTTAAATAAACAACAAGCTAGCCATGTGCTTTCTTATGAATGTGGGCCTAATGACGGAATCATGAGTCATTTCTTTAGCGACCAATATGTTGTACCTGTATCACCGAGTCTTGTTCTACCACGTCACCCATCAAAAGATATAGAAAAGACTGAACATGGACCCCAGACAATATTCACAGGTAGAGATTAGAGAGGTGGCACTCTCCAGTCTCAGCTTGACGACAAAGAGGCGAACAACATTACAGTCTGGAGCTTCCCAAAACCAGCCTCTGCTAGACTAGCACACAGAACTTCAGAAAGGACCATGTACCACTTATAATAATAATAATAATAATAATAATAATAATAATAACACATCAAACTAGAGCATATCACATATTCCTAAATTGCTAAATGTATCTTATCTATAGAAAAATAAATCAGGTAGAACAATCTGCAACATTCACGTGTGTGTGTGTGTGTGTGTGTGTGTGTGTGTGTGTTGTGTGTTGTGTGTGTGTGTGTACAAGGTAACGAGTAAGGCCAGATTTTGAGATGGAGGGTGCAAACAAGGAGGGTGCAAGCGTCTAGGTCCTTCGCCTCTCATTTCAACACCACCAAATGAGAAGGGAACTGGCTTTTCGACAGTAGGAGGTGAGGTTTCCCCTTTGGGGAATATGAAGAAGATAACCCATAGAATGCTCTTTGTGTCCCCTCTTTCTGTCCCACTAACCATGGAGGTCACAATAACATCTCATTTCCTCTGAGCAATCTGCCCCTGTTGGGAAACCCTGGAATACCGACCGATTGGGATGGCTTTCCTTTTCTTGTGGTTGTCGAGTAGCAGAAGAAAGTGAAAAGAGGGGCAGTGACGTTCTCCATCTCAGGGGTCATTTCCCCAAAGGGCTTACCACCAAACCTGAGGCTCTCGAACAATCTCTGGATTGTTCCATGTCCCAGCATAGTGCGACACACTTTCTCCCCCACCCCACAGCCTCCCCCCCCCCCTCCCCCTGCTCCTCTTCGCGTCCTATGTTCTGTTATCTGTTTTTCACCCAGAGTGTTTTTGTGTCTCTCCGGAATGATCCACCATGACACTCTCATGTTGCGTGCTACACTTATTTTACCCCCTGTTGCGCTGGTCGTGCTCTCTCCTGCTGCGGTCTCAGAGACTCTCATTCAATTTGTTCAGAGGTCCCCTCCCTACTTTGGCTTTGCGCGTCACCTCAGGTGCCACGTGGTTCTCGTGAATTCCCTTTCGAATCCCCTCGAGGGGAAACAGACAGTTATGGCCCAGCATTTTCTGGGCCGTTTCTAAGTGGTTGGTGCCTCTCTGGTAGTTGCTGTTGATGCGGCATTTGGGGCTGGAACCAGCCAATAGGCACTCAGAAGGGTTGGCATCTGAAATGTCGCGGAGGTGCTCGTCGTCGTCCGTGTCGGCGTCGATGTACTTGCTAATGGAGGAGTCGTGGAAGGTGAAAACGGCCTGCGTCAGCGTGGTACTCTCCGGGGACTTGGGTGGGGTTCTGCTGCTGGCGGTGGTGTAGACGGATGCCCCGGAGGTCAACAGTGAGTGGTCGGAGATGACTGAACTGTCTGACATGGGGGAAGGGCCGCTATCCCCGTCACTACGGCAACCGCTTTTCGGGGTGCGGTTTTTGGAAAAGTTGCTGGAGAAGAAGAATTTTGGTGTCTTTTCAGGGAATGGAGGACCAGACATGGGCGTAAACACAGGCTCGTGCTCAAAGGGGGGCAGCAGGCCTGTCTTGGCACTGGCATGTCCACCCAGGCCGCTGGCAGGACTGTGGGAGAACCGCCTGCTCTCTTGGAGACCAAGGCCCACAGCTGGACTATGGGGGAACCGAGTATTCTCCTGGAATTCTGTGGCGCAACTGATGTAGCTGTCAATGCTCGACAAGCTCTTCATGTCTCCCGCTGCTTCCCTCGTGCCCATCATGGGCTGGCCCTGGTCTGGGATAGCTCCTAGCTCTATTTCATCCCTGTGTTTGCCAACTCTGGAGCTTTTGTCTTTTGCATTGAGATTTGGCTGGGATTGCGTCATGGCCATCTGGTTGTACATCTCCTCAAGCTTCTGAGCATTAAGCCTCTGGGGGCTGGTGGTTCCATCTTTGCTAGGAGAGCCTAACTCCTTGGCATTTAAAGAGTGATTGGAGCTGGTCTCTGAGCCAGCCCTCTTGGGAGTCCATTTCCAGCGGCTGGGAGACAGGTGGTTTTGCTGTGGTCGCTCGCTCTTCTCCACCACCACATCCATCAGCTCTGCACTTCGAGCAAAAGCCTCTTTCATGTTCATGGAGACAATGCTGCCGTTTCTCTTGGCCCTCTCCAGAGCCTCCCTTCGTTTCACAGCCTTCTCCTGTCTTTTCTGTTCCTTATAAAACTCTGAGAAGTTATTTACAATGATGGGAATGGGCAGGGCTATCACCAGTACTCCTGCTATACAACACAGACCCCCCACTATCTTCCCCAGAAGAGTTTTTGGGTAGATGTCTCCATAACCCACTGTGGTCATAGTGATGGTGGCCCACCAGAAAGACGCTGGAATGCTTTTGAACTTGGTGTCGTCCTCATCCTTCTCTGCGAAGAAGACGAGACTTGAGAAGATCATGATGCCCATGGCCAGGAAGAGGATGAGCAGACCCAGCTCGTTGTAGCTCCTCCTGAGGGTGAAGCCCAGAGACTGCAGGCCAGTGGAGTGACGGGCAAGCTTCAGGATCCGCAGGATCCGCATGATACGGAAGATCTGGACCACTCGCCGGACGTTCTGGAACTGCAGCACGCTCTTGTTGGACTCGGTCAGGAAGATGGTGACGTAGTAGGGCAGGATGGCCAGCAGGTCGATCACGTTCAGTGGGCCCTTGAAGAACTTCCACTTGCTGGGGGAGGAGAGGAAGCGGAGCAGGTACTCCATGGTGAACCAGGCGATGCACACCGCCTCCACGTGGGCCAGCTGGGGGTTATCTGTTGATTGGCCGAACTCATCTGTTTCCTGCAGCTCTGGAAGGGTGTTCAGAGACAAGGCAATGGTGGACAGAACGATGAAGAGGATGGAGATGATGGCCAGGATCTGAAACACACAAGGACATAAACGCTGATCAGGATGTAGCAGAAATATTTTATTAATAGCTCTTACACACAATCCCTCCCTTTGACTAACACTGTTTTGATTACGGTGTCAACATGTTGCCTTTAATGCCATGTCTTCCCATTTCAAATGTTCAGTAGTCTGAGTTTGACTTTGAGCTAATGGATGGTGACTGACACAGTTATTAATTCATGACCCACTCGTGAGATGAGAATTGCTCCTTTGCACATGAGTGAGTGTTAGAGGGAAAGATAATGGTTACTACGCCGTAATGCAAACTCCGGCTAAATAGCCAAGCATGCAGCGCAATGGAAGGACACTTGAATTAATACCTAGAAAAAAACCTTTTCACAGAAGCATCATTGTAGGATAATCACAGGTGTCACTCATAAAACAAATTCTGTGTCTACTATTTCTATGCACCAGCGCACGGGTAGTAGACCAAACTAGTGAAGAAGCAAGGTGAAAAATGTGTGAGGCTATTTCACAAGATATAAAGTACGATCTCATCCATAATGAAAAATTATGTAACAAATAAAGTGTACACACATCATAATTACAGAGTAATTCATGTAATTCATTCAAGTCATGTCTTCTTTCGAATCAGTACCACTATTGTATTTTGTATATTAAACATACATACTATCATTTTAAAGCTGCATATAATGTATGTTTAGACCGTTTCTCGGGCCATTAGGCATTTGTTTAACTGCTCAGTTGGTGTCCATGTCTATGTAATCAACGACAGCAAATGTGGCACTAATAACTATTTGCTTTTTGGCAGTTGCTCCTCGTGATTTTGTTGGAGCTTAGCTGCATCACTTGTGAGTTATGCTAATGTATCTCTAATAATTTAAGTAAGCCACATGTCTTTCAGTTTGGGGATATGGATATATATGATGTACTAAACAATATAAATACTATGCTGAAAAGTAATAATGTGTAGGGTACATATAAGTCCAATTTGGTATTGTGGTTATGATAATTAATATAGTACATTTTTTGCAATATAGTATTGTGAAAAATATCTACTGCAAAAACAACAAAACCCCCAGGGCAATTCATTTTGAATTATTAATGTTATCTCAATTTATTATTCTGGGTTTGTTAAATTGGTTTATTTCTTTTTTATTTCCTTTATTTATTTGGATGTGCTATTTTAATGAGGTGAAGCTTCAGTCTTTCTGTCTTCCAGCCTGTGTCTGAAAGGCATGCAGCTCCTGATCTGAGAGCAGCAGGGTCTCTGTCTCTCTCTATTGATGGTGATACTCGCTGGCAGCATTTTCCACTGGTAATTGTGTATACTGTACATATATGATGTATGCAGCCATTCAGTGACTTAGAACTGGTCCGATCGTGCACAATGAATGCCCTTGTCGATTCGTTACATATTGGGCATCACTGGCGAAGCCTCGGCTGTCTGCTCTCACCTGTTGCTGTTTTAACAGACTACATATATTTTTGGATAAACGTGTGAAAATGTAGCAAATGATTGACACTCCCTCTTGATGGTTCTCCACAGACGAGCTGTGGGCGAGGTTGGTCAAGTGAGAACAATGTAACATGGAAAGCTAGCTCTTAGCAGACTAGGAAGTGCAGAGTTACACAAACATTGAGTACTCAAGATCTCCTCCCAGCCAAGCTCAGCTGAAGCGGGACACACCTGACTGTATAGCACTCTGGGGTCAAGAAACAGGTCCCCACAGGAACACAGTGCCTGTTGACCTACAGTGCAGACAAACAAGTCTGCTACTCACTGCTTCATATAGTACCGCATGTTCAGTTCAGCAGATACCACACTGTAGCCTGCGCTTACACATTTCTTAATCTTAAAAAATACAGTGAACAGCTGTGATTTCTGCAGAGTGTGCTAGCTAGGTCAACAGAGATGCCATAAAGCATGCATTGTTTGAACACGGGCTCCTGCGCAAACAGACGGCACAAAGGCCTTTTAAATCCTCCAGAGGAAATGACGGCGGGAGTGGCAGCAGGAATGGAGCAACAGCACTGGTTGTTAACACATGACAGACAGCCAGGCCCTTGACAACAGCCTAATCACTTGGCTCCGGCTCCCAGGAGGAAAAGTGATGGCCAAAGAGGCAACCTTATCTAGGACCAATCAGAGCAGCAGAACACTGTTGCCATAGCATCATGGTAGAGATGAATAAGGATCCTGTCCTGTTTATCCAGGTCTATCCTCTCTCCTCACTTCCTGGAGTGTGACTTCATAAAGCACAGGAGAGGCGGAGTCGCAATGGTGGAAGTTTGATGATGTAATGGGGAAATGGGATTTACTGATCTGTGTGTGTGTGTGCATGTGTGTGTGTGTGTGTGTGTGTGTGTGTGTGTGTGTGTGTGTGTGTGTGTGTGTGCGTGCGTGTGTATGCAAGTTCTATTTTCAGCAGTATCATTAGTCATTAGCTGGTATGGTGTGTGCTATCCAAGCAATTGCAACAATGCCAGCATTTCTGCACCTCTACAATGATAGGATTCTTAGACCAAAACGGAAATTGCTAAAAACAAATCACGGAAGTTACTAAAGCAGTGAATGGTAACAAGAGTAAGAACAGACTAGACGATGGAGAGAGGTGGGGTGGTGGGCCAGACAAATGATTGGGGGAAGAGTTTTTGCAAATGTGGGACAGGAAAAAGATGCAGGTAATAGGATTGGAGAAACTATAAAAAGACTGCTAATGGAGTCAGCTCTGGTACTTGTGTGAAACATGACGGTTCTGAGGTGACATTCCAATAAGAAAACCAATCCCAGTTCCCTGTGGTCTGAGGTCCCTGTTGCGCTTTCATTATGCTCGTCATTCTCGGTCTCTCTGCCTCAATGTATTTCAATCTCTCTCCGTTTCTCTGTCTGTCTGTTTTGCTCTCTTGCTTGTCTCTCTCTCTCTCTCTCTCTCTCTCTCTCTCTCTCTCTCTCTCTCTCTCTCTCTCTCTCTCTCTCTCTCTCTCTCTCTCTCTCTCTCTCTCTCTCTCTCTCTCTCTCTCTCTCTCTCTCTCTCTCTCTCTCTTTCACTCTCTCACCCCCACCCACCCCACTCCTATCCCCCACTCTCCTGGTGTGCTACTGGGCTATCACTGAATACATTTTAAATGCAAATTTCAATATATAAATTATAAATTATTTTATAATGATCTGCTGAATGTCTCATATGGTACATTACAAACATAAGTTAATAAATGTTTGACCTATATTAAAGCTGCTTCTAACGTCCACCTGGTAGTTTAATGTCTCAGAAAGAACCTTAAACACAAACGTTCTCAAACAACCCCATGATCTTCCCTCATTCCAGCTCTTCCAGCTCATGTATCCTTCCTGGTTTGTTTGTGTCTTGTTCCTGGTTAGTGCATGTCTTGTTTCTGGTTAGTTCAAGTCTTGGTACTCATTAGTTCATGTGTTTTGATCCCCATGTGTCCCATGTATTACGGTTCCCTTTAATTTTGTTTTATAGATGTTTTTGTTTTTTCCTCTTTGTCTTCTGCCCTGTTGTAATTGGGTTAGTATATCTTCCTCATGTTTTGGGCGTTTTTGTTTCCGATCTTAGTAAACTTAGATTATACTGAGATCCCCTTCTGCTCCAAGCCCACACAGCCTGCAAGCCGAAGCTGAAGGCTGTCAGTCTGTGTGGAACACATCTTCACTTTTTGCATCGATCTAAAAGAACACTTACACAACCATTGATGCATTCATTGCATTCATTCATTCATGAGAAATGCTGCCCTGAGATTCCTTTTTTGCCTCTGTGCTAGTTCTCATTCAGTGCCCATGGCCTCATTTTATGTGGACTGTGTCCCAGCAGCAATGATTCCTTTTCTTTGTGCTACACCGACGCTGTCAGGGTCAGACCCCTCCCACCCGGAGACCCGCCCGGTGTTAGATCCATTATCCAAACACCAACATATGTTCCCAAACCTGTGGAGCCAATTGAGGTCTTCACTTAGAGACTCCCTCTTTGGGAACAGTATTGTTTTTCCTTCGGTTTTTGCACTTGGGTCATGTGATGCGTGCGTATCCGTGTCTTGCACACTCTAAAGCCCTGGGGCCGACAGAGGAACTCCCATAATCCCCTGACTCCTCTCCCATTACTCCTTCAGCAGTGCGAGTCTGGCCCTCCTGCAGCATTCTGGAAGTCCCACTTGCCTCAACTTGAACTCCCATGGCACAGAGGGAGAAATCCCCGGAACCGTACACACCTTGAAACACTCAACACAGGCAATCGTGTGTTTTGTTCTGCGTTTGCTTTCGTTGGCCAATCGCTGTGCAAACTGTTTACATAGTGACTAAACACACAGAGCTAGAGTCCTCTGGAAGTCGTGTGAATGAACCACACCCCCCCCTACGGCTTCTAGTCCTCTAATCTACGCCACATCTGAGGATACCGTTCTGCGACGCAATAGCTCCTATACAGCCTGGGCAGGCAGCCCCAGTCACCATGACAACCCCCTCGAAGCGCTACAGGAGGTGCCTACATGGACCTGCTTGTAAAAGAAAAAAAGAAAAATCAAGTCTGACGTTCCCTCCTTCCATCTCTCGCCCCTCTCTCCCCACTCTCCCTTACACTCCTTCTCTCTCGCCCTCCTTCCTTATTCAACACTCACCCAGCGTTGAACCATCTGCAACGCCTTCCTTTCTCTGCCTCCCTGTTTTGTTTAATTCATTTTTGGCTTGTTGGCTGGGGTCTAAGTATAGCTAATTGCTGTGAAATCTTCCCAAAAGGCCAGAAGAAAATAATGCAAGAAACAGAAAGTCTGCCATTTACTGTCGTACCCTATACTGTTGTTATACAGAACCTTGGCCCTGGTAATAACCTCCAGTTTAAACAAGAGATGCGTAGAGAGTTGTATTCATGCTAACCAGGCTAGCATTGCCTGGCATGCATTTGTATAACTCAGGCTAATAAAACAATTATTTGGGGAACTTGATAGTGTTTAATATGTTTTTGTATCAATTCACTCAAAATCATGAGTTGAGTGTCTCACAAAGCAGCGTAATCATGTGAACGCTGGGTAATGGGGAATAATGCATTCTGCATTCGCTCAATGCAGAGGGGCTCTGCTGCTCGCCTCTCAAAGAGATGGGGTTTCCATGGAGACGGGAGGAGACCGTGTCTTCCACATTTCCCCTAGCCTGATAGCATGAAAACGCATGCACACACACTCACACACATAAACACACACTCACACACACACACACACACATTCACACATGCTTACACATACACACATACACATACACACATACACACACACACTTACACACACATTCATACACAAGCATACACACACACACACGCACTAACACACACACACACACACACGCAATAATTGCATGCACTCACGCACAAATGCAGAAACACAGAACCTCAATTCTACGCTACCAGCGGAATATTATTTTACCAAGCCAGCTCCTCAATGCTAAAACCAATGATTAGCCCCTGCCCTCTCTTTGGGAGATTTACTCAAGAAAGTAACTTTTCACACCAAAACATACAACCAAACAACGGCAATCGAATCAAATAATAATCTCATGATGAGCGTATTTCAGCTGTGATGAAGGCTCAGAAAGCTCTCTCTCTGAGTCTCGACGTGTGCGGCTAAATGGGAGCACAGAATCCACCACCACGCTGCTTATGTCATCCAGACCCTCTGCCTGTTTAAGGCGGTGAAGGTAGGAGACTGGGAGGGCTGTTGAAATGCTGCCCAATCATTAATCAACTACACCTGTTCCTAATGACGCTAATGAGCCCTAACGAACCGACTCTTGAGCAGGGCTGTCTCTAATCATTGGATCGCACGTGGTGTTACGTTACACAACCATGAGCATCTCAACTCACTCATGGTAATAAGAGCGAGAATACAGAGAACAAAAGTACACGTTAAATATTATATATGCACGGCACTGTAAAGATATGCATACACCTCCCTCTGACTTTTGTTTTATGTACTATCTCTGTCACACACACACACGCCCAAACCCCAGTTGAGCTCCTGTACAATTCATCTCCTGAATGAAGCCCACCTCATCTCCTCTCCTTCTCAATTATTCATGCATCTCAGATGAAGAAGAGAATCCAGACTCAGCATCTATATTTAAACCCGGGCCAGTCCACGGTGGCTTTATAAATAGAAACCCAGTATCAGGGCTGGTCTGGTGCATCCACCCCACAACGCTGGGATCATCACCCGCTCGAACCTCGTATTTATAGACAAGCGGCTCTTCTGCCAGGTTTCATTACCGAGTGATATTCTAGTTCCCACGTGACTAGGCATCACGTTCCTCCACATAGGAGACGCTACCGAGCTACATTTCTAAGGAACAAATTGGACGAGAATGAATCGCTTGAACTGATTTCCATAGTGAGAGACAGGGCCCTGTTTTCCACCTACCTAATTATAACTGGGAAATGTCGGATAAAAATTACAAAGACGACAATATGGAGATAAATGATACAGAATAGGCTGAATCATGTGAAATAAGGTACTTCTAGTTAAATAGGGTGACTCATGCTGATTACTGTACAATAGTTTGTGTAATGCAGAAAAGCTGTAATCTGTAATGCAAAAGACAAACATTGAATCACCAGTGCCTGGGAAAGCATTGCAAAGGAAGACGCACACCACAAACACACCCACACACACATGCACATACACAAACCGACACCCACACACGCACATGCACACACAAAACACACACACACACACACACACACACACACACACACACACACACACACACAAAACCCAAAATCAACAATGCTGCTTGAATAGAGTGAAGAGACAGCTGCAAGTTCAAATATCACAGAAGGGACAGTTGCCATGGTGACTGTCTTTCTCTATACATCTTAGACAAGAGACTGACAGACAAACAGACAGACAGATAGATAGATAGATAGCTAGATGGATACATAGACAGATAAATAGATAGATAGATAGATAGATAGATAGATGGATAGATGGATAGATGGATAGATGGATAGATGGATAGATAGATGGATAGATGGATAGATGGATAGATGGATAGATAGATGGATAGATGGATAGATGGATAGATGGATAGATTGATAGAATGATAGAAACCTAACAACAATTCAAATAACTAAAATATGGTTAGTCAGGAAAGCCAAGCCTAGTCGTTGCGTTAACCTTATCAGATTCAAACTAACATCTGAGAGATTTCAGCCATAACCACAACAAAAAGAAAAAACAGCAGGCTGAGTAAAAAAAGAAGAAGTTGTGTGTGCACGCGGGTGTGTGTGTGCGGGTGTGTTTGAGTGCGTGCGTGCATGCCTGTGCACGTGCGTGCCTGTGTCCATACTGGGCTCTTGTCTGCCTTACGCATGCAAGCCGTCCCGCGCCAGGCCAAAGTTTTCATCAAAGACAACGTCTTCGCACCAGTAGTCAAGTAGTGCACCCCCCCCCACCGCCCCCCACCCCCCCCCCCCCCACCCCCACCCCCTTTGTACCAATCACCTCCTATCCTGATTAATGTTTCTCTCTTCTTCCTTCATCTTCCCTCGATTCTATTTCTGTCTCTCGGGCCACCCTCTACCCTTCTACAAAGTCATGTCTCTACCTGTGCGAGGCACCGCAACGCTAGGCCTGAATCAGAAAGCAATAGAGAGTGAGGCTGGGACGGACGAAAAAATGAAAAAGAATCAAACGCAACAGCAAAGTTTAAGCGTGTGCCGATGCATTGCATTGGCGGATGACGGTGTTCACGGGCCGCTCCGTCACCGTCGCCATAGTAACAAAGAGATTCTTTCTGTCCCCAGGGTTGCTGGTCTGGGAGAAAGAAAGCGGTTGAGTGACAGCGAATTTTAAGGTCCTTGCCGAAGTGGATCACTTGTCATTGGGAAGGTTCTGGTGTGCGTATTCACGCAGTAAGGGCGCGTTCCCTTCACGGCCACAGGTCCCACACAGATTCTTGCCCTGATATGACCTGTGCTGCTAATTTAACTATGCATCAGTAGGGCTTTCATTGACATGGAGCAAACAAATTAGATATATATATATACAGTATATAATGACCTATATAATAAATAACGCATGACAGAATATACAGGTATACATGTCACTGTGCCCTAACAGAATATACAGGTATACATGACACTGTGCCCTAACAGAGGTATACATGTCACTGTGCCCTAACAGAATATACAGGTGTACATGTCACTGTGCCCTAACAGAATATATAGGCATACAAGTGAATCCAATTAAAAACAAATCAATATTTTGACATGCGTCTTTTAAAATATACATATTCTGAAGTTATGCACCTTTTATTCCTTACTCATTTTTTTATGTTGTGTTAAAACGTAACCAACCAAATCCTCATATTATATACAACAAACTGATGTTTGCTTCTGTTTATGCGAGAATTATTCTTTCCCCAGGCTGACAAAAGATTGATCTCCATCTCCCTTTAAATTCCATTAAAAAGCAATCTGCCATCCACTATTATACTCTACATATTTTAACTTAACTTGCATAATGTCTCTCTTGTTCAGTCTGACGTTTCCTCAAAAATACCCTCCTAAGATAAGAAAAGATTAGATGAGACAACACTTTATTGATCCCCAGTCAGGGAAATGTGGGTGTTTACAGCAGCAGAAACACAGGCAAAAATAGAGATGCCTAGTAGTTAAAAAATACAATACAAAAAATGCAATACAAAACCGGACAATAAACATATAATGTAATAATAAACAATCTCCCTTCAGCCCGTGGCTGCAGGGTCTGCCCATCGGCCACGGCTCAACATAGAGAGGATGGGAGGGGTTGCCCAGGAAGGTCTTGATTTTGTCCCTCATCCTCCTCTCCACCACTGCATCCAGACTAGCCAAGTTGTAGTCCAAGCCCAGCTGGGTCTGTTGGTCTCTCCAGCCCTGGTGCCGTCCCTCCAGCCCGCCTCGGCAAACTACTCTTACTCACTCTGACTCAGACTCATACTCTTTCTTTGTTCATCGCTGAACGACAAAACTGTGCTTAACTTATGGTCTAGTAATCATTTACTAATGGTGTTCAAAATAATTTCATAGGTTTAGGGTTAGGGTTAACCTCAGGGGTTACCCTTAACCCTATTCAATAATGTATAAATGAATACCTTATTTAGCACGCACACCATTGCCTTAGTTAACATGAACACCATTAGAATACATGAACAACATTAGTAAAAGATTACTAGGTCTTTAGTTAACGGTTCATTTACTGTTGGTTAATTGTTTGTTGATGCTTATTACTGCATTAACTAATGTTAAATAATGGTTAATTATTGTACCCTTATTGTAAAGTGTTACCAAATCAACTTACAACTTACTGATTAACTGATATCTATTCAACCAATGGTGGGATAAATTAATAATAACAAACTAAGCTTTTTAGCCACAATCAAATCTATAATCCATAAACCTTTTATCTGTACATTTCCAGTGTTCTTCATACTTCCAAGTAGGCTTCTTGCACCTCATCGCTAGGCTAAACGTAAGATCGATGCACTTTCTGTAACTCTGGTTAGCATACAGTTAGTCTCACAAGTCACACTTTCGAGTCTGATGGCAGACGAGCTCAAATATGGGTGAATTGGGCATTTCACTTTTTTTCACTTCGTATTTGTTTCTACTAATCATGTTGCTGGCGGCGGGGATCTGTAAGCGCACAATTGCTGAACATAAACTCGGCCAGTAGTAGTAAAGTGTAAAAAAGTGTCTGTAAAAGACAAATCCTCTTTTGAAAGCTTCATCCACTTACGTGAATGAGTTTCATTTTCATTAGAATATCTCCGTAATGAAAGAGGTAACAAAGCGCAACTCTGCCCCTTGCAGTTTCTGGTATCAGGCCCGTCTTCCCCCAGAAGTTCTGCTATAACATAGTGGGACTGCCAGATCCGAAATTAGCATATAGTAAGAAGGACAAAGATGGGTTACTGACTGAGCATAACGAGTTACTTCTCAGGGGCCCCAAGAGCTCCAGGGCCCCAAGGGCCCCATTGTGTCTCCCTATTATAACTGATGCAATGTTAATCTAAAGTATCCATATACATCATGTACTGTAATGACTAGGGCTAAAGAAAAATATTAAAATATTAAAAAATAATAATAACAATAACTACATCTGATTTTGTCTGTATGTTATATTAAAATCAAATCCCAAACTGTGACTGTAACTCAGCAATTGCTTTATTTCAATATTTGTTTATATACCATAGGTGCCACACATCATTAATTAAATTGATAATCTGTTGATCGCAATGAATAATCACAATTACAATATCGGGCAAAATAATCGCAATTGTAATTTGTGTCATTATCGTGCAGCCCTAATAACGACCGGGGGACAAAGGTCAAGATTTATTATAAACACTTCAGGTCTGATGAATCAATAGCTCGTCTTATGGACGCTATTATTACTGTTAGAATTATTATTGTTAACATTGTTATTATGTATTTATTTTTTACAATAACTTATTTTGATATCGTTGTGCTTATGATGCATCACCTTCAACAAATGTGTCCCCAACATATTTATTAAAATACAACTAAGTTCCACACTGCAGACCGGGTGTCCTGAACATTCCATGCAGCACAGGACGGTTTTCTGGGTAAAATTGTGCCAGCAGTGATAGTCCCATCACATCAAAGGCTTCAGACTCTGTGCCAGTTATGAGAACTTTGCTCCAGGTGGCTCCCCTGTATTCACACCTGGGTTAAGCCTATCAGCAAGGAGGAACACAGGCGGTGCTTATAAATGCTCCACTTTAGGATCATGGACGCTTATCTCACTTTCCACAAATGCTAATACTTAGTGGTGTGGTGGTGGGCCTCATAGCTGGCTAATCCGGACATGATAAGTGTGGCAACATATTTATTCTTGAGATAAAGGGGACAACAATTCTTAGGATAAGGGGGAAAACCTATATATTACTTGAGACTTAATTGTGCTCTGTGAATATACTGTTACAAATATATAATATTGCAATTGTGTATTGCAACGACATAACATGAGACATCTTGGAATCGTGAACGTGAGGCAGTGAGCGAGTGAGCTAGTGAGTGAGTGAGTTAGGTAGTATGTGAGTGAGGTTGTGAGTGAGTGAGTGAATAAGTAAGTGAGATAGGGAGTAAGGAAGGGAGATAGTGAGTGAGGAAGTGAGTGAGTTAGTGAGTGAGATAGTGAGAGAGTGAGGTTGTGAGTGAGTGAATGAGTGAGTGAAGTAGTGATTGAGTAAATAGGTGAGATAGTGAGTGAGTGAGTGAGTGAGGGAGATAGTGAGTGAAATGAAGTCGTGATTGAGTAAGAAAGTAAGATAGTGAGTGAGTTAGCGAGGTAGTGAGTGGTTGAGTATGGTCCATTGACAGGAAATAATACAGTCACACAGAAATGGATCCTGTTTCCCTGTTATATCAGGTTACTACTGAAACTGAGAACACAACAGGATCTCCTGCTGCACTTAACATTAAAAAACCACAGGACAAGGTCCACTAAAGACTGCATGGTGAAACATAAAAAACAACAACAAAATAAAATCACCATTCCTTCCAATGAATAATCTTGTCTGCAGCGTTCCTGTGAATCTGTCTTTGTGAACAGCGTGTGCGTCTGAGTCATGGTGGGATTATGAATCAGTGTTGGTGTGTCAGAGGGAAGGTATTTCTGAACAGGATGACTGAGTATCATCACAGCCATTTACTATGCATTTTTACCTGTATAGGAACGTGCGTGTGTGAGTGTGTGTATGTGTGTGTGTGTGTGTGTGTTTGTGTCTCTGCGAGTGTGTGTGTGTTTGCGTGAGTGTGTGTATGTGTGTGCGTGCATGTGTGCGTGCATGTATATGTGTGTGTGTGTGTGTGTGTGTGTGTGCATGCGTGTAAGTGTGTGTGTGCTCTTGATCCTGACAAGAGGTCACAGGCCAGAGCCCGTAATCAATAGCATTACTCTTTCCTGATGATAAATCTATAGCATTAGAACAGTACAGCATGTGGAAACCAGCAGGAAATCCATAGCCTTCAGGAATCCATACTATGGACACAACTTCAAAGACTAAGGAGGACATCAGAACCTCTGAGGGATGAATTACACTAAACCTCGGATAAATTACACACTTCCCACCGTGGATTACGATTGGCCCGTACAGATTACAGGGCAGCTTCTCACGTAAACGTAACTGTACATTTGGAATCGGACCTTGGACAACAGATAAAGAGACACAGATCAACACTCGCCGCTGTTCACGTGGAGACGGATGCACAAGCGTCGAGGGCAGCCCTGGACCAAAGCCATGGCTGCCCCTCACTCTGAGTCTATCAGGGTCTGTCAGGGTCATGTCTTACACATCCATGTGCACTTTGACCTGATCAAGCAAACAAAGTCGGAAGTCAAACGCAAGGCAATCACAAGGGGTTGCTTCCATTTAATACAGAGCAAGGAGACAGTGATACAATATCCTGTCCTGCAGTCCATTTGAGGTTTCCTAATAAAATGATCTTTTTTTAGGCTAGCAGATGCCCTGACGCCAAATCATATTGATACGATCAGATTGAATTTACTGGGAGAAGGCTATCTCCGTCGTGTTCATTTATAGAATGACAAGTCCCTCATGTATCCCCTTTTCATAGGAATTCTCCAGAAGACACTATTTTGGGACCCTGAACACGTTGACATTGTAGAGGAGAGCTTGTACTTTTGTTTATTTATAGGGCTTTCCCCCCACCTTCACTACACAGGCTGTTTCATAGACACTCTTTTAGATCAGGGTACATGCTGACATTATTAGTGACATTTTCCTTCTTAGACAACCTGGAAAAATACTAAGGTGGGCCTCTTTTTGAACATTAACTTGAGGACATTGCAGAAAGAATAATGCTAAAACCATACAACTGTAGGACTGACTGTATATTATACCGTTTTATATGGTTCCAAAACTCTGCACACCATGTTTCCTGTGATACCCCTTATTGTATCACCCCATTATTGCATACTTCATTCCCAATGCATGTACAATGAACAGATTTCTACAAATGCAAAAGTCTGAAATACAATGTCAAAATAAAAGCCCTTTGCTGGCCTACTTGCTGCCAGAAGGACACATCTCATAGTGTGGAGCGGTCAAAACCAGAGGATGTGATTGGATGAAAGGAATCCCTCCAAAATGGGGCACGAGGGATGTGAACAGGGAGGATTCAACGTGGAGCCTGGAGTCTCCTGGAGAATAATGAATGTGACATTTCCCTGACATTTAGCCGCCTGTCTGGTCGAGGAGCCCAAGAATGGGAGAAATAAGGAACAGGGGCAGCACAGGAGGGGAGGGGAGAGCAAAGACCCCTCATGAATAACATTGATTTTGTTTTTTGTTTTTTACCGGATTAATCTGGGGTCATATATTTTAATGAGCTTCTGTACTCATCACACACACACACACACACACACACACACACACACACACACACACACACACACACAAACCCACACACCCACACATACACACATATACACACACACACATCTCATACACACACATTCACACACACAGAATAATCGAGGCCTATGTTGCTTACAAGTTTCTAAACGTGAAACGTGCATTCATAGAGCACATTCTATTGCAGATCTATCGCTGGAAGTCTCCGTTGATGAACACTTCAGCATATTACCTCACGTTGTGGTTAAATCTGGACCACTGAATGAGCCCACACTATTTCAGTGTTTCATATATAGTTAGCACAATGCATCCATGCTTTTAGTAGGTTTGCGCTGTGGTTTTATATTGCCCTCTTAAGCTAATTAGGGATCGAAAAACGTCTTGTTGCTCTCTTGTTCCCAGGGCATGGGTCTGCTCTCAACTTGTCAGAGGGCCAATCTTAGACCGGAGTGCTAGCACTTACTACAGGGGAGAGCTGTGCATTTCTGGGAAACCCCACCTTTCAACACTATGGAACAAAATCTTCACAAAATGTACTATGTGGGTAGACGAAGCCACAGAATTCCGTTCGTTAATACTCATTATTACCCTCATCCACTGGGACGTTTGAACAAGGTTGATCGTTTACAGACAGTGGTAGACCACCTTCCTTTTCTAAAGGCGTTTGAACAATGTAAACTCTAATAGGATACACATTGATTTTACATCTCCCCCTGGATCTGCGTGAGGAAGTGATTTCCTCGACTAGACTCGGCAGCAGAACTCATCTCAGGGTGTTTGCGCGGCCTGACAGCCCATCCACGCGGCCTCACTGCAAGTCATCCGCCAGCACAACCAGCCCACAGTTAGCATGGCGGTTCCTATTAAGAGCCCTCAGCCGTCGTCACGACTTGCGTGATTAGAGTGCGTGGATGCTAATTGTTGTTCAAACACTGCCGGTGTGTGTACCGTCGTGAGCTATTGTGAGCCAGCACCAACCCCATAACTCATAGATCGTGTGGTGGTGGTTGTTGTTTTGTTGAATTCAGGTAGCGTTTGGCCACCCTAATAGATGATCAAATATAGAATAAAGGGCTGACAAATTTGGAAATGATTAGCCAAATGAAACATTCCATAGGCAGATCCATTTTTGTGAGCAGAGATAGTGAATCAATGAGGTAATTATAGAGCATAACATTGTCAGGCTATTATCAGTGGGCAAGCAATAAACAGATGGAGGGAACAGACTTTGAATCAGACCTATAACAGCAACAACAAAAATATCTCTAAATCAACTTGAAACAACCCTCTTATGAACCGGATCAGACAAAGAAACAGCCTCCATAACAAATACAGAGTAAACACAATGCTTCCAGCTTATCGTTCGGCGACATGAAGAACTTGTCAGGAGAGCTGAACAGCAACAACACCACAGAGTCACATAATCAAAAGGCCGTGTGACATGGTGATAACCACAAGGTGATTCCCCTCCAGCGTGTTCCTCCTCAAACATATTAGATGAAATATATTAGCAATGGCTAGAGCAATACTGGAGGAAGGCAGCGTTTCCCCCAGACCAGGCTAGATGAGAGGGATTTCAAAGGCTGCACAGATGGCTGTGTAAACTAAAGTCCTACTGAAGGTCCACTGAAGATTGACTGAGGGTTTACTGAAGGCCTATTGAAGTCCTACTGAAGGTCTACTGAAGTCCTACTGAAGGCCTATTGAAGGTCTACTGAAGGTCGACTGAGGGCCTACTAAAGGTCGACTGAAGGTCGACTGAAGGTCGACTGAGGGCCTAATGGGGGACTACTGAAGGCCTATGGAATTACATAGTTCATACTATGACTTATAGTAGTGGTATTAGTAGTAGTAGTAGTAGCAGTAGTAGTAGTAGTAGTAGTAGTAGTAGTAGTAGTAGTAGTAGTAGTAGTAGTAGTAGTAGTAGTGGTAGTGCTACACTTACACGCCTACAGCTGTCTTATGTACAACACCTCAAACAAAACTAAACAGAGAAAAACAAACATAGGCTATGAACGGTGCTAACATAAGTATTAGCTTGATAATGGTTTAGGATTCAATTTGATTTATACCTAATTACAAAGTCACAATATTGAACATTTGATACTTGTACTGTGTTCTTCCTCTTTCTACTTCTACTTCTACTTAGGTATACTGTATGTGGGAGTGTGTGTGGATGATGGCTGGTTTAAGCAGCCTCACCTGGCCTGAGTCAGACTGGTTGGAATCTGGAGCTGGGTGAGGCTGCACACCTGTTGCACATTGAGCAATCAGTGTGCACAGGTTAAACCAGCCATCACCCCACACACTCAGAGAGAGCTCTCCCACATGGCAGCATGGAGCGCCATCTGTTTGTGTCATCATACTCAACCTTGGCAATAAACCGGTTTAACATCACCACCCTGTGTCCTTTGTTTGGAGGAGCCCAAGAAAAGTCACCTAGGTGGAGTATGGCAGCCACCTAGGTGGCTTGTAGCTTGGACTTTGCTACAGTATAGAATAGAGAACTTGAGACCCAATTGCTGATTTGTACTGTCCTCTTTTTATAGTCAGGAAGGAAGGTCACAGAGGAATCAATAAGTATATCTCTGACTTGCACAACTTTTCGTCCATGATCAGCAAAAACACATTTTAATGATAACAAAGACTGAAGCCTAATCACGCCACTCTACAGACTATCTGGTAAATGCCACACGGGGATTATGGAAATGTATTCATGAAATGTGAAAATTATCATGTTTCTAGACGAAGAGACTGCTCACATATTTTTAATTTACAGCCATAAGTGATATTTATATTTTTGATACAATTTGCAAGTTAAATAGCATGTGCATTCGCGTGTGTGTGTGTGTGTGTGTGTGTGCATATCTCTGTGTGTGTATGTTTGTGTGTGTGTGTGTGTGTATCTGTGTGTCTGTATGTGTGCGTGTGTGCACATTTCTGTGTGCATCTATATGTGTGTGTGTGTGTTTGAGTGTGTGTATTTGTGTGTGTGAGTGTGTCCATGTGTGACTGCGTATCTGTGTGTATGTGTTTGTGTGTGTGTGTGTGTGTGTGTGTGTGTGTGTGAATGAGTGCGTGCGTGTGTATCTGTGTGCGGTCCCACACAAACCCCTTACCTTGGCTGCGATGGATGAACTGGGTTTCTCCAGCAGGTCCCAAAGTTTCTTCCGTTTTTCGGCGCAGCAGGTGTTGTCAAACTCCTCCCCTTCTCGGACCTTCAGGTTATCCGCCTCGCGCTTCAGCTCCTCGTTCATCTGCTCCTTCTTCTGGTGGTAGCGCGCCTGGCAGCACGACTCCAGGTAGATCTCGTCGACGCCCCAGTAGTCCAGCTCCTGGCTGAAGGACAGGGCGCACATCTCCTCCATCATGTGCAGCTTGCCCGTGCGGTAGAAGTTGAGGATGGAGGTGAAGGCGCCCGGGTGGCGGTCGAAGAAGTACTCGTTCTCGTCCAGGCTGTAGTCGTCGCACACCTCCATCAAGGCCTCGTGGCTGTCGCAGTCTCGCAGCTTGCCCAGGCGCGTGCGGGGCAGGCGGTCCAGCGTTCTCCACAGGACCTCGTGGGGGAGACCCCCCACGTTGAGCCGGACCCGACGGAAGCCGCCCTTGTTCTGGGTGATGTCCACCGCCGTCGCCGCCGGGTCTTGGGGGAGGGACGCGGTGGAGCGCGAGGCCGTGTGTTGGTGGAGCTCCGCGGGGGGCTTGTCCATCATGAAGTCAGACGGCAGGGGGGGCGGAGGGAGCATCTCCCTGGCTATGGACAACATGATGCCTGCTCTTCCATTACTCTCTCTGAGAGAGAGAGAGAGAGAGAGAGAGAGAGAGAGAGAGAGAGAGAGAGAGAGAGAGAGAGAGAGAGAGAGAGAGAGAGAGGGAGAACATAGAGGGAAAACGGTTATTATGGGATGCAGCCCTGATCTCACACTTTCAAAGATCTCTCAAACTCATATATTCAACCAAATTATTTTTTGCCTCGTTTTGTTTTCTGAAACCACTGTAGTTGCGCTCAAAACCCGTGTGAACTGTATTGTTAGTTATTATATTAAAGGTGTGGACACGCAGAGCTGGAACGAGCGCTTATATACGAGCGCTGTCCACTCAAAAGGGTGCTGAAACGTCAGACTGTGCATGCAGTCCATTCCGGAAAAAAAACATGGCGAGAAACCTCTTAACTGCCCATTCTGTGAGGTCTATCCAGAAACCATCGATACTTCACATAAACGTATATTGACGAAACCTATTCGGCTTGTTTTGTTTATTTTCTTAAGAAATGCGAAACAACCTCTGACAGGCTTACAGACCTGACTTAATCAACGTCTTACAAAGTTTCCCACGTATCTCGTCCAGACGTAGGTGATGCCTGATATTAGCTGTGAAATAATAAACGTGCATCGAAACAGTAATGCCGGGTTGGCGTGTTATTATGCCAGGCTATGGTTAATAAACAAAACAGAATCAATACGTATGCTGATGCCTTCTATGAGCCCCCACCGCTTTCCATCTTATTTCAACGGTCTAGATCAACAATTAAGCCTATGGCACACTGAACCCTTATGCAAAATGCAATCAACAGCGTTTTATTTGCCTGCGTAAAAGATGAGCACACGGAGAGGCTCGTGTAGCAGCCAGTGATCGGGAAGGCTGTGATTGCATTGTAATTAGTGAAACTCTAACGTTGTGAAATGAAAATTCGATGCATTTGCCAACGCAACATTTGGACTAATCTCCAATACACTGCTCACTGGTTTGGTGAACAGGGCTGATGCAGAGCCTTCGACACGCACTTGATCATCTATTGCAACTGATGATTACAGTTTATTTAATAATCAATGGATGTTTTTGATGCCCGTAATCATTTTTCTGTTATATTTATACATAAAGATAATTTACACGTACCGTTGCTGGAAAAATAATAATTCCTGAGGCAGCCAAAACGATGCTGAACTATTGCAAAGGAGGAGCCGTTGTTGGTTTATTATTCCCGGGATTTTACCCTTTCCCTTTCAAACGTTGCATCGGTGGAACCCTCCTCTGCCTCCGACATGACAACGAGATTCTACAGACGATTTATGTGCAAGCGAACGTATTCCCAGGCCAATTACAAAAATATGTAGTCCAATGTAAAAAGATCAACAAGTAGGCTTATTTTGAGGACCCATTCAGACAGGCTACTTGAGTTCACAAGAGGCGTCGTATCTCACGTCTAGTTCCACAGCATCCGAACACCACCCCCCCCCCCCCCCCCCCCCCCCCAGCCTCCCCCCACCACCACCTCCGCCCGGCTCCACATCCCATTAACCCTTTACATGCGATGGGCAAACAGCTGTTCCTCCACACTACAGGAAGAAGAAGAAGGAAGACGTTTTGGCGTACATCCCATGTAAACCAATCCTCCTCCTTAGTAACACTAAACCCACTTTACAAAAACAATCTGGAACCAGAGGAAACACCAGGAGGAGAGGGGCGCGTTTGGAACGTAAAACAAGGGATTGTTGTGGCGCATCGTTATCATGACCATAGCCCTACCCAACTGGTAGTGGCATGTGCGTGTGTGTGTATGTGTGGAGGGAAGGGAGGGTAATGTGTGTGTGTGTGTGTGTCTGTGTGTGTGTGTGTGTGTGTGGGGGGGGGGGGGGGGGTATATAAAGGCAGGTATTTTATGTGTTGGATAAAGGCACACAACAGATCCACGTCCCATGCCTGTATTAAGCACACACACACACACACACACCAACACACACACACACACACACACTTCTGTAGGGAATGGGATGGGATGTCATTACACTGGAGATAAGTTTTGTTTCTCTGAATTTAACTGAATACCACTGATGCTTCTCATTCACACTTTTGTAGTTTTACTCGCAGAAAAACAAAACATTCACAGCATCTAATTGCAATGATGGTGTTCAGTGCATTCATGTTATTCATAACCTTACTGACGTCAGCCATATAGCTAGTTATAGTTATATATCTAGTTTATTTCAAATAAGGGTCAATAAAACACAACAGGCATATTGTGTGTCCCTCAATATGTCTGCTGTTCTATAAAAGGTTAATCCCTCGTCAGCTCTTTATAATATGCAAGTTCTTTCAGTATTTAGACGAAAAATCTAAATGTATTATTTATTATATTATAATAATTATAATAATAATTATAATTATAATAATGTATCAATTATATATTATTTATTTTATTAATGAGACAGCAATTAAAAAAGCAACAAACTACGCAGTCCGCCTTTCGAATAAAAAAGAAAACTGGCATACAAAATTGAATATTTAAAATTACAAAGTAAGACATTACAAAATTACAAAGTTACAAAGTTACAAAATCATAAATTACAAATGCATCGTAGCTATTGGCTATAATGTATGCTAAATAAAATAATCTGAATCGGAATGAGAGAGAGTGAGAGAGCGAGAGCGAGAGAGCCAGAGAGCCAGAGAGCCAGAGAGAGAGACAGACAGAGAGAGACAGAGAGAGAGAGTGACATCTGGAACCATGTCAATTCCTCTTGAATCTGTAGCGGACCTGCAGGTCTCCGATGGGCTGGAGCATTCCGAAACCGTAACGCTGAGGGTTGACCCGGGGGAGAGGGTCCGTGGGCTCACACATCTCCAGCTCTAGATGGCTGAGCACCATGAACACAAACCTTAAAGACAAGAGGGAGGAAAATCAGACATGATGCACAAACCTGACTGTGTACGGAAAAACAATGACATCACCCCCCAATCACAACAAGCAGAATTTTACATTGCGAAGAAATCCTTCGAAAGGATTAGGCGAAAGTCTTGTACATGTTATCAAACGCATCTCCATGTGTGCATCTGTGGATTGCAGCGCCTTCCTAATTACCCCCAATAACATTAATGAGGACTGTGTGTGTGTGTGTGTGTGTGTGTGTGTGTGTGTGTGTCTATTTTTAGGTTTGAAAGGCTAGCATCTGAGTAACAGATGAAACCACTTCGGTCTCGAAAGACGAGGAGAAAAAGAGGGATGATCATACTTACAACTTGACGGTGCTAATAGCAAACTGCTTCCCGACGCAGCTATTCCTTCCCGCGCCCCATGGCATGTTGTAGTACTTTAAACTGCTCCCACCCTTGTAGAAGGTTTGCTTCTCGCTCATGTCGTCATTTAGGAAGCGTTTGTACTTAAAACTCTGTGACAGAAGGGCAGAGGAACATTTAGACAGTCGTTAGTCAGATGTTGGACCGGAATTAAGATCCAGCCACTGTTTCTTTATTGAAGACACGTCATCTGGCATTCCCCTCTGTGAGACACATACTGAACTGAATGTTATTATGAACCTTCAAGTGCACATGGGGATAATGAAAGTGTCGTGGATGATGGGCTGCTCTTGCGTCTTTCCTTTCTCAGATGTGTGCTTGTGTGTGTGTGTGACGTTTGAGTAGCAGCCTATTACGGGCTTATCTAAAAAAGGATCTGCCAGCCATTTAAATGACTCTACTTAATCCTGTCGCTCCATCTATTTTATAGATGTTGCAATAAAAAATAAATGAAAAATGAAAAAAACAAAACTGATGGCCAAACACATTGTTTATGCCAAATACCGTAGCTCCAGGGTGGAATGGGGTGGTTTGTCTTAAAGAAGCGTCCCTGATAGATCCAGCCAGATCAGAGGTGTGAGGTTGTAGAAGGGCACAGACACGTTGACTAGAACCATTACATCTAGGGCTGCGACTAACTAAATCATTAACTAAATGATAAATCATTAAGCCTTTAAAGTGGCTTAAATAATAGCAAATGTCATCACAAGTTACCTGAGTCCAAAGTGATGTCAGTGTTTTTACAGCAGCTTTGTGTTTTTCTGACTTCCGATGCGACTCTAATGCTTTTATACCCAGATTTCCCTAATTTCAGCGTTTTCTCGCACAAGGTGCACCGGGCTTCAAATTAGGTACTTTCAACAGGCTTTAACCGAACACCAAATGTGCGGTTCCTGTGAACCAAAGAACTCGTTGAACCTGCACTTGCCCATAAGTCACGTTAACAGAAATGTTTGTAACTAATTACTTCGAGAAGTAGCTATTTGTGTGATGAGTGGGATGCCATGTTAGCCCACACACCACGTGCGAAACATTAGGTGTGTCTATACATTTTGTCCCAGCTGCACAGTTTGCGTTAGTGGTTATTGGTTCCGGGTTGGTTTTGTTTTGTAGTTTTGTTCCTGTGTGATCAATACATATTTTTCCCAAAAACAAATTTAAAAGCTAGACTGAAGTTAATGCAACCTTATAAAAGTAACAATAACTACATCATCCAAAGTCAATTGTGAATTTAAGACATTTAAAGAAAAATGTAGGCCTCAAATTCAGACTAGAGACTTTTTAAGACTTTTAAAAAGTCACCCTGAATATCATGACATGAGCTAACAAACACTGCATGTGCTCTGGTTTGGCCTTGTGTGTGTGCGTGTGTGTGCGTGCGTGCGTGCGTGTGTACCTCTGGTTCATGGTGTATCTCCGGGTCCATTTGGGGACTGAGGAATGGAAAGAGAAACACTCTGTCCCCTTTTCTCAGACAGTACTCCTGGCCTCCGCTCACGTTCAGCCTTTTGCCGTCCACCACCACCTCCCTGGAGATGAACGCTGCGGCCTTCAGCCGCAGAGTTTCCCTCAGAACGCTATCTGCAGACAGACAGGTGGATCACAGGCGTGTCACCATAGCTTTGAATCAGAAACGCCCTCCACTGTATGCACTTTCTACAGAGGTAAGAACATACTCACTCAAACCCAAATTGAAAAAGGGAATTAGTCTTTAGCTCATCAACAGAATTGAAGCGAAGGACTCCAGAAACGAGAGAAATTGGCACAGAGTCACGTCACATTGGCCTCAGATTTTTTTTTAATAAGCCTAGAATTCAGTTTCAACTCAGACTTCAGAGTTTAAATGAATAATTTACAGGGAGGGGGGTCGGGGGGTCGGGGGGTCGGGGGGTCGGTGGGTCGGGTGGGGGGTGGGGGGTGGAGCTCTTCCGTACCAAACACAGGTGTGTTGTGAGTGACTAGCCGCTCATGAGCGGAGTGATGTAGGGAATGGTTCTGCATCACTCCCCTCACCTCCGCCAGCACCGCCTGCATGGCCTCGGGGTGACGGAGCAGGAGGCCCAGCAGCCAGAAGGCAGCAGGACCTGCATTACACTGAAAGGAAAGGAAAATAAAAATGGGCTTAGTTATATGTTCCCTTTACATAAGCAACATGGAGCACATCCTAACCTGGACTTATGTTCTCATGCTGACGCTACATGTAAAGAATCCCAGGCAAACCAAAGAAACGACCTCATGATATCTTGACTATCTATACTAGCATCTATGCTATCTTTTCTCATATGAGTCTTTCGTACTGATCATCTTCTTGTAGGAATACAATTATGATGGAGGAACAGGTAGAGGGAGCCATTTCCACCAGACAAATGCATAGGCCACACTCTGTGGCAAGATAAACAAAATATTAGTATTTGTAGACTGTGGAGTGGACTTGGAAGGTCCTCGCTGTTGCTAGCAAGAGTGTGAAACAGTGAAATCGTGGTTGTCTCAGATGGGAATACTATTACTTATTTGAGATGAATGGGGTACGCTGTCATTTATTTACCAGTGACATAATGCTAAGACATGGCAATTTACGAAGGACAAAATACACACCCATTTTTATTTATATATAAATAATCACAATTTCTTTTTTTTACACAACTTGCTGACAAGGTAACAGTAGACAAAATTGACAATATTGCTGAGTGCCTCCAGCCTTAAGAACCTCCTAATCTCTAGAGAAGGGAAAGTGGCATTACTTAAAAACCCCTCCAGGGCTTTTGGCTCCACCCGCCAGACCTCAAGTCTGCACTGCCGTCTGAACAGCTCAGTGACGTGACCTTTGACCTCACAGCGCTCCCATCTCCTCCAGCCTCTAATCCTCACACCACCTCTTCCCACACTATGCCCAGCTGACAAAGCTGTTTTCAATTCTTATAGACGGAAATGTCTAAAAATAAGAGAAGAAGGAATCTGTGGTGTGTGTGTGTGTGTGTGGTGCAACCCAGAGAAACAGAAGATCCTGTTGCACACCCTGAGTTTCAGAGTTTCTATAAAGTTATTTGCTTACGTCATTTGTTTGCCATTTGAGTCTCAGGGTGTGCAACAGGAACTTCTGTTTCTCTGGATTGCTGTGGCATGTCTCAGCAACCCACAGAAACATAAGTTCCTATTTTGTCTGAAACAAATGACGTAAGCGAATAACTGTATATAACCTTCCAAATTAGAAACTCAACAAAGCTTTGTGTTTCATTTTCATGATGAAAATAAATTGTTCTACTTTTAGTGCAAACTAGAGGGTACCGCCATGGAAGTGGTCACCATGGAAGCTGTCACCATGGAAGCTGTCATGGAAAGCCACAAGACCTTGGATGAAACCTGTTTAACCTGTCTGTAGGAAGTGGACTACTTCTAAGTAGTTTTAAATCTTTGTTTGAATGAATTGAGCCTTCCCTTCTTGTGGTTTGGAGAGAGAGAGAGAGAGAGAGACAGACAGACAGACAGACAGACAGACAGACAGACCAACAAGTCTACCAAAACCAAAGACGTTTCAGACTCACTATGGATTATGCCTAATGCTAATAGCTTCATCCATCTAGTTGTTCAGAACATGTCCTGCTCTTCCGAGGTGCAGCTTTCTCTTCTCTCTGCTTGTGTGTGTGTTTAATCAAGAAGCATATTTAATGTAGTCTACTGTGAACAACCGTGACAATAAGACCTTCCCGGGTCCAAGATGGCTGATAGGTGAATAAGGCCCAAATAACATGGCTGTCAGCCTCTGTCAGACAGTAATTGCTGTGAGTTAGGGGATCCATTTTATCCTCAACGCCATGACATCGGGGTCAGCCCACTACCGCTAGACGAGCCAAATACCCTGGGACAGGCCGGGAGTGAAAGAACAGTTCTCTCTCTGCCCTGAGACATGTGTGTGTGTGTGTGTGTGTGTGTGTGTGTGTGTGTGTGTGTGTGTGTGTGTGTGTGTGTGTGTGTGTGTGTGTGTGTGTGTGTGTGTGTGTGGAGCTGTCGGTCATACTAATATGACCTAGCCTCCGTTTTATTTGTCTTTGTCTATTCGTTGTTTTCTTTTCTTTTTTGCTTGCATTTATGATTAACATTATTTTCATTTAGTTGGCATGTACAATTGCCATGTACAATTATATGACGCTGGAGCAAAAATATGCATAGTTTGGTGATAACTTTGGGAAAGAATGTAGCTTTAGTGAAATCTCATTAAATATGAGCTGATAGCAGATTGTGTGTAACTAATGATGACAATCACTCCAGCTACACAGCGTTCACAATGGCACTTCCTCTCCCCAGCTTAACACCTAATCCCTCTATTCTCTCAAGTGTTGCTCCACTTTATACTCCAGACAGAGTGTGCTGGCTTCCAACATCGCAGCTGACATGATGACACAGAAAACTCTACCAGGTCGAAAGACTAGCAGGGTTCGTTTCCCAGAATGGGTGACTTCGTCCCTCTTTTAAAGACACCATTTTCTACAGTTTACAGTCTATAGTGCAGACAGATAAGGGAGAGATATGTTGAACAGCACGTGAGACAGCCATTCAACTGGGTTGAACAAGTGGACAGCAGCCATGACAGTGTTGTGTCTCCCTCTGCTGGCCGCACTAAGACACAACTCATTGTGTGCTTGTGTGTTCTTCACTAAGGAATTTTTACAATATACTATACTTCCCCTCATTGTCAATCCACTCTGCCCAGTGTAACTAACAGATATGTGACCCTATGGATACACGTCATAGTTCTATCCTTCTCTTGTTGGACCCTAGAGAGACACACCTTTCTATCTCCACCTGTGGTTATTACCATATATGGATAGACTTTACTTTGCTATGCACTCCTCTGTCAAGTCTTCCCTAACTCTGTGTATCATCTGGATATATGTTGAGGTATCATGGACTGCAACTTGTATGGTGTCTCTTGTACAGGCTGCCCTGTACAAGCATGTTATGGAGTAGGAATGTGGAAGGGAGGCAAGGGGTTTCTAAAAGAACTATTAAGCAATTAATAACAATGGATTCATATTGAGTAACTAGCAATTATTACTGTGCTGTTAGGTAAAAATATAGTATTATTTTGTTGGCTTCAGCATGAAATAGGATACCTGCTCATTACTCATCATTTTCGTTGCCTTTAAAGTAAGGACTGAGGAATGGCAAGAGTTTGGTCTATCCCTGTATACTTGCATACCTTAAGGCTATACGCATCGCTTTCACACAATTAATGGTGTGAGCTACAGGTGGGTTGGCCCTGCTGACACATGGTCCAATGACATTAACAACCTTTTTCAAACCAAAAGTCTTTGGTAAAACGGCTACAATGCTACGAAATAGTTGACGATCCTTCTCCGTCAGGTTTATTTATTTAGATTTATGTTGATAAAAAATGTATTTGCATACCACAATAGAGGTGCCATGGAAAGGGAGTCACCAAAAGAGGGAGGGAGGGAGGGAGGGGGAGGGAGAGAGAGAGAGAGAGAGAGAGCAAGAGAGAGAGCGAGAGCGAGAGGAAGAGGAAGAGATAGAGACAGGTGATAAAGTGGAGGAATGGCAAGAGTTTGGTCTATCCCTGTATAATTGCATACCTTAACGCTGTATGCATCGCTTTCACACAATTAATGGTGTGAGCTACAGGTGGGTTGGCCCTGCTGACACATGGTCCAATTACATTAACAACCTTTTTCAAACCAAAAGTCTTTGGTAAAACGGCTACAATGCTACGAAATATTTGACGATCCTTCTCCGTCAGGTTTATTTATTTAGATTGATAAAAAATGTATTTGCATATCACAATAGAGGTGCCATGGAAAGGGAGTCACCAAAAGAGGGAGTGAGAGAGAGAGAGTGAGAGAGAGTGAGAGTGAGAGTGAGAGTGAGAGTGAGAGTGAGAGTGAGAGAGAGAGAGAGAGAGGTGATAAAGTGAATAAGAGATGTACAACGTACATAACAGGAGAAAATAGAGAAAACGAGCGATCCAATCTTACCTGGGTGGTCCATAGGTGCATCAGCAAGGCCCTCCTCTGGGTCTCAGCGTCAACCCCTGCCTCGCCCAGATACAGCTGGTAGCTCTCCTGCCAACAGCTTGTGTTGCGTCCTCCTTCCAGCCATGTAGGAGTCAACAGTTGCCATAGAGACTCCTGGGAAGAGGTGGCTGACTTTTTATCCTCTGGGGAAGGGAAACAACAGAATGTAAGTGGTTTTCGGGAGGGGAATGACACAGAAGCCTCCAGAGATGTGATATCCAGAGTGTGGGGGCGGCAGCATCACCTACTTCCCTTCAGGGTGGAGCGCGCCAGCTCGGGGAGAAGTTTGTCAAAGTTGCGGAATTGTTTGTAGACCGCGTCAGTGTTGTCGTCCCTGGTGAACATGGTCAGATAGCCAGCCCTGCCCACGGAGAAGATGGTTAAATATTAACATTTTTATCAACACCAATCCTAAGTGTATCATTTTTTTTGGTCACCGTTTTGAAGCAGAGATTACTTACTGCTTTACATGTCGAGTTATACAAGTAAAGAACACAGGCGCACAATGACATATGCCATCTGACTCATCTATTTCCTCATAATATTTTCTAGTATTTGAATGATAAATGAGGAAGTCGATCATGGGGGTCACCTGAAGAGTAGACCGTAGGAGAGGTCAAACAGTCCCACCTCTCTCCACTCTGCCGTACCGCAGCCTTTCTGGTCCGCCATGAGCAGGCCACGCAGGTGGCTGTCCACGGACAGTTGCAGTTTATCCAGGCCAACACCTTGAAAATGCCTGCAGAGATTGGCACACACACGAGTCGTTACGGCGGCACTTTACATTCATTTGGAATTTGGGTGACATTGTCATCGTCTTGTAACTACAAAGAAAGATGTCATATTTGCAAGACATGTCTCTCGTAATTACAAAACCGTTTCTCGTAGTTATGAGGTGATTTCTAGTAGTAACCAGATCATTGAAGTTATTCCGACATCTTTAGTGTGGAATGCGTGAAAATTGCTAAACATTATTTCCCCAAATGAATGCAATAAGCTACTATGTAGTCAGCTTCTTAACTCTCTCTCCTCTGCTCCTTGCTGGGCTGTATTACATGTTAATATTCCTCTCCATGTTAATACTCACTGTTCCATCCATGCCCTCTCTTTATCTGGGTTATGGCTGGGGAGCACCAGAGAAAATATATTTTTCATCAGGACCCCTCTGTGACGTCTGAAGTCCAAAGAGACGGTGTCATACAGTACATCATCGTAGCTGTTTGGGTCCAGCAGCACCGTGATGTACTGACCAGCAACGCGTACCTGGGGGTATTCCATTTTAGCTGGTGTGTCGCAATGCAACATGAGTTATGGTAAACGTAACTAAACATGGCAACACCTCCAACAAAGTAATAGTCTATTTAGTCTTTTATTCAAAAAAGCACTGATCTAGTCATTACAAATACATTATATTTAGAGTGTGTAAACTCTAAATATATAAACATCTGAGGGTTGTTGTTCTTTTCACCAGTGTTGCAGTACTAATTGCGCGTACGTTGAATATGAATCCTAGCGGAAGATTTTATCTATTGTCATTAATTATGCACTTTGTTTTACTTGATCATACTCCGCAATAACAACTCACTGTGAAGATATCGCCGTGTTTGTTTTTCATCCGTGTCAGAAACTTTGCAGCATCTCTTCCAAACTCCAGGGCATGGCCCAGCCACGGGACAAGGCCCTTCTCAAGAGGAGGTTCATTGACCCTTCTGTCAAGTTCATATAGGCAAGATATTAATAAAAGGGAGTTAGTCAAAACAACCTGTGTAGTGCTTGGACGAATAGAAACAAGGTTGCTACAATACATAGAGAGACAAGACCGTTTGACGAAAGTTCGTTATTTATCATTCCACTCAGTCCTTCCTCTCAGCAGATCGGTTTGAGAATTGCCTTATAAGAGAATAAAACGGCACCGTAACATTAGTTATATTTCTATAACAGTGCTGGCATTTCCTCATAAATGTATACCCTGCCAACAATATGGATATTTACTTATTTCACTGGAAAGGGAAACAACTTAAATCACACGAAACTATTAAAGGTACTGCTACGCAATATTCGTTTTCTTTTAAATCTCTTATTTATCTTGCGCTCCCAAGTCCACAGCCAAGCTGTGAAGTAACGAGTCCCCTCCCCCTTGGGGAGTTTTGAAGATAAAGTGATAGTTGCGGTCAATTGAGTTAAACAAAATAGAATTTACCTTGAGCGACCGCAGAAGAGCAACAGAAGTGCAATAATTGTAATCAGCAGCAAGAATATCGCGAACAACATGGTGAAACTCCTTGTCCTTCCGTGCTCACTGCTGCTTCTCCTCCTGTCTTGCAGCGCCTGTGTGCGGTTCACAAGTCGTCTTGTAGAGAGGCGTGGATGGGGCGTGTCACTCTGGGACAGCTGACGGCAGTACTGTCTGTCTGACCAAAACTTGGATGTGACGAAGAAGCGATCTGTAATTAGACAGGTCGAACACTCATTGGCATCCTTACGTGCATGAGTTGGACTGCACGTCAACTTTGTTTACTGTTATGCAATGTACTATTAACCACGGTCGCTGCGTACCAAGCCAATGACATAATCGTAAAGACAAAAAGCTTGACACATGTATCATGGTTTCGTGTGAGGTCTTTCCTAATCGATGGATGTTGTGCAGCTTTCGGCATGACCGTTTGTTAGACATGAAGTATTGTGAAATGACACAAAGTATCACCTCAACAAATGTTCATAAATTTGAACTTTTGGTTTATCTGATTGCTGTTTGTGAGTTTGACCAACAGAGGGAGTACCTCCACTTTGTTGCAAACACTAATGCACTAATGCCTAAATCAAAGCTTTTGTATTGTAATGATTCTTCACACACACACACACACACACACACACACACACACACACACACACACACACACACACACACACACACACACACACACACACACACACACACACACACACACACACACACACACACACACACACACACACACACACACACACACACATATATTTCAACATTTTAATCAACATTTCAACTGAGTGCAATATAGCTAATTGTGGCCAAGATGTCATAATAGTAATGATAACATGAGTAGAAACCCTCTGTGTATGTGCAATAAATGAGTTACTATTGTTAAAAAAAATAGGGCCTACAACAACAACAACACAATTCTATAGTATCCTGAAAAAATACCAAAACTATTTTTAAAAGGATTCTTGCTTTATAAATGAAAGAGTGTGTGTTGTTTCCTAGTGTAGTTTTTGTATACTCAAATCTTACAGTGTGCCATGTTGTGTTATTAGTTCTACAACACGCATTACAAGCTAACTGGTAACATGTTAATGCACTAGAGGCCAAATCTCAGTCTTCTACACTAAAAGTGGCCGAGACGGGGATAGAGGAGGAGCCAACGTTGACTTTGCATCCATTGAGGCTTTTGCTGCAGCATTGAACTTGCAGCGAAAAGGGTTGACTAGCCAGGTCTCGTGGAAAACTAGCTCTGGCATATTGTGCATGTTGAGCTTAAGCGTCTGTATTGTGCATTGCAATATTTCAAGGCGGATGCAACACATGGACAGATTTACGATCTATTGAAGACCGTTGAAGAAAAAGGAGTGGCTGAGGACCGGGTTTTGTCATGTACTTTTAGCCCCGACGTTGGCTTGAAGTGCACTACCGTCGCAGAGGCTCGACTGCCTCCTATACGCGAAGTTCCGTCACGCATGCAGCGTTTCGCGGCTGATCGTCTCGTAGTGGCTATTCCAAGGTTATCTATATGCTAAGGTTGCGTTGTGGAAAAGTTTACAATATTTGTGCAATATTTCACAAACCTTTCGCCATAAAGCAAAATGTCAGCCCAGGCGAAAATCAAGAAGGAAAAGGAGATCATCGCGGAATACGAGACCCAAGTGAAAGGTGAGTAGCCTGTTTTGCACGGATTGCTAGATGGCGTGTCCTTGTGCTTCGGGTGAACTAGCCGCGCTCTGGGGTCCAGGAGCTGCAGACGGCTGAGCTGCGGCTGGACGCGTCTGGTCTCGAGCCCACATGAAAACATCTTGTAGATATTCTGTACAGACGCATTATCTCGTTATAACAAGGTTATTACTATTAAGTCAATTTGGAGAGAGAGAAAAAAAACCTTCCCCAGCGTACCACATTTCAAGAAACAGCAAAAGCAAATGTAGGCTTTACTGAATCGTTTCTTGACATACATTTTTTTTTAATAAATGCTTCAACTTGTTTGAAGGTAGGACTTGACAGAAAAAGGGCATACTCTGTGATTGAGGACTAGAGTGAAGGGGGCATGCCTGGGCCTATGTGTGCAGGGCAAACTGTCTGCTGTTTAGATTACTGTTCATTGTAAAACCACAAACGGGTTTTGGATCATCCGCCTCAGGTGAAATCGAAGACACCGTGTTTGCAATCACTGACAAGGGCCTACAATCAGAGGAGAAGGAGGTTGTGGTATTATTGCAACAACACAAACTGCAGATTATGACCCTGAAATACAGTTTAATTCGTCTACTTACACTTTCCTTCCACAGCACAAGTGTAGGCCTAATTGCTGGATGGGGTTTCGGGAAGGTCACACTAGTAGAAACCGTTCAAAAAGCCCATCATTTATGTATACGGTCAGTATGAATTATGAACAATAAGAGGATTTATCAGTCTGCTCTAAAACATGCGACTGGATGAATGTAGGAAAGGGGAAAGGAGAATCAAGCAGCCTCTCTGACCGACAATATTGATAAATTATCTTATATCTTCCTTAAATTAATCCTATTTCATAACCTAACCTAAACCTAAATGTCTGACAGAAAATACATTAGACAAACCCCTATTATCTTAACCCAAGTTTAGCACTTATGTCGTTAATGGTAAATGTATTGATCGTTATTTAGATTGAGTTTATAAAGGAAAACATCAATATGTTAAAACAGGAGATAGTCTATTAAAACAAACAGACTTTGTGTTAAAAAAGGGACAACCAATAACATGTAATTGTTACGTACAGTAGTATTCCCCTTTTTAGTTCTTCCTGTAATTGATCGTCTTCTTATTACAGACAATTGAATCCCAGCATTTATCACACAAAGTGTTGCTTCTCAAGTGTGAAGCCAACGTGTTGAAAATCACATTGGCATTGCAACAGAATGGATGAACTAGATATTTGTTCATGGTCTGCTATGTGAATGGAATGAGAATTATGAGGTGGGGCTATTTGTCTGTCAACGTCTGTGTCTCTTCCTCTGCCTCTTTTATCATCTCACCTGTCTCTCTGTCTGTCTGTCTCTCTGTCTGTCTCTCTGTCTGTCTCTCTCTCTTTCTCTCTGTCTGTCTCTTTCTCTCTCTCTCTCTCTCTCTCTCTCTCTCTCTCTCTCTCTCTCTCTCTCTCTCTCTCTCTCTCTCTCTCTCTCTCTCTCTCTCTCTCTGTGTTGTGTGTTTTGGTATGTCAGCAGCCTCTTTGCTGTATTTGAGAGCACCACAGCACATAAGAATCCCATCTCAGTTTCAGGAAAAGCTTTTAAGCTGACATATTAAGCTCATTTGCAGGCCAGGTTAGATCAGTTTGGAGCTATAAAGGCTTATTGTGGCATAACACCCCCAATAATGCTCTGTAAGCGACTACACAACAGTTCAATCCGGCACACTGAACGCAGCTTCAATAAGCTCCAGAATATATAGGCCTATATTCAATTATTTTTACTAGGCCATGTACCATTACTTGATATCCGGGTATCAATAAAATGGCCTACTTGGACCTGATAGGTAGAGTTCAGATAGTCTCCTGGGTTAGGCATGCTATTCTGTGGTTGAGGTGTTTATTGGTCACCTCAGACATATGACCTTTGTCACATGATATTTTTGAGGTTCTTAGTTACCTTCATATGTTGCTATTTCTTATATAGATTCATCTGTTCCTCTTGAGCCGTGAATCAGTGTTGCACTGTCGATTTATGTATAATCATTAGTTATCTGTGTTGAATTGCATCGTCCCTCTCAAATAAAATCAAAATAAAATCAATCAATAAAATCAGCACTTGACTAGCCTCAACACACCCATTCCTAGTGACCAGAAAATAAAAACATAACCGAGCTAGCATAACTGCCCTGAAAGAGGGGTCATATGTAAGTTGTAGGCCACTTAGTTGAGTAATAAGCAAAATATCGAATTATCAAGCTTGGACTTTTGTAACAAGAAAGCTATGATTTGTTGACAAATGCAAAGAAGTAAGCATCAATAATACAAGAACATTTGAAGGTCCCAGTAATGCTGAATGTTTGGAATGTCCTAGTAACCTATGGTATTGAAGAGTCTGCGCAGCAGTAAGACCTAGTGTTGAGTTTGGACATCATTTGTTGAAAGCAGTGCTTTATGTGCTGCCTGCGGTAACAAGGCCTTCTACTACGATTGACCTTCTTTAATGTCATGAAGAAGGACATCGCTTACTCTCCTCTGGGTGTAGGAGGACAGTGAATTTATTTCTCTTTATTTTTTATTTGATCTCAGGCCATTCTGTTTACATCGGATTTGCATTCCACTACAATTTGACACACCCCTCTGTGTGTGGGACTGGATCACCATGATGAAATACTTTGATACGATCGTGAAATGGCCGGCATTCTACAACACAACAACAATGGAAAACACTATTGTCTTTGTGTCAGGGGCATACTTCATTGAACATTGTAATCATGTGTTCATACATGCATTCATGCATGCACACTGCGTGCGTATATATATATATATAGAGTGTGTGTGTTTGTGCATTTGTGTGTGTGTGTGTGTGTGTGTGGGCGTGAGGGTGTGCGTGCACGCGCGTGTGTGTGTGTGTACGCTTGGACGTTATTTAAATATTGAGAGACAACGGCCTGTAGAGTTACTGGTCATCATGACCTTTACATCTGCAGTGTTGCGGCCTGTAACGGCACGGAGAGGATCGCCTGAGAGGATCTTTGTTTCACACCGTTGCTTTTAAATGGAGAGAGAGAGAGAGAGACGATTCAAGGAAAAGGGCAGGGCGAGCACGCGAGAAGCAGGTTATCCAGGCAAATATCCTATGAAGACATTCCAGCGTCATTGCTGCAGCCCAGAGACAAGTGCACACAGCACCCGGCCTTGATTTGTGCCAAATGATGTCAACGTTGTCAGCTTGGCTTAGGGAACATGTGATTCGCCATGCATGGCTAACCCATAGACGAAGCCCCGAGCATCGTGCCTCTAGCCACTGCCGTGGCTGGGCAGCAGTAGGCTGTGTGGACTCAATACTGTAGGCTATGCTACAATGAAACCCAGTCAATGCAGTAGCGTCCTTATTTGACATGTACTGTTCTTTGCTGCGACTCTGCAGGAGATTCAACCGAACCCTGCAACACTAGAGTGACAGTAAGGTTGCTCTGATTCTGCTGCATCATCAACATCGCCTTCCCGTTGCATTGTGGTCTTTACGCGGTACGACCTCAGGAGCACAGTTGGTCTGACTACACCTATAGTGAAGGAACAAGAGCCACTCCTTTCATTTTGTATCAATGTCATTTAAAATAATACATTTGGTTGTTTTGGTCACCAAAATATATATAGAACTTTATTCTAAAACACTGTGTTAGTTTGTGGACCTATAATCTATTAAGTAAACATAATCAAATTATTTAAGATGCCAGCAGAGGGTTTTTTCCACCTAGTTTACACAGTTTTACTGCTGCGCTCATCACCAAGGAACGCTCATCACGGCCACTATGACTCTTAGTGGCCGTTAAATTCAACTGTGCACACATGGGTTTTAACTCTTCTGGGTGAGGAGAGAAAGAAAAAAATGAGTTATTGTTGAGGTGTAAAGGGTACATTTCCAGATGTCCCACAGTGTGGAACATTTGGAGGATTTGGACCAAACGAAAACCCAAGCTGAGAAAATAGTGGTTTCACTATCCTATATTTTTGTCTTAAACATCTACCTCCTTGCTAGCTGCATGCTAGGTTCCTTATTATGCATTAGGCTGACTTGGCTGAAGCCTGAATCATTCATTGAATGTAGTTGGGTATTGCACCATGCCTTGCAGTTACAATGTTACTTCCAAAAATAGCAATGCTCAAGAGAGATACAGACATATTCTAAGACTGTTTGCCCTGTCACTGAGAGATGTCCTATCGAAATTCTGCTTATATAATAATTTACCCTACCACATAAATCAACCTAACCCTCAATTGTATATAAATGGATATATAGATTGTATTTTGCAGGGTAGGGAAGACTCACCACAATGACTTCCCATCTTATACGTTTTGGTTGATCATTCAGCACAGACACAGGCTATGAACCCAGAGAAGCAGGGAGCGTTGTCCTTGTCGCTAGCCATTATGCCAGCTAGAGGGAGAGGCTAGCAGGGAGCTGGCTGCCCCTCTGGAGATGCCTCCACACGCATGTATCCAGGCAACTGGGCAACTATGGATACCATGAGGGGTACTTTTCCAGTTCGTTGGTCGCTGCACATTATTATGTCTCTCACTCTCCCTCTCTCTCCCTCTCTCTCTAACTCATTCTTCATCTCTCTTTCTTTCCTTTTCACTCCGTAACTTCGCCTTTTTCGGTTGGTGTCTTTCTTTCAAGCATTCTTCCTTCTCTTTCCCAGTTTCACACTTGCACACAGGCGTGGATGATGAGGCGTTTCTGCAGCTCTCTTTTCATTGATACAGAAACACCATTCAGAAGTGAATAAAATACTATTCTTTCACTCTGCCATCTTTTCCATTGATACATTTCAGAAATTGTTTTGGCTTGTAGGAGACGTATGTATGGATAAAATGCTATGTACGGTTCAATACACCAAATAGTGTGTTCATATGTGCGTGTGTGTGGAAGCATGCGTGCGTGTGTGTGCGTTTCTGGATTTGAAAAATCATTCAAGGATTATATTACTAACTAACTATATCCTATTGACCATTTTTTATTTCAAAACATGGATTCTTTCATTCACATGCTAGTCTATGAATTAATGACAAGGGCCCCAAACCTGTTAAGCAGAGACCACAGCCCCTTGGTTTCTGTTTTGTTGAAGGTGGTTCCCACCCCTGGCTCTCTTAGTAAACACAATGGTTTTTGAGAAGCTGACCTATTTTAAATTTTCCGTCTCGTCTGCACATGTATCTGGCAGAACCCTAGCATTCAAACAGGCAACCCTGTTATCATTAACACATATGCCCACACGTACACAACTACACACACACACACACACACACACACACACACACACACACACACACACACACACACACACACACACATACAACCACCCACTATTACACACAAATGTGAACAGTAGGCAAATGTACTTTGACATCGAATTAAATTAAATTATGAAGACAGTAGTTTGGACGAGTGCTCAGGAAGGTCATAAATAGGTTTTCGTAAATGAGTCCTCTTCTACTTCCTGTGTGTGAGTGCTGTGCTCTGACTTCTAACACAGGCTTTGGCACGCAAGCTCATGCATGTTTTCACTTGATGCTTTCCAAATGGAAAGTGCATGTCCAAGACCAGCCTGGTGTCTCTGGGTGTCTTGTTGACCGCCAGCCGTTCCTCTTGTGTGCAGAGATTCGTAACCAGCTGGTGGAGCAGTTCCGATGTCTGGAGCAGCAGTCCGAGTCCAGGCTCCAGCTGCTGCAGGACCTGCAGGACTTTTTCCGCCGCAAGGCTGAGCTGCAGCTGGAGTACTCCAGGGGCCTGGACAAGCTGGCGGAGCGGTACTCAGCCAAGATACGCACGTCGCGGGAGCACCAGCAGTTCAAGTGAGTGAGGCGCTCTTACACACCACACCATCCACATCTCCACACCGCTGAAAATAAGTGTTCATATATATATACGGCACCGGTAAAGGTGAAATTTGGGGACGCGAAGGATTAAAAAATGACCATCCAGCGGAACAAGGGATTCTTGTGTGAGTGGTGGAGGTAGGGTGGAAAGGGGGTTGGGGTTAAAGTGAAAGTGAAAGTGAAATGACCTGAACAGAAAGACGGAGCATGCCAAGAAAAAACCCCTTGGCCGCAAGCCGCTGTGTCTCTCCCAAGTAGGTCAGACTCTTTATCCACTGCCTTCTTTTATATCCGGCTGTCATTTCTATTCTCTCCCTCTCACACCGCCCCTCCCCGCGCCAGACAGCTACGCTAATGCTCGCATTCCCTCTCGATGGCGTTAATTGCTTTCGGAAACAACAGCGCCGTTTTGCCCGGCTGCCGCTTTGCTGTTAACGGAAAAGTGATGGAAAATGTGTTAGCAATGGACAGTCACGTCTGTGGAATAATGCACTTTGCATTGTCTGCATGAGGAGCTGCTGTTTTCTTTGATCACGGACCACCTAATGTTCTATGGTTTATCACGGTCTTCTCAGTTCTTCCAGTTGAAATGTTTTTTTTTCTGGTTGACACACTTTGTTGACAAACCAGGATCATCAGAATGGAAGGTTTCCAAAACAATTCCATGTGTGAGGATTCAGTCATTAAAATATACACATTAAAAGCACGGATAGACAAAGCTAACATCATTATGTTTATTTGTTTAGCTCAGAAGTAACTGCTGTTACTTTATATATATACAGCTCTATATATATACAGAACTAAACCTGTCAGTCATGTTTAGAATTCACAATTGCTCACATGCACATGGGGCTCTTTTCACTTTCTCTCTCTCTGTCTTGAACTTCCATGCCACATTATTGTATCTTCTCACGCACTTTAGGTTGGATCCTTTCACTACTGTGTACATTATTAATACTTTTCAGCTGCTGCGGTGGTTTAGCATAATGAACCACAGATACCACACAGCTTGTCAGGTGAAAGTTTCCAAAGCCCTAACATTAACAACTCGGTTTCTACCGAAGAGGTTGATGTAAACCACCCTGACTAGGCAGTATACTCCATTTTCTGAGTATACTGTGCACATACGAGCACATACGACATCGCTATTGCTGACAATATTTGACGTTCGGACGAGTTCATTATGATGTTGACACGTGGCGTGATGAATGTTTGATGTTGACTTCTTGTTGCGCTTCCGGTTAGCGGTCAAAAGTGTATCTCCTTCATCTCCTCCTCCCTCTTCTTATCCGGAGCCTAACCTGCTCCGCACGGTAGGGGCCGCAGCCGAGTGGAACACGAACACAGGTCAAGTCTTTGATCTTCCATGGGAACTTCCCCTCATTGACCGCTCGAACTCGCATCACTCGTCACCGCTGATCTTAAGGTTAGCGCGCGTGATGCTTCACAACAAAGGCTCCTTCCTGGTTATCCGGGGCAGGCTCAGGGATCAAACACACGCTCTGCTTTCAAGTAGCAGCCGCAGGGACGGAGCGTTCTGGGTTTATTTCAGAGAGGTGTGGGACGTGATGGAAGATCATGGAAGAAGAAGAAGGGCTCAAGTTCACCTGCAGAATCTCTGGGCTTCAGATGTGGTCGGTCTGTGTCTTCCACAATGATAATTTTTATACGACGTGAAACCATAATGTGTTTAAAGCTGCGTAACAGGATGCGTGTTCTGACATCACTTCCTTCAATGACATGATAAGTGGGGTGACTTTGATGTGCCGGTCGCCACTCAGATAAGGGAGAAAGAGGGATATGATGAGGTAGGTGCAAACTCTGGAGATTGCTATCTAGTTTCAGCGGTTTATTTTCAGTGTAGGTTTATATGACTGTAGCAAATGTTCATTTTAATTCCTACTTGAAAAGCAAGGCCACATTTCTTCAGTTTTGGTCTTTGGTCATTTTAGACCCTGTTTACTATTTAACCACAGTCCAGGGCATTGCTTGGTTTTGTTTATTATATATGACTTGCAATGAATCAAATCTCAAAAAGGATCATTATCTTTCACATGAATTATTCTCAAATTGAAATCCATTGCTTGTCATTTCCAAAAAGAAACGGAACCTCACGCCCTGCTTGAATATATAATAAAACAACATGGATTTGGATAAAAACAAAAAAAGTACACTTTTTTTAGTATTAAAGTCTAAATGTAAAACCACCCCTCTTCCCATGGCTGTTCCAGAAAGGACCAGAACCTGCTGTCGACGGTGAACTGCTGGTATTTGGTGCTGAACCAGACCAGACGTGAGAGCCGCGACCACGCCACTCTCAGCGACATCTACAACAACAATATCATTGTCCGCTTGGCGCACGTAGGCGAGGATGTCATCAGACTCTTCAAAAAGGTCAGAAGAAGAATGCAGCGGATGTCAAATCCGACGAAACCACAACACTCGACGCGTACATAGTAGAATGACTGCGATGTGCCATGTGCCGGCTATGCAAACTATGCCTTGGCGATTTTGCGCATTACTCACAGTGAATGGCATTGTGCGATGGTCCAACTTCGTGGAAATTACTGCTCCATTCATCATAACGCTTTGTCAGAAGCCTTCTGCGTAATGGCTCCATAAATTATGGTATATGTAAACCTTATTGTGCTACGCTAGATGGGGGGGGGGGGGGGGGGGGGGGGGGGTTCCGTCCAAGTACTTGGCCCCTTGTATCGCTTCCCATGAGCTCATGTAATAACACTATTCAGTCTTATGTTCGTAGCAAATCTAAAATCAAGTACAGTGAACACCAGTGTGTCAGAGACAGCAGACTTATGATGTTTATCTAATGGACAGCAGGATCAGTGTTCTTGTGATTTACTGTGTGTCCTCCAGGGATCTCTTAGAGTTGGAGGTCTGGGTGAGCACAGTCTCCTTGCCAACACAGTCTCCTGGCCAACACAAGCGAGAGCAGGCCTGCAGAGGCATTAACCTCCTCGGCACAAACTAGGCTTCAGGAGACTCAGTTCCTACCTACTTTTACTATTAAGTCATTCAGCAGATGCTTTTAAACAGAGCAGTTTTGTTCATTAATGAACAGATTGGGGTTAGGAATTTTGCTCAGGGATGCATAAACATTAGGGTATGAACCTGGAAGTCAAAAACTCTAACTGGACTAACCTGAGAAACGCAAAAATGTAAATGTGTCCCAAGGAGAAATTGTATTACTCATTGTGTGGAAAACATGCAAGACTGTTATTTTAACATTAACCTTTCTAAGGAACAGAGAACCAGCTCCATATCATCTCCCCTTATTGCCAAATTCTCATTTCTCCCACCACTTCTCCTAGACCTGTGGGAGCATCAGGGGACGCTGATTTTATTGGACTACAAACCAGTCTGTGATAGGTTCCCAGACCCCAGAACCCACTAGAAACCAGGTTGTGATAGGTTCCGAGTCCCAGTAAACCACTAGAAACCAGTCTGTGATAGGTTCCTAGTCCCCGTCACCCACTAGATACCAGTCTGTGATAAGTTTCTAGACCCAGTAGCCCCACTAGAGTCTGTGTTACTGACTAGAAACCATGACCCTCATTGACAATTGACAAAATAATGACAACTATCTGTCTGCTTTTACACTAAATAGCCCCTTTTACACTTTTACAAGCCGTAACATTGCCAGATAAATTTTTCCGGTATAGATGACAGTTTCGGCATTCACATAAGACATGCCTTCCCACCTTTTAAGCAGAAGGATTAACGTTCACACAGCACTGGCAATGCCTTTACAGTCCTCTGGCGTCATGTTAAGTTTATCTGTGTGTTTTAGATGAGCCAGGAGGTAATCAATACTGCTCCTACCTTCTTCTGTCCTCTCCAGAGCAAAGACCTGGGAGTCCAGATGCACGAGGAGTTGGTGAAAGTCACGAATGAGCTCTACACGGTGAGTTAGTAAATATATCCACCTGTATTCATTAACATATCAGCCTTATCTATCTGTCATTTGGACAATGTTGCCATTATATCTCCGGCCTGGCCAATCTCTATTTCCCTATTCAAACCTACGGTTGATGGTTGCGTTACTTCACAGCTGTCTGGAGTTCTGCATAAAGGGTCACAGTGTTCTCAGCACTTAGGCCAAGCGTTGTGTCCACTCAGCAGTGTGCAGAGAGAGAGAGAGAGAGGGAGAGAGAGAGAGAGAGAAGGGACAGAGAGAGAGAGAGAGAGAGAAGGGACAGAGAGAGAGAGTGAGTGAGAGACAGGGGGATATATATAGAAAGACAGACACAATGAGAGAGAGAAGAGGCAGTTTCTCACTTCCCTTTCTGCTCATCTTGGATGAGCAGAACCAGTTGGACTGAAGGAAGTGCGCAATCACACACGGAGGCATATATGTGGATGAAAAATGAGAGCCCTTATTGTACGCTGAAAGAGCCGTGTTCCTCCCGGTAGTGCTGGTGGAGAGAGATGAACAGCAGTGATGCCAGCTTTATCATTTAAAAGTTGTGATTTTATTTGTTTGTGGTTGTATCCTAGCATCATTCAATTCAATGCAACCTTGTATTATAGTATCTTTAAAAAAGAATAGAGATATAGTTAGACAGGATATAGTTATAATTACAGGTACATATACATGACATTATTCTTTAGTTTTGTAAAGGAGAATATAATATATGGTATGCAACTCAGTTGAGGAGAACAACACTGGGTATAAAGTGAATGCAAAGAGTGTTCCCATGTAACACTAGATTGCACTTCATCCTCATCGATTTGTCCTGTTTCCCCCCCCCCTTCATTCATTATTAAAGACATGTGTCTAACACATTAAGCCATATTGTACGTCCCTCCAATACGGCTAACACTAGATTGTATCTAGAGCTTTCTAGGGGGATACAAAAGAAACCACATTTAAGTCATTTACGTAGAATGTTATCATGTGTAATAACACTTTTATGTAGCACTCTGTATGCTGTCACTCTCCGTGTGTTGAATAGTAATTTAGGATTGGGCGTTCGTAGCGTTCTACATTTCTTGCTCATCGATTAGCTGTTGGCTTGGTCCTTTCTTTGGAAATCAAGTAGTTTCTTGTTTCACACTCAGTGGGGGGGGGGGGTGCCCTGCCTGACTCATTGATTTTTCTTTCCTTGGTTTATATGCATTATTTTAATCAGTCGTTGCTAGGAGACCGGGATGTGCGAACATGTGTGGGCGGAACACAAGTTGTGTATGTGTGTTTTTTTTTCTTTTTTTTCTCAATGTTGACAGATATACACTCACACACAGAACTCGTTTGAAAGGAGGCATGAAACCGACATTATGTTGTTTAGTCTAACACATTCCTTAAGAGCTAGCTCGGAGGGCTAGCCTCGCGACGCGCAACGGCCGCACCTCACCGCACATCACCGCACGGTATTCTGCTGGCAGTCTGCAGAACAGCACATACAAAGGATAGCATACAAAATAATCCCCCCGTTTTCTAATATCATACCCGCTGTGTGGTAACAGTGTGTGTCTGTTTGTATATTTGCATGAAGCATCATGAGCAGTGAGGAAAATACAAATAAAGAGATCTTGGGCGATTAGTAGAGCCTATTAAGGAGTGATGTAATGTAAATGGAATAGTTAGAGCCCTCTCAGCATGGTTAAAGAAGACGAATGATCATGGATGTCTAAAAGGTTTTGAATCAATCATGTTTAATCGTAATGGCGTTACTTATTCTTGCCTCTATGTGATTGCTCTGTCTGTGTCTGTGGTTCTTGATACTGTGCTGACGGATGCTATAAATCGAGGGCAAACAGACAGACATACAGACAGACAGACAGACAGAGAGAGAGAGAGAGAGCGAGAGAGAGAGAGACCCAAAAATCAAAACCCAAGAGCCTGGAACTGATGAAGCTTTGGTTGTGCAGGTCATGAAGACGTACCACATGTACCACACGGAGAGTCTGTCCTCTGAGAGCAAGCTGAAGGAGGCGGAGAAACAGGAAGAGAAGCACATGGGGAAGGCCAGTGACGCGGGCCTTCTGCGCCACGCCCACGAGGAGCGCCCGCAGAGACGCAGCTCCGTCAAGAAGATGGAGAAGATGAAGGAGAAGGTTCGGGGGGGGGGGGGGGTTCACGCCATGCACACACACACCTGTGGACAACTACACCTTGGTTGTGAAAAATTAAATAAACCGCAAGCCTTTAGTGTGCAGCTTTGAGAAGTATAAAATGTGTTTATGAATTATTGATATTTCTCTTATGAGTGCTTATGTTTCGTTAGAAGAGTAAAGTAATTGGGTTATTGCAGTGGGAGACATTTCCTAGATCAAGTATTGATGCTTCTTTTTTTTTCTTTTTTTCTCCTCAGAGACAAGCTAAGTACTCTGAAAACAAGCTGAAGTGCACAAAAGCCCGAAACGATTATCTCCTGAATCTGGCTGCCACCAATGCCCTGGTGGCAAAATACTACATCCACGATATTTCAGATTTAATCGATGTGAGAAGCGTTTTTTCCTTATTGTTGAGAAACAAACATTCACAAATATTGACGCAAAGTTGACTGAAATGTCTTTTGTGATGTAATTTCACCCCCGGGCCACCTGCAGTGCTGTGACCTGGGCTTCCACGCCAGCCTTGCCCGCACCATGCGCACCTTCCTGTCTGCCGAGTACAGCCTGGAGACGTCACGCCACGAGGGTCTGGATCTCCTGGAGGGGGCGGTGGACGCCATGGACGTGAGGGGGGACAAGCTGAAGATCATGGACATGCACAGCCAGATCTTCTGCCCACCGGCACGCTTCGGCTACCAGCCGCACATGGGGGATGAGGTGGGCAACATTGCGGAAATTACAGGGAAGCGAAGGCCATTGTGCAGCACTTTATGAAGCGCGATTAGTGGCTTGAGGCGACCCCACATTTATATTGGCCCTCCCTCACGTCTTCTATCACACCGTTTACTGTCGAGTCGTTTAACAGACGCTTTTATCCAACGCGACATGCAGCAATTTTATTGCGAATTATTTGAGCAAGTAGGTGTCAGGAGGTAGGAGGTTAGGAGGTAGGTGTTAGGAGGTAGGAAGTTAGGAGGTAGCTGTCCTGCTCCAGAATGCCAACAGTTAGTCTGTGGACATTGGGTTTAAAAAAAAATAATAATAATAATAAGTGCTGTAATGCCTCATATTAAGTTATTATATTTCTCAATCAGCTGTTGGTGAAAAAACCAAAAGGTGCCATTTTTATTATTGTTGAACCACACCTGAAACCCTGCGTTTGCCAAACGATCTGTGCTCCCACCTCCTGAGCTGCCGCCACCACGACCAATGGCTAATGAACGACTTCGACCTGACACATTGTTCCCTTGCCATCCCTGAGTGCTGACTCCTTATTGGATCCTGTGCCCCAGGTGTGCCAGGTGAGTGCCCAGCAGCCAGTGCAGACAGAGCTGTTGATGCGACACCACCAGCTGCAGTCACGTCTGGCAACGCTCAAGATCGAGAACGAGGAGGTGAGTGTTGACACGATGACGGCGTGACCCGGAGAAGGGAAAGCTCTCTGTTCGGCTGCTCTGTTCTGGTTTTGGGTCTTCTTTTTTTTTCTTTTCTGTAATACTAACTCCCTGTTTTGATTTGCACTTCTTTGGTTGCATTTGAAAACCAATTGAGCATCATTTCAAAGATTAACTTGATGAGTTCTCCTGTCGTCTTTACGTGCAGCAAAGGAGGTTTTACTTTCTAACTGAAAGGAAGTGAAATGCTACACATGAGGGTAGAGCAACCGATCCACGCTGATAACTCGTGGATAAGTCATTGATAACACTAAAGGGCCTGAAAAAGGAGCTGCCGAAACAATCAATACTTTCCCTGATTATGTTACTATCTAGTTAATACGTAAGCTAATTAATTAAAAAAATAGATTGTACAGAGCTTGCAGTAATACGATACCAAAAAAAACACAGGCTTTAATTACATTTCGCTTGTTGCATACAACGCATGAGTCATAAACATAGGAGCCATTAACGTAGACAACAAATACATTGAGAAACTACATCCAGAACCTACAGATTCAACATCTGAAGATACATGGTGGTGCAATGTCAATACATCTACCTCCATCATACAAAGTACTTATAATGCACACCATCCTAGAGGAGTTAGTTTGAGGTATCCCTCATCCGACATTGGTTTGACTTTGGGCATTGTTTCTTTCTCTCTCTCTCTCTCTCTCTCTCTCTCTCTCTCTCTCTCTCTCTCTCTCTCTCTCTCTCTCTCACGCCCAACCTGCTGCTGTGGCCCTCCTGCTGTGGCCATTGCTGCAGATTGGCTATGACTCACACACACACACACACACACAAACACACACAAAGGTCACATTCGGGTGAACACAAGTCAGTGCTTGACTGTGATGGACTATAGCAATGCACACTTCCACAACTCTCCTGTGAGTCTTTGTGTTTGTCTTCCCCAACTCCTATTCTGGGAAGAACATATTGTACAATCATTACAGTCTTTCAACTTTGACCCTAGCGGAGGTGTCAACCGGGTGTAGAGATCGCTTATGCGTGCTGCATTTGCTAATTTACTGAGTAAAATCAATGTTTCAGAAATGTATTAAATATTCTAATATTTTATAATACTATTCTAATATGATATTACATTCATCTTATATGATTTACTTTATCTACCTGCGTCTCATCCTGTCGTACAACTGTAACGGCCTGGCCTCATCAGAGGCGACCGCATGCGGTTGATAACACCTCCCATTCCCTTTGTGAATAACACGTGGTGCAAGGGATTATGTCCTGGCACCCGGTGCGTCAGAAAGGGGTGGGAAAGGGGTAACCTCGTGTATTGTTGGGGACTGGCATTATCATTGTGCTCCACTATATATATATATATATATATATATATATATGCCTGCACGTGCAGTGCTCATGGTACAGAGGTCCTCTCGTCTAACGCACTCTGATCCTCCAGGTGAGGAAGACTCTGGACGCCACCATGCAGACGCTGCAGGACATGCTGACGGTGGAGGACTTCGACGTGTCCGAGGCGTTCCAGCACAGCCAGTCCACCGAGTCGGTCAAGTCTGCCTCCTCAGACTCGTCCATGAGCAAGGCCAACGTGGCCAAGAGACGCGCCAACCAGCAGGAGACGGAGGGCTTCTATTTCACGGTGAAACTCACACTTTCCATCGGAACGATAAGAGGCACGCGATGTTTGGGGTTATCTTGCGATTACCTTCTTGTGTGTCAATGCCCTGTTTCCTGTTTAGAAATACAAAGAGTATCTGAATGGCAGCAACCTCATCGTGAAGCTCCAGGCCAAACACGACCTTCTGAAGCAGACCCTCGGAGAAGGTGAGACCGTGCTGGATTTCACCGGGTGAGCGAGGGAGGAACAGACTGGATGTCTGCTGACGGCTGCTGAAGTCCGTATTTTGTTTTCATTCAGATCGTTATGCTAGCAATATTGTATTGGCTGCTCGTCACACAAAGCCAACTAATTAGAGAGATAACCTTTGTTTACTTTTTTCAAAAACTTCTATGACATTATGTCGTGCATGCGTGTCTCATTGCGTGGTATGTAAATGCATGTACGTATGTGGGTATGTACGCATGCGCATCTACAGGGCAGGAGGATTAGTGATGACTGGGAGAAAGTAGGGTTTTTGGCAGTGATTCCTTTACAGACCATGCCACAGTCGTCAACACACATACACACACACACACACACTCTGAAGACACACACACATACCAAACACTGTCCCCGGTGATGTATGAAGTACGGTGAGTTGTTTATGAGTTCAATGAGCCGAGCCTAAAGTGATGAAAATCATTGTACTGTATAAATCAAACCCACTTAACCAACCCAACACACACACACACACACACCAATGCGGTTTCTAGGGGCGACCGCTGAATGGCCACTGCCTGGCGCTGAGTCAAAGGCAGTCATGGGCGCTCGCACCATCGAGCAGGTCTGAATAGACGTCCCGTTTCCTCCCTCACACCCGGCATTTCTTTGCCCCGTTCTCCATCTGCCGCCCCCCCCCCCCCCCCCCCCCCCCGCACTCCCTGTACAGCCCTGTCCCCACCCCCTGTCCCAACCATACCACCCGACCACAGCCCATTGTCAGACGGCCGTATACTAATCTCTCTCTCTCTCTTCTCTGCCTCCCTTCTTTTCTCTTCTTTTCAGGGGACAGGCCAGACTATGGAACAACAAGGTAGGAAGCCCTGCGAGCAGAGAGGCAATAGAGCAGGCAGTGGAGTGTAGCGTCGACGGTGATGGCATCACCAACACGAGCACGCCAGTCTGAGGCTGATGTGATCGTTTTCCCTCGTCCGATGAGATGATCCATTATTGATTATTTATATCGCATCATCCAAATGTACCGATCTGTAGGATCTACCGATCGATGGTATGAATCACGTGCTGCTATTGTTCTCGGCCCCTCAACCTGTGAATCCCCTTTGATAAAAGCGTCTGCTCACTGGCTACATGTAAATGTGTTGTTATTTGTTATGTATGTTTTCCTATTTTGATGAAGAAAAAAAAGAGGTGCTCAATACGTGATGCATTTATCCATGATGATATAATCAGATTTCAGTGTACAAATCCTCCCCCTCCTCCCCCACCATTTCCCCAGGACCCCCTTCACACCCCTTAAGCCACGGTGGTATAGGCCCAGCGCCCTTAGGTGTAAGATGTTTAACGGCAATATGGAGACCCTCATTCAGGTATTGCCCCCCGCCCCCCTCCCATCTTCCTTCCCTGGGACTTTCAGAGCTGAGCCTCTTTCCTGGGCAACGGGACCTCTGGGGATCTGTCGTTCTTAGCCACACACGAGAGCACGCACGCACACGCACACACACACACACACACACACACACACACACCTCTTCCGTTCTTCCCCCAGTTCACATCTTTATTTATTTTTAATTGTTCCTCTGCTGGAACAGTCGGTTGTCTCAGTCTGGGGTCTTTCAGAAAACATACATACTGTTCTCTTTTCTTCTCTTGGAAGCAAAGAAAACAGCAAAAACAGCCCCCCAAACAGTGCATCCATGCTGGGCGTTGGTCTGCTTTCAACCGTCTCCCTCCGCGCTGTCTCAGCCTCCAGACATCAGCCTGCATCTGACTGGGCAAACAAATGAGAGCAGTACACAAGCACTGTGAAGTGGGATCAAACAGAGAAAGGGAGGGGGGGGGGGTGGAAACTACTCACAGAGATCAATAACATGAAGCTCTCTCTGTGGGGTCCAACAGTCACAGGCCTTTGGTTGTGTGGCTGTAATGGTCCCACCTCTCCACCCACCTACCCCATCTCTACGGCCTCGACTGCCTGGTTTTTTGGGCTGGTCCCTCTCTAATACCGGGGCTGTCCCGACGTCTTTATTTCGTCTAACCTGTTTTGGTTCTTGCCTCTCTTCCTGTCTGTCTCCCTATCCGTCTGTCTGTCTCTCTTGTCTGTTTATGATACCACCCCAGGGGAAGAAGGAATGTCAGAGCCAGGAGTCAGGTACTCTCTCTCTCTCTCTCTCTCTGATTGGTTAAGGAGTAGGGTGGGGGCGTGCTAGGAATAGCATACTTTACTTGTATATCTGTCTGGCTCCTCTCAGGGCTCTGTCTGCCACACTATCATTCAGACATGCATTAACCGTATTGATGTGCGTTATTTTGTGTGCACATTTATCAAACGTGTATTCACTTAATCGATTTTACTATGATATGTATTGTTTACGGTTTGTAAGCCATCAATCAGTGGATAGACTGATCTGCAGGCATGACGATGTCATCGTCGATTATGTGTCACTCACATTTATCTCATGTTACAGTGTCATGTTTTATCACACTTCGGATCACCTGAGACGATACAGCTTCTGATTGTTGCTCTTGTAACCCGGTTGTCAGGAGTCAGGGCAGGCCATACCTGCGGTGGTGGAGAGCTGTGTAAGATACATCAACCTGTACGGTAGGCTACTGCTGAGTTCATGTCTTACACACTGACTTCATTCATCTGCTGTCTTTTGTCTCCTCTTGCTGTTCTCGCTGGTGCATTCCACATTGCTGTGTGTGTGTGTGTATGTGTGTGCATGTGTGTGTGCATGTAATGATGGTGTGTGTGTGTGTGCGCGTACATGCATGTGTGGATATAGTATGTGCGTGTGCATGCATGTGCGGATGCTGCGTGTGTGTGCGTGCGTGCATGCATGTGTGAATGCAGTATGTGCTTGCATGTGTGGATGTAGTATGTGCGTGTGTGCATGTGAGGATGTAGCTTGTGTGTGTGCGCGTGCATGTGGGAATGCAGTATGTGTGTGCATGTGTGGATGTATTATGTGCGTGTGCATGCATGTGTGGATGTAGCATGTGTGTGCGTGTTAGCCCCTGTGTGTGTGTGTTTCTCTCCATGTTACATGCCTTGCGTCTCATCTGCAGGTCTGCAGCAGCAGGGTATTTTCCGTGTTCCAGGATCCCACGTCGAAGTCAATGACATTAAAAATTCATTTGAGCGAGGTCAGTCCCTGAGCACTGGGCCCATCTCCCCTTGATCTTCTCTGAATTGCATTTAGTCCACCACAGCACAAGCCACGCTCCCTCCTGGAAAAATAAACAGCAGTCACATGACCTCAGTAATGGACCCAAATGTGATTTATCTTAAATGTGCAGCTCATCGTATCATATTCTCAGATCCAACGCAAACAGCGTTTATGTTTTATGTTTAAAGTTGTTGTTGGGTTGTTGACTCACCTTTATTCTAATTGGGTCCCGAGAGCCACGCCCCCTCCTATCTCTCTCCTACAGACAGTGCTAAGCTTCCCAAAGCTCCACAATAAGATGCAAACTGTTCTCCTCATATTAAATGGCCAACATATTTCTGTGGCGCTACTGTGGTTACCTCAGCAACAGTATTGTAGTCGTGCAAATCAACAAATGTTTCACATTCAACTTCTCTCTTTTTATGCTGACTCCGCTGACTCTCTTCTATGAAAAAAGAATCATGTAAAATGATTTTGGCAAACAATCAGCAAACATTTTAGGATTTGACTAATGGGCCAAGATTAAAGTTTTGCAATTCAACTGTTGTGCACTCAGCATGTAGATCACTAGCTCCTTCAAAGGCTTGCACACCGCGGCACTGTAGGTGCTTTTGGTAGCGCTGTGTGCCACTGACTTTGTGCGCCGGTTGCAGGCGAGGACCCCCTGGTGGACGACCAGAGCGACCACGACATCAACTCGGTGGCCGGGGTCCTGAAGCTGTACTTCAGGGGTCTCGAGAACCCCCTGTTCCCCAAGGAGCTGTTCCTCGACTTCATCTCCACCACCAGTGAGTGAAGCAAACACCACGCTGTGGGTTGACCCGCCTAGCTGGGATCATTCCCCCGTCCCTCATTCCTACGACAACTATATTCATTTTATATCCCTTTATCCAAAGGGATTTTTGAAGATGCATTCATTAGTCTCTCTCTCTCTCTGTCTCTCTCTCGCTTTCTCTTTCATTCCCTATTTCTCTCTCTCTCTCTCTCTCTCTCTCTCTCTCTATGTCATTCCCTATGTCTCTCTCTCTCTTTCAGAGCTAGAGTCGGGTGCGGAGCGAGCGCGCCACCTTCAGAAATTAATCGTGACCCTCTCACGTCCGGCCATCATCGTGATGAGATACCTGTTTGCGTTCCTCAACCAGTAAGCTTCTCTTTTTCACAGTCACCTTGAAACCCCCTCCAAAATCCCTCTTGGGGTGGAACAGTAAAACCTCATAGAACCGTTCTCTGTTCCAGTGACAAGCCACGAGAGGCCTTGATCTACAGTGATTTTAGAACAGCTAGGGGCGTTGTTAGGCACTATGCGAAGCGGGGTACACCACGGCCTCAAGTGGCTTATTGCTTTTATAAAACGGTTACTATAGACTACCTAGTAAGATTTACCAAAACAAACACACAGCAACATAAAATGTGATCATACATTTAAAACAAAATTCTTCCAGCAAGCAGTATAGTTCCTCAAGATAGCAAAATAGTTGCTAAGCAACACAGGCTAGCATACTTTGAGAGTGGCGGCACATTTAGAATCAGAAGTAATTGTTATGCGGTTACAGGTGTGTATTTATTGTATCTATGCGGTATATTAACGAGCAAATCAGAATTAAGGACCGGAACTATCCGTTTTATATATTATTTATTTATTTAAGTGTTGCTGGTAACACTTTACAATAAGGGTATATCAATTATCCATTAAAAACCATGTTCTTCACTTATGGTGCTCATGTTAACCCTAACTCTAGTCCTAGCCCTAACCCTTTTGCTAATGCTATATAATAATGCTTATTACTGCATTAACTAATGTTAATTAATGGTTTACGAATGTACCCTCATTGCAAAGTGTTACATGTTGCTTTCCCCTCCCCCCTGCCAGCCTGTCCCAGTACAGTGACGAGAACATGATGGACCCCTACAACATTGCCATCTGCTTCGGCCCCACCCTGATGCCCATCCCGGATGACCAGGACCCCGTGGGGTGCCAGGCGCACGTCAATGAGGTCATCAAGACCATCATCATCCACCACGAGGCCATCTTCCCGGGGCACCAGGAGCTGGAGGGACCCGTGTACGAGAAGTGCATGGCTGAGGTGGAGGAGTACTGGTGAGTGGCTGTGGTCGTGGTGAGCAATAACGCACAACCACTGTCTCGTCACGATTCCACTGCTCTATAGTCATTTAGTAGAGGCTTTTAGCTGAGCATCCTGCTCATTAACCATACCTATTTGGGCCTGTCTTGCTGATGATGTGAACACCCAAATGTCCCCGCCTCTGGATGAATACGGTGTTTTCTTATCTTATCTGATCTTATGTGTTTAAGGAGCAGGTAGGGGTTAGGACTTCTCACTCAGGGATGCCTATAGGTAGACTGTGGTCATTGGGTGATCAACCCCCCCCCCCCCCCGCCCGCCTCTCTCTCTCTCTCTCTCTCTCTCCCTCTCCCTCTGTCTCTCCTCTGTCTCTCCACTTCATCTCATCTTCATCAACCCATTGTAAAGCTTTTTTCTCACACATTTCTTGTGTGTTTGTTCTGTGTTTCAGCGAGAGCCCTCACAGTGAGCCTGGCACGTTGGACGAGGTAGACAACGGTACCGGGCCCAACAGCAGTGATGAAGGTGAGGAGGGATCTTTGCATGTCAGGCAGCAGGGGTGAATGAAAAGCAATGCTGACTGTTGGAAAAAGATTCAGGTTGACCCTCTGGACAAGCGTTGAAGCACGATTTAGTTATGCACGATCATATGAAGAGTTACAAGACACAGAAGATGTAAACCCATAGATCTTCAAAGCAGAAAGGGGAAGATACACAGGTTATAAAGGAATAGAGGGAAGAGAGGAGTACAGAACACTATGTGTTGATTGTCCATATAAGGGCATAACTGAAGAAGATATTCTGCTGGTGTGTGCCTCTTTTAGTCTTGGTATCTTAGGTCAGCATAAACATGGCCAGAGGCTTCACCTGCTGGAACAGATCTTCCCTAGCTAGGACACTGATATGAGGGATGAACTAGGGTCATCCAGTAGAAACCATACCCTTGAGTCAATTATTGCGAGTTAGTTGGTATGCAAATACTAATATTAGTATTGTGTACGTCCCAACTGACGTACACAACATGTAGAACAGACACTGCATATTGACTAAGGACGGTTTAAGTTCTATCATCTCTTCCACACTGAACTGATCTCCAATCTGGGTAACACTTAACAATAAGGGTACATTATTGAACCATTCATTAACATTAGTTAATGCAGTAATAAGCATTATTATGTAGCATTAGCATAGGGGCTAGGGTAGAGTTTAAATCTGTGTTCGTCCTCATAGAACTTGAGCAGAGCGAAGCCATCGCTAAGTTTGACTACGTGGGCCGAAGTCCCCGGGAGCTGTCCTTCAAGAAGGGGGCGTCCCTCCTGCTGTACCACCGGGCCTCCGAGGACTGGTGGGAGGGCCGGCACAACGGAGTGGACGGCCTCATCCCACACCAGTACATCGTGGTGCAGGACATGTACGCGCCACACTCCTCCTTCTACCCCACAGCTTTGGTTCATTCATCATGTTGCCCTCATCCTTATCCTTGTCTGTTCGGCTGACTGAAAAGGATGATGGACAGAATGGGTTTTGTGTAGCAGCTGCTGCTGAATTTATGAATGACCAGGTTCAATTATACCTCTACTACTACTAAATGATCTACTACTTTGGTTATTATTAATTGTTAAAGATGAAAGCAATATCAGTTAGATCAGCTGTTACCTATGTACAGGTCTGAGGTAGATCAGTTTTTTTCTTCAGCTAGTGAGATAACTGCTAGAGAGATCAGACAAGTCGTAAATTAAGGTTGCTAATGAGCCTAATAATGATTCATTCGATTAGAGATCCTGAAAATAAGGTTAGACCCGGGTTCCATTTGGGACCCTCCTAGTTCATAGGTGTGTGTGTGTGTGTGTGTGTGTGTGTGTGTTTGCAGGGACGATGCGTTCTCAGACAGCGCCACGCACAGATCCGACGGCGAGCCCGGCGGCGCTCATCACCATGACGACCTGAGAGCAGCGCCCAGGAGCGACCACACGCCCGAGCACCGCTACGAAGCCGTGCAGGGAAGGTGATACCAATCTTTGAACTGCGAAATTCAAAGTCCAAAAAAAAAAAGAAAAAAAGGATGGAGTTTTCAAAATAAAATTTCAACTCCTCTTTGTGTCCCCCGTAGGGTGAGAGTGCGCTCAGACGGGGGCGCGACCAGCTCGCCACCGGGGCGGGTCCGAGCATCACCACAGCCCCCCGCGATCCTCGGACCCCCACCCTCCCAGGGTGCTCCCCCGGCCCTGCAGTCCCCTCAAGATGGGGGTCCCCCGGGGCCTCACGGAGAGCCCTGAGAAGCGCCGTCTCGCCACCTTCGGGGGCGCCGGCGGCCCGGGCCACCCGGACCGCAAGGCGCTCTACGACAGCCACTCACAGAGGTCCTCTCAGAGGTCCTCACCGAGCACCTCACGCCACGGCAGCATCGGAGATCACAAGGCGTTGGAGGCGGAGGCGCTGGCGGAGGTGAGGACGGTGGTGACGGTGTATGTTCTACGTCATGTGATCACGATCAGAGGCCAGGAGAGATTCCACGGAGGCTACCGAGGTAGTAATTAAAGAGTGGAGTATGTCCAGGACGATGTTTCCATGACATGAAGCCAGCTCCGCAAAGTGGAGTCATTTGAGAGATTATGCAACGGGCCAAAGATTTTCTTTTCCATTCGGAACTAAACGCTGAGCACGAGCGTTTGGGAGAGCAGGGCTCACAGCAAAAAAAAATCATTTTTTACTGACATTTGAATAAGTTGTTATGCTTCTTAAATTAACTTTAGTGATAGTTGCTGAATTAGGTGAATTTATCATATATAGCAAGGAATTGCAATATCAAGTCATCAACGAAAGGATCTTTTTCAATTTTTCAATATTTATTTACTTAAAACAACTGAATTTCTCACCAAAAAAGCTGTTTGACAGTATTGTATAGTATTGTATAGTATAGCGGATGCCGTGGCAGAGACACATTCCTTCCATTTTTAAACATCTTTCTCCCCCAGGACATCGAGAAGACCATGAACACAGCTCTCCACGAGCTGCGTGAGCTGGAGCGCCAGAACGTGGCCAAGCACGCTCCGGACGTGGTGCTGGACACCCTGGAGCCCATGAAGCACCCCAGGGGCCCCGAGGCCCCCAGCAGCCCCCTGCACACCATGGTGATCCGGGACCCCGACGCGGCCCTGCGCCGCAGCAGCAGCAGCAGCTCCTCCTCCGAGACCATGACCACGTTCAAACCGGCGCTGTCGGCACGGCGACCCAGCGCGCCCCTGAGGCCCCCCCCAGTGCGACCGGTGCGGCCCGCGCCCGTGCTCATCCCGGGGCCCCATCGCTCCAGCAGCTCCAGCTCCTCCGGACTCGGGAGTCCGGGCATCGCCTCCTCGGACAGGGTGTTCCCCAAGGCGCCGTCCCCGTCCCCCTCCACCTCTTCGTCCTCGTCAGACAAACAGAGGGAGTAGCCGCGTGTCTCCGGTGCACCTGGCGGGGTCTCGGAGCTCTAATGTACGCTGTGGAGCCGATGAGTCATGAGGAGAACCACACCCTTCCCTCTCCCTGTGTTCACCAGGCAACACGATGCGTAACACCTTGCTGGTGCCCGGAACACACACACACACACACACACACACACACACACACACACACACCGGTACAAATCGGTACTCATTTAGTGTTGTCAATGGGGATGAACTGTAGGAGAACACCAAGTAAGTGGACTATCATTGGCATTTAAGCACAAAGGACGAAATATGATCCCACTGCCTTGAGCCATGCTGGATGAAAACGGGACTATCTGGAAAAGTACTTTATTATTATTACTATATTACGTTCAGCCGACAAAACATCTCATTTAAACATAGCAGTTGTACCGCACGGCTGCGTGCCTGGACACGTTTGGGCCAGCATCTCAGCACTATCTTAATCCACTTATCTCTACCATCTTTAGATAATATATATTACCTCAAGAAACATTTAGCCCTTGCTCTTATCATAAAAAATAAAAACGAATGCACTTATAAACTATAGGCAATCGTGCAGCATTGGTAAATTCTGTGTTTTCTGCATTTTGATCAAGTTGTACTCTTCAAGATTTATAGCACATCAGAGTTTCATTGAAACTTGACTAGGTAGCTCCCAGTCAGTTCAGGCTGTGAGCTGTTTATGTGGGGACTGTTTACTATTGCTGTTGTGTCATATAGCCTAAGGATAATCCTGTTATTTCAAGTGTAATAGGCACGTTTAACTAAAAAGAAGCATACTGTTAAAGGTTACTTATATTGTACAAATAACACTGTGTCATAGGAACAGGATATATTATGGTCTATAGCGTGTAGCACGTTTCGTACTCCTCGCACAAACGTTAACAAAACGAGAATAAATGCAAGAAATCTGCAGTCTGTTTTTCTATTTTTTTTCTACATTGCCTATTTAATTTAAATAAACAATTAGGTGATTGAACACCAAAGAACAAAGACCCTTATAAAAAAAGGGCCGCAGTTAAAACCTCAACATTAAAAAATGCATGAAACCACCCACGTATATTATAATAGCGACTCTGTCGTGTGGAGTTTGTGTTAGGCTGACTTTCACGAGAATGGTAATGAAAGCATACAGAATCTGCTCCATACCGCCTCCTAGTGGACAGATACTTACTCAACACTCAACACTCAGAATGATCTTCTAGGGCCACCTAGTGGCCATAATACTACAACGTGTTGTTTTTTTTTGTGTTATTTGCTCGTTACATTAAATGTAGGATAAAAGTAAAATGTAGGAAAAACAAAACAAATCCGGTCATTCAGAAGATAATAGTCCAAGATAAATTCTTAACCTTGGTAACTCCTTGCTATATTAATTCCACAAAAATAAGAGTGCTGTTTTTTAATTGAGTGAGGATTGATGTCTGAGTCCTGTCTAAGCCTTTCAACTGGACAGCACATTCAGGTATAATCCATTTAGGTACGCTCATTGCGATGAAATGAGAATACAATTTGATTAGGGCCTTTGCCTGGGGCCCATCCAGCAGCCAGCAGAGGCCAGGACACAGATTCAGACGAACCCCAGCTCTGATTTCCTCAGGTTCAAAAGACCTTTGCATTAAAAGGCTCTTATGAATACTGAGGACTCAACAGCTGAGCCCGAGGCAAGGCTAGATGGTGTAATGGCCCCTAAATGTATTAGTCTTCAGATAAACCGTTTATAATTACTTTGTTGTGTTTTCCATGAGACATGTCTGTCATTCTATACAATCATAATTGAATGAAGACCAACATTTACTTATGAGCACATTGGTAGAACATGAGTTACTCTTTCATTATGTTTTCATGAATTTCCTCGAGGTTTGCTCTTTCCAAGAAAGGTAATGTATGTTCTCATCTCGTTTCTATCGCCATAGATATCAACGATAGCACAAACAAACCCATTAACCCACAAGCAAATGGATAAACTGGATGTACCCATAACAGCTATTTCCCACAGATTAAGTACTGAATGAGGTGGTTCGTCTGGTTGTTGTTTTGTAATTTTGATTGGCTGGCTCCATGTTAACTTTGGAGACCAATGCTAACCGTATCTCTCTCTCTCTCGCGCTCTCTCTCTCTCTCTCGCGCTCTCTCTCTCTCTCGCCCTCTCGCCCTCTCTTACTCTCACACAGTATTAAGAGAGAATACAGACTTCAACTATATGTTGTAAGGAGTTACAGTTGACTAGAGTAAAATAAATAAATACTGAAACTCCCCCTGGTGCTGGCTTATAGTGGTCCACTGTCCTGAGACTCCACTATACTGAGTACTGTAACCCCCGCTGGTGCCAGCTTATAGTGGTCCACTGTACTAAGACTCCACTGTACTGAGACCCCCACTGGTGTTGGCCTATAGTGGTCCACTGTCCTGAGACTCCACTGTACAGAGACCCCCACTGGTGTTGGCCTATAGTGGTCCACTGTCCTGAGACTCCACTGTACTGAGACTCCTCCACTGTACTGAGACCCCCACTGGTGCTGGCCTATAGTGATCCACTGTCCTGACACTCCACTGCACTGAGACTCCACTGTCCTGAGACTCCACTGTCCTGAGACTCCTCCACTGTACTGAGACCCCCACTGGTGCTGGCCTATAGTGATCCACTGTCCTGAGACTCCACTGTCTTGAGACCCCCCAGTGCTGGATTATAGACGTCCAAAGTCCTCAGAACCCCTGGTGCCAGCTCATACAGGTCCACTGCCCTGAGACCCGCCCTGGTCCCGTCTTATAGAGGGCCTCTGTCCTGCGACCCCCCCTTGTGCCGGCCTATAGAGGTCCACTGCCTTGAGACCCCTTGGTGCCGGCCTATAGAGGTCCACTGCCTTGAGACCCCTTGGTGCCGGCTTATAGAGGTCCACTGCCTTGAGACCCCTTGGTGCCGGCCTATAGAGGTCCACTGCCTTGAGACCCCTTGGTGCCGGCTTATAGAGGTCCACTGCCTTGAGACCCCTTGGTGCCGGCCTATAGAGGTCCACTGCCTTGAGACCCCTTGGTGCCGGCTTATAGAGGTCCACTGCCTTGAGACCCCTTGGTGCCGGCTTATAGAGGTCCACCATCCTGAGACCCCCTGGGGCCGGACTATAGAGGTCCGAAGTCCTCAGCCCACCCTGGTGCCGGCTTATAGAGGTCCACTGCCTTGAGACCCCCTGGTGCCAGCTTATGGAGGTCCACTGTCCTGAGACCTGGTCATGTGCTTGCGAACAGGGATTACAGCCGATCAGTGTTCTGGAAGGGTTTACACAAAACAATGATTGTGCTTAAGAGAACGGGTTCTCTTCATCATATTTGTTTCATCATACAGCAAAAACAATATAAATAATAGTCATGTATTTCATATTGTAGTTCATCGTTTGTCAAGTCATTGAATTGTCTTGTTAGTCGATGTTGTCGGAGCAAAACCTGCAAGACCAGGTTAAATGACCTCACGTCCTTTTTTATCAATGATTTCAAACAGGAATACGACTATATATCATATCTTAACAGTGATTAGCATTTGCTACTACCGTAGATAAGCATGAATTTATTATCACATCAGTTTATGTTTATATATTTTTCAGCAATGTGTGCAGTGCAAAATTGGACACATATCTTATCTTGTCTGGGCGAGAAGCTGTGTTCCTATCGGGTCATACATGGCTGCTCACATATGTCTCTCTTAATGGAATCAGGCCACTTAGTGGACTGGTGGTTTTGGTAGGCCCACTGGCCTACCATAAACTCAGACAGACAGACAGACAGACAGACAAACAGACAGGCGTCTTTTTGTCTGTCTGTCTGTCTGTGACCAACCATCTTTCTGTCTGATTGCCTCGCTGACTGCCTGCCTGTATCTCTGTCTATATGTCTTTCTGCCGGTCTGTCTGTCGGTCGGTTGGTCTATGGCAAACGTAGTTAGCAGAAGTAAAAGGTAAAGTAATACAAATGACATGAAAAACATCAATAATAAGAAACTGGAATTCCCAGAAATCTTCTTGAACTTTGACAGAGAAGTTGAGCATGAATAGGTACAGGCAGATGCAAACAGGTTCAGAAGATAACATATTTGAGAGCTCGTGTTATCTCTGTACAACGCCGCTCATAACAAAGAACTTGTTCTTGAACATTCTTTACAGTCTTATTTATTGGATCGCTGGAGGGGGGGGGGGGGGGGGGGAGGGGGAGGGGGAAATTGGGCAGGAAAAACAGCTGTACATCTGGATAAACACATATCCGTCATGCGTAGGACACGGAAGAACATTCTCCATGCGTTAAACAGTCCAAGCATTTGACGAGAGTGAGATAAAGGTCAGGTTTCCCGCGAATTTGTGACAGGGACAGGGCCACAATATGTACGGGGCCAAGAGCGGCCCTCTGGGGTTTCGCAGCTCCCACGTGGGTGTGCTTCCACGCATTGCCGGCACTCTGCAGGCTCGCTGGCTCGTCTCCAGTACTGATTTCACAGTTATCGCCTATTGCCCGGTGGTTTGGATGAGATGCAGATGTGCAGCGTTCCCACATCAGGCAGGGGGAAGATTCTCTGGGCCCCGTGTTACAGCAGAGTGGATGCCGAAGGGTAGAGGTGGAGGTTGGGGTGGAGGTTTGGAGTGGGGGAGGCTGAAGTGGGGGTTGCTTGTTTCTCTTCGGCCTCTTCCTCCTCACAGGAAGTGACCCGGGCGATGGACAGTGGCATAGGAGCCTGCGATTGACACACGGACACACACACACACACACACACACACACACACACACACACACACACACACACACACACACACACACACACACACACACACACACACACACACACACACACACACACACACACACACACACACACACACACACACAAACTAATAGAATAACTTTGTCATGCACATGTTAGTCTTAATAGCCAATGAAGACATGTATTCATTTCTTCATGTTTTCATATGCATTCTTACCAAGGCAACAATGGTAAACCAATAATCATGCAAAAACAATTCTGCTATTGCATCTGCAGCTGGAAATTGGATACAATTAAAGTACCTCTTAATTGTATCTAATCTCAACAATAAGATTTATCTGACAGTGTTTACAGATTTTGTAGTAGTACATAAAAAATGAACTACATTTGGGTGTTGGAACATGTACTGGAGACTATTTTGTGAAAAGACAAAATCCTGTTAACCTACCTTGATTAGTCCAGTAACAGTTGAAATGACTTCTAACTGTTGATTGGTCCAGTTTAAATGACTTCTTCCTCTTGATTGATCCTGTTGAAATTACTTATATTCCTTAAACGGTCCAGTTCAAAATGACTTACTTAGTTCTCCCATGGACGCCATTTATCCGTGGGGGAGTGCGTGATATGCACCAAGGGATACACACCAAGGGATCGTCTTTACTGTGTGTTATTTTCCCATCCATTTAGGTTGAAATCTGACTTGATGTTGGGAAGGCTGCAAGATGATGCAAAATAAAAATAAAAGTAGATAATTCCCCTCAAATGCATTAAAACTAAAGTAACAAGCCTGTTTTAAAAATGTAAGGAGTAGAAAGTACAGATTTCTGTATTAAAATGTAGGGAGTAAAAGTAAAAAGTTATAAAAATATAGAAAAATAAATACTCAAGTAAAATACATATACCTGAAAACTGTACTTAAGTACAGTAGTATTTTTAGTTTGTTACTTCCCCCCTCTGCTTCATACCTCTTGATTGATCCACATGCAATGATTGGTCCAGTTCAGAGGACTTGTGAAGCACAGCAAGAGGTTCCAGGCTTCAGTAAACAGTTCTGGGGAAAAGGAATGTCTGATTCCATCCAACAAGGAAATGTTCTGCAATGTAATGACCATCCACTTGGCTCTAGGTCAACCTTGTTGAGCCATAACAATAGTATAACTATATACAGCGGTAAACCAGGTAAACAAGATTTCTCCTGCAAATATTTAGGCCATGTAAATATTTACTTACACAGCTAAAGCTAAAGGGTAACGGAGAGACAACACTGAGCATTGTGCGTGTGTTTCTTTTCCATGCATCACATAATGTAAACGTGTTTGGTGGAATACCGCCAATCCTAACACTGTCCAGAGCCCTGAAGCTCTCTGTTACAGTCATATAATCTAATTTATATGAAGACTATATGGTCCATAGTCACAATACATCAAACTCAAACCACTCCGAAGTCGGACTAAGGTCATTGTGCTCAGAGCTCCATTTTTCATTTATGGTTGAAAAAAACTAAAACGTTTATGTTTGGACTTTGTAGCACAGCTTCAGCTTGTGGATAAAAGGTAATGGGCCTACACTATACTTTTGTAACAGAGTCAGTATTTACATTCCATACATACATCAGGGGTATGAGCTACTTTTATTGGTCTTAGCCCCTCGTTGAGGGCTCCGACTGTACTGATCTTGTCCAGACGGATACTTTGTTCTCCTTGTGTCCATTGTCCAATGTTCTGCTCTGCTTATTGTCTTAGATAGGTGAACAATGCCTAAAGCTCTGTACAAAATTTTACCGCTATGTTTAGGATCGGATGCCCCAAATAACATACTCCTCAGAACTCCAAAGTAAAGCCACAATAAGAAGTTTTCGTGAGAAAAAGTAAAGCACTTTTTATGACAATGGCTTGATGTATTTGTCTGCACACTTTTCAGACAATAACCATAAATTGTCAAACAACACAAAGTTGGACCAAATTTGCATATGTATACAAATATTGACATATTTATTTCATACATAAAAGAGAAACACTTCAGATCTTGGTCATTATAAGTGTGTTGCCTTAAATATGTAATTTATTGCTGATTAAATCTGTCTCCCAATATGCACACTAAGCCCATTGTAATGTTCCGGGCACAGATAATGTATTGTTTATACCTCTTTTGTTTTGCCATGTTTTAAATTATGAAGATGAAGAGAAAGCCTAATGTTTGTTCAGACATTTTCCTCTTTGTACTTCCCTGAGGGCACACAGAAGAAGAAAAAAAGTTGTTCCATTACGAGAAAAAATAGGTCTTCTCTGAAAGAATACATACTTTTTCATAAAGCTAATCATAAACTCACAAACCGAGGCCTTGTCGTGAAGAAAATGGCTGCACTCTCCATTGTTTACGAGTATGACATCAATTTCAAGAAGATGGTTACGTATGGAGAATATTCATGAGACCACTAGAGCAGGTCTAGCAGAACAAGCAATGATTTGATAATGTACAAAGAAGTGAAATGGATCCAGGACTCCTAGTGAAAAATCACATCAGGCAATCTAAATTATTATGACATTCTCAAAAAGGGGACATTTCTTCCCATCTTGTACAAGGTGCAGCACAGGGAATGTGTTTAAGAGAGCAAGGTGTGCTATTATCAAAACTCCCAATATAAATAATTTCTCCAAAGATATTGCTCCACTTTCTTTATCTTTCAATTTGGGGTAGTAGTTCTGGCGTAATGCGGCTAAGATAAATCCTTTAAATATATTTTCCTACAAAATGAAGGGTCTTGAAGGAATAGCCACCCTACTCAGACTCTCCCTCGCACCATTTCTTCTCTTTATTAGACTATCTTTCAAGCCGGAACCATGTCTGTCTGATGCAGACACGGTTGGCTGGATTGGAACGCTTTCAAAAAAGGACTATTTTTGAGACTACAAGGTTGCAAGAGAAACATTTGAGAGTCAAAGTCTGAGACATTTCCGTCAACAGCTTACCATTCAGGCAAACATAGCTGACTTTGTTATTGTTATTGCAGGGGAGCAGTTAAAGCCGTATCCGTACGATGGCGGTCATGTAATTGTGTGGACTTGATTAATGGCCAGTGCGTATATTCTTGGTATGGTAAATGGTGAAAATGTCAATACCACGTGTTTGGTTATCGTGGGGCTGCTTTATATCGACGTCAAGAGGTTTGCGAGAGCAAGGCATTCGTGTCCTGCTCCTTCTTATTATAATGCGTCCATGTGTTTTATGACTTGCCTCCTCTTCAATGGCATAAACCCCAGACATGGATAAACACCGATATTAATATTCAGAGTCAATGTGTTCTAGGGAAAATTCCGATTTAGAACATAAGTGATAACTTATCACAGCTGTTGTTGCTGCCCCTGCCTGCAAAGAGACTGCTTTGAAATATCTTGACTCGCCCAGACCTCCTCAAACAAGAGATTGGCCTAGGCTCACTACCAAATATGTGCTTCTCGTTTTCGAATCTCTTATGTGGCAAAACTGTTGGGATTGGTTATGTCTCATTAAAATGTTTATGGTAATTTCTCTTAATCACATGAATCATTTGGTATTCATGTCTTGGCTGGTCCCCCATTGCTAACAAGTTATTTCACTTGAGTCATTATGACTCAAAAGCCACATGCAATTACCCTTCATATTCAATCTGTGTTTAATCTGTATATGAAGAACTTTAATGGACAATGATTTGAATGAACTTTAATGACTGTAGGTAATGTGATAGAAGAGGGAAACGAGAGCAGTTCCGTGCTGAATGCTAATCTGTTAATATCCACCAAAATAACTGTCACTTCCCCTGCAGGCTCAGCCCTGTTAATATGTATATTATCTCTAAAAACAAGAACACTCTGTGACTAAAGCTGATTCTCTTCATTTAGATCCAACATCTGATCTGCTTATGAGTAAAAAAAAAAAGAGAAAGATAGAAATCCAAATCAGATAACCTCCCCCCTTCTCCTTGAATATAATAATATATAACCATCATCTCCTTAGCTTATTATGTGTAAATAAATGTCCTGTTTTATACTGTATAATCTGGCATGAATACAGTGCAATAGTTGAAGTATTAAAATAAAAGCCTGTGATATGAGCTATACCAGTAATGGAGTGTATACCAGTTTTTATACCAGTGTATACCAGTGTATACCAGAGTGTATACAAAAATTTTTTGTTGACACAATTTTATAGTCTAATGCAATATTCATAATTCCCTTCTTGAAGTTAAAACCAGATGTTTCAGACCGATGATATACAGTGCTGGATATTTTAGACTAAAGTTTATGATTTTGAAAAGAAGCAGACAATAACTCTTACTCCTTGCTTAGGGGGCTGTTGTGTGATGAATGAGTTAGACGACACTGCGGACACCTTCCTTGCCTAAATTAGGCAGCAAACTAAAAGATTTAATACCTTACATCTTTACCTTGATCAATGGATGGTTTCATCACACACAAGCACACACTCACGTACACACACGTGCGTGCCACATATGCACGCGCGCCCACACACACATCAACATGAATCATCAACACTCAACCATGTGGTTATATGGTGCAATATCATCTATTTTCTATACAAAAAATATACTTTTTACCTTGAGTGGAGTTCTAAGATGTCTCGGCGTTGCTGCAGGTTTATGCGGTGAGGAGTGACCATGATGCATGACCATATTCATGACCAATATACTGGACACCATATGCAGCCAACCTGTCACAGAACCTATTATCACTCACTCCCTGCAAAGCAAACACTAAATCATATTTTCATGTCCAAATGGACATGTTTGACAAATGTGAAAATGCTCTACACATTTCGGCAGTTCCCCCTGGTTTCGATATCATGGTGACCATTTTTTATATATATACCTTATTGAAAAGCTGGTGTGAACAGGGAAGTGCGTTTGCATCCAGGTGATACTCGGAGGAAATTAATATTGTACAGTTACGAGAGAGAGAGAGAGAGAGAGAGAGAGAGAGAGAGAGAGAGAGAGAGAGAGAGAGAGAGAGAGAGAGAGAGAGAGAGAGAGAGAGAGAGAGAGAGAGAGAGAGAGAGAGAGAGAGAGAGAGAGAGAACCCTCCCTCATAAAATGGAGATGTAGCCCTCAGTGTGGCATGAGATATATACAGCCCAGGTGTGCTGGTCTAACGCAAGTGAGCAGGTGCAGCTGATTGAGGTTAACGACCTAGCTACCTGGTACCTGGTTCTCACACACCCCCCACAGTGTAAACGCAGCAAATTATCAAAGCAACCACACAGTGCGTTCTACTTCATGGTAAACACGGCATTTTGACCTGGTTAAGAGCATTGTTTTCCCCTTCCAAATATACAACAGCAATGCTTCCATATTATAACATCAAAGCATCAATAGAACCATCTTCAAAAACTCAGACATGGTTACAAAACGACAAAAGGTGTTATGGTAGATGAAGAACATCGAGGAGAATGGAGATCTGCGTATGCAGATGAACAGATGGCTTAGTTGCATAACCTAGCCTGGTGACAAGACATCTTCCCAAAGTATCTAACGACTGCATAAATAGGATGGAAGAAGATGATGCTATAAGATACAAGATACAATAAGATAAATTATGGGAATGATTCAACCAAAAATAGAAATTATTTCATCGTAATAGTACTTCATATTTATAGCTCTGAAATTGTAGTTGTATTGAAAGCATGGTGGTGCTGCCTCCTTTTTCTTCCTTTAAAGGGATTTTCAAAAAGCCAAGTATGTCCCAAGTTTCAGATAAGTTATGAAAACCACTGAGGTATTGGCTCAGAAATGTCCACCACTATGAAAAGTTGCATCCCAAATCATGCATTTTCTTATGGAAAATAGCTTATTGATGATAAATGAGCTCATTTCTGTACAGCTCCTAACGTCACTTAAGCCATAGGCCTGAACAAAATATCATTAATATTATCATTATTATAATTGAGATGTTTCTACTTAACTATCAGTTATGAGAACATGTGAGAAGTACATTTCAGAAATTACAAGACACTTGCACCAGCAGCTCCAGTGTAGCTATCTTTTAATGAAGAAGAAGCTTTTCTTGTTTGTCAATTATATTTGCAAGGTTCCAAGGAATGACACTAATGCCACTAACATCTATCTATAACACATATTACATACATTGAATGGCTGTTGAATAATAATGATTTAAAGAGTGACTCGTTAAATACATGTCTTTGCTCAAGATGTTGCATTGATGGTAACCCGTGTATGACCGCGCAGTGGAAACACTGTAGAGGCTTTTAAAGGAGAATCCTTCTTCGGAAACTTAAACCTTAGTTTTGAACACAATCCTTGTATTTGGTTAATCACAATCAATTACATCGGACTATAAATTGAACCCACAAGTTAAATCCCTGAGATGAAAACGGTGATTCCGAGGTGAGGTCCAATGGGACTTGAAACAGCTGAGCCGGGAAGGGTCACAAACACTCTTCCACAGAACCCATGGCAGGTGTGACATTGGTGGGAATTATCCTCACCAGACCTCTGTCCTTACAATCCCGGACATGATTTCCTTTCAACTTGTTACAGAAGTTGCCTGTCCTTTTCCCTACACCACCAAAACCCCAGGCCCTCCCTCCCTCCCCAGTGTAAACACAGTGTTAAAACCAGTTGTCTATTGGATTTGCGTTTCCCCCAACAATTTGCAGTGGTAACATTTTCCGTAAATGTTGGTCTTTAAGACGAAAATGAGGCAGCAGATCTTGTTCCTGATAAAGTTTGTCCCCGGAGCAATAAGCCTTTTTCCTTTTTTGTCATCCAAGGCCTGGAAGACCGCCAGTGGGCACAGGAAATAATACAATGCTAGCAAATCTTTTTAAATTCCAGAAGTTGTGGTTTTCGTGCTTGGTTGATTTTTTTTTTTCGTATGTTATTTTAAATTATTTCTGAGGATTAAGCATTAAGTTTGAGTTATGGAAAAAAACGGTTTCCGCCATGGTTTGTTGATACCAATGTCTTAGCTGTTATACCGCGCTAAATGAATCCAGTGATAGTGTTGCTGTAGAGGGAGCCAACAGGCAAAGCCTTTAAAACTTGACAGAAGGAAGAATGTTTTTCCTGTCACGGAAGGTGCTGTCAAGGTGAGCATCGTTTAACCAATATCAAACTGCACAAAGTAAGCAGGGTGAGTCAACACAGAAGCGCGGCCAAAAGACAAGTACAAGGACTGGAACAGTGAGGGTCATGGCTTGAAGAGATACTCCTGGTTTCCAAATACCTCCCGTCTTATACAGCTGGATATTCCAAGCATCTTCTCCGGTCTTTTCCATCGTATAAAGTGAAAGAAATAGAAGAATTAGAAAAATAAACAACAACTGTCCTTGCCCGTCCCTGTTCTTGATGCACCAGTAATATGTGGCTGAAAGCATTAGGGGCCTTCTGACTAATTGTCAACGCTGCTTTTCTCTCTTTGCCTTGATATGATCTCATGTATTTGGTCATGTGATCGGGTTGTCATTCAGGAATTCACTCACATTGTATCACATTTTACATCTTCAGTAAAGATTGAATACTCAGTGGTATCCATAGTTGCAGTGCAGATTAAAACAACCTGCAATCTGGTTTAAACTACCGTAATAACTCAATAATGCTACCTGATATTTTAGTCAGCAATCTGTTGATAATTAGCATGTAGCTCATTCTAGATAACACATTCTCCTAACCAGCGTGATCAATGTGTCAGCAGGGTTTAAACGTATCATTATCTATGGAAAATGTAAGTCTGGCTGTCAAAAGTCGCCTCCAACAGATGCTGTTACCCAAGCTCTGCACTTTTTGCAAACTAAGCACAATTTCTTGGACTTGGACAATAGTTCAGAAGAGAGACAGCCAAGAACTGAGAAGAAAATAGTGGTGAGGTTTGATTTAACTTTTTTGTAATATTATTTCTCCGAACACTCCACTGCCAACACTTCTTTGTATGGCGAAGGGGTTTAGAATGGTGCAGGAGGTGAACATTTGTTCTAATTGCTTATCATATAGTTAACTAGAATAGGCCATTTCTGAAGAAGTTGCGGTGTGAATTCTGTCTGTTGAAACGCTTATCTATATTGCTTTAAATTAATTGTTAAATTTTAAGAGTTGAATTGAGTTTAAAGTCTGAATGGTGTAAGCATAAAAATATAAACATACAAACGATTTTAATAATATCAAATAGTTGACAAAAGTTTAAGAGTTAAACAAACGGCTTAACTAAAGTAATACAGGTTGAACCTAGGCCTAGTAGTATGAGGAAATATTAGTATGATAAGAAGTAGAGGTAGAAGTAGAATGATAAGTAGTAATAGTAGTAGTAGTAGAAGTAGTATGATAGTCCTTTCATAAGTAGGCCTATTAGTCTGATAAGTAGAACAACTAGTATGATACAGAATCTGTGGAGTTGCATATTGTGACTTTGAAAAATTTGTTTTTAAGTAGCATTAGCATTTAGAAACAATTGCTTCCCTTGGGTTTATGGTTTAAACATACTTGACGAGCTGCAATACTTCACTGACTCCTTTGATCTCTGGTGGTAACTGTGTGTGTGTGTGTGTGTGTTTGTGTGGGTGTGGGTGTGTGTGTGTATATGTGTGTGTGTGTGTGTGTGTGTGTGTGTGTGTGTGTGTGTGTGTGTGTGTGTGTGTGTGTGTGTGTGTGTGTGTGTGTGTGTGTGTGTGTGTGTGTTAACCGTTCATACTGAAGTCTTTGTCAATAACATGCCATGACGAAAAATCCATTCAGGCTTTATTGGAAAAATGTATCACGTAAAATAAATTTTATTTTATTATAAACATGATACATCTTGCAATATGGCTGTAATGTATTCAATCTGGTCTGGGCTAAGTGCCCAAGACACTATGATGTAAAATCCACCCTTCTACATTCTTCGTTCATCTTCTGCTTCAGACAGAGAGTCTCTGGTGGTGCTCAGTGCCATCTGGGAGGATGAGTTCTCCAACATCAGGTGCAATGAACTATAGGCATTATTCCAGGCAGATGCTTGCATGCAAAGCCTATATTCAATAGCATGCTATTGTTTTGCTATAGAGAGAGCAAACAGAAAGAACAGAACAGAATAAGACAGTGAGGGGCCACTGCTCCGATTTGGCCCCTGGATGATCTGTATCTCCACTTCTAAATTATGTACACATGCCCACGCTTCCCTCTGGGCTCCGAGGGCCCGGTTCCTTCCCTTTCCCACACTGCAAATCTGGGCTCAGACCATAATGTAAACACAAGAAAGGATCCACAGACCCTGTGGCGGAACTTGTTATTGGACTCATGTACTCTACTGTAGATTGAGATTCAAGCCAACAAACTGGTGGGCATAGAATTAGACATAGCAGTCAACTTTATGAAACGGGCAACAGGTCTACAGAGCCCTTGTCTTGGTGTCTCATAAGTCACGCCGGCACTTCTTGCTGTATATTGTAGCGTTCTGGCTCACAAACGTGCCTGACAGAATAATCCAACTATTCTGAATCTTTGGAAAGTAATTCAAAGTGTACTACCCTCACATGAACAGGAGATAGGCTACTGATACTCAGCAAGTCAATGGAAAGGGGCTAATGGAAAGCAAATGCTAATCCAGCAAACTCCCCTTCTGGACCTACAATGATGGATTTGGAATTAAGCAACTCGTCTGAATCTGGGCAAGACAGGCAAAGGAAAATGTACAGCTATCTCAGCATATCCCTTTAAGGTGAAAGGTGTGTGTGTGTGTATGTATATATATTTATATATGTAAAAATGTACACGTGTGTGTGCGTTTGTGTGTGTATGTGTGTGTGTGTGTGTGTGTGTGTGTGTGTGTGTGTGTGTGTGTGTGTGTGTGTGTGTGTGTGTGTGCGTGCATGCGTGTGTGCTTCTCTCACTGAAATAACTATAAACAGTTTAATCTTTGAATGTTGAAATCCAGTTCAGTGGCATGAATGTGGAACATAATTATATTTAGTAAAACACAGTTTCGCTTTGAAAGGATTTACTCAAGTTGCTCAGCATTGAAATCCAATAAGTGCTCTTTACATATCAAAGCAAAGAAAGTGTGCAAATGTTACTTTCCCTTGATTATTGTGCAGCCACTGGTTTGTGAAAGGATCTGAATGTTCAATAGCATGCTCTTTGCATGAATCAGCATAATATATTATATGAATGTACCTTTATGGATGTAAAATGTAAAAGGTACTACGAGTGTTATTTATGGGACTATGGGACTATGGGATTTATTAATGGTTAAACACAGCTAATCGGTGGGGTCATGAAGCATGTCCACTATCAAACCCACATTTCCATGGAAGTCGCTGTGAATACACAATAATGGACCCCGTAGTATTGCCAATAGTCTATTTGACTATAAATTAGAAGTTTAGCGTGTAACTGAAAGTTGGTGTATCCTATTACATAACATATTTTAATATAATGTGGAACAGGATATCATGTTTACAAAATAATCAGTCGTGGTAGAATTTTTTTAACACAACTGCTATTTCGGGTAATGCCTGGATCTATTCAATTCCCGTATATGGGGATTGCTTCAAGCATTTTTGATTCGTTAGAATGTGGGAAGAATGTGAGAAGCATGGTAATAGCCCTGTGTGACATGATCCCATTGCGCTTTTGAACGTTTTTGAAGTCTGCAACATAAATTCATTTCCTAGATATTAGGAGCTTGTTTTCACAACCCTCACAGCTCATAACTCACAAAGACTAAATTCCAACTCATAGCATCAAACACAACCTTACCCCCCCCCCCCCCCCCCCCCCCCCCCTACACACACACATCGGTCATTAGCGCTCAGAACCGAGGGAGGTATGTGTGTGTGAGACGTGCATAGGTACTTGTGTGTGTGTGATTGCAAATGTGATTGCATGTGTGTGTGCGTGTGTGAGTGTGTGTGTGTGTGTGTGTGTGTGTGTGCCGTGACCGGCTGAAAGGACGTGCTTGTCAAAAGGCTGTAAAGTCAGTGTCAACCTCCCCTGTGTTTCCCTGGTGTTCTTCTCTCATCACGGCCGATGTGTTCCCCATCAGCTGCAGAAGTCCTCTGGAGAACTCGCTCAAAACGGCTCGCGTTCAACGGACACCTCCACCGTAATAGACATCCCCACCATGACGGTAGACATCCCCACCATAACAGTTTGACATCCTCCCCATAACAATTGACATCCCACCATAAAAGTACACATCCTCACCATAACAGTACACATCCTAATCATAACAGTTGACATCCTCACCATAACAGTAAACATCCTCACCAAATCCAAATGCTTAAATCAGAGCCTCTTCCCATCATGTAACCATAGCACATGGTATTATCAGGAACCGTTCTTTGACTCTGCTTGGGACTAGATTTCCCTGGGGTACTGAGTGTGATTGGTGCTAAATGTGTAAGAATCAGGCTGCTTATTATCCCAGAGTCTTGATAGGCTGAGCTTCTTAGCTTTATTTAAATGACTTCCTGACTTGTTATCCAGCTTAATTCATAAAGCATTCAATTTATAATATCGGGGATCAAAATATCTATAAAGAGTTATACAAATGGAATGCAGAATCAAAAATCAGATTTTTATTAACAATCTGACAATGTTTCAATTTTCCAATTAAACCATACTAAGTACATTCACTCAACTTTAAAACTAGAGACACATTATGCATACAATGAATTACAATATGCAACAGGCAATTGTTTTCCTTAAAATGAGCCGGTACCACCATTAATAACAGAAGACATACGTGTAGAAAACCTGTTGAAATACTTCCTGATTCATGATCACTACAGCTGAAGGACCAGGGTAAACCAGATGCCTGTTTACTTATGACCTCTTAGTCTTTCTGTCGCCTATTCATTGCAATAGGAGCTGCTATTGGATGTTACATGTACATGTTTATGTGCACACAATATGAATCTAATGAACTGATGTGTCATGTGAACAACTCATTAGCAGCCATTAGTATAGTGAGTGAGTGCATCCCAGTAATGAAGCAAATGTGCATCGACAGGTAAGTGCTTCAGCCCTTCCAACCTTATTCGTTTCATTTCAACGTATTTGGGTTCAGGAAGAGGAGCACAATGCAGTCATCAGGGCATTGTGACCGGGGAACAACGAAGGGCACGGACCATGGAGATGTATCACTCTGTTGGCCAATCTGAGCTACAGAACAACATTCTCTGTTCCAAAAAGTGGTTAGTGGCATCAAAAGATATATTTTGTCCATGCAATAATAGACTACAGTAGAACCAACCTGTATACATAATAACGTTTATAGCTTGGGGAAAGCAGCACATAACAGAAAACAGAAAGGCTGTTACCTAAACCAGCAGTGAAAATGATCCATCCGATACAGTGACACTGGCAAAGCGCCTTTAGGATTTTAAGACAATCGAGGGCATAGCCCGGACCTCTGGGGGGATCCTCTCCCGGAAATCCTCTTTCCATTACTTTTCAGATTAATTAAGTAGTTGTTAGTTATTAGTATTAGTATTGAGGCTCAGAATACTTCACAACTGCTATCATTAAATATGTATTGACATGTTACAGTACCAGACTAGAGAAAAACTGTTTAACACTTTACAATAAGGATACATTAATTAAGATTAGTTCATGCAGTAATAAGTATTATTATATAGCATTAACATAGTTGTTAGTGTAAAAAGTGGTTGATTTCCCGTAGGCCTGTTTAAAAAAGACATCAAGTAGCTAGCTGGTGACATTGAACAGGCTGATAATGTAACAGCAATACAGTGTCTGGATTGTGGATGAGAACATGTTCCTCAAGCACAGATGAGCCCCGTTTCGTGGTTGACTCCAAGCCAAAAGGTTATGGGTTCAAACCCCAATGTCAGCAGCATGCTTGTAGGTATCCCTGCAGAGTAAGCTGCCTAGCCCCTGCTTGCTCATCAAAAAGAATTGTTCAAACTATGTCTACATATTTGGTTTAAAACAGCATGTACAATGAGAACCATTTCCAATATGATATGATAGAAGCATGTGATGAACAATAAAAAACAAACATCATTTTGAAATAAATGTGGGGTTTCATCGTTTTTGTGTTTTCTGTAGCCAGAGTTCCCGTGCAGGCTTTGTTGGGATTATGGGATAGTCTACATTTAATAGAGAGGAGGTTGGGTTGGGGGTGGGAAATGTGGACTGCGGCAACTCAAATTGGTATGAATGTGCAATAGTTTGAGCAAATGCGTCTGCAGAATGCTTGAACGGCGCAGGTGGTGATGGCTGCTTTTATCATATGAATCGACTACATTTTTTTTGTACTTTGTTTTAACGTAAGGTTATTTGAACTTTAACTTGTTATAAATTACATTCACGCGTTTATACCGTTTTGTGTTTGAACCTTTAGTCAGTAGGTGCGTGCTTTCATTCCAGTGGATACGAGGCATTGAGGACCGAAGCCTAAACTGGTCATTTGGGTTTGTGATGTGACTTGACTTTGGCGTGCGCCGAAGTGGCGCTTTTACGCACGATCATGGATGACTTTCCACGGGAGCAAGGAATGTGGCTCATAAATGTTTCGTGGAGCAACTCAAGCCGTAAAAACCAGACCGATTCTGGAAACAAAACATGGAATCCCTTAAAGCGAAACGAAGAAGTGGCCAAAGTGGAAGTGACCGTTCTGTTCTTGGTGCTCCTCTTGGCTGTGGTCGGAAACCTGTGCGTGCTGTTAGGCATCTACACCAGCAAACACCGCGCGTCTCGGATGTATTACTTCATGAAGCATTTGAGCATCGCCGACCTGGTGGTCGCAATCTTTCAGGTCCTGCCTCAACTTATCTGGGACATCACCTTCCGCTTCTATGGACCGGATGTTCTGTGCAGGTTGGTCAAATACCTGCAGGTGGTTGGCATGTTCGCGTCCACCTACATGCTGGTGCTAATGTCCATAGACAGGTGTTTAGCCATATGCCAGCCGCTGCGCTCTTTGCGCACCGGAAAACACCGCTTCCATATCGTGACCTCGTGGACCCTCAGCCTGGCGTTCAGCACCCCTCAGGTCTACATATTCTCCCTGCGGGAGATAGGAGAAGGGGTGCACGACTGCTGGGGGGACTTCGTGCAGCCGTGGGGCGCCAAGGCGTACATCACGTGGATGAGTCTCGCCATTTACATCATTCCGGTTGCCATCCTAAGCATCTGCTATGGCTTGATCACCTTTAAAATATGGCAGAATTTCAGGTTGAAAACTCTCAGAGGAGGACAGTGTACGCCGCTAAATCCGCGGGCACGCAAGGACACTATCCTCCTGTCTCGGGTGAGCAGCGTTAGACTAATTTCCAAGGCTAAGATTCGCACCGTGAAAATGACGTTCGTCATAGTGGTCGCCTACATTGTGTGCTGGACGCCGTTCTTCTTTGTGCAGATGTGGTCCGCGTGGGACCCCGCTGCGCCACAAGAAGGTAGCCTACTTCGGGACTACTTCGCACACCTGTTGTTGTTTCGTGTCTGTGCAGACCTCAAAACACTATCTTTTAAATAAGATCCAATAAATGTTGATTCTCAATCAGTTTAAATCGAAATGAGTAGTGTTTTATTATTTAGCTTTTACTTGTGTCGTTAAGTAAGGGATAGCAACTTGCTCCATGATGCCCTACAGGGAGACTGTGGACATTGGGTTTTGAACCAAAACCAATTGGGCTGCGTGTCAAAACCCCCTCACCACTATATCCATCCCCCAACTCAAATACAGATGGCATTGGAATCTAATAAAATCGGACTTGAATGCAGTCTATACACTATTCATATACTTCTTATTAAAGCAATAACAACCAAACGGACAGTGTTTCTAATATGTGTGTCGGAAACACAAATACAAATTCCAATGTGGATTTGTTTGAGTTATTTTCATCAGTATATTTGCAATAAATCTTACTCATGTGCACTGCATAGATTATCCACAATGGGTTAAAGAAACACATGTTTACATGTATTAAGATCACAAACTAATTGTGTACAATCCAGTCACTAAAGTCATACTTTGCATAAGGAGGCCCGCAGAAAAACAAGCACATCAAAGAGATCTTTAGGGCGACTCCATGCCATTTCCCCCAACAACATAAATCCACCAGATAATGTTCCCTCTTATCTTAAGGGCTCGCCCCTCTTAAGTGGAGGACAATGAGTTCTGTAAAGATTGGCATTCCTGGTATCCTCTTAAAGAAATAAGACACAGCTCTTGATGTTCATATACCTCTATGAAAAGTAGACAATACAGCTCTCACAACACTTAAAAACACTAAAGCGAGGGTAGACCATTTAGTTTTCATTCCGGCAGCTGTTACCAAGTTAATATAAAAAGCACACTGAAATCAAACGCTACCTTATTGACATGGACATTTGTAATTATTCAACGGTTGTATTCTATACTGTTGTGGGTGGCTTTTCCCCACCGCCTCCTCATCATGCTCCAGATTTGTTATACAACCCAGTCACACACTGTAGTGTCTTTTTACTACCATAGTGGGTCCGGATTCTGTACTTTTCCTGTACTCTTACCCTGTACTATCACTGCAATTCATTCTCTTCAATATATTATACACATGGAAAACCACAGCGAGAAACCCTATCCTTTTTATGTGTACAGATAGATTCTAAGGACGTGAATCTGGAATCTGTCCAGCTGTAATATGGAATGGACACCGCCTGTCTCCAGGGCCCTCCATACTCCAATCAGATGGAGATAAGCATTCATAGTGGGAAAACATTAGCCTTTCTACACTGAATAGTTTCATGGTTCTAACTGTGTTGTATGCCCGCGCAACAGTGCAACATTTGATGAATGTCATGATGTTAGATTGACAGCCGAGCTGACCTTTGAGCTTTGACAATTAAGATGCTTCGATTAGTGCTGAGTACAGTGTGTCACCATTAACACCAATTTGACCCTTGTCCTCTATTCAGACACAGCCTTCATCATCGCCATGCTGTTGGCCAGCCTGAACAGTTGCTGCAACCCCTGGATCTACATGTTCTTTGCCGGCCACCTGTTTCGTGATCTGCTTCGTTGTATGCGCTGTTGCTCGGGGAGGTACCTGAGATCGACCTCTGGTGGCCGGCAGTTCAGCCATCGGGCCAGCACTACCTTCGTCATGAAGAACGCCAGCAGCCAGAGGAGCCTCACGCACACATCCAGCACGGGAGTCCCAGCACAGATCACCTGATTACAGTCAGAGCTATGTTTATGTCTACAGCATCCCAGACATTAGGCATTGGGACAGGGACAGCTTGCAGGCTGCATAGACCTAGATCTAATCTTAAGCATGGCAACTGGTATTTGTTGTTTTGCTTTTGGTCTTACAGTGAGTAGGGGTTATTAATTGCATTTGTATATTCAAAAAGTAAGATCCATCTCCAGAAGATGACATTGTATTCTGATCATATTTATTTCTTTTTATTATTTCTGCGTGATCAACCACAACTCAGTAGTACTTTAAAAAGTACTAGGTATTATTTTATCATACATCAACTGGTGCGACAAACCTTTTTTTAAGTTTTAGTTTTGAGAAGTGTACATTGATTGGTGGGTGTAAAAATTATAACGATTCCAAGCCTTATTCCTGATACATTTGTGTATTAGGAATGATGAATAAGTAAATCAACTTATATGTAAGTTGATTGATATATCAACAGATAACCATTCAAAAGGGCTTGTTTTATGTGGATGGTAAAGCTACTATTATTGCAGAGTCCCTGTGTTATCTTAATGATACAATTGATTATTTCAGTATGTGATCCACTTTTTCAATTGTTTTACCCACACCTTAACACTTTCCCAGAGGCATACTTTTCCACAGTTCTTTTATTTTTTCAAGTTATGCACAAATAAAATATAGTTATATCATAACTTTTCTAAAGGTTCTATGATCTTTTTCAATATCAACACAAATGCCTTATAATGCAGGCACACTATTTCTACAATCCTAACGTTCTCCGCTACACTTTCTGCTTCAGATATGTAGCTCAGGCTACAATATCTGCACTTTGTTCAATTCTGTCCATCTATTTGTATATAACAACATAATCATTTGTTATGTCATTCATTATATATTTTTTATTTCTTGGTCCAATAATTTCATTTGATTGGTTAGTTGCCTATTTGACGTTGCTTTCCCATTTCCTAAAGTCATCTTTCATGGCCTTTTTTCTTTGGATGTTATATTGAAGGGCCCCTATTTTACAATCAGGTGTGACGTTAATTATCAATTACAAGTCAATTGATAATTACGACATATATACATAAACACCACATTTACTGCTTCGACCTGTTGCTGCATTTCTCAAACGATTTCAATGGGTTCTTTTTATATTCATATTAAGTCATATTAAATATATATTTTATATTATTATTATTATTATTTAAAAAAATCCTCATAGAATATCATAAACCCTTGAATAAAAAAGATTAATTGAAATCAGTCGAGAAATGTAAACGTAACAGTGCTTTTTGTGCAGAGAAACCGCAGCTCCCCTGTTTACTCCCCCCAGCCTTTGCAAATGTGGCGTCTATGTATATAGCTCTATGTTAGAATCAAATGCCTCATGTAGATAGATCCAAAATGTCTGCCACCGGTGACAAGAGTGGATGGAGCTGCTGTTTGTATTTGAGGCTTGGGGTCAAGGGGTGCATTTTAATCCAACTAAATATGGGCCTGTGAAGACCTTTGAGACGTCAAGGGATGAATGGCTTTACACATAAACGTAAGTCTATATAAAGGTCTGAAAGGGGTCGTATAGATAACATCGGGACAGTAACCCATAGGGGCGGACAGGTTCATGTTGCACTTCACTTGACATACTAAATCAGTACATTAGTGCTGTGTACCGTGCTATTTATAAAGGCCACTACTGGACATTCACTGCATGCGGACATTCACATTGTGACCTGAAGGGGCGCTGTTCAGCAAACTAAATTATTGCAAACTGTTTTCCAGACCAACCCCAACGTGACAGGTGTCGTGTTCTGTTTTTGAAATGTCCTAAAGTAGTCAATGCCACTTATATATATTATACATTAAATTTTATATCAGAGACATATTTTCATCTTTACAATGTAAAAAAAGTACTTCAAAAAATAATAAAGTGAATTCATGTAACATTTAACATGATATGTGACAATATTTTTAAGACGACAATAATGCAATGACAATACAACAAGATGGTGTGCTGAATGACTGCTAACAGAGATATCGAGTGACAATAACAACACATAAAAAAGATTCTTATCCAACAACCATGATCACTGTAGAAAACATGTAATGTGTGTTTGGGGGTCTAATTGAAGTTTGTCTCCAATATTTCAGCAATAATAAGTAAAATCACATTGACATCGAACAGTGTCAAAGGCTAGCATGCTTTAGTCAAGATGTATGAAACTACAAATAATTTGACCACAGATATATTGTCAAATTAAATAAACACATGCCTCTTTTGAAGGATAAACTCAAAACATCCAATGAGAATGGGTCTATGGCAGCTGAACACACAAGGTAAACTGAATGAGAAGCATCACAGGACTTCCGGGCTTCATCCCACTCACGGGTCACAAGTTAAAACAACTGAGGAGCCAAAACCATTCAAAAAATGATATCGGCCAAACCTTTTCCTGCTATCCGTACAACCAGGAAGTTCAGTGACTTGGACATGCCCATTGCCGTCCATCCATACAAAGCCTATACCTCGAACACCACCATTGGCATAACAACAAAGGGGTGGTGCCAGAGGGGATGTGAGCAGATGTCATGTTGCGGCCCTGTATATCCGTGGCCCAGGCCGGCTGAAGCATGGCGCTTCGCTGTCCACCTGGAGCTCACTCGTCCGCCAGGTGGATGCTGAACCCCCCGCAGCACCTCCCGGCGCTGGTGAGAAGGGGCCGTGCGACCACCTCCAGCACCACGGCCCATAGGCTCTGCAGCCAGCGGGTTCCGATGAGCGTGCACCGCGTACAGGGCTGGACCATCCTGGTGAGAGAGAAACACGTGGTGGAAGCACACACATACACACACAAACGCACGCACGCACGCACACACACACACACACACACACACACACATGCACAGACTTGCACACATGCACACATTCTCACAAACATATACACAGATACATGCACGCACGCACACACACACACACACACACACACACATATGCACACACATGCGTGCACACACACACGCACACACACACACACACACACACACACACACACACACACACACACACACACGCACCCACATACACACAAAAAAGGTGTCAAATAAGGAATCTCATAGAGAATCAATCAACCAATGGCTCAATGATCATCTTGTATGGAACCCACCAGATGTGGAAGCAGCTGAGCACGGCGAAGAGCAGGCCCGAGAGGACGGCCATGGGCAGGGCCAGCAGTAGGCTGACCACCCTGTACACCCAGAGCCGGCACACCTCGAACAGGGCGTTGCTCCAGAACCACACCTTGTCTGTACTGCGGGCCGACACCGGCTCCGCGATCACGTCCTCAAACGTCACCTTGGAGAAGAGAAACATTGGTCAGGAAGCAAGAGATGGCGTGGTGCTCGCCATCTGGATCTATACATTCTGATGCACCTGGGCAGCGAGACTAATCTGGGACCCGGCAGTCCTACTATGTTATGGTGGAAATTCTGGGGAGAGACGGCTCAGAGCCAGGGCTGGAAATCAAAAACTGATAGGGGCGGAGTCATGCCTTGTTTCCTGTTTGGTTCCAGAGATATTCTACCAAAGAGAAACTAATTTGAGTGAGTAGATGAAGCCTTCAGAAGTTGATTTTAACAGGTGTATTTCTACATTGTACAGTCTACCCAGTGTCGATTTGAAACCTTTACAGCCACTTATTTGCAGTTTACTACTGCTGGCCTAGTTTGTGTTTGCCAGTTACACGCTTACAGATTCTCGCCTCAGGCAGGCAACCAACCAAGAAAGTGAAACGCCCCGTTAATTCAAAACTGAGCTCATCTTTCATCAGACCATTAGATGCCATCCAAACAGTGTTAGATTATTCATCTAAAATCTGATTTGTGGGACTATACTTGGTGACAGAGGTGAAGCACCTGAAGACACTCGTTGATCCCTCGCGGGTCTCTGGCGTTGATCAGCGGCCTGGTGTCGCTGATCTCCACCAGGTTACACGTGTGGATGTTGTCTTCGTCCTCCAGCACCACCGGGGCCCTCCAGAGCGGCCCGTCTCGCTCCTCAAAGTCCTCCTCGGTACCGGCATCCGAGTCGCTCAAATCGATCTCCACTTCCTCGGAATCCTCCCCTCGCATCATGCTTCCTGCCACGACCCCACAAAGGAAATGAAACGATACCGACAATGAGAATAGAACGGTGATCCACAGTTGTCTTAGTTCTTCAACAGCTCTGTGGGGCTCATTCTGAAATGTGTGCACAGGGTGGAGCTACGGGAGTGTGTTGGTGGGCAGAGCACTGGGGATATTTTAGGAAGCTTACGGTGCTCTGGGAGGTATTCGCAGATTGTCTGCCATGTGTGGAGCACTCCTCTCTGTGTTGAAGGAGTGGCCCTGCCGGCTCCCAGGGTATGAATACCAGCCAGAAGGGTGACTCTGTGCAGTCGTAATAGCCACTGCAGGGAAGCACAGACACAGACACTCTGTGTCCACACACACACACACACACACACACACACACACACACACACACACACACACACACACACACACTCTCTCTCTCTCGCTTCCTCTCTCTCTCTCTCTCTCTCTCTCTCTCTCTCTCTCTCTCTCTCTCTCTGTCTCTCTCTCTCTCTCTCTTTCTGTCACTCATATACACACTCTCTCTCTCTTACACACTCCCCCCACACATACACAGAGCCACAGTAAATTGCAGTAAACAACACACTTTATAAAGTAAATGCCAAACTATGATATCTGGCTTTGTGTTTACAGTCACTATAGTCACTGTGTTTGCACTGTGCTCACTATCACCAGGCCTGATTTAGCTGCATCTCCGCCTCCAAATCAGAATTATACCCAGCACTGCCTCCCACTGGCCCATGCTGAGATAGTGTATCACATTATATTATAACTTTATTTGTGAAGGCCCTGGCTGTCTGTGTGTGCTTCCAACTGGGTTTTTCCCTGCTTGGCCTGCAGGAGCTTATAGGCTGATGGATAATTGACTGCACCCTGCATCCCATTGTGCAACTCTCTGCTGTTCTGTCTGTTTTAGGAAGCACTTTTCATTCAAGCAATTTCTAAGTGGCTAAAGGCATTTAGCTGTGAATTGCAAATGTTTCACACTTCTGCACATTTAAAGATGGGAAAACATATGTTTTCCATATTTCTACACCCATCTATCAAAGATGGAAAGGGAAGTTTAGAAATAAGGTATCCAGGCTAAATTACTGCCTTGTCTTCCCTGGCTGTCTGCAACATCAACCACCGTCCACAGTGTGTGTGCGTGCGTATGTGTGTGCGTGTGTGCATGCATGCGTGTGTTCCTCTTCCGCTGTTTCAACCTTTGGACCCATTAGTAAGTCATCATCACACTGCTATTAATATATTAATAGGTGGTGGGCCATGAGTATACTAACCTGCATACAACCGCTCATAGCAGAACAACAAAGTATGTTACCTGACCTGCTTGAGATGTCAATACGGCAATGATGTCATCAACATATTAATATTCCCAAGGTAAAAATCCATCTTGTAAAAGCAATCATTTCACCTGGTTGCCATCGGTTTCTATGAAATCTGCACCCTCACCGGTAGATGGCACTAAATCCTACACTGCACTTTTGCAGAAGATTACTATAGTCCATAGTTCTGTTTTTTTTGTCGTCTATTAGATCTGTATCTTTTGATATTTTTAGACATCTATACTTAAAAGTTTTTTATACATCTATATTTCAAAAGTTTCAGACGTTAATATTTCGAAGTTTTTAGATGATTATTAGATGCCTATATGCCGACGTCTATTAGATGTAAACGAAAACCTAAACCAAACCCTAACACTAAAAGCTAACCTCAAAATGACATCTTACACTAAAAACACTTACCTTACTTAACCACACGTTAAACCCCCCTCCGTAATATTTTTTTCCCGAAATTTCTCACGACCCCATGACCCCAAGGTTGAGAAGCCCCATTCTATATAAAGCAATAAATAAGTAAAAGTAGTAATTGGTATGAAGGCGCACCTGTAGGCTGTGGTGGTTGGTAGATAACGGTTCATGATCATGTGCTTCTCTAGTAGCCAAACCCAAAGATTTTCTTTGCGTACAAAATTCCATTTCATCAACCAGGATATGTAAAGTAAAAACGTAATTCAAATACAAATGCCTTCTAAAGGCTACCCCCCCCCCCCCCCCCCCACACACACACACACACACCCAACCCCCAAATGCGTGAATATTCATCCTTTTCTTGTCATCCATGGCTACCGGTGTACTGCTTTGTGTTGAGCGCAAGTGCTACTCTACTGTGGCTGCTAAATGGTCGCCATGGTAAATGGTAATATCTCTCCGGGAGGAGAAAGCGTGCTTCCCTTTAGAGGGAGCATGGCACATTGATGGCAGAGAGCTTCCTGTGTCTGTGCATGCTAGCGAGAGACAGTGGTATGCTAATGGACCGAACACCTTGACAGATGGCCAGGGGTTTGTTTGTGTCGACAGGTGAGTTGGAGATTGTAGGACAGTGTGTGCGTATGTGTGTGTTTGTGTGTGTGTGTGTGTGTGTGTGTGTGTGTGTGTGTGTGTGTGTGTATGTGTGCGTATATGTGAGAGAGAGAGAGCAATGGGAAGGGGAAAAACAGCAGAGTGACCTGCAAGGGTGAGAAAGACAAAAACAGAAAGCTGGTTCCAGGATAGACTAGTGAGTAGGGTGTTTGACTCCCACTCAAAAGGTTCTTGGTTTGAACCCCAATGTCCACAGTCTATTATGTAGGCTTCCCTGAGTAGGATGCCTAACCCTACCTAATGACTTAATAGTGAATAGTAATAGAAAGCATAGTACACACATACACACACACACATACAGAAATGACTTGACCAGCCCACCCCGCTATATCTCCATTTCATAAAGTGAACAGACAATAATGGAATCGATATGGACTATATTCATACACCAACAAGGTTCAACGTCATAAAGGCTGTCTGGTCTGAACAGCTAATTTCAATTAAAGCCTTAATAACTGAACCAGAGCACATCCCTCCTTGTTTCTGCTCTGCACCTGTTACTCCAGCTATTGCATCATGCCAAAACATGACATGACAAACCCCCCCCCCCCCCCCCCCCCCCCCCCCCAAATCAGAATCATGACGGCTGAAACAGAAGTCAGCCGTCAACTGGGACTAAAACTGTGTGTATTTACCCATCCTTTAATCCTTTCTCTCATCTGGGGGTGGGCATGCACCCTGCAACTGCTCCTCCCATCTCCCTTCATGCCGGACCCTCTTGTTCTTCCTTTTGAAGTGTGTGCATAATGTAATAATGCAGTCAAGCAGCTGAACGGCAGAGACATCAATCACACCTCTGCCCTTTGATTGCATCGTGTCTGATGGGCTCACATCCTGTCTTGTCGACTCACATCGCATCTATTTAGCTCACATCCGGTCTGGTTGGCTCACATCCTGTCTGATCACATGACGTCTGGTCAGATCACATCCTGTCTGATCACCTTGTGTCTGGTCGTTTCACATCCTGTCTGATTACATCCTGTCTGGTCGGCTAACATCCTATCTGATCACATCCTGTCTGTTTGGCTCACATCCTGTCTGATCACATCCTGTCTGGTAAGCTTACATCCTGTCTGATCACATCCCATCTGGTCGGCTCACATCCTGTCTGATCACATCCTGTCTGGTCGGCTCACATCCTGTCTGGTCACAGAGAATATAGTCGAGCTGCACGTCAACAGACGGCAGAAAGAGCAAACCTCGTGGAAGACATCGTTGGGTGATCTGACACGGCGTTAACAACAGCCCGAGTAACACACCCCTTGCACCACCACCGTTGAGTGCAGACAAGGCATTCTTTTTTGGTCACCCCAGCAGCTAGAACTGTGTTTGATCTACACATTGAATAGGCCTACAATTCTTATGTCCATGGCCTGAATAAATCTGTCTTTCAGGTGGAAGGTCCTTCACTCTAATGAAGTAATTATGAAAAACACTGTTAAGTATTCACTGAGCATGCTCCTGACACTTGAAAATCATGAGTCTAGTTTTTTAAAGCAACCCCCCCCCCCCCCCCCTCCCCCATTTCCCAACTGCATTGACCTGGTATCAGTCTACAGTCTCTGCATCAAGCAATGCACAGAATAGTCCACAAGAACATTAGGGCTCTCATCTCTTCATCCCAAAGTACGTGGTTTGATGTTAAGAGAAGATAAATCTACCGTATATCCTGAAATGGTGTTTGGGTTCATAAAAAGTCCTGTTCTCGTGGCACTATGTAATTCGATATAAACCATGTAATCCTATATGTGGCCTTCACGGCTCCGATTGGGGTGTGCATGCATGCATGCATGCATTCTGGCGCTTGAATGAACAATGTGGGACCAGATTGAAATTAAGAATATTTACATTTGCTTGGCTTTTAGTGTCTCTCACGCAGCATGGAATAGATCTAGCATTCTCCATTACATATCTGTGCCACTGAATAAGTTATAAATAAAATGAATAAATAAACAGTATGTAGCGGTTTAAAGTTCTATCAATATATTTCACAATTCTATACATGTTGTTTTCCAGCCTGTGAAAAGAATGCCTTATGGTCCTGCCTTCTCTATTTATTACACCTTTTACCTGTATGTTTTAGGGCAGACTAGGGCAGATGGTATGAGTTTTCAAAACAGATGCTATTTCATATGCATCCATCCCTCTAATGTATTTATGTTACTGATAAAACTAAACACACGGCTATAGAAATGTAGATCTAGTTCAGTGTGTCCTTCTTTGGTTGAAGTCGATGATCGGCACAAAACAAACGTTTTTCATTTTTGGATACATATTGTCAACAGAAGATTTTAATTTGGTTTTAATGACTGGAACATGAACACCATATTGAATTTCGTTTTTTTATATTATCCCCAGTAATTACTTTATCTGCTAACGTTTAACGATGTTCATCATCTAATCTGCCCGTGGACACATAATAGGAGGCTTTTAGAGACTAACACTAAGAGCTGTTATGAAATGGCCTTTTCTTCTTATGCAATCATAGGCCATTGGTGGCTTCAGTTACAGGCTTTCTATAAATGGACACCTGCCAAGTGTTTATAGTAATGACCCGAAGAATCATTTACAAACATACAACTTGGAAGAAAATAATTACTTGATCGTGCCAAAAACATGATGTTTGTTTCTTAAAATTAAGCCAAAAATGACTGCCACTGTGAATAATTTTCAATGGTAAGATAGTTTTTGATGATTACTTGATGAGATGGACAGTACATTTATTGTTGATATTTGCACGAAAAGTGTTGGTATTTATATTGATTTAAAATTCAATACAAGCGTGAGGTAAAGTGAAAATAAAGACATGCAGGGAGTGAAGGGTTTATAAGGATGCAAAGCCAAACATTTGGAATGATTGTATCAGATTTGTTCATTTTTATTAATAACATATTCAAATAAAAGTACATGAATGGCTAATAGACACTGGCAACTCATAAACTGAAACATTTTCCTATTATTGGATAATCAATGCAATTGTTTAATTGCATTGATTATCCCATAATAGCCTTGTTAAAAAACAATGATGATTATACAATATATAACAGAGCTTTGAGATAAGTACAAACATTTTGCTGTCATTAACATATTTCTACTTTGTAAAATAATAAAGTTCTCCAGCACTTAAGGATCATGTGTAAACTAGAATACTTGCCAAATAAACTTTATGTTTAACCAATGAATTGTATCATAATTTACATTTCAAGTCTGCGATATTACCCGTTATTATACAAAAAAGAACACAAAGAAAGTACAGCAAATCACCATAAAATGTACATCTTGTAGCAAATATATATTTAAAAAAGTATGGATGTCCTGTACCATATTCCTCAATAATTACCCTTCAATCATTTTAAATACAATTCAAAATATTTATTTCTAAATACAAGAGTACATGTTACAATATTCCAAATGCTATGTATCTGACATAGCACAGCCAGATGGCTGTTGGCTGGGCACGTCATATCCTCCTTGATAAACCGTTCAGGAAGACCTGAACCCTGAAGATCCTGTTCAACAACCATGACTCCATGTCTAGTTCAACTCCTCTGGAATCTGCCCCGGTATCCTGACGCCTGGCTGCAGGGTTTGGTCCAGTGTGGTCCTGGGACTGGATGCAGTGAAGCTGGCGCGGGTGTCCTCCGTGCAGCTAGTCCTATGGAGGAACTGCAGGAAGTTCTCGTGTCCGGAGATCTCGTGACTGGAGAGGAACAGCTCTGTGGGCTGGGCCGAGTAGCAGCGCCGCAGCTTGTCCAGTTCCTCCCTGATCTGCCGGTTCAGGAGCCCGTAGAAGAACGGGTTCAAAGCGAAGGAGGAGTACGCCAGCCAGGTGACAGCGTCCTCCAGGTCTTCCGGGATGGTGGACGAGGTTTCCAGGCTCAGGTGGAGTTGAAAGGCAAAGTACGGCAGCCAGCAGATCAGGAACTGGCCGACGATCACCACCACGGTCAGAGCGGCCTTACTGCCTCCGAAAGGCCGGTCCCTGACCTTCCTGCGAGGGGCGTCGCGGGTGGTGACGATGGTGGTCTGGCTGTTGATGGAGTCCGAGCGGCTCTTCATCTGAGTAGTGGTCGTCCAAGAGGGTAGAGGGCCGTGCTGCTGGGCGGCCACGCGGGCCACCTTGTACACATTGCAGTAGACGGCGAAGATGACCCCGGCGGGCAGGCAGAAGCAGGTCAAACAGAACAGTAGCAAGAAGACCCGCTGGTGGTTGCTGTGGCTCCAGTGGAGCGAGCAGCGGGCCGCGCTGATGGCGCCCCGGCTGTCGTAGGATGGCCACCCGAACACGGTGGCCAGTCCCAGCGCGGCGGAGGCCAGCCACACCAGCGCCACCACGGCCACGGTCAGCTTGCAGGTCATCTTGAGCTCGTAGCGCATGGGGTGAACGATGTAGTAGTAGCGCTCCACGCTGATGGCGGTGATGGTGAAGATGGAGGCGGCGATGAGGAAGACGTTGAGGAAGACGTACATCTGGCACTCCAGCACGGTGAACACCAGGCCGGAGAAGTAGGGCGAGCTGCACATGATGCCCAGGGGCATGAGCAGCACGCCGCACAGCAGGTCCACCACGCACAGGTGGCACACGAAGGCGAACTTGCGCAGGTGGGGGGCTTTGAGGATGACCACGATCACGGCGACGTTGGCGAGGAGCGCCAGGACGTTCAGGGCGACCATGAAGAAGATCCCGGACAGGTCCTTGAGGCGCGGATGGGCGCTGAGCCGGGGCTCCTGCTGTCTGCTGATGGCTGAGGGCCCCGGGGCCCACAGCGTGGTGCTGTCATTGTTTACCTCAGGGGTCAGAAGTAAGCGAACCTTCTCCATGGCTCACAGAGACGGTGTCCAGTGCCCTCCAGCGTCTGCCATCTTTTCTAGACCAGAGATGAGATCCCTGAGTGGTCACATGGCAGACCTCTGCAGCCCTGAAAGAAAGACAGGGAGCCAGGATCGTTTTTGCTGTGGAGGCATACCACCCTTTAAAGAGAGAAAATCTATCTACAATGGGTTAAACTGTTGATAATAACACTGTTTGATGGCATTATTTCTAATAAATGAGTCAGACCGTGTGGTAACAAGTATGACATTGTTGTGTAATAAGTGCTCTTCTGTTTGATTAATAATACAAGCTATCTGATCCAGGCAAACACACGGCTAAGTGCAACCAGTCTTGTGGTTTTATATGTGTTTAACAAAGTGCCTACTTTACGTTCTGTAGCCAGCTAGTGTAGGTGTACTGTACTGTACTTACAGTACAGTACAGTTACTGCAACACATAATATATGTGCTGCAGTTCTTCTTCGAAGGGTGTATACTACTTTCATACTAGAAACCGTATTTTTAAAGGAATGGTGAAGTGAAGTGATCCCCCGTTCCCTGTTCCTCATTCGTGGGACTATGTGAGAGGGGATGCTGTCCCCTCGAGGAGAGCCAGGGACTTGATCAATAAGAATAATTCATAGAGGATGACCTGTCCGAGCTGCATCTGTCCTCCCCCCCTTTTGAAATGAAAGATAATGAGAGTGGTTGTTTTAGGCCAGCTGCAGGGCGATGGCTGCATTGATTAGTATGTGCTTAATGTCAGCCTGCATAATGCCATCAAAGACACAGCCTCCAACCACCAGAGTTCTGCTCCACAACCACACCATGAATCCCATCCCATGACAATGTTCCTACACATTATGTTCGTTTTTCTCCCTTGTCTGTCTTATTTATGATTGTAATGATAGTCCCAGATTCTGCATATGATCTCAATATGCATTATGGTTACACATAGCAGAACATCTAAATCATGTTCCAATATATGACAGCACAACGTGCTCTGTCCTAAACACATGTGCCTGCTCACTCGGACATGTTGCTGTGTGTGTCAGTAATCTTCTCTGGAGGACAGCCATTGGCACACACGGAGTGTTTACAGGTTTTATCCCCCCAGTACCACTGCTAATGTGCACACTCATGCATATTATGTAAGGCTGTCCTGACTTTCATGATGTTCCAGTTGTGGAATATGCTAGACGGTTCTTAAGGATTCTTCATGGTTACAAGTAGGATTTAGCTTTGTCTTATGCTTTGCTTTTTAACTGTTTTTGTTTGTCTTATTGCTGTTGGTCCGGAGTGAATTGATGTAGGCCCATGTCCAGAGATGTTTTTCAAGATGTGAATGTTAATAACAATCATTTAGCACACATTTTGTTATGTATCAACATTAACGTTTAGAACATAATCAGGTCAGATAAAATCCTTCCAGCTAAACTGAGAATACAGTAAACTCATCACATCTGCTGCACTTGCGTCCCCATATTAACCATAAATGCATGCATGTCTTTACTTTCTGATGCAGACTTTACATTATCTATCTACATTATCCAGTCCACAATCTACAAGTGTGAAAGTTGCAAAATGACTTTTTATCATTAATTACATCTTAAATTGGCAAACTAAAGAAATACATAACAAAGCTCTATGTCTTTATAATCTAGAAGCATTGCTTATATTTGTAGACTCGTAAAAGTTTTGTAGATCATTGCTTCTAGTTTCTTTTGTTTATAACATAATGATATAGGCTAAGTCTGAAAAGTAAGATTCCATCATTTAATTGTATAATACTGCATGACTTCTATACTTTTGTAGTAATGCACTGTGTGACATGTGATGTATTTGTAGCATTTCTGCAATTTCTGTATTTTGTTTTGCCTTACATTTTTCTTATGAGAAGTTTCCCATTTTAAAAGCCAAGATAAGAGCGCCTTTTATCTTTTCTCTCGATACTTAATGACACATATTAGACAATCAACACAAAACTTACCTGAAAACTTTCCTGATGAAAAATGAATTGAATAATTGATCACGAGATGTGTAAGCCTAAGTACTTCCAGAGCCAGTACAAAAAAAAGGAGGAATTATTTTAAAACCAATGTGTTTCCACCTGTGCGCCCTTATGGTCGTGCCCCATGTAGTCTCCCTGGGGATTAGCCGGCCTATGGACCTGTCCAGACTCCTAATGCAGCTCAGTGTCTCTGGAGGACACACACACACACACACACACACACACACACACACACACACATATGCACTTCCCAGGGACTGGGCTTGGGATCACATCACCAGAGGTAGGTGTTGTGTTGTCAGACCACAGAGCCAGCTGTGGTGACTGAGAGGTGGGAGGGGCCAAGTCCCAGCACTCAAGACAGAATGATATACGAAATCACACCCACAGACCCTCTCTCTGCAGCCCGCCCTTCCTCACAGGGCACACATACACATCTAAAACAATATTTACCGTGATTTTATTAAACTTTACTCTATTTTATTTATATACTAGTATTTATTTCACCTGTTTACTCTTATACTTATAATTGTTGTGTACTGTATAATTTCTTGTCTAAGCACAGTCGAATTTAAAGTTGAACTTTAACACACACACACACACACACACACACTGTCTTTCATGTGGTAACAGTGGTACTGTCACACTCTGTACACAGGCTCCAGAATGGTAGGCCTGTTCTATGTTTTCTGAAAGTGGGCATTTTGAAAACAATCCTTCAAAAATCAATGGGAAACTAAGATGAGACAGGGAAGACGAGAAAGAGATGTAAAGTAGCCATTGTTTTTTATATATAAACATAAATATATATTCTTTTCAACTGATCTTCAATGGGGCACAGCTGATTTCATCTGTCTGACGTACATGGACAGTAGTGCAGAGCCATTCATGGATCATCTGGTTGGCTGCTGTTCCATTCTTGGCTCATCAGTTCAACCAATCACCGAAAGGTACCAAAAAGGTACAATTTCATAACATGGATGAGAACAAAGGTCTTATATACTACTACGTAATGCTTCTTATGTGTACTGCAGGAACAAAGTGCATTGTGCTGTGAGCCAACGGCTGGTCAGAGGCCAGGAGGCACAAAAAGAGCTTTCAAGTGGCCTGCGTTTAAAGAAGATGACTGTCCATCTTATTAAGAACTAAAACAAGCCATGGCTCCCCGAGGTCTCCCTCTTTGGGAGAGCCTGGAGACACAGCGGCTTCTCCCAGGTCAGATGAGTAACCTTTGTGTTATATGGGTTCTATTAAGCCTATTTGGCTGGGTTACTGACTCTACGACGATGGAAATTGTGAAGAACCTCTTTTGAAGTATCAATGTGGATGTAAATTAAATGTATATATCCTGAACATAAAATGTTACATATAGTGTCACACCTTGAGTGCAACAATGCATGTGGTCAACCAAAACTTGCTGCATTTAGTCATTAAGGATGATTAAGGCAACCCTCCCCATGAGCAAAGCTTCATCTGCCGGTTGTATTTCATGGGGTTGTAAGGTTCCAGATTGAAAGAATAGGACTGTCAGCACTCCTTCATTAGTACGTCAGTGGTGGAACACAACGCATGCTAGGTCCTGTGCTAGCACATTAGCTTAGTTCCCAAGGATCCCACTATTGCATCTCATGATGGTTGGAAGCAAGAAAACACACATGCCCATTTGTTGATATAATATAAATATATTACCTGTTTATTGGACCTTGAGATAGCCAGAAAGACCAAATGTGCACACAGTGTGACAGAGGAAGCACCAAAACACATTTCCAAACACATTATTTGTACTGACATTTAATTGTTCCAGCAACACAGTACTACCCGTCTATATGCAATGCCCATGTGGCTAGAAAACATAGATAGGCCTCTATTGTTAATCACATTCCTATAAGTTACATAGACTTGGCTGATAAGATATTGTATTGAGTAGATAAAATCTACCAATAATCAAAACTACTAAATACTCTGTCCACAGTGATGTCCATTACAGTACCATTGATGAGTTTTTACTTTTCAATAGCTAGGAAAAATAGTTCATTTCAAAAACTGCATTCTAACGCGTTGTTTTAACGAATGCAATATCTATGGTGGGTTTCGAACCAGACACCTTCTTACAAATAACAGCATAATTAGTTGTAAATTCCATATATAAAGAGCTATAATCTAAACATTAATTAAATACCATTGTTTCAATTCTAAATGTATCCATCAAAAAACAGTCTACTAGCATAGCTATCTGCTATTTAATATTGGTGAACAAGACACAAAAAAATAAAACTATCAATAAGGAGGGATTAATCATTTTCAGTGTTTTGCCCCTCGGCATTCTGTTCAGAGTTGTGATCAAAGCTAGAGCTTTGACCAAACACATTTTTGTTGTCGTGTTTATTAATCCCCATCCTCTTTTTCAATAATTTGTCCTCATTGTTCAGTTTCGTTCGGATCGCAGTTTTAATCTGGCTACCATCCACGCCGAACTTGACTCCCACATGATCTGAAAAGACAAGTCAGATACAAGGATATACATTAGAAATACTACGTTTTCTTAACCCTCAGCGACTTTTGCCAGCAGCGACCTCACAAACGGAGACACCCCGTTGTTCTACGCACCGATAATACTGCTCAGGATCTCAGGTGGCAGTTGGGGCTTCTGACACTCGTCCCCGGTGACGTTGGTGCGTCGGCCCTGCAGCGAGTGCGTGGCCAGGGTCTCCCTGTCGAACAGCATCATCAGCAGGGCCGACGTGTACTTCCTGAAGTCGGTGATCTCCGAGATGCGCTCGTAAAGATTCCTCGGCACTCTCAGACTCTCCGAGAGGTATAGAAAGTTACTGTCCTCCTGAGAACGAGAAGAACAGTACCCTCCAGTGCTGCTATGGTGTTTTCTTTATAAGTAGCAAACTACAACTTTACTTCACCTTCCTTAATCAGGACTTCGTTGTGAGATTAATCCTTAGCTAACATTGATTAACAAAATAAAAAATATTAAAAGCATTTGTTTCTTGGATTGACACTAAATCACGTCTAAAGAGATCTTAACTCGATATTGCAGTTGGAGTTAAGTTTGTATGGACATTCACCTCAGCTATGTGGTACGGTATTCTCATTTCTCCATCTGGATCTGTAACCAAGGAGATTTCTTCTTCTGCCAGACCCTGTGATGAAATAGCATCGCTGTTCCCTTGACGGACTTGGTCCAGAGTGGCCCGTAGCTCATGTGCTGTATGTCTCATCTGCAGCATAAGGCCGTTCATCTCTGTAAATATATTATGTATTATTATAGATAATAACCCAACAATCAACTAACTTGTATAACTTTTATGGAGTAGTAATAATTAGCTTTACTTAAATAGCACCTTTTATAAATAAAAATGCAGCTCAAAGAATTGCAAAAGAAAAGAGTTACAAAATCCTAATTAATCATTTTAGCATTTGATTTAAATTATCTATATTATATATAGATAATTTATATTCTTTCTAAATAAATAACATCAATCATCCATTGCCGAAAAGAACAATGGCCCACCTTTTAGTTCCCGCAATTCTCTCTCGGCCAGAATCCGACATCTGCGTTCATATTTCAGCTGTGCTTGTAGCTGCTCTATTTTCATGAGGAGACTAATCGTGTCGGTTCGAATCCCTGGACTTCCATCTTCCTCCTCAAAAGCGGCAGGTTCGCTCTGCTCAAGTCAAAAGTAATGAGTTGTTTTGGGTTATAAAAAAAACGCCACGATATTTTACTTCACTGAAAAAAATATTTTGCTGAGCAAAACAAAGATTTAACCTCTTGATGAGCGAAAGGTGAGTAGCTGGGGCATTCAGAGAATCTATACTTGTCCTCCAGCGGATCACACACAAAGTCCTGAGCGTCTGTGCCGATCTTCATCATTTTGACTGGCGTTGGGTTGGTGGCCGCAACAGTCTCCCTCTTGGGTGGCATGAGCATACACTCCTGAAAACAACAGATAAAAACATCCGTCTTTCATTCCCGGGAGATTGAAAGTTAAACACACTGTTTTTTCCACTCGTACCTAGAAAGATGGTCTAGTTTGAATCGAATTCGAATAAAAAGTTACTTAGCATCCTCCACCCCCTGCACCTCACCGCCCCTCCTTCCAGACCTCACCTTGCTCTGGGTGGACTCTATTTCACATTTCTAAAAGGTCTCTCTTCCCCGATTTTCCATATTTGCATATCTTTGTTTTCTGCGTATTGATAGTGAGCTCACCTGGCAAATCGGTTGGACTTCGGGGTGCTAAGTAGAGATACGCGTTGAGGAACAAAAGACACGCAGTACATGGAAATACTGCGTAGTAAAGGAAGTGGTAGTACTGCAGTAGTGCAGTACATAGACCTCGACATGATATTAGTTCGATTTTGTATTGTGCTTAATAAAATCTTCACGTTAAATACTAGTTAAATATGTATAATGTGTTTGTATATGCCTGCATACGTTGCTAATGTATATAACGTGTATGTGCACTGTGGTTTTCCGTTTTCCAATTATGTACGGAACAAATTTGTTGACACGCAATGTTCGAGGGAAGTATTTGTCTCTGTACTCGTTTCCTGTTCAAATATATTCGCTCTCTAGCCAATAGAAATGTAGATCTTGAGTTTTAGTCTTACTTGTCCAATAATACTTATGGGTTTCTACAAAAGGCGGGACATGAGGCTCAAATTATAGGCGGGGTTAATTCATAGCTGTGTATCAACCAATCAGCGACGTATGCGACATGTTTCCTATGTTCATAGTTTGGTTGAAAAGCACACATGTGGGATCAACGTTGGCTTGTTGCAATAATTTCAGCAGTAAAGTTTTGAATATATTCGCCTCTTATTCTGTTACATGATGTCGTCTACGTTCTTTATAAAGAACGCCGGGAAGTCGGCGTTTCCCAAGAAAGGACACAGTTTAGCGACGTCTAAACGCAAGGTAAATCTAAACATTAGCGGTAACATTATAGCTCATGCACAGTGAGAACGGCCACCTGGGTTTGGTTTTTTGGTGTTTTACTTAGAACTGTCAATGGGTTGTTTAACGGTCTGAAACGTCAAGCAGCATTATCTTGCTTTAAAAAATATAATTCTACTTTTGCAGAGCGACGAAGACCTGGGAAGCAATAGTAAAAATCGGGCGAAGAAACCCAACTCAAGACACAACGAAGAGATTTCCAGTGACTCTGAGACAGAAAGGTAAGATAAAATGGTAACTGTTTTAACAGTCACTGGTCACCGATTACCAGATGTATTCAATTAAGGTCTCTTGATTCCATCAAACAGCACTGCAGTGCAAAACGAGAGAGAAGGGGAGGAGGACGAATTCGATGAAACCCCTCAAGAAAAGAAGCTCAGATTAGCGAAATTGTATCTTGATCAATTAAGAGAAGAAGGTAAGTCTCGGTACATGTAATCGCGCATTATCATATAGTCGAGTTCATGCTGTTACAGTCAGACGTATTATATCTACTTTAAAATGCCTTGCATGCGTCTCCACTTCCTAGAGGAAAAAAAGGCAGAGCAAGAATCCTTTGAGACTGAATTGGTTGCTGGGAGGCTACAAGATGAGCTTGTAAGTATGTTTAGTTGTCTGTTTGCTAGATGTGTTCATACATTGGAGCCAATGTAGAAGGTTTCATTTTGTTTCCTACATTTCCCTGCAGCTTGAACAGAAAGGAAAACTTCAGCGGTGTATAGCCAAAGATGTAAGTGTGAATTGACTCTCCTTCCGATCACTTGTTTCTATGGTATGTTGAGTACCTACGACATCCACGAAGGAGATGACAACCTTTTGGCTCCTTTTTTGTTCTTTTAGCTCTTGCCACCAGACGCCTCTGAGATCCGTTTATTAAGAGGACATCAACTCCCAGTCACTTGTCTGGTCATCTCGACTGATGAAAAGTACATCTTTTCTGCTTCTAAAGACTGCTCTATAATCAAATGTGAGTATGCACATGAATAAACGCCATGATGCCCTAAATGATAAGCCTTTTTGTTTTTAGGTCTGATTCAATAATTGTATATGTTGTTGTTGTGTTATTTTCAGGGGACATTGAGACTGGAAAGAAGCTGCACACAATAAAGGGTGGAAGAAAGGGGACTGAGGCTCGACATGGCGGCCACACCACGCAAGTCCTGTGCATGGCCATCTCCTCGGATGGAAAGTACCTGGTCAGTATTTCTACCATGGATGCTCAGACAAGACACTCTACAGAAACAAGTAATTGTGGCACTGATTATGTTATCGGTGCCCAGTTTCCACCATTAAGTTTGACTGGCCACTGATTCTGTGTGTTTCAGGCCACTGGAGACATGAACAGATCGATCATAATTTGGGAGCCAGAAACGTGTAAACAACTATATAAACTCAAAGGCCATAGAGGCCCTGTCTCGGTAAGCTGTCATGATCATCTTTACAAATCTTTATTTATATTTTAAAAGAAGAAAAATGTGCGCCTTTATTTTTGAACATCATTGATTTTTGTGGCTGTGCAAAATGGACCAGGGCTCCTCATGAGACTTGTATCAAATCTATTTTGCTTCTAGGCTCTTTCCTTTAGAACGGGAAGCCACGATCTCTACAGCGGTTCCCACGACCGCTCCGTCAAGGTGTGGAACGTGGACGAAAATGCCTATGTGGAGACCCTGTGAGTATCTCCCCCCATCCTAAAGCCCAGCATTCACCAGTGTCTGCAGTCACATCATGCCCTCCTCCATCATCATCATCATCATCTTGGTTGTGTGTTGCAGCTTTGGGCACCAGGACGCCATCACAGGTCTGGACTGTCTGAGCCGGGAGCGCTGCGTGACTGCGGGGGGCCGGGACAACACCGTGAGGGTCTGGAAGATAACCGAGGAGTCCCAGCTGGTGTTCCACGGCCACGGGTTAGTGGGCCCCTCCTACAACACAGAGCAGACATTATACGGCAACCGGGTTGCTTCCTTATTGGGACACGTTTATTGACACTTGGTGACTCGTGAGAATAATCTTTTTTTCCTTCTTGTTTTGGAGTCAAATTGGTTTGTATACAAACTGTTTTTATAGTTTATATATGGGGAAATCCATTGTAATTTTTAGGTGTGTATTATGTTACATGTGGCATTATGTCTACATGTAGTCATGAAAACGTTGAACTTGACTAATCTAACAGACCATTTGCAGTTTAAATTGATCCATATATGGTCCTGTTCTCTTGCATAAACCAGACCAACTTACTGTGTTGCTTGGGTTCCCTTGCAGGGGATCAATCGACTGCATCCAGTTGATCAACGAGGAGCATATGATCACAGGATCAGATGATGGGTAAGACCTGTCCTGTTCCGATATCCGGTCTCTACCACCAAATATACACGACAGTCCAGTGTCTTTTTTTTTTTTTTTTTCTCGCCTCTTCCCCTCACTATTGGTGTGTTTTCTGTACGTGTGTGTGGCCCCCCAGCTCTGTGTCTGTGTGGAGCGTGAACAAGAAGAAGCCCCTCAGCACGGTGAAGATGGCCCACGGTAGCTTCGGCGACGCCGGCCTGGAGCAGCCCCACTGGGTGGCGTCTGTGGCGGCCTTGCAGAACTCAGACACCGTAGCCTCAGGTGCCTCCAGCTGTGAGATTCTTTCAGCGTCTTGACACACACACACACGGACATCGGCACACCTGCACCTACACACACTGACCCCGGCACCTACACACACACACGGCATACAATGAGGTTGAGGGCAGCCTCCTGAGGGAGGTGGGGTTGTTGGGGCCCCCACGTACACATGGAGCACCTCGGGCCCTCCATGAATGGAGAAGGATTAAAGTGTGACGGTATAGTGATATTGATATGTATTGGTTAGATAGATGTACATATGGGGACTAACGCTTCACAACTACCAACCTTGTTTCCTTGCCGGCCGATCCCTTCTTTCCAGGAGAAGGGTCCCCGTTTGACTCCTCACTGTGTGTAACGTGATCGGCTTCAAATGAATGAGTCACATGACCCACTTACTTGGGGTTGACCCCAACAGGCGAATGTAGAGACTTTCAGTTGGATCAGTGTACTATCATTTATTTGTGCCACTATAAATGAGCATCACTATATCTTTCAACCCTATAACTCCGGGAAACTCTTGAATAGCTCCATAACATTGAGAAAAGTGAGAGCGATGCGCTTTTGTAAATCTATGAATTAGTGGACATTATTTATCATATACACTGACGCATAGATGTTGTACATTATTTATCAGTTTGTTTATTCATTTGTTCGGCCAGCTTTTAAATCCATTGCAAATGTCTTGTCGCCAGGCTCCAACAACTCTGAGATCCATGTGTGGGCTTGTGGCCAGGGCTTCCGCTCTCTGCAGCCTCTCTTCAGTGTGCCAGTGGTGAGCCCAGACCCTTCTCTTCTAGCATCAAGCGTTCTCCCTGCTAGTTGCTGTAAAGAATCACTTTAGAACAATGTCGGTCCAGGGCTACATTACAACAGCATCCTTGTTTGTAGATTATTGTTTTTTGAAGTCCATATTTGTGCTGGTGTTTTTGATACAAAATTACATGTATTTTGCCTCTTTGTTTGTGTTTTGTGTCTAGCCTGGATTTATCAACAGCCTGGAGTTCTCCACCTCTGGAAAGTTTCTGGTGGCAGGCGTTGGACAAGAGCACAGGTAAATTCTATGCAGTTGGTGTATCTAAAAGACTAACGATCACTGTTTTGTTCCACTAGATGGCACTGTCCATTGTCCTCTTTGCAGCCTCTTTTGAAGAGACCGTGTTCTAATTTAATCATGCATATTATTGTAGTGCTTACCATTGACTGGGCATGAGATGGCTGGCATGTAACATTACATGCTCTCACCCTCCATCACTTAGGGACCCTATTTGAACTTCAATTACCGGTAGTATAAATGTGAAGAGTCTCTCACCTCACGAGAAGCAACACATTTCTGTTGCTCTACAACTCTCATAATAATCACCATGTCATATCCAATGCCTAATTTTATGTCATCAGAACTAGCATGTATACTTTTCTTCTGCAACTAGGCAGAATTCTTGCCAAACAAACTGATGCATTGGAACACATCTAGCACAGAAGTGTTTCCTATTAACCCTAAACCAACCTTCATCTTTAGAAGTTATTGCAGTTAGAGTGAAGGTGGTCTTTTGCCATTAGCCTGTCCTATCCAATCAGAGTGAGGCTTTCCTCTGGGAGGCCCAGCCCCTAAGCTGTTGGTTATCATTCCGGCAGCCTTCTGCTGTGGGTGCTACTGATGTGACACATCCACTCAGAGCAGCTTCTCATGGGTGTCTTGCTCACTTCATCAGACCATTAGCTTGTTTTTGTAGCACGTTGAGTTTCCCTAATTGAAGGGCAATTCTCAAATAAATCTTTTTTTTTTTTTTTTACATTCTCTGTATGTTCTTCACAGGAGTACTGCTTCATATGCGTGTTGTGAGGGGGGAACCAAAGCAGTATATTAGAAAATAGTAAAGCGTGACAGCTCCCCTTTAATTTCCGTTTTCACATACTGTAATTTGTTGTATATTCCATTCAATTTGATGCCTCTTATTTCCCAATATCAGCATCAAGCCTTTTATGAAGTGTTTTGAAGGCCTCCTTTCACTGCTTTATTAGAAATTGATCCCAAACTAATTTCAATGTGAATGTGTGATGGATGGCATGGGGCGGTCTCTGCTGTGGCTCTATTGTTTTGTTTGCTCGGTTGTTCCTCGGTTGATTATAAAAAGGTGAAGGCTGCCCTTTAGCAGCCATTACAGGCGTTTCGGAGACCTTTTCTCTCCGGCGTCAGGTGGTCTGAAACATAAGTCATCTCGTGCGGCTTAAAGTTCAGTTTACCGGCTCTCTTGACGATGCAGTCTGACAGGGTCATTTACCTGTTGCAGCAGGTACTAGACGTGGTTGCGTAACGTTCACGGTGAAATGCATTGTGGGCGTTGGGGTTGTAATGGCAATGGACTCGTTGATTGAATCTTATAAAACACTGGACGCTAGTGCTCTCGAATGAAAAAGATCTGGTTTCGATGTCGGCTGCCTACCTGTTGTTGGCATCCTTGAGCAAGATGCCCTCACCCCAGACATGCCCCTTAGTGAGGTTTATCTGAATTCACTTCAGATAGGCTAAGGTACCTTGGATAACGGTGTCTGCTCAGCGGTAAACTAAAGTCAGTTTCTGTTTTTTCCAAGGCTGGGCCGATGGTGGAGACAGAAGGAGGCGAAGAATGGCATCTATATCATTCCCCTGAAAAGACGAAGCGCGCAGCAAGAAGATCCCCATGCTACAGAATAACAGATTTATTCAAATGTTTTTCTAAATTAAAAGTCTATAAACAACCACTCCAGCTGAACTGTCAGGTTAATAATCTTTTTTTGTGGAGTAAAGGAAACAACAAAACGTGTTCACGGTACGGATTTCAGCCTAGTTTTCTGGATATATTTAGTTATACCATTCCCTTGTGATGTGGTGAGGGTAACAACTTGTGCGTGTGTGCTGCGTAGGGGTGTGTTTTTCACAGCTTTGTCAATAAATGCATCAGACTGACGTGGGTATAGAGAAAAGTAAGTTGTATTTGCCATTTATGAAAAAGAAACAGCCTGAATCATATAACGTCAAACCTGGTGATGTTGCCACCAAATGTAGGAGTGTTCTGTTGAATTCTTGAGTGTTTTTAGGTGAATTGTTAATTACAGTGCTCAGTCTCCTTTTCTCTGGGGTAAAATTAGTGAGAAACACTGGCTTGATGCACAGCCTGTGTGAATCGCATAAATGATCTTGGATGTTTAAATTACAGTTCACTCAGGTGCACACGAAACAATTTATGGTTTAATATTAAAAAGAAAACTTAAACATTTTTATTTACATAAATTACAAAAATGCACAGACATCGCTACACAGGCTACATTAAAACAATGTCCATTATATTTAGTTGTCTAGTTCGATAACTTTTAACAAATGTTACTTAACATTTTTTTGTTCCAAAGGAATGGCTCAGCTTATTTCAATAGCAGTCTTTTATTCATATCCGTCTAATAGCATTTGGATCCTATTCACAACAATGTAAAGAACATTTTGTTTCTGTATTAAATAAGGATGGCTTCACAGCCAGCCGGCTGACAAAACCTCTCACGACAAGTTGCAATGCATTCAACCGTTATAACTATATTTTTAAACCAAGGCGATCACAGCATGTTAAATCTAGACAGGACGGTTTTCACTGCTGTACATTGTTTTAGGAAGCTTTCACAGTTTAAAATTGTATTCGTGCCATCGTCATCCTACACGACAAGCTTTAGGGTTGAACGTAGCTCGTTGACCGCGGGCTATCTCATAGGTTGCCTGGCTTATAGTGACATTCTTCAAATGTAATGGGAAATCTTGTGCTTGGGGGCGGAGGGGAATTGATCTCTCACAAAGAGGACGTGGTAGAGTCCACTACTTCTCGACCGTTGCAGACCGCCGGTACATAGTTGGAGGCTGAACCTGCAGAAGGACGACAGATCTGGGTTAGACACACAGAAATATTGCATGTGAACTCTACCTTCACACATACACATGTGCGTGAAATGTGCTGAACCAACAATGATGGTGTCTGATTGGCCCAAGTGTGTCTGCTATTAAGCAGTGTAAGTTTGTTTGTATAGTTGGGTTTGTATGGTTCTAAGCTGCCCTATGACTAATAGTGAAGGAACTTTTATTGTATTGTGTATATATATATATATATATACTGGTTTTTTTCAATAGTGCGTGATGTAAGGACTTGCAGATGCATTAAGATTAATTATGTCCGGTTTCTTTTTATATTGGATTTTTAGGGGGCTTAAATCAATTATCTTTATCCATATATATATTCTAATTATGTTTGTAATAGTCACATTATATATTTATATATATATATATATATAAAATCTAAAATAACAGAATTGAATGAGTATATTGAGTGTCTGATATAAATCATACATTTCTATATATTTAGTTAATCCTTTCTTTACTTATAATGCTTGTTTATTATATAACAATTGTCTTTACTTATATCAATCTTGTTTATTGTGTTTATTATATTGCCATCATGTTTCAGTCTCCTAAAATGTGTGTCCCTTGAGGTTTCCTTGGTTAACCATAAATAAACAGGTGGGAGTGATTAGACCTCATGGGACTGCACCAAGTGGAGCTGAATGGATGTTGTTTCTGAATGTTTGTTTTGTAAATGATTGAATGCAAATGTATAATTAAGTCTGAATGCACTAATGGACCAATTATATGATCAACGTTGCGGTTTGGAGTAGTAAAATAACACTACATTAAGGCACCCCTTATTGATTATGTATGGAGCAGGCTGACAGTTTGGTTGGCCCAGTATAACTATTTGATTTGCAAATAGTGGTTTTTCCCATTCAATCTGGCCTTTGTGGTCTGATTCATTGAACATTGTTCTTCATTTGTTAATCACTCCCCACCAATAACAGCTGCTGGCTGCCACCCCACCACCAGGGCCCAACGTCGTACCCTGGAACCCTCTTGATAAAGGCTAAGTGTTTCTGTTTCAACAACTACTAGGCTCCCAGAGCTGATGAGGTGTGGTGAGAAGTCTTAAGCATCTAAAGACTGGGTAATGGTGTGTGTGCGCGTGCATGTGCGTGTGTGCATACGTGTGTGTGTGTCTGTGCGTGCAAGCAAAAGTGTGTGTGCACAAGAGTTGGTGTGTGTAAGTGTGTGTGTGTTTGTGTGTGTGCGTGGCTGTGAGCATGTGTGTGTGTGTGTGTGTGTGTGTGTGTGTGTACCTTTGGAGTAGCTGGAGCCCGGGGCGGAGGCGGAGGCGGAGGCGGAGGCGGAGGCAGACACGGTGGCGCTGAATCGGTTGGCAGTGACTCTGAGTGAGGTGACGTTTTTCTGGGGCTGGAAGAGGATGATGTGGACCTTGGGGGCGAAGAGGCATCCCAGCACCACGGAGCCGCTCAGGCTGACCGAGATGCACATGGTGGTGGTCTGCACCTGTTGGCCGTGCACACTCGCGTTAGCGCAACAGCTAACGGCTCATCTCCCAATATCAACCATCGGATGATCAATACATTTATAATGTGTAATACACGTATAGGTAACACTTTAAGGGTAGAATAATGAACCATTAGTTAACATTAGTTAATGCAGTAATAAGCATTTACTAACAATTGACTAACAGTTGATTAACAGTTAACTTATGGTCTATTAATCATTTACTAATGGTGTTAATGTTAACTAAGGTGTTAGTTTAGGGTTAACCCCGACCCTATTCAATTATGTATGAATGAATACCTTAGACAACATGAACACCATGATTAGTAAATGATTACTAGACCATAAGTTAACTATTAGTTAATACTTCTTACTGCATTTAATAATGTTACTTAATGGTTAATAATCGTACCCTTATTGTAAATTGTTTGACCCATAAATAAATCAATTTTAAATGCAATTTAAATATATACGGTAAATATACTGTATATGAGTCAGTGTGCATTTTGACTCCAGGAGATATCCTGCATCAAGGACTGCTAGTATTAGGCTGAGTAGCCTATGGTTACTTTCTTAAATAGGCATGCTATGCTTGACGGTGCTGTCTGCTTTGTTAGGTAAAAACATGTTTGTCTTGTTTCTAGAATGTAGCACTTGAAGCAGTTTGCCTATTTTATACATTTTATGTACTCTCATGAATCTTGCAATTTGCAGAGCTGTATCTTCATGGTTGAATGCACTTATTGTAAGTCGCTTTGGATAAACGCATCAGCCAAATAAATGTAATGTGATGTAACACATATATTTAGTTATTTAGTTATAGATATGTCTGTCAAGTGTGTTGTTCGGGATTTCATTTATAAGTGCAAAACCTATTTATTGTAAAAGCTTGACTACAACGACTTTCTGCCCCTAAAATATAAACTTCAACTACAAATATCATTGCAGTAAAAAGTCCAAATAATAATAATAATAATTAAAGCTGCAAGCAGCATTTAGCGGGTGTCGAGGTTTGTGCAGACGAGGCAGACCAGTGAGACTTTTAAAGATTTTATACAGTTGATGAGGTTGGAATGGCCTCAGCTCAATTGCGGTGATTGGCCTTCAATGTTTTGTGAAAGTGTATGAAAGTCAGGGTTCAGCAGTTACGCTTCTTTAACGCTTTAAAATAGAAAGATAACCGGCATAGCATTTAGACACACACACACACAAAAGTGGCAAGTGCATTGCATCAACATTGCAAACAGTTAGGTCAGTGCTTACTGCTGACATTGTACTGTATTGTTTTTGGTTTAAATCAAGGAATACGCTTTACTTTGATCAAACACTGTTTAGAAAAGTGAGAGAAAATTATTATATATTGTCATACAGTATGAAGATAATGATAGTTAATGGGTTGTTTTTAATGTAATGACAGCTTCACACAGACACACACACACACACACACTTTAGGTTTACTTTGACCAAACACTGTAATGGATTGTTTTTAATGTAATGACTGCTTCAGACACACACACACTTTAGGTTTACTTTGATCAAACACTGTTTAGAAAAGTGAGAGTAACGTTTTATATATTGTCATACAGTATGAAGATAGAGTAAAGTTTTATATATTGTCATACAGTATGAAGATAATGATAGTAAATGGGTTGTTTTTAATGTAATGACAGCTTCACACACACACACACACACTTTAGGTTTACTTTGATCAAACACTGTAATGGATTGTTGTTAATGTAATGACAGCTTCAGACACACACACACTTTAGGTTTACTTTGATAAAACACTGTTTAGAAAAGTGAGAGTAAAGTTTTATATATTGTCATACAGTATGAAGATAACGATAGTTAGAGTGGTTCAATGGGATTGGAATCACGGCATGGTAACAGGTTTGAGCCTCTAGCAGCCATGTTTTTGGGCATAATTGGAAAAGTGAAATATCTATGTTGTTCGGAATTTCATGCTGAACAACTTTTCTATTATAGTCAAGATGATTAGAGTCCATATAGATTTGTGAAAACGCATTTTAAGTCCATTGTGACGGTTTGTGGTTTCTGGCGGCCATTGTTTTTAACCAAAATTAAAATCTGAAAATCTACTCTTGTTCAGAATTCCATGGCCAACAACTTTTGTATTGTACTCAAGATGATAGGAGTCCATATCGATTTTTGAAAACGCATTTTAAGCCAATTCGGACGGTTTTCTGTCTCTGGCGGCCATTATGTTTTACCAAAATAAAATTCTGGAAATTTACTGTTGTTCAGAATTCCATGCCCAACAACTTTTGTATTGGACACAAGATCATAGGACACCATCTTGATGTCAATATAAGCATATTTGTGTTCGGCGTGGTTAAGCCACGCCTTCTTTCAAAGTGAATGGCTCCTGGGGGCCTTATGTTTTATTGCACAGACATTTCGTGAGAGTATATTAAAGACATTGGTCCAAAGATTATCTGTGCCAAAGGATTTCTGTGTATGTCAAAAAACGTAGGACCCTTACGGATTTTAATGTTTTTCACAAAATTCAAAATGGCGAAAAATCCATCATGGCGGAAGTCATAGGTTCTTGAGGCACATTTGTTCAGCATGTGAAGATGCATATATGAGCAAAGTCTCATGACTTTAGGTCAAAGGGGTCAGGAGATATGCTTGTTCAAAGTTTGCATTTTCAGACGATTGCTATAGCGCCACCTTTGGGCCAATCAGTGCAATTCTTTCACACAGATATTCTGTAGTCCTCCTCTACAGCTGTAGCAAGTCTTCATAAAACGTGTTAAAAAAAATGTTTTTGTCTAAGTCTGGCGGCCATGTTGTTTTGTCAATCAACTTACATCTTACTTAAGCATTTAGGGCTTTGATCCCTGATTGTGTGACAGTTGGTCCCGCTCAAATCCAACAATTCTTCTAGGAACTGTGGTCATTTTAGTCAAAAACCACGCCCTCTTGATGCCACGCCCCAATTCAAAAAAACATGGGTACCATCTTGTTTAGAATTTAATGATGAACAATGTTTGTATTGGGGTCAAGATCATAGGACTCCACCTTGATGTCGATATAAGCATTTTTGTGTTTGGCGTTGTTAAGCCACACCTTCTTTCAAAGTTAATGGCTCCTGGGGGCCTTATGCTTTATTGCACAGACTTTTACTGAGTTCATATTAAAGATATTGGTCCAAAGAGTACGTGTGCTCAAGGATTTCTGTGTATCTCAAAAAAGCTAGGGCTTTTACGTTTTTTCATGTTTCTCACAAAATTCAAAATGGCGGAAAATCCATCATGGCGGAAGTCATAGGTTCTTGAGGCATATTTGTTCAGCATGAGGAGATGCATATATGGTCAAAGTTTTATGACTGTAGGTCAATGGGGTCAGGAGATATGCTTGTTCAAAGTTTGCATTTTCATGCGATTGCTATAGCGCCACCTTTGGGGCAATCAGTGCAATTTTTTCACACAGATCTTCTGTTCTCCTCCTCTACAGCTGTACCAAGTTTTATCAAAACTTATCAAGCGGTTTTGGCTGTGTAAGTCAAACGCTGTTTATAATAATAATAATATCAGCAATAACAAGAGGTTGTCTTGGACTTCGTCCTCGACACCCTAATAATACAACTATACCAGCCCTTCTGGCCCATGGAGATATTTCCCCATTCAGCATTTTCATTAGTGGTGACATGTGCGTTCAGTTTAGCTTACACTTTTTTGCGCTATACGCATGAATAAGAGGGCAAAATAACATCAGTATTCAGGCTATAAGCACTGGCGACTGTCTTAGCACGGCAGTCCCTTACTAGTCAGATTCCCTGTGTTAATGTGAACCGACTGCTGGGGTCGTCTTTCGGAGCAGAGTATTCCTCGCAGCCCGCTGGTTACCTCTGCAGTCCGCACGCTTCTATTTGCAGAACTGTGTGAGTGCTATGAAACCACTCTTTAATATACTGCAACAACAACAACAACAACAACAACAACAACAACACAGGCGAAGCCTCCGCAAACAGACCCCAGATCCTTTGAAGAAATTGCATTCTTTATTTGAACACCGAACCCGTGTTAAATTATGAATTTCGATCCAGAACCTTGTATTCCTATATTACTTGTTTTTGAATGTATGAGGATTTCTCTTATTTCCATAGTTTTCTCTCCATATGAATTGTAAATGCCTCCCTTAAATAGTTCAGTGCTTCATCGAGGACTTTTTAGTTTAATCAAAGCAGATGCTCAAAATGGCGGTTCACTGAGTAACAGGGTACACACACATTATAATTGAATCCCATAATTTGACTAATAATTTCACGTCATCTCTTAAGTGTTTGACTCTGTACACATCAAATTGAATCCGGACGTATGGAAATAAGGGAAAGTAAAAGGAGTTATTTGGAATATTAATGCTATGCTAGACTTCCAACATTTCAGTCATAAATGGAGAAAAATAAAATAAAAGAAGGAAAACGCCCTTCTGGCCAAAAAGTATTTATCTTATTGTGCATCCAGAACAAATGGTATGCTGCTCCGTCCAAATCTGCCTTTGGCACATGCTGTCTGAAACTTCCATCGTGCATCGTCTCCGAGCCTATTGTTATGCCTTGTTTGTTGTTGTCTACTGTGCAGGAAAAAAAATACGAGTCCACCCCTTAAGCCCTATATTTTCTTCTTGAGCATAACAAAGTGCTTATTCGTATTCCAGTGAGCCGGCGTGGCACAACAAACATGCATGTTCCCGTTCTGCATATAATCTACTCATTTAGCTACGGCCGTTTGTAGTGGGATGGCCAAAGGGCTGGAAATACACGTACGACAAATCAGCAGTAAAATAAACCTGCATTTTTTTTTTTTTTTTTTACTTGAAGCAATTACACACTATGGCTCCCCCAAGCATTCTCTCAAATGTTCGGTTATGTTATGCAAGAGATGCATTTTTATTCATACAGTTCACTTTGACTACGATCAAAGTAATGCCCTGGCATGGAATTACCTAAATACAATTAATTCCACTTGCCAGAGAACATGTTGTATGTGTTTTGTTTCATTTGAGCATCAACATGGAATAATAGGCGTGCAGGAATGTATGCGGCTGAAATAGATTATTCCTTCTGCATATTGCTGCCGTACTATTTCTCTACCGAGGCTTTGTTCTTTCTTCCAGTTACATGAAAGAGTCCCCGTTCTTTCATGAGACAGGTTGGAGGTGATGAAATGGAATGTACTAGTGACATCCCTTTATGGGCGGAGCTACTTCTGGCGGGACACTAGTCATGCAGCGCCTATCAGCTGACAGTTGACGTGGTCCAATCAAGCGCACATACACTGAAAGGCAGTCAATTTAAGACCTTTCGCCTCACACACACACAATCTCTGCGTGGTTAAGTGTGCTGGGCTGGCGTTCACCCATCACCACCCAAGCCTCCACCCAGCCTGCAACTGCTTTGGTTCTGCTCTGCATTGTATCTAACCTACACAATGGGTTGAGATGTTTGATGCTGTATCTGACATCTGTATGTCATGCTTTAAATCCTACAGCAGGGATCACCCTAAAAGAGTGGACCCATACCACTAAACTAAAGTGTATTACCATATCATGCAATAAATGGTTAAATCTATGACATGTGCCCTGTGATTTCTGACAGAATTCACAGTATGTTGAACGAGCAGATGGAATACACCATCCACCGCCAAGCAGACTGGCTACACATGCTCTCTTTTCAGCAACAATTACACACATTACACACACACACACACATATCAAACAAATGTGTGTATATTTGCATACTTCTATTTTTAGCTTTCTAAATGTGTTACATGTGTTTTGTTAGCATTCAACGCTGAACATAGAAATAATGTCGAAAAGTGAATTCTAATCACTTAGTTAGTCCATAACATGCTTTCTACAGCTGTATTGAGGCACTGTATTCTTGTTAGACAGATGCTCAATACATTGAGTTTCCCAAAGGATTGACTCATAGTTGACCTATTGAATTCATATCCAATCTATTATTTTTACTGAGCAGTGGGCATACAGACTTAGTTGTTTGTTTTCTTATAGGCAATACAAGGAAGGTTGACTTGTACATGGTTAGCATCACTAGTGTCCAGCACATCATTGTCTTCCATGTACATTTCCTGAAATGCATTCCTCAATAAAAAAAAAGACCAAATTAAAGATTGAAGACCCAACCTTTCCTTTTCCATTTCTCTGCCTCCTTTCTTCCCATAAAAAGTTCACACCGTTTGCCACGGTAACTCGCTCTGGCTGCCATTTAACGCTTTTTTTTTTGCAGAAAGGTCTGGAAGCAAAAGGTTAATGGTTGCTATACATCAAGCCAAGGTGAATGAAGTCGTACGCTCTTTTTGGTCATTGGAAAGTCGATGTTGTATTGCACCATGTTGACTTGCTGTAGATCCTCATTGTTCATTGTCGTTCTGCATAAATTCTGTTAGTCTTCAACATCCTTCATGAATAAGCTGTTGAACGCTGAAGACTTGACCAGTCCAATTAAAAGAACAGAAAACCACTGCCTATGTTAGCCCAGCAGTGAGGGAGTAGCAGACGAAAACAAACTATCCCAACTGAATCGTATCTTTATTACCAGTTATTTCATAGGCCGCTCTTATTTTTTCCATTTTACACTTACACGCACAATGTTTGGACTCAGGTCTTGGTAGGGGTTCACAAATGACAGGGGTTCAAGCAGATATAACTTTAGCTCACGTTTAAGCTAATGTAATGGTTGTACCACATTACTTGCGCTAATGATAAAATAATCACTGAAGCAAACAACATAAATTGGACCTCTGCTTTTTCTTTTGAGAAGCATTTCCACACTCACCCTGTAGTCGCTGGCCGTGACGTAGAAGATGGGCTGGAAGGCCAGCCAGATGATGCAGGTGGTGTACATGGTGAACCCTATGAACTTGGCCTCGTTGAAATTCTCCGGACACTTCCGGGTCTTGAAGGCGTAGACGGTGCACAGGATGATGAGGATGCAGTTGTAGGTGAGCGACACCAGCATGCTGGAATCCTTGCTGTTGCACTTGAGGGTGACCACGTCTCTCCTCTCGGGGCTCACCTCCTTCCGGACCCCGGGCGTCTCCACCAGCAGCCACACCACCACCACCAGAAGCTGGCAGGAGATGAGGCCCCCGCAGATGGCCACCTGGGAGCCGGGGCTGATGAAGCGCGGCCGCTGCGCTCCGTCCTTCACGCCGCTGAAGATGCGGGCGATGCGGTTGGTCTTGGTGAGCAGCGCCGAGTAGCACACGGCGAAGGAGGTGCCCAGGCCCAGCCGGCGCAGCGTGCACACGGCGGTGGACGGCTTGCCGATGTAGATGAAGGTCATGCTGTAGCACATCAGCACCCCCAGCAGCAGGATGTAGGACAGCTCCCGCCCGCTGGCCTTCACCACTGGGGTCTCGTTGTTCTTGAAGAACAGACCCACCACCGACAGGGTGCAGATGATGCCCAGGCAGGAGATGGAGACGGGCCCGATGGCCCAGGCGTCCTCCCAGCGGATGTACTCCTCGGGCAGGTCGTAGCAGCCACTCAGGTTGGCCAGGGGCCACTGGCCGAAGCTGCAGTCGGCGCAGGTGAACTCGTCGCGGAGGTACTGGTAGGCCTGGCAGGGGATGCAGAGCCAGCAGCACACCTCCCCGGGCTGCATGCTCTTCACCTCGTTCTTCCTGCAGGGGTCGCTGCACTGGGAGGTGGGTGGCACCAGCCCTCGCCACGAGACCAGGCTGTTGTTCAGGGTCAGAATCTGGGCCCAGTAGCCCACCTTCCTGTAGGTGAACTTGCCGTCTTCCTTGTGGTAGTGGAAGATGTTGTAGCGGCCGATGCTGTCGCCGACGGCGTCGAAACGGACCATGTTCTCCGTATCAGCGGGTCGGAAAGGGGCTGACGAAGAAGACACGAAGAGATAGGATTTAAAAGACGAAATGTTTTCAATGACTACAATTTATATGGAGATATTCAAAAACAAATTGCTTTGCATGGACTGTCAGGTGGCACTGGGGCACATCCCAACTAAACAATGAAACTAATAATGATGTTGCATTCGCATTTTTGGTATTACACTTTTATCTCGATACCACACATTTTTGCTAACTTACTAACTTACTAACTACAATGATAAAACAACAAACGACTAAGAAAAGAGCGACTGCACACTATCGCTCACCTTCAAACTTGGTCTTCAAAATGAACTCCTTGTAGAACTTTCTCCCGTTGCCCGGCTTCATGGCGTGACAGACCTTGGACGCGTTGGGGCAGACGGCTTGCCTCATGTTGTGCAGCGCGTACGCCATGGCGTACACGGCGTTCACCACGAACATGATCTTGGACTCCTGCTCGAAGGCGCCGTCCCTCAGGCTCCGCTCGCTGCAGCCGGCCTGCTGCAGACTGCAGCCGAACTTGTGCTCCCAGAACTCCTTGAACCAGGGGTTCCTGGTGTTGGTGTAGGGGTTCAGCTTGGTGAAGTAGTCCTCAAACTCCCTGATGGGGTAGGACGACAGCTCGATGGTGAAGGCCCCATCGGCCGCCGCCTCACTGCCCCGCACCACGCTCTCCTGCGCGCCCCAGCCATCGCTGGCCACCCAGCTGAAGGACACGTTCATGCGGGCGGCGGCGGCCAGCAGCTCGCGGGCGTCCTCGCTACGCGTGAACACGATCACCACCTTGGCGTTGGACTTCTGCTGCAGCGAGCGGATCACATTCTCATAGCCCTGGGGGCTCATGGAGCGGCTGACCTTGGCCGAGGTGGCGATGCAGATCTGCCGAGAGCGGGCTTCCTGCTGGAAGGCGTCAATGCCCGTCTCGCCGTAGTCGCCCTCGGACGCCACGGTGGACACGTAGGTCCAGTTGAAGTAGCGCAGGATCTCGGCGATGGCCTTGGCCTGGTAGAAATCGGGGGGCACGGTGCGGGCAAAGTAGTCGTAGCGAGACTTGTCGCTGAGCTTGGCGCTGGTGGAGGCGTAGCTGATCTGGGGGATCTGGAAGAGCCGGAGAAGGTTGGCCACCTGGAGATTTATGAGACAAACACATATAACATTAAGTGGCAGGTTGGCTACCTAGAAGAATATGAGACAGACATGTATAACATTAAGTGGCAGGTTGGCTCCCTAGAATAATATGAGCCAGACACCTGTAACATTTGTTGGCCAGTTGGCCACCTGGAAAATTTTGAGGCAGACACGTATAACATTAAGTGGCAGGTTGGCTACCTTAACAAATATGAAATCAGTGGGGTTCATAGTATGATATGATGACACTTTAACTAGTATTTCTATATAACATACTGTAGGTGGATAGCTAATTGGTGGTCCGATCCCAGTGTAACCTGTGGAAGTTTTCATGGGTCTTCAGCCCCTGAAGAAAGAGGGTTTTTCTGTGCAGAAGACAGCACGGCTCATTAAGTGGGACAGCCGTAGAAGCATGGAGAATATAGTACAAACAGACTGTGTCTTGCCTCAGAGATTAGTGACATTAACTTGAATGTGGTCTTGTACTTAAGCCGCTGTGACAGCTCTGTTTAAAAGAGCCCCGAGACAAGAGTCTAAAGAGCATACAGTAGTTGGAGGAAAGGCTTGTTGGTATGATGTGTTTATGTATCCAGCTAAAGTTAACATGCATCAAATCAATTTTTATGGATAATAATGGTGATATTGATGAGAATAATAGCAATTATAAAATACTAAAATGTAACGTAAGACATTTTTAGGGTAACACTTTACAATGAGGCTACATTAATTAACCATTAATTAACAGTAGTAAATGCAGTAATAAGCCTTATTATACAGCATTAGCAAAGAGGTTAGCATATGGGTTAGGGTTAGGGTTAGTGGGTTAGGGTTAACCCTAACCATAACCCTAACCCTATTAAATCATTTATAAATGAATACCTGAATGAACGTAAACACCATTACCTTAGTTAACATGAACACTATTCATACACATAAATTATTACTAGACCATTAGTTAATTCTTAGTTAATTCTAATTCACTATTAATTAATGCTTCACTGCTAATTCATGAATGCTGAAGATGTGCAACTGCCACACCTGCTCCTCATGACTTTTCAGGGACAACATCAGTGTAATAAAATGTGTGCCATTGTTACAGACATGCAGACTTAAAAACCACAAAAGTCTTGTTAACTGTCAATAAAGAAAACAAACAGTATTAGCATGAGCCTTTATGCTTTGTTATCCTTTAAAAGTCATGGGCAAACCTTATCCTACAGTTGAGCTGAATTTTGACGTCCGTCTACTGACGCGTTGTGTTGTTTGTCTGCGAGGTGTTTGATATGCGGCGAGGCTTCCATTATCGCCCGCTACATCAAGTCATGCATGGTAGTAGCTCCCCGCTCCCATTCAGAAAGCAGGCCGTCAGCTGTCACCACGGGGACGTGTGAAAGGCGTGACAGCTTACCTTTCAGGATGGCACTCAAGTGTGTGACAGACTGGTCTTCTGTTAGCCGCATCTCTCTCTTTCGCTCGCTGCCTCTCTTTGTGTGTGTGTGTGTGTGTGTTTCTCTCTCTCTCTCTCTCTCTCTCTCTCTCTCTCTCTCTCTCTCTCTCTCTCTCTCGCTCTCTCTGTATTATCTCTCTCTCTCTCTCTCTCTCTCTCTCTCGCTCTCTCTGTATGTATCTCTCTCTCTCTCTCTTAGTCTCCTGGCTCTCTATTTGTCTGTCTCTCTGGTTCTCTCTCTCTATCTATCTATTTGTCTATCTCATTGTCTGTGTGTCTCTCTGTCTGTCTGCTTTTCTCTCTCTCTCTCTCTGACTCTCTCTCTCGGTCTCTCTCGGTCTCTCTTTCTCTCTCTGGCTCTCTATCTCTGTCTCTCTGTCTCTCTCTGGCTCTCACTTTCTCTTTGTCTTCCCCTGTTCTCTTCCCAATAGGATCTTGCAACAGGCCTTTAAATATCAACCATTTGGTTCATCGTTGTGTTCTGTTGTCAACGAGTCTTTTGCATTCTGATGATATTCAATCAAATGAGACTGTGTGTGTGTGTGTGTGTGTGTGTGTGTGTGTGTGTGTGTGTGTGTGTGTGTGTTTCCTGAGTGTGTTGCTTTTAACTGCAGAAGTGAACTAGTTTCCCAATCCTCTCCACCGATCTGTTCAACCCCGGTCTAATAGTCTACCGTGAAGCTGATATTGCCAACAGCAGCACTAGAAAATCTGTTCTTTGGAAATGAGTTCTTTCATCTTAACTGTAATATATACCTTTTTTCCCGGCCATGCAGATACGAAGACCGTCCCATTTTCATTCTATCCGTTTATCCGGGGACATATCCAAGTCCCTACCGTCGTGCCACAGTCTTTCTAATTATTTATAGTGTTTTCCTTTCACTGCAGTGTCTGACAACATATTATAATGAAGTTATTTTGTTGCTGTTTTTATTATTGTAGGTTTTAGATGACTTAGCTTTATTAAACTCTCTTTTATTGCACACTTGTGTTTGTTTCTCCATTTTCTTTCCATTCGGTTACTGTGGCGGTGGATGAATATAAGTAACTTATATAACTTGCGGAACCGCGGTCGGCAATCTCGGAACCCAGAAATATTTATTCATCCGATTTTTAATTTTTTACTATCAAGCACGGAGAAACGACCGATCTGGAACAAACATGCATAGACTAAAGCTTCAAACCAGAGAGAATATTAACAACAATGTACCAACGACCACATGTTGAATTCCCTGACACAAGTGCATGACCGCTGATGAGACCTCACATCGTATAACAATAATCTCACAGTTCAGTCATGTGACATTGGGGTGGATATGGTGTTAAAATATGTTAGTGAGTAATATTCTAGGAGATGGTCCACTGCTTGGTCTGAAGAACAGGGGCCATGTGAGAACATGGGCAACCACTGACACATCCATGTCCATCATGAGCGGTGTGTGTGTGTGTGTGTGTGTGTGTGTGTGTGTGTGTGTGTGTGTGTGTGGTGTGTGTCCCATTAGGCTCTACACTAGAACCCAGCAGTACTGCCAACCCACTGAACGACACGTAGGAAGGGACACTTCCGGGTGCTTTCATTCTCTCTTTCTGGCTTACCCTCGTTCGGTAGTCTGATACGACTTGTGATATAATGGATTCGATGTATACAGTCACAAATGTATTGTAAGAGTGAGTTACGTTAAACTACAATCTCACATTCTCATTTAAACTAAGTGTTGGGGAAAATATCACTAATTATAAATTGTTGCTTTTACAATAGTTCTCATAACAGCAAACTTGCAATACATGTTCCTCAAGGGATGAAATGCTGAATACATCTATCATGTTCTGTGACTTACAATGCAGACTGACCTTCGGTTCGTGAGGTCTTTCTTCGTAATATTTTCTTTATTTTAATTATTTGACATAGTTTAAATGACAACTGAATCATATATATATATATATATATATATATATATATATATATATATATATCTGTATATAGCTGAATATAAACACTTCAGTCTGGATTTAGCTATATTTAACACTACACTCACGCTTTATCACTTGCACAAAAGGGTGCACTTCTGTCACACATTCCCTATATGCATCACCGCTGAAAAGCAAGCACTACTTCTGAACAAAAAGAATATGCTAATGTATTCCATGCCACCCTGTGAGGCAGGAAAAATACAACCAGAGAAGATGGAGGGGGTTGGAAATCACTTGGCCGGCATTATTAATGACCAAACATGCAGGCTTCTGCTTCTGCCTGACCTTTTTCTCCACACTCCTCTCCTCCCACTTTTAAGCGACATTCAGTTGCCCTAATTAACCAACAGAGGCGTTTGCATGGCATGCTATTGTGCTGCTCTTTTTCCCTTTTTTTAACCAGCTCATTCATAACAGGTTCAACGTGAAAAATGCTTCATGTGGCACAGCACGACGATTTCAAGGAGACAAAACCCCCAAACTCATGAGATAGGAAGAGGAATCATTCCCTCCGCCGCTGCGGGCCTATTCTCTGTGAAACAAACACTTTATCATCGAGCCTCGTAAGAGTACAAACACACCTAGTGTCAAAACAAATAGAAGCCACTGTTATAACTCTGGATTCCTTTGTCCAATCCAAACACATGCTGGGCCTTGGAATATTATTTTTTTTATGCGTTATGCGTTATGCGTTTATGCGTTATGCGTTTTTTTTAAGTGGATTCAGACCCCCCACTCATTTTGACAAATTACTTTATAACTTTTTTGACTTAAGGTATTCCTAAGCCATTAAACATTAGTTTTCATCAATTAACAACAGACGCTGACAACCTATACGCCTTCTAAAAAAGAACAACAGTGGATATTTTACTATCCTATTAAACGCTTGATCTGGGGCTTAGGAACGAAAGAATGAGACTCCAGTGGCACTGACCCACCCCATCCAGCCCTCCCCCACCCCCGCTTGCCAAGTGTTTGTGTGGCCCACCGTTTGGAAACGACGCTCCCCCTGAGTTTCCCCGACTCTGCGGGTGGCGCATCCTTCACCTGGCGTAAATAAGATCTTCGGCGGTGCACAAAGGCGCCGTGAGCCAGCGCGAGCACTCCGGCAGCAGGCCTTTCACCACCACTCACAAGGCCGGAGTCAGGAAGCGGTGCCCACCGGCAGACAGATCCCTGGGCCAAGGGACATGAGCATGCATTCAAGCGGGAAGCCTCCTTTACAGAAACACTGGAGTGTCTTTTCGCAACGTGGCAGCAGCTGATGGCCTCACAGGGTGGTTGGAGGGAACCAGCAGCGCTCCTCTCACACGTCCCTAAAGCCAAAGAGCTCTGCTGTCACAGCCATCACGGGCCGGTGGAGAGGAACAGGATCACCATTGTACTGCTCCGATTTACACGGTGCAACCTGATTGGTCCAATGCTACAGACATGAGGATGAAGTCAAAGTACACACAATATTACCTAACACGGTGAAATGATGAAAGTGGCTTTTAAATGGAACGTTGGTTTTGAGAGAGGGCTCTAGTCAATTTGAAGACGAGGTCTCTGCTGTGGTGCAAAGTCAACATTAACGTCTAATTAATGCCAGACATTTGGGATAAATCCACCTTTCCATTCTATATCTGATGATAAAGAGAAACAGGTTATGTGACCTGGTGCAGCCAAAACTAAACATCAGGCTAGTACTGGGAATGCGTAAGCAGCTTACCAGCTTGTTCCTTTTTTTGCTATCAAACAAGCTACTGCAACTGCTATGAGGTTTAGAATTTGCTTTTTGAGCACCAGTGAAACCCGTAACACATCAACATGACCACTGGATTTACCAATCCTGTCTCCTTCCCTCTCCCTCTCCCTCTCCCTCTCCCTCTCTCTCTCCCTCTCTCTCTCTCTCTCTCTCTCTCTCTCTCTCTCTCTCTCTCTCTCTCTCTCACCATGATAGGAAATACCAGTTTCCATTATACCCACTGAGAAAGTTTGAAATTGCATTCAAGAAGTTAAGGAGATTCTCATGAATGCAGACTAAATGCAGTGTTTGTGTACACCGATGTAAAAACAGTTGCTACAGAAAGTTGTCACATTATATCACCAATTAAAGAAGTCATCATATTATATTAAAGAAATGATTACTACTATTGGTGTTGAGGTTATTAGAATCAAAGTTAATCTTTCTCTTGCATATTAAAGTACGCATGTTATGGGGGAGAAATTGTCTCTAATCAAGCATGCTCACATGGAATGCCTTTGGCGTCTCTTCATAGGTGCGTGAAAGGTCACTTTTCTTCTGTTGCTAAAATGAAGGCAACCAGCTAAGTAGATGATGTCCCTGCCATCCCATGTGAATCATTATTCAAACAAATGCTGCATTTTATTGTGGCGCTCCAGGCAGAGCCTTCAGCTCAGCGTTGATGGGAATGTGAGACACTGCGTTGATCACTCATACACTCATTGGTATGAGAAAGCACACAGCTCTCCAGCGTTACCTCATGTGCATGTCCTTTATTTTTCCTTTGTATATTCAAGTACAAATTTGAGCAGATTCTCTCCCTGTCCCTTGAAGAGAATAGCTGAAATATTCGAAATTTCAATTATCTCTTATTGATGTTTAAACAAACTAGTTTAGTTAAGACACTATTAGTACACATTGTTGTAAAATAATGCTGATTTAAAACAAGACCACTGAGACTTAATGTCCTAACAGTAATGAGGTGGATACTTTAAACACTTCACATCAACCTGCTGCAGATTATGTCCATGTCTGAACCGGACCGCCGATGGTGTGAGAGTCACAACAGGCGCCGCACATTTACCTGAATGGAAACATCGCTGTAGGATCCTCCAATCACGCCAGAGATGGCCAGAGGAACATCGTTCTGGATGGGGTTGGAGCCGTCGGGGCAGATGAAGCCGGGTTCGTGGGCCTTGGTCAGGGATGCCCGGACAAACTCCAAGGACTGCTCCAGAGCATAGGTGTCCTTGGAGCAGGTGTCCAGGATGTGTGCTCCCAGCTTGAGGCCAGGCAGGATGCGGGTGTTGGAGTTGATCTCGTCCAGGGCCAGCAGCATGGCCTCCAGCCTCTGGATGCCCCGCTCTTCGTTGATCTTGCCGCAGTCCTCGGTCCGGTTCCCCTTCTCGTGCACAGGGAACAGGCCCCCGATGACCAGGTCCCCGTCCAGGATGATCTCCCGCTTGGCGGCCGGGGGCGGGCGGGGGATGCTGGGCCGGACCCCTGGGGCCAGTAGCTGCAGCAGGAGCAGCAGGAGGAGAGGCCAGCGGTGGGCCGGCCAGGGGCTCAGGCCTGCACGCCTCATGGCCGCCGCAGCTAACAAGCCTCGACCCCGCGGAGAAGAAGTGAAAGAAGAAGAAGAAGAAGAAGAAGAAGAAGAAGAAGAAGAAGAAGAAGAAGAAGAAGAAGAAGAAGAAGAAGAAGAAGAAGAAGAAGAAGAAGAAAAAGCTTAAGAAGAAGAAGAGGAGGAAGAAGAAGACGCCGGGGTGGGAAGGGGGTGGAGGACTATAGGGATCTAAGCTTGAAGACCCTGGGTGTCTGCTCCCAGATGTAGAATCGTTTGAACCTTCCTTGAACCTCGTTAGAAAGAAAGAAAGAAAGAAAGAAAGAAAGAAAGAAAGAAAGAAAGAAAGAAAGAAAGAAAGAAAGAAAGAAAGAAAGAAAGAAAGAAAGAAAGAAAGAAAGAAAGAAAGAAAGAAAGAAAGAAAAGAAAAATGAATAATTTGTTCAGGTGTTGCGTAAAAAGTGTAAAACATATCCATCTAATTACTCCCTGGAATTCGAGAGGGTGCTACATTGTCTCTAATTTGAGGTATGAGCGTTACATACAAGCGATGAGTACAAAATATGTCGTTGCCATGGAAACATGGTGGGTAACAGGGCTGAGGTTGGTTGGCAGGCTAGTGGGCAGGAAAGCAGCTAAACTGATCTATATTACTATCATGTAGAGATCACAGGAGTAGGGGCTCATCCGGGGATTTATGGGTAATTCCAGAGGTGTGCACCACAAAGCCACAAGGACAAAAGGAAGGAATGCTCTGACAGCTGAACTTGCTCATTGCTTTCACTTAAGCACCATTGTTTCCATTAGGGACGCTGGACTAGGAATGAGTCAAAAACAGCCAAACTTCAGTTATAAATCGGAAATGTTAATAATGGATGGTTTGCCTTAGATGGAAATGGGAGATTACATGGAGCAAAAAATATAACTAAGTGTTAATGCTCGGGGATAACTCATCTTTGACACTTTGGATTGCTGTGTTGATTTTTCTTTTTTATAGTTATAGGCTGGCATATAATTGATCATTTGCTCTTTAATCGTGTTTCGCTTTTTTGCTGTTTAATCACAAAAGCTGCTGATGAACATACTAATTCCTAACGATGACAAGCATTGGATCATTAACACTTTGTTTGGCATGATTTTATATTTACAGCACTGTGACATCTTCACATCCAAATACCACTGATTTATTATATTTAGCTCTCTTTAGTCTCTATTTTTTGTGATTTTGTCTATCTTTTTTGCTAACACGTGATGTTATTTCAGTGCATGTGTGTGTGTGTGTGTGTGTGTGCATGCATGTGTGTATGTGTGTATGCGTTTGTGCCTGTGTGTGTGTGTGTGTGTGTGTGTATGTGTATTTGCGCTTGTGTGCATGTGTGAGCATATGTTTTTCAGAGAAGATTGAGAAATAGAATGTGACACTCGATGCGTAGATTCCAGGAGAACACAGAAAATGAAGACTTGCAGGTGCAATCACGGCTGAGTCCCGCCAGACACGCAGCTCAGCCCGACTGGGACACCATATGGCCACTGGATCTACTGCTGCTAATAAGCCACTCCTCGCAGAGAAAATACAGACCTGAAGAAAAATGTGTGCTTTTGGGAAATAAAAAACCTGCTCCTTCATTCCGCATCTGCTCTAAGCATATATCTATGTATCTATCTCTCTCTCTCTTTCCCTCTCTTTATTTCTCTCTCTCTCTCTCTCTTATCCATCCATCCATCCATCTCTATATACAGCACATCCATGTTTTTTATACACACATGGAAATCCACATTTGACAGCTTTACCACAGATGTTAATAACATCTTCAAAGCTGGAATACGAGGATGAGGTGTTGGAGGGGGAGTGGTATCACTGCTGCGCGGCCCTCCTGTGGTGGTGTCTGTCCTGTATTGATCCTATCCTTCACACAGACCCCCACCCTCCTATCCAGGTGGGTGCAGAGTGGTTCTCACCCTGTGTCTGTGAGACATTAACACACACAGAGGTGAAGCTGCTGTGTTCAGTTTGGAGCAACTAGCTATCTGGCAAGGTCGGACCTGCTCCGTCACATGGGATATAGATATATAAAGATCTGTTTCCCCTCCTCATCTCATCAACATATTACTAATGTGTACCTCATCAGACTCCTACTGCCATGGCATTGAAGAACAATAGCACTGTGATTATATGTTTATACTGTGTATTCTACAGATAGGAGCCAGACAGTAAGGGGAGATATATTCATATTCAGTTTCATGATGTATTTGAGACTATTTTCCTCTTTACATGGCAAATGATGAGCATGAAATGCACTGCAAAAAATCAAGAAAAAAAGCCCAATAGTACAATAGGGCCAATTATTTCTGCCGTTGTTTTAATCTCTGCTTGAACACAGTTTATCCCACCACCTGGACCTCCCATCTGAAGGAATTAAAACCACTCTCTCATTGGATTAGGGCATTGCGTTGATAAATCAATCAATTCCCTGATAAGTCTGTCATCTTTGACTAGCATTTATATGTGCATATAATTGTTTGATATACGTATTGATTTTTGAGATTCATTAACACCGTCCTTACAAGCTGAAGGAAAGTGGCGCTTCGAGATTATTGTTCCTGTTGAATAGACAGGAGAAGACGTCATAATATATAGAGACCACAACCAACAATAACAGATGTGCCTAGATCTGTCAGGAACCTGCAAGAACTACTGTCGGAGACAACAGCATTCCACAGAGAAGAAGGGGGTCATTGGTACAAATCCGAGCACAGCTGTCATATTCTCATCCTGCATACTTTTTATTCATAGGACCTACATAAGGGTTTGCTAACCGCCTATAAAGTAGTGAAAACAAACACATTCAAGCTATAGGGCTGTTTATAACAGAGTGCTGTTTCTTAATAAACATTTGTCTCATTAAACATGGTTTGACCTAAGTTGACACATTTCTGGTAATGAGACATTGTTATCATGGTACGCTAACTATACAAAGTCAAAGTCACATTTTACTGTACTAGTACTTAGTCTACAGTTGTGGACACACGCCACCCCCTAACCCTAACCCTGAGCCCCCTGTAGGGCAAGGAGACACTCCTCAACGCCCAGTGGGAAACAGTAGGAACCCTTGACAAGGAAAAGCTGTCCTTTCAGCCAAATATACGATAAGATTACATGAGTACCATACTGCACGTTATAGCATGTGATAGCAAGCCTGAAATATCACCTACTCAAGGCCAGTTTTTCCTTATTTGAGTTTTGTTACGTATCTATTGTAATGTATACTATAAACATTACCTTCAAGCCTATAATTTTCTCTTGCATATGTATTTTGATGGATTCGTTCTAATGATGACCATCCTATTCTCTTAATCATAATATGTTTGTTAAGTGACGTTAACCACGCCCGGTTAAGCTTAGTTCAGAAGGCACTAACACTAACAAGGATTTAAATCATACAGCTTTACTTTATATCTAAAGGTTAATATATATATTAACCTTTAGATATAAAGTAAAGCTGTATGATTTAAATCCTTGTTAGTGTATAACAATATTAGTTATTAATTACACTTTCATAACACATGATTGAGTACAAATGAATGATATCCGTCCTGAAAAGTATAACTCAGTTGGACTATTGTTAGATTGCCAACGAAGATCTGATACTGTTCGACCACTCAATTTACACATTTTGTTGTACAGATGCACTGGAATGGAGCCGGCCAAGCTACAACAATAAGCAGCCCGAAAATGAATGAACAAGATCACGACAAGGGTAGTAAAAGAAACAACGGAGCCACTCAGCCAGGTATGAAAATAACACAGGTAAAATGATGGCGAAAATACAACGTGTTTACGCAGATCGCCACGTGCATCGCTTGGTCGACAATGCCATATGTCATTTAAAACAATAAAAACATAAATGTACCTGATCTCCACTCGACAGCTTGCAGGTCCTCCTTGGTCGAGAGGTGCACGTTCCCGCGTAAAAGTATTTCTCTTCGAAGAAAGTAAAAATATGTATTGAACTAATCGTACTGTGCCTAGTCCAGATGACCCCTCTGGGCTGTCTGCAAGTGGAACTTCAATGATAAGAATGTGTCCTGCTATTCACTTTACGCATGTTCGCCAGGTAAAGGTTTGGATCTGGCCATGGTTCTGAAGTTGCCCATTCAAGTCACCTAATCGCTCTAAATGTGACTATAGCAACAATGAGGCTGTCGTTCCAAAGGGTTCAGGTGTAAAAGTGTTCAAATACCTACACATCCTAACACGACCCGAAAACGCAAGTCGTATTATCAGCCTACCTTTGGAAAAGCAGAACTAAGTTTAAAATCGTTCAAAACGTGCATCTTCTATCGCAGCCATATGTCACTGTGGAATGCATTAGATCACATTACCAGAGGTCTTGCGAAATTGTCTCCTGAGAGCCAAACATGGTCGGACGCTGCGACTCGACACCACTGGTGATGATTGTGCAATGAGAAGACAAGCTGGTGTAGCGCGGAACTCTCACACCGTCTCCAGTGATGGAAGCGCTTCCTTTTCTCAAATAAGGAGGTTGTGTACTAATACATTAGTTTAACAACAACACTCAAATACTGTTGCATTTGCATTTGTGTTGTTACATCAACAATGTTCAAGTATATCAGAGATCAATTATGAGGAATTTATTTCAAATCAGTAATAGCCTATTTGGGCAGCCGTCCCAAACAACGGACAAGGACATGGTCAATTGGACATGCTTAGAATACAAAACGAAAACACCTCAGCATGATATTCGATGTGACACAATTCGATGGGAAGATTTTATTAGACTCGAATTTCATCACCTGGTAGGTATATTGGCAGCCTATCCTAGAATGGAAAATCGGTGTTGAAAACAAACGTAAGAAACGTTTGTTTTCATAATGCATGACGAGAATGGAGCTACACGTCTAATTCGTTTTCAGCATCCTATGACATGATCCTATGGAGAAAAAAAATCGAATTCTGATAATAACTTCACAGTGAATACATTAACTATAATGTCCTGTTGTGCGTTTCCCCCCTGTTGTCCTCCCATTCAGAGATTCACTCAACACACATTCCTCTTCCACAATGAAGAGCTTTGGCAGTAGTAGGGCTAGGTTGCCTTGTTTCCAGTCGAATACACTGAGACTTAGCACGACCAATTAAAACAAAACAAAACAAAACAAAACAACAAAAAAATCGGGGAAATGAAGACGATGAGCCACAGCATCAGATAACCAGTATTCTTCTATCTGAATTCATTGGCCACACAAATGTGCAACAGATAGCCGGGAACAGAATAGGATTCCATACGTTGAAACAGTTAGTTTGCTATGCAGTCGTTAGAAACGGATCCTCGCTTCTTCTTTTTTTTTCTTTTTTGCAGTGTCAATTAAAATGAGGATGCTGTTGTTGTAGAAACCTCTCAGCATTACACAAAGGAGACCAATTTTCTCTCTGAACAGAATAGTTACCCTGGCAGAGTATTGTGGGCTGAAGGTCTTCCATGACACACATGCACGCGCGCGCACACACACACACACACGCACATAGTGGTCAACAGCAAACCATTCAGTTTAAATGCCATCTTGGATGAATCCACAACTAAAAACCGCTTGTTAAATTAAGAGGTTTTTAGTTATTTTTAATTATGTCAATCATTTTTAATCAGTGGTGAGGTTTCAATTGCAAAAATTCAATGCATATGAAGTGACAGAGGACATACACACTTAATTTTTTGGGTCATAATCCACAGTGCTGTGTTTTCCCCCTGGGAACAGGACATTAAAGCTACGGTCTCCTGTTATTGACCCCAAACAAAACTCTGGTATAATGGCCTCGTTAAGACACAAGCCTCCAGCCACTTCGCCATTAAACTGTGATTTTGTTAGCTCTACTTCAGAGAACAATGCTGAAGCCATGTGGGCATCTTTCTGATCAATGTCATTAAACATTCTCTCCCCCCCGCCCCTCATGTTGTTTACAATTATTAGCATTTAGATTAAAAGTCCTCCCACTAGGGACTCATTAATTGGATATATGTTGGATATAAAGGGCATCACTTTGGATGTTCTTAAAGTACGCTGTAATGTAAACGAATGGGTGACCCTGCAGACGAAATCAGAAGTGGCAATTAGAGCTAATTGATGAACTGCATGTGTATGTCCTTACTTGGACCTTCTATGGTACAGGTTCAATGTATCATGTGTGTAACTTTACTTCCTAGTGTTTGTTAACACTATATTGGTTCATTTAGTGAGGGAAGATAATTGTCTTCCACTTGGCCAGGGTGTTTCGATTGTTTCACTTGTGTGTGTGTGTGTGTGTGTGTGTGTGTGTGTGTGTGTGTGTGTGTGTGTGTGTGTGTGTGTGTGTGTGAGTGTGTGTGATGCACAGTGAGTTTTCAGAAAGGCACAACTGCATACATTTGCATGAGATCTGCTTCTCTGAGCTTGTACTAGACATGTTACTGTACTGGTATTGCATTGTACATACATGTTACTGTACTGGTATATGTTGTACATACATGTTACTGTACTGGTATTGCATTGTACATACATGTTACTGTACTGGTATATGTTGTACTGGACATGTTACTGTATTGGTATTGTATTGTACTGGACATGTTACTGTACTAGTATTGTACTGACATGTTTCTGTACTGGTATTGTATTGCACTGTACATGTTACTGTACTGGTATTGTAATGTACATGTTACTGTACTGGTATTGGATTGTAATGGACATGTTACTGCGCTGGCATCATCTTATAATGTACATATTACTGTACTGGTATTGTACTGGACATGTTAATGTACTGGTATTGTATTGTAATGTACATGTTACTGTACTGGTATTGTACTGGACGTGTTAATGTACTGGGATTGTCTTGTAATGTACATATTACTGTACTGGTATTGTACTGGACGTGTTAATGTACTGATATTGTATTGTGCTAGACATGTTACTGTACTGGACATGTTAATGTACTGGTATTGTATTGTGTTAGACATGTTACTGTACTGGTATTGTATTGTAATGGACATGTTAATGTGCTGGCTTTGTTTTGTACTGGACATGTTACTGTACTGGTATTGTCTTGTAATGGACATGGCTTTATTTTCATTGCTCCATCCTCTGTGAAGAATCCGTGGGAGGTTTGTTAAGTTGGACAGGGATCAAGACTTGAGATGGAGTTATCCCACCTACAGTATTTTCCTGGCAGCCGCTCCTTAGTTTTGCAGTGGCCATTATAAGAGAAAGGACAGAAGAGAGGAGCGAGAGGAGGAGAGAGGAGACAAGATGGGGAAGTAAAGTGCGCCTAGCTTATCAAGAAGTGCGTCAGTCAGAACTTTAGTCTTATAAACCTATTGTATTGTTCAAGCCAGGTCACTGTTTGGTAACACTGCTCCATGCTAGTGGTCATGTTGCGTAACTTCACCCTTACTAAGATTCTGAGGCTGGGAGTCTGGTCTGTATTTTAGTGCTAATGGAGCAATAAGGAACTGGTCAGCAAAGCTGTTGCCAGGGAAAATATAATTAAAGATTCAGACAATGAAGACTTGAGTATGATAGTGAGTAAATCTTGAGTTAAATCCTTCCAGGGCAAAAATAATACTCCTATGACACCAAATTAGTCAAAACAAATACACATTTTACTGGCAGTAACGCTTCACATAAGATAACATTTCTAAAACATCAGTTTTGTTTCAAGTCACATTGGTTTTTTGCTTGATCTATTTCAACTCAACGTGTACAGGCACTATATATATATATATATAATTGGCTATGGTTTGCAGATATTAATACTGAATACCAACCGGTTCACCAACTTCATCATGGCAGTAAAACCTGTCAATACTTATTATAAAACACTGACTAAATAGAACTGTTTGAATTGAATCAAAAATGAATTCAACCATTTAAAAAACACCACGACTAGAAAATATTAAAAGCAATTTAGATTAAATGAATAATTTCAAAAAAATTAAAAGACACATTTCAAGGTTTTCTTTCCCACCACAAACATGGATCCTTCTCTGCGTTGACCATTTTAAAAACGCTGTGACTCACTCCTCCCCGCCACCCACGACCACGTCTCCCATCTTGTCTGGGTGGTTCTCCTCACTAATGACCGGGCCTTCGCCCTCTGTCCCTCGACCCTGACCGCTCAGGCCTTTGAAGGAGGGGGCGGTGGAGCCTCTCTCACAGGAGCCCTCTTCCAGCCTCTCCCGGCCCTCGGAGCGCCTGAACGGCGAGGACCTGGCGCCGGAGACCTCTCGGCTGTCACTCAAGAGCACCCCGCTCTCTGAGCTGTACTCGCTGTTAGAGTCCGCACCTGCAGGGCAAACACCGTGAGACAAAGTGAGACGGATGGCCTGTGGGCCCTGAGAGGAGCGAGGTGAGAAAGCACATGATTATAATGACTCTGTGGAAAAGAAATAACAAGCATCAACATTTTGAGAGAGACCCATATTGTGATTAGTTTGGATTGTTTGGACAGCATGTGCAAATATAAACTGCTGCATTAGTTGCACTTCCCCAAACTTCGTTCTAGTTTCTCATAACACACAAGTAAACTACCCAGAAACCATTTTTAAATATTTAGGTTGGCACTCCACCTCAACCAAACTCTGGAGTGTAAAGAGACATTTTAATAAATAATAACAGATCTGATAGAAATGCTTTTAATTGCTTATTGTGGTATATTTTCAGGCTGTGCATGAAGTAAACAAGCAATTGTTTTCAATCCGCAATCATTCGCATTCTACTGCTGTTTGTTTCTCTATTTTGTCATCAATAAGAACATAACATTAAACATAGGAAACAACACCACATGCTGTGATTGGATACAACGCAGAGAATGCCACTAATTAAGCTTAATAATATGTTATTAATATACATAATTATAAACCAGTTGGGTTTGATAAATGTGAGGTAGGAATCATTTGCAAACAAAAGGATCTAATACATGTGGAGAATATGTGACTCCCAATGCCATTTCTTCGGCACAATACGGAGTGAGTAAATTCACCATAAATATTATCTTTGGAGGTGTTCTGTTTTTCTCTTGATTTTGCTAGTTGCTAATTGGTGAGTGACTCACCAGCAACACCCTGCTCTGTCTCTGGTGACTTCTGTTGCAGTGGAGTGTCGATCCAGCGTTAAAACTCGTCTTGAGAATGTTAATTAAGCGCTAGTTTTGATGACAGCTCTATTGTTTTTTAAGATGGAATTTATATTGAATGAAATCATATTTGTTGAGTTGAGCCTTACCCACAATCAAATCCTAAGCTTTTTTAATTGCATAGTCCGCAGGTGATTAACATTAATGCTTCCATTAATTTTGGTGCGAAAACATATCCTCCAAAATAGTCAAGTCTACAACACGCTGAGACAGCCAATAAGAGACTAATGGAGATGAATGGGGGGGGGGGGAAGGCAGTGGTTGAGAAGAGTACCCATTGTCAAATCCTTACATTATTCATAATTAAGGAAAAAAAGACCTGTGTGATGAAACACATGAATTGAATGAAATATTCAATAGTATTAAGCAAAGGTTCTGTTCATATGAGGAACCATCCACCTCCAATAGACAGATGGCAAATGTGTCTGTTCTTTATGAATAACACACATTCACGCCTTCCACTTTCAGACAATAAGTGTTTAAATGTTCAACCAAGAGGATCTCAATGCAGTCAACCTGATGATTGTATGCCATAAATAATCCGGTCCCACGCGGCCACAAAACGTACCCGGAAATTAAGTTCTGTACTGTAGGGACAATTCTAGGATACAAGGGGTTTGAAACTTTGATCTAATATTGCTTCGGCTGAAATACCATTCTCCACTGCCCTGGTGCCTAAAGCCAATCCAACTAAATCCAATTAGACAATGGGGAGGAAATCCCATTTGTTTTGGTATACACATATTAGGCATAAAATGTGGAAGATATCCCAATTATCTGCTGCTTAAATGCCAGTAACAGAAAAAGGTTTACTGCCCCTTAGGGCATCCATCCTTCTAGCTGTCAACATTTTTCCTACCTCTGCATTTACGACCATACATTCTTTCCCTTTTTTTTACTTTTGAATCCTTTCCCCAATGCATTTACTAGACATTTTTCAACCACACATGTTGGCATTGACATTGTATCAAAGGGCTGACATGGCTAAGTTGTAGCAATATTGATATAAGCTAATCATCCATTTATTTAAGCCATGTTGACACAAAACGATCTGCAGGACTAAAACAATGTCAAGTGCATCATTAATCTGCTATGGAGGGTTACAAGCACACGGGTTAACCCGGGTAACATTAACATTCCCAGTCATGGAGGTGCACTGGCTCTTCTTAGAGACCCTTGGAATGGAGCGATACTGTATCGATCAATGTCACTCCGTCTCACTAGTGGACTCCTCCACTAAGTGGCCCACTAACAGGCCAAGTGGGCCACTGTCTTTTCTGATAAGGTGTTTGACTTTAAACGTTCCTACAGCGTTCATCAATTAGTATCCTGTTAAATAAGCTTCTATTAATCGAGTTTACTATCCATTTATTTATCGTTATTCATCTGATTCCACTTATGTCTGTGAATTATGCATCTTACACCTGAAAGGGAGGAAGTGAACTAACAAATACAGGCGTAAAATAAGTTACGGCACCTCCATGTATTGTGTGGCGCTAGTCAAGTAGTCGTCAGCACAGGGTTCCCCCTCTTTTCTGCCTATCATTTTTCCAGGTATTTTTCCAGAACATCTTCCATAGCCTTTCTGTGCTCACAGAGGTTCATATTTCACTGTATGAACTGTCAGTAGCGGCCACCCTAATCTCTATTGAAAGAGTAGTAGTATTGCATGAATAAAACAGATATTAAAACAAAAACAAAAGATATAAAAATAAGTACGGATTCTGAAAATTATATATGATTTTCTGTTATCTGGTGAAAGATGGAAGAACCATCATAGAGATGGGTATTCAGGTAGGGTACTTTATATGCCAACACAGAATTATTGCTAAGTTACTTCAGCCTCAGAGGATTTCAGTGACAATAGGTGCTCAAGCACCAAGCCTTGCCAACACAAGTGTGCACATTTCATCAGTTTGGACATTTTCCTTTTCAAAATCCAAATGTTCAAGATTCGAATTAACCTCATAATGAAACTCAAAATGAATTTATTGGAAACAATCAAATGGTGACTTTGATAGACTTGGCATGGCTACTATGGAGTCACTGAGCAGCTGTTCATCCCTATGTTGTCCCAGAGATGTGAAGCCCATCCTGGGGGAATTACATCACATCTCCACCAGGAGGCTTTGTTCTTTTCATTAGCACCTTAGAGGTGTCAATCTAGGGCCAGTGTCTCTGTGAACTCAGTTAATGAACCAAACAGCAGCACCAACGAGGTCCGACCCGGTGCCACAAAGGTGGATATTGTAGAAGCTGCTGCGGAATGTGGACACTGCAGTTTAAGCCAATTAGAATTGATTTAACTAGAATTTAATTTGGCCAAGCGGGATTTAAGCTATTACCTTTGCAGGGTGTTTCCAACACAGACAAATAAAAAGGCAGTTTAGGGAGAATTGTATTCTGAGCAACTGGCTTGGCTAATCAATCACCTTCCCTATTCTAAAGTGTTGACTATTTTACAATCTGGCAACAATGAGCTCTACTCTACCTTGGTTAAGCGACCTCTTGTCTGTTCAGTTTGAAGGTGATTGGAGAACTAGATGTGATGTCACAACTGGTGCTCATTCAGATTCTGTGACTAAGGAGGATTTATTTTGGTCACAACAAAAATCATTCATAACATTCAATATAACAATAATGCCATATTTTAAAAGGGTACAACATTCATACACTATGTGCAACACACGGTATCGTCTCAACGCTGCCATTTCCTAAAAAGGTTTTCTTCCTTGCTGTAATTTCCCAGGGGAGAGTGTTTCAATAAGCCTGTGGTTTCTATCCTATAGGTGTAAAGATGCTGTAAAGGATCCATTACCACCTTGTGGACACATGAGAAAAGGGGCAAAAACAAGCAATGTGTAAAAGAAGGTACAAACATACAGTATAATGTGTTTTAGATGAAAGAGTCCATCAGATGGGCTGACTGAAAACAACCTACCTGAGATGTCTGACTCACTCCCCGATGACTCGCCTGCGGAAATCCTCCTCTCTGATTGGCGGAGCTCAGGGACGTAGAAGTCTCCCTGGCGGGCCAGAGGGACCATGTACTGGACCCGACCCGGGCTGTAGACCTCAACATACGGGTGGGCACACAGCTTCCTCTCCTAGAGTCCCAATGGAGACAAGAGGAATAATGCTTAATGGGAAACAGCAAGACCAGGGATTTGTGAAATAAACAAAAAACTCTAAGAACTATGATCAGTGGTGTGCTGGCCATCGGGCATACCGGGACAAATCCGGGTGGACCGACCGCATCTGTGGGCCATCAAAAAAAAACTTCAAGTTTTTGCCAGTCCTGTCTGGCTCTTTACCCGGCCTCTCTGTGTGCCTGTCATTCACGGTGTGCTTGAGATTGTGCTGTGTGCGTGTTCTGGGACTGGGCTCACTGGCCAATCACAACTAAGTTAGTTAATAGGCGTTAATGCAAAAGTAACGCGCAGCAGTGAGCTGGCCAACGAATGCCATCGACAAGAAAATGGCAAAAAGTAACGGAGGGGCCGAAACAATTGGTGAAAGAAAATGAAGCAGGCCCCCAACCGTAACTGACTGTCATTTCTCCATCCCCCTCCAGGCTGAAATTATTTCCCAGTACACCCCTGACTATGATTAATCCACAGATTACTTATAATTACAACTTCATGTCAATGTTATACTAAGAATCTTTTTAAGAAGAGGTACATTTTAATAAAAATCAACTTGCCATCACAGGCTGCTTCTCAAAAATAACATTTACATACTAATGCCCTTGTGTGTACGCCATTAACTGCAACGGCACGAAGTAGTGTAAAACAAAAACAAGAAGCATATGGCAGCCATGCCGGTAAAAAAAATAAAAAAAATAACCTTCTTGTTTGCTCACAGTCTGAGCGAGCGAGCGAGCGAGCGAGAGAGAGAGAGAGAGAGAGAGAGAGAGAAGAAGAGAGAAGAGAAGAAAGAAAGAAGAGAAAGAAAGAAGAGAAGAAAGAAAGAAGAGAAGAGAAGAAAGAAAGAAAGAAAGAAAGAAAGAAAGAAAGAAAGAAAGAAAGAAAGAAAGAAAGAAAGAAAGAAAGAAAGAAAGAAAGAGAGAGAGAGAGAGCGAGAGAGAGAGAGAGAGAATTCTTTGATTTCCGAGCCGGGTAACTGTCAGCTCCACCCCCGCACTAGAATGAACCCCCTGCCTCGCTACCTCCACCCCGACCCCCTCCCCTTCTTTGATCCCCGCTATCAGTCTTTTATGTATTCGTGACCCTTCCCTGGCTCCAGCTGACTGAATTAACAGTGCAGCGCTCTCCCTCGTGTCGCTCGCTGCACTCCACCAGCAGAAGAGGGATGCCTCTTGGTCGTGACGCAGAGCGTCGTGTCTGTCCGCTCATTAACCTTTCATGTGCGAGGGGGTCGCTGGCCCTCGCTCGCACGCACGCCTTCTGGCATGTGCCGAAAAGAAGAAAAAAAACCTCTCTCACTAGGTAAACACACGGGCGTTCAAGTGAATCTGAGACGTGTCACGTTTTAGTGGGGAATTGGTGGGAATCGTTTTTAAGGCTTTGAAGGAAAATACCTGTCTGGGCGATTGAACCATCATAACCGTCTCTCCTGGCTTCACTAAAGTATCCGTTACTAATATAATTTGTGAAAATGCCTTTTCAACAATAGCAACATTGCATTTTGGTCCTTTTGTAAAGAGAGACGTTTTGTAAATACCGTTTGGACGATTCACTTACGTTGCCCACAAGCTCCGTACTAACCGACGCACATTGATTCCAAAAGAGCAAAGTGCTACATTGCTATTGTTTACATTTGTGGCAGGCGCGCGCACACTAAATGCTCTCCGGCAGAATTAGTTCAAGACTAATTGTATTGGTAACGGATGTTTTGGTGAGGCAAGGAGAGACAGTAACGACTGTTTGATTACCCAGAGCGGTATTATCCTATAAACCGCCTACACTCTCTGGTGGAACAACCACTGCTGGGTGATGGAAAACGCCACACTAACTGCAGTTCATAATATTCATAATACTTCAAATGCATGGGCTTTCATCAGAGGGCCATAGGCTCAAACCCCATTGTGTTACCTCATTCTGCAATAGATAGTGAGTCAAATTACATTTATTTACATGAACATCTTAGAGATTATTACTTTAAGGTCACATGCCTGAATGGTATACAAATGGGTATAATTTTGTGAGACTTTGCCTTTGTGAGGCACTTATAACAAATATTTCGTAGGGATAGGGAAATATGTTTCTCTCTCTCTCACACACACACACACACACAGTGAGCTTTCAGCCTCATCGTCACCAACATCTATGTAGCAGGAGCGAAGACTATCCTGATCAAAAGCCGCACAAGAACAAACCTGCTTGTGTATGAAACATATTTTCCCTATCGCTACCAAATCACTAACCTTTGTTTCAGTAAAAGCCATTGAGATGCACAGAGCTTTTCTCTTGAAGCAAAATAAACGTGAAAGAGCTCATCCGTGGGAGACGCTCAGCAGAGGACCGTGGGACTATCCCAGAACAGCAGGGATGGACGGCCACACAAGTAGCGAAGGGGGGGAGAAAAAAGCACACCCTCTTAACTGATTGGTATTCAGACGCAGGTTCTACTCTCCCCGGTTGTGCGCTTGGTGTAATTGGCTGGTATTCCGGCTGAAAGGAAGCTCTTCAAAAAGGTCAGTGATAAAGGGCAGCAAAACATATGGCTTGAAGTGTAACAGCAGTGGCCCTGGGGTTGCTCCCAGCTGTAGTGAATAGCAATCAACATGCTATTTCCCCCAGTTTCAACCAACTCTAGGTCCATTTTTTCATGAAGTGCTTTTCTACATAAACTGCAATATGTCTGAAGGTGACAATCTTTTACGACTCAGTCCACTCTTGGTAAGGGGTTGTGGATCTTCACCCTTTATTGTCCATGCTAGTGCATGCGGGGGGGGGGGGGGGGGGGGGGGGCTCTTAAGGGTCACTGATACTCTACATGAGCCAACAGGATCTTGACAAGATGTCAATCTTCATGTCTAGTGATGCAATCCTTGCACCTACAGAATAACTCAAAACAATGCTTGCAAGCTTTCTTGCAGCATTTGCTGGTGAGGGGCTCCAGGAAGTGGGTGGGCAATGATGTCCTGGTTTTTCTACCACTGATCCATCCCAGGATCGATGGTAGAAAACCAGGACGCCATTGGGTTTTCATAACCATGGACTATTGGGCTCAAGTAACATGTGGTACCAAACCAGACAGCCAGCATCAGCCCAGAATCTGCTATAGGAGATGCTGATCGTTTTGGTTCCACTGAAGAACTCCAGAGTGACCAAAGATTGAACATCAAGTATCTTTGGTGAGATCTGCTGGTAGTGGTTCGGAATCAAAGGGCCTCATTGCACCACTGGTGCAATCAGTCTCTGGACTGGTGGATTATGTCAGCAGCTAACTTTCCTACTACTGAAGCTGTGTGCATTCAGCAGTCTAATCAGTCCTCTATGTTATAACAGAACTGCTGGGGGGAGACAGCGCAAAGCCTGGGCCGGAAACCAGAAACTGCAAGGGGCGAAGTTACGCCCCACGAGATATTCCACCCAAGAGAAACCAATTTGCGCGAGTGGATGAAACTTTCAGAAGGGGATTTTAATAAGAGTATTTTTACAGTGGCCAGTTTATTTGACACTTTTCTTTTAAATTTACTACTGCCAGGTTTGTGTTCAATTACCCACTTACAGATCCCCAAATCCAGCAACATCATTGGTCGAAATAAATATGAAGCAAAAGAAAGTGAAATGCCCCGCTCACCCATGATTTGAGCTCATTTGCCATCAGATAGCAATCTAAAGTCTGATTTATAAGACTAGCAGGCGCCTGCTGGCTGCCCTCATGTTCAGATGGGAACTGTGCCCTTCAGAGGCCCTGACTGGCTCCCCGGCAGAGCTCCAGGTACCCTTCACTCACTACCCTCCAAAGACACTTTGGGAGGACAATGCATTGAATTGAACACAGTGGAACCACTGGGCCACTGACTGGCGTCAGGCGTTGTAGGTGCACAGACACAAATGTAAAAACAGTTACATACGCCCTGACTGAGCCGGTGAGCACAGTGTCCCCTTGCAGAAAGGGACGAGAGAAGTTTTTATAATCACATAAGGGATTGTGGGTATGGGATGGTAGGCCTTCATGAGAGTGCCCTCGGGTGAATCCTAGTGCATTTTTGACACATTTACATATTCTCTCCTTATGAGGGATCTCTACCGGCCATATTTCATTTACGATTGAGTTGGAGGATTACAATCTACACTGAGATACACACAGGTTCCAGGGTCAACTACAAACAAATGGATACTCTGATCCTAAACTCCTGATGTAGCATATTAGCATGGCAATTATATAAAATAGGACTAAAGGTCGTATAGAAACTGCAGTTAACCATTTGATAGCATTATTGCTACTGGGAGTACCTTCGATAGCGTCAGATCTACTGGGAGTATTTTAAAATGAGCAATTTTGGAAAGAAAAGTGATTTATTTTCAAGCTTCACAGAGCTATCGATTCCCAGTCATAACACAACACGATGAACATACGCTCACACATTCAGTCAGCTATGTTGAGCCACACACACACGTGTGTGTGTGTGTGTGTGTGTGGGTGGGTGTGTGTGTGTGTGGGTGGGTGTAGGTGTAGATGTAGTTCATAATATGAATGTGAGGATTCATCACGTCATCTCATCTCTCTCTCTCTCTCTCTCTTTTTCCCTCTCAGCCTGGGGATGAAAAGCTGCAGGAAAGCCCTGTGCAGATACATCACATATGCCTATGGATAAATAAATGAAAGTGTATGTTATTTTTAGAGCTTTTATACAAGACCCGAGGACCCTGCCACACCCGTTGTGAAACACACGCTAGACTCTTAGGTCCCAGTCTTGGTAAAACGCATCATCTTCTCTCCAATGTATAGAAACTTGTAGTGCCGGTGCATCAGAGTATGATAGTGCATCAATTGAAGAAACTTAAATTGTCTACCCAATTAGAAAACGTGGATTTATGGCCAAATAAGATTTACCGATGTTTTTTGTATTGTAGCCTATAGCATTATATTGACAATAACATGGATTTATTCAGTCCACAATATTCTACCATGTTCACAAGGTTTTATAAAACAACATTTGACTACATGTCATGTGACCCTCTCCCTCCATCAGCTGACCTCTATGCAGCTGTCAGTTGTGTTTTGTTTCTCCGGCCCGTAACCTCTGGGGAAAAGTGGTGATTGCTGAGGCTGATTGCTGTCTTCTGAAGCAATGTGAGTGCCCAAGGTGTTCATTTGTCAGACTCTCCTCCCCTCTCCCGTTTCGGTTTCATGTAAACCGACTAGCCAGCTGTGTGTGAGTCCGTTACAGGCTGGATATTACGGAGAAGCCGAATGTATTATTGATGGAAATGTAGATCCTGCCTGCAGCTAGGTTTATTAGATACAATCACTAATACGCTGATTTCGTTTCCAAATTTGTGAATAATCACAGTAGATGATGCATTGCAAATGTACAGTTTTGGGATTCTAGGAAAAAACATGTACTCTTGGGTATTACTACAAGCTTTACATGAAACCTTGTCCTATGGCAAGTTGGACTGAGTACTACATATAGAAGAAAGAAACAAAGAAATAAAAGAAAATGCCATGTTGTTCTAGCTTGTGAAGCAAAACCTAAGCAGCCTCAAAAGTCTGATTTCACAAATGAATAGCAAATAACATTTCTGCATGGCATCGCAATTGTCACAATGCAATTTTTTAATATTGTATGTAGTAGCACCCCACTGAACAGCCCTATTCTCTCAATATACTTGTTTGGATTAGTCAATTTAGTCTATTTTCTTCAGCGGCTGATCCAGATTGTTACCAGATTGCTAACAGCAACACAATGGATTTCAATATGTTGCACCATCATTACTATGCACATTTCCTACAAGGGCTTCAGCTCAAACCAAGCATAAAGGTCCTGGATGGCTGTATACAGGCGCACCGAGGACAACTGCCATGACATTCATCAAAGTTAGTATCAGATTAACATTTTGGATAATATTTATTTTCTACTTTCTCCCACCACTTATTCCTGGACATGGTTGTTGGAGGATTGATTCTATCCCAGCCGTCTTGAAGCAAAAGGCAGAGAGACACAGGTGCACTCACTGGCACATTCACTCATACCCACAGGCAAGTTGAGGTCTCCAATTAGCTTAACCTGCAAATATGGAATAATACCCAGAGGAAATAGACAGAACAGAATAATAATAAACAGGAAATATGAACATTTTCAATCCTGTTTCAGTTCCTGAAGCTATTATTAAAATAAATGTACGATAAATACAATAAGTTAAATAAACGTTACATGTTTTTGCAGCTGAGTACACACTGTATTGAAACTAGTGTTTTTTTTAAGATAATATTGTTATTGTTATATGGGTGAGCTGAAGGCATTAAATACAAATGTTCTTTTTTCCCTTATTCTCAACGTTTCTATTATTCACAAATTTGGAAACTAAATCAGCGTATTAGTGATTGTATCTAATAAACCTAGCTGCAGGCAGGATCTACATTTTCCATCAATAATACATTCGGCTTCTCCGTAATATCCAGCCTGTAACGGACTCACACACAGCTGGCTAGTTGGTTTAGTCACTTTCTCACGTGTCAATCAAATTTTGAACAATGAAATCAAATATCTCCCAGATATTGTCCTGATGTAATCGCCGGTTTTGCATCAGTATGTCACTACGAAAGCAAGGTCTGCTCTGAGTGCCAATGCCTTGAAACATGACTACACTTTGCAATATTACATAATGGTTCAACCGTGACAGGGGCTATAGCTAGATGCATCATCCCTAGTGTGGGTTACCTTAGGCAGGAATGATTAAAATCAGATACCGCACATACTCGCATGTGAAGCTAGAAAAGGTCATGACTTTTGCCGAAGAGGCTTTATTTAATGTGCGCCTCTAAAAGTCGAGAACACACTCAGTCAGTCAACCAATCCGAGGTCAAATTAAAATAACTTGAATGCAGGCCAAATCAAACGCACACGTGATCGCACAGATCTAATTGTAGTGGATTAAAACATTTTAGCAGCTCCTAACATGGAAACTAGCTGAAAATCAACCAGCATGTGTCACCCACACACACCAGCCCATCCAGAATGTATTCTAGAGCACATCTCTGAGATCTAACAGCTCTATTCCCATTGGACACGACCCACCATGAACCGTTACGGTTCGACAACATCTGGAATCACCAGGGAACCTGTTACTGCTACAGAACAAAGCTCTCACTTTGACAAATGACAGTGCTGTTGTGTGCAATTTGTACAAAATGATCCACATTTTATTAAACAAGTTATTAAAATGATTACTATAAAAAAGAATCATTATTGTTATCACTATAATAATAATAATAATATTTATTATTATTATTATTATTATTAATATAGAGAGAGGAAGGGAATTAAACAAAATAAAAAACAACTGGATTTAGTTCATTTAAATGGATGGATGGAGGGATGGATTGAGGGATGGATGGAGGGATGGATGGAGGGATGAAGAAAGGACCTAGACCCGAGCACTGGCCTCATCAGGCCCATGATTGGCTTCTGTCCTGTGGTTCAATGTCATCCTGTCGAGCCCTGCTCTCATTGGCCTCCAGAGTATTCATTAAGGCCAGCACGAGGCAAACATTAAAGGCCTCTGCAGCTGGACCAACCATGTAATTCACAAGCTGCCTGCTTCCCGTAGGCAACGCTCTAATGACAATAATCGGTAGATTACGGAGCAGAGCGAGGCGTTTAGTACAGACAGCCTGCCTCTCGTCAACTCCACTTTCTACTTTTAATCACCTATTGTTCTAGCAGAGTTTTGAAAAAAGTACTTACTTGTATCAAGTATGAAAATAATATCGTCATTATCACAATTAGATTTTTTTGTATGACATCTAATTTCTTGATCCATCTAGACGCAACAGGTGAGAGGCTGAAGCCTTTTCCATCTTACACTGCTCTCTCAAATTAGGGAAACAGTTCATGCTGTTGCATTGCACGCACGCACACACGCACGAACGCACGCACGCACACACGCGCACACACACACACACACACACGCACACACGCACACACGCACACACGCACACTCCCAAGGGCAATTTTGGTCTCTGCCAATTATCCTGACCTGCATGTCTATTAGGAGTGGGTGGGCAACTGGAGGAACCCCAGGCCCAGCGCTGAACCTCGGTGGAGGAAGGACTGAGCTGCAGGGTAGTAGCACTGCCCACTGGGTCCCGGCTGGCCTTGAACCAGCCAACCAAAACAACAACAATGAAACTTTGAACAAATGTACTGACGGAACTCGGGTTACTCTGTCGTTAGACTTTCAGAATACTGGAAAGTCTACGGTCTACTAGAAACGCTACTGTCTTGTATGACTATGCTGTGTGTATGGTAATACATGTATCAGTATACTGTAACTGATGTTAGTCCCCAGTATTACTTGCATGTTCCTGGAAGTTGTCTGCTACTCTGTAGTATAACTCAAAGTATATCGGAGCTGGAGCTACTCAGTAGTATTACTTCCAAGTATACTTTAACTAATGCAATTACTTTAGTTGAATTGGAGCTACTGCCAGGTATAACTAAAAGTATACTGTAACTAATATTAGTCCCCAGTATTACTTTATTTGAATTTGAGGTACTCCCAGGTATTACTTGAAGTATGGAGGTTGACAGATAAATGATGTATTCTTGTCATGGCGTTGATGAAGTAATTGATTGATTGCCAACATCACGTCTAGTGTGCTGTTCTTTTTCAGACAGATATCTGAGGACTACTGATAGACATCATTACACCACACAGAGGCTGTCTGTCTCTGTCACATTTGAAAAGTTCAGTGAACAACAATACTTTTGTGCACTTTATTCAGCCCTGCCGAATAAACAAGACGGTGGCTGGCGATGTTGTGAGTGTCAACGAGGTGGATCAAGCCCTTAGGTCACCAGTGTCTTCTTTATCTTCTCCTACTTTCAATGGGGCTCTCGTCCCCCCCCGGACCACGGTTAGGTGGCCCAATCTCAGGGCTAGACTCATACTTGAATGGTTTCCCAATTTGCCTGTTGAATAACTTCTCAGAAAACCTGCTCAAGAGGACGTTGGAGCAAATCCCACCAATTTGCATCTCTATCTCTGAGAGGCTACTAAGTTGGTGGATTACTTTGGGAGGAGACAAAGATGAAGAGGCTTGTTGATGCGTGTGTGGCTGTGTGAATATGCGAGACACCAGAATGTGTGACCACTTCAAATGAACACAACAACAACAAAAAGATGGTGCTGTATGTGTTCATGCAAAATAACAAAACAAAAAATGACCCTTAAAAACTTCGGCATAAATGAGCAATTAAAACAAACCGTTCATTTTCTGGTTCTTAGGAATCGTAAAGCCATTTGGGGATTTCCTTGCAGTTGCACTACACGAGCAGATAGGTTCAACCAGAGTAGTCACTCAGGAGCTCTGAAGTGGCAGAGAACATAGATCACAAAAGAACTGAATAATGTCTGACTTCCATTGTCTGCAACCTTTGACGTGAACCTTTTTAAATACAAGTCAGGTCTTGCTCTCTTTCAAAAGTGATAATGATGTTCAGGGCAGGGGCTAACTAGCTCATCATTGTTGACCATTCACATGAACTTGCCCCAGATGGCTCCTCAAACACATCTACAATCTCTGGATGGGAGATCTCCATTTAACTGAGTGGGTGAAAGAACCTGTTAATGAAGGAAAAATCCAACGAGCCTCGCGGTTTATTTTCACCTCCAAGGCAATTAGGGTCCATTTGATTTTCACCCATATGGAGCGGACATGCCTTTAAATCACCCCAGAGAAACGAGTTCACACATCATTATCACCCTTTTGGTACTCCATATTTCTTAGAGGATTAATGTCATGTATATACTTTCAAATGTCAACAACTATGAATTAGCCTATGCGTGTCATTACAGCATTGAGTATGCTCAATGCTCATGATTGCAAGAAGAACACACCGTAAATGCAACAGGAAATGTGTTAAACATTGAAATACATTATTTTCAGAATGTTTTTCTGAAAAGATTACACAGATTACACTGTCCTCATAACTCCTCCTATCCGGAGTCAGAGTGACAGCTGAACTCGACAGAGAATACATTTTAGACCTGATCAATCGTATGCAGATGTGACATTCAACCCAAAACCGGCCCAGCTGCTGAGGGATAAAAGTCAAGTTCTAGCATTTGACTAGCAAACTCCACAGAGAGGTCTGTGACTGGAATGAGCTCATGGTAAGTCAATGGCGGGTATGAGTGGAATCTCAAGCCAAACAATTCAAATTGTCCTCATAAAAACCTATGGGCTGAGCAGTCCTACAATGGTGTGAACAAAAGCCTAATAAAAGAGGCTAACAAGCAACTAAAACATTGCTAATTACACAATTGTTTTTTGTCACCATGATAAACATATAGGTCTCATGAATTTGTAGAAAGAACGCATTGTAAATGATGAATTCACTTGAGTAATCTCCAAGGAAAAATGGAGTGAATCGTTTTTGTACACAAAATCATGCAAAGATACATATTTAAACTTTTCTGTGCACCTCCTGTATAGATCTTTGACGCAATGGGAGTATATGAGGCTGTAGCAATGTCCACTTCACTACACGTCACCTAGGTGGCTTCCATACTCCACCTAGGTGACTTTCCTCAGGCTCCTCCAAACCAATGGACACAGGGTGGTGATGTTGGAAAACCGGTTTATTGTAAAGGTTGCGTAGAATGAGGCATGCAGATGGTGGTCCATGCTGCCATGTAGGAGATCTCTCCCTGAGTGTGTGTGGTGATGGCTGGTTTAACCTGTGCACATTGATTGCTCAATGTGCAACAGGTGTGCAGCCTCACCCAGCTCCAGACTCCAATCAGTCTGACTCAGGCCAGGTGAGGCTGCTTAAACCAGCCATCATCCACACACACTCCCACAGAGGCCTATATGAATACATGTTGACAAGACTGCTTTACATTTCTCCGCTTTCGAATCCCTTGACCATTCCTGGCCTTCTCGACAGCACGCATATTTAAAGAGTGTGCACGTTTAAAGAGTGTGCATGTTGAACAGGCCCTGCGGACAAGCAGCTGTGTGGCTCAGCAGCACTCCAGCCTCGACGCTACGTGCGTTAGCCTGGGTTCATAATCTCCGCGTGAGATGGCTGCTTATTCCTGTTAAAAATTCTGCAAAACAACCCACCCATACTGGCGCAAACTACGTGACCAGACAACCTAACCGGGAGTGGCAGCCACTTAACATGCCGGAGATTATTTTACCGACCAGACATTACAGTGCCCTAAGCAAACAAATGTTCCATCATCTGCTTTTCTACAAACAGTGTTTTTGATGTCTTTGAATGTCAGCAGAAGAGGTGTCATTATTCCATCTTCATCCTCAGCCCTGTCAGCAGGCCCGGCCCACGCTTCTTCTCGCTATTCCCAGGCGGCAGGTGCATCTGCGGTGGAGCCCACAATGAATACACCAGCGATAAAAAACACACACACATACACACACACACACACACACACACACAGTCTGGTCGATAGTCTGGATAGGCAAATATCAGCCTCAACCATGGGACTGACCTTCAAAAAGTGTCTGACCAATCGAAAAATTATTTGGTGGCGGCGGGCATGGCCTGCTTAATGCTGATGGGCCCGCCTGGAAAGGTCTCACCGCATGGGACCGTCCCCGTGGCAAGAACTGCAGACATGCATGGCCAATCCAATACACCACTTCAAACACAGTTTGTCTTCATACAAAAAATGGCTTGTCTTTCAGTCTGACAGTGTGCACGTGTGTGTGCGTGTGCTTGTGCATGTGCGTGTGTATGTGTGTGTGATTGGGTATCTGTGTATGTGTGTGGTTGGGTGTGTGTGTGTGTGTGTGTGCCTGCGCGCGGGTGTGTGTTTATTTTTGTGTGTATGGGGAGGGAAGGAGTGGCAGAGTAAACACACACACATCAGGAGCCATGCGTGTTTAGGCAAATTAGCGTTAAAAATAACAGCGGGCTTATAGGACCTAATAGTGTGGCCGGTGGGTGCTGACACCATGCCATCAATAATGGAAGAAAATTGGATCATCAAAAATGAATGAACAATACATTTAAGAAGAAGAAATACAAAAAAAAAAATCCCAGCATGGATCAGCATGCTGTCCCGAGGCTTTGGTTTAAAAACAAGAGAAGATACAGGGAGCTGTGGACTGAAAACACAACACAGAGTCCTCATAGAGGAGGGTGCAGTGTTGCTCCCATGGGAGCTCAGTGAGGGGCGGGATGGGGTGGGGAGGGAGAGAGGGCGAAGCCGGTGACCCCTTGGGTCAACAGAAGAAGAAGAGCAGAGACATGGGTAGGGAAGAGACCCTCAGGTGCACAGAGAGAATAATGATACGCTGGAACAAGTCGTGGGAACGGAGCGCGCTGCTCTTCTTGGCAGGGTGGGGTCATCGCCATGGAATGGGAAAATATGGTCAAACGCATTCACACGACCAGCTGTGAGCTGTACAGACAGTGTTCACAAACACACCATGGGTCACATTTAGGAACCTACTTGACAGACACAGACACAGACACAGACACAGACACACACACACACACACACACACACACACACACACACACACACACACACACACACACACACACACACACACACACACACACACACACACACACACACACACACACACACACCTCAACCAAGAAGCATTTGTTTTGTCTACTTTGTATACTCATTTGTGGGGATTTTAATTGTTCTATTTAATTGATTTCTTTTCATTTAGCTAATTGGTGGATTCAAAGCCTTTTCTGTGCACATAAGGGAAAAAAGCAATAATGGAAAATATGTACCCTTAGACAAAAGAATAGCTTCCTCATGGAAGCGTGTCTTAACAGTTATGTTTCGTATTTCTACTCAACAATAATGAGACTTATTTGGAACTCCTATAACCTCTAAAGTTTTGTCAGTTTGCTAATATTAGGATTGTTATTTTCCATCTTAACATATCCCCACTGGTTCAAAAGTTGGACCAAAAAGTATAAACAGCAAACTGTGGAAAGACACCAGTTTCACTTATTCTGCTATGCTGATGCATATTTCAGAAGCAAGTGTTACAGAGTTACAGATATTCATGTCTCGTTGCTAACTCAGACTAATGTTATCGTGTGACTCAGACTCATGTTATGATGAATCCAACTCATGTTATGGTGACTCAAACTCATGTTGTGGTGGCTCAGACTCAAGCACTGAGGACTCGGACTTGAGGTTCTGTGACTCTACTTCCACAATCCTGGAAGCTACAGAATGCAAGCGGCAGGCACGCCCCCCAATATCGATATTACTTGGAAATATTTGGCATGATTTAAGCATGCGACACATTTCTCAGTGATTGGGATAACGAATCAAATACCTTGAGATAGGACAACAACCACACAACAACTGGAAAACCTGAGTCTAACAAAACAAGACCGAAGACAAATCGTTACCAGACAATGGGAGATCCTGGTTCTTTCTGGCCGTGTGGCTGACCCCAGTTAAGACGGGTTAAGTGTGTCTCTTGGAAGACGCCAGGAGTCCTCAGTGTCAAGGCAGATGGCAGATGGCCGACGAGAGGGCAAACCCATATTGAGTACTACAGGAGGCAGGCGGGCCGGGCCTCCCAGCACGCAGCCACCTGTGCTCCCATGCAGCATAATTAAACTAGTGTTTGTCAACAATCTCCCTGGCACACAGCCCTGACTCATCGCCCTAGTGTGGCACGCAGACGCGCCCAGCCAGAGGAGTCAGCGTGCTGGGTTATAGATATATAACTCAAGTCCTTTCTCACACTCACACACTCTGCCCAAGTCCCCTTGACTTCTACAAATGAGGGGAATCTCATTTCTGCGTATGTCTGAATAGTAAAGCTGGAACTACTATCTAGCTGTGCATGAACACCACGTGGTTATGTATTGATTGTGTTTTCCTTCTTCTCAATGGAACAATGAACGGTCCCGTCACAATAACATATTATCTGTAAATCCTTGTCCTTTTGGGTGGGCTATTCTACAGTGTAGTACGTCAGCGCTTGATGCATTAGTTTGGACAAAGCAAACACACTGTGAGTGCTTGAGTGGCCATGCTCTTGTGTGTTACCATTTGTGTTCCAGGGGGACTTGGAACCGAGGAGGCAAGCTCCATAAATGACAAGTAAGTACTGGCATTTTCAGCCCATTACCATTCACACTTCTCACACTATATTATATTTCTGTTTCGTATCTAGACTACTGTTACTGATTGCTGTTGTATTGGTTATTAGCATACAGGAGGGGGGTTAGGGTTATATATATTGAATGACAATACCTTGATGTAGTCTTCTAGTTGTGTGTATATTCGTCGTGCCCCTAGCAGGACTGAGAGAGATGTACCGTGGGGGCAGGACGCAGTGACTGCGTGATTGATTTCAGGGAAGGAGCACAATTGGAAGCCAGCCTTGGTGAAGAGCTGCCCTAGCTCCTCGCTGCTCCTGCTGTCTCCCTCTCTCAGTATACTGCCCACAGCATAGCGGCCGCCCTCTCTCAGTATACTGCCCACAGCATAGCGGCCGCCTTCTGCCTAGACAGAGAGAGAGATTTTTGCATGATGAGACAGAAGATTATTAATAATAAATTCTTATTATTATAATAATCCATTGCATATTAAAAAAGTACCTTTTAAGATACTGTATCATGATGAACTGGGAGAGGGCAGGGGGAGATCACAACCATATACTGGAAAAATTACATTACATTTTCCTTGTGAGTTTACTTCTTTTTTTCACAATTTGTATATAAGGTTTTGGTATTATCATTATCACAAATGAACCCACAGAGCACCCCCGAACGAGAGATGGCATGACAAAGTCTTCATTACTATGCCTTCCTTCTATTAAAAACAATCAGGGCCTACTTAAAGAATACGGATCAAAACATTAAGACTTGCTCATTATATTTAGTTATTCCACCTAATCTCCTTCAATGCTAAAGGAAATTCCCACTAGGCTAGGGTCTACAAAACGGTGAGTGCAAAATATATGTTGCATATTATACAAATTTAACAAACACCTCAGCCGAAAATAAATGATTTTCAATGCCAAGCAGGTGCCCACGTTTAGGGATATATTCTCATTAGTGTGAGGCAGAGGCACTAGCTTCATTGGAGCATTTGGCAGCTCAACAACCATTACATTTCACCCCAATCTGAATGGCCATGGCGAGCCTCTTCACTATGGTCCACTCTTAGCTCCTTCAGGGGGACGATGGTTTTCTGAGTAAGGGTTGTTCTTCCTTCATACGTCTTGTTTTGTTAGCTTTTTTTATTACAATATACATCCCACGCTATGAGCTGTAACTGGCTGAAATGTGTTTGGGTTATGCGCTGTGGCCAAGGCCTAACCTTATTTACCGCCTGCATTTCACAAAGATGTCGGTAATGACTCACGCATTCAACAACTTCAGAGGACTTTTGTAATAGGTACTGCATGCATATTCGACGTCTGGGTGAGGCAGGGTGTTCAGCATATAGAATAGGCTCTGACGAATGGTCTCCTCACCAGTGTATGCCATACACGTCATTGAGATAACTTAGATTTTATTGATTTAGACAATTGTGTTACATTTCAGTTTTATAAAAAAAGTGTTTTTTTTTCTAAATGGCTTACTTTCCTTAACAAAAAGGGATACATAGAGAAGCAGTGCCAGTGTGAATCTCTGTCCTACTGGTTATCAACAAGCCTGTTCACTCGGTTGAGATGAGAGCCCTCCAGCTACAATGGATAGAGCACTCTTCAGGAACGTATCATGTCCTCCCAAATTCCAAATCAATAGAGAAGAAGTGAAAGTGAAATTGAACAGCATATATTCTATCCACAAACTAAACATGGTAGTACTGAACTGAACTGAAACTTCTTTGCGGATTAAATTGGGAATGGCACATTTTTATACAACGATTCACAGATATCATCACCAAGTTTTCACTGACGTCACCTAACCTGTCCTTGGTCCTGCGACCATTTGGACTGTGATGTAGCTATGGTAACCACCACACAACAACCATCTGAGAGATAGGTGTGTGGAGAGATGAGTCATTCTGATTCCACCAGCGTAGTTCTGGTTGTCACAGAATTCCTCACTTTGACTGTTTTGGTCCGAAGGGTCTCAGAAATCTGACCCTGGCCGAAAAAGCCTCCATGAAGCCACTGTGCAGCACATCTAGTCTTTTCCGTTATTGATTCACAACCTGTCCCACTTTCCCCGTACGGTGCCTCCCTCATACTAATGAAAGAGGAACAAATGCATACATGGTACTAGGGTAGGAAGCACACTGGGAAAGAAGAAGTAAAACCCCTCCCAGTGTTTAAAGTGCGAAGAGCTGTCCAGGATGAGGGTGCAGTGAGTGGGGTCTGTAATCCCCGCTTGCTGTTTGAAGCCAGAGAAAGTGCTAGAACCAGCCCTGTATCCATGGCAACCATCTCAGGGTCTACTACGCAAGCTTTTGCACATGTCGTTTGTTTAAACAATTATTAATGGCAGAGCAAAGTGAACTGAACCCTCCTCATCATTGGACATATGTTCTTTGGATATATGTCAATATGCCTCCCAAAAACCAATAAAAGAATCACGTTGGTGGCTGGACCGTATTCTGGAGCTGGGACTCTAATGAGCTGGGATCATTACGCCAATTAGCTGAACTTGGATCAGTACTTGGCTGTGACTGTGTGCAGACGAGCAAGGACCCATGGCTAGCCTAATTGCAGGCTTTGGGAAAAGGGGATAGTTTAAAACAAAAGGGTTTGGAAGTGGGGCAAGAAAGAGAGCTATTCAATTCCGGTTACATTCCGTCGTTGTGCACAACCATTGGTTGTTATGCAATGCCAAGATAGAAAATTAGCCTACTGCATATTTTACATAGTTGACAAGGCCTGTGGGCTATAAGATGGTTTAGGACTCCTCTTGGTTTATTAACAGTTGGGTGTCACCATAGCGGATGGATTAATTAAATTACTTAGGACCAACGAAAATGGCCTACGAGCTGGTATGCATGATGATCCCAGGTTGTGTTGAGGTTAAATTGGTTGATTTAGTGCAAATTTGTTGAGCGATATGCACCATGGAATCAACTGAAATCATGTGGCCTCAAGACTGGTTAAAAGGGCCATTTCGCATGACTGGTCTGCTTTAAGACTAGATAATAAAGCAGGGCCCTGCTTTGGCCTTTGTCAATACAGTCACTATGCTGCTTTTTACAAGCAAACCTGCATTTTATATCATTCATTTGGCACACATTCAACATGGGACATATATTTTACCATGCAAACCATTAACCAATTTATGGTTTATGAATGTATAGGCTAGTGTAAAGGACAACCAAGCAATTTGAAAAAATGTAATACAAATACAATCCTACAGATGCTGTTGGATCTAGAAAAACAGCACAACGATCCAGATGGTGGAGCACAGATAGTGGAGAGACCTGTCATTATACCGGTCCACATGTTGGAACAGAGACCATACATAAAGGTAAGGACTAAAAACGTATTGAAATTAACTATAAACAGTTACTGTTTATGGAACAGGGTTCTACCACCATCTAGCGGTCGACTGAAACATAATATACATTTACATTAATCTTATCCAAGCTACATATGAAGCTTGTACAAACAACACCAAAACATATGTACTGATTTAATTGCCTAAGAAGGGATATGCATGTTTACCTTTTTAGGATCATCATATAATACCCGAATGTTGGCAACCTTAGGTTCAATACTCCTACACTCCATCAAAACTTGTTCCCAGTCTCTGTATGGTCCCTCCTTGAATTTATAGGCCAGTGTAATGTTCTTGATTGGAGGACAGCCAGACCGTATGTTAATCTCGGAGACATGTCTCAAGTACAAAACTAACCCAACTATGGTTCCCAGAACACTAAGTATTATACAGAGAAATTGCCATTCTGACATAACTGATCCCTATGCTGGTAAATCAACTGGTTCGAACGTCGAACCAAAAGTCTAAAATAACTGCAGTGATTAAAACTTAGATTTTGTTAATATATTTCTATATTTCGTTTGAAGAGTCCAACCTAATACACCCATGGAGTACAACATATGCTTGTAACTTAGCGGACACAGCTCGCAAGTATATTTGGATCACTTCAAACCGCTTCCTGGATGATACCATTATGTCGCTACATTAGGTGGGTTGTGTCATTGACATGGCTTTAGAAAACCAACAATGTCCATTACTATTTACTGCTTTAGTGTGTTCCTTTTAAATATGGAGCATTTAAGGAAAGATAAATACATCGGTTGGTTGCTTTTGTTTTCGTTTGTTACCACAACATACCTTATATTTAAAAGCATGAGCGTTACGTATATAATGTGTAGGTAGCGCAGCTCGTTGGCGCCCCCCATCGACGTGTGGAGTCAGCAACTTAGTCAGTCTGAACCAACGCAATATGGCGGGGCAGGAAGATCCAGTGCAACGAGAGATCCACCAAGATTGGGCCAATCGAGAATACATAGAAGTCATCACAAGCAGTATAAAGAAAATTGCCGACTTTCTGAATTCCTTTGGTAAGAAAAGAATATCCAATACACTTTTAATCGTATTCAGAATATGATATAAATCGGTGCAGTTGTAGCAATACCTCGTACAGCTAACGTAGCTAATGTGGTTAACTAAGCTAGCGTAAGATTAATGCGATGTTTACGGCCACTCCCAATATAATATATTGTTATTTTTTATTTGCTCCTCATGATGGCGTTACTGCGATTGATGAATTCGGGGACACGGCTTAAAGGGAATGGTTAGATTTGGAACCCTGTCTCGGTGTTATCGAATATTGTTCCCTTCAGTGTTTGGGTTAACTTACTGTCACTAGACAGTACACGGAGGTTCCGTAGACGTCCAAAACACCTAATGTGTTGCAATGCTGTTACAGACATGTCGTGTCGGTCCCGGTTGGCCACACTCAACGAGAAACTGACTGCGTTGGAAAGGCGGATTGAGTACATTGAAGCGAGAGTACGTAAACGGATGGTTCATGTCATTTTAACATCGATGCAAAGCAAATCATATTAATAAGACTAACGTGCTTGTTTCTCTCCACACAGGTCACAAAAGGAGAGACTTTAACCTAGAAACCTCGCGGGATGTGGAAATCCAAGCATCACCTACCCCCTTCACCACCGTTCAACATTTTTCATTCAGTGTCTTGGAAAGTCATGTTCATTTTGGGACCATGTGAAGATGTTTAATTGTCCAGTTTTTATATGATACATGAGTATGGTGTGTATGTGTGAGTGTTATTTGTCCCCTCTAAATGTTGTTGCAAATCCTTCTGTTTTTCCTTTGTTTCTATACAATATTAAGCATCTTTATATTTAATCAGATTTTAACACAATTTAGTGCCACCTCTGTTCTCTACTATTGCATTAATACAAAAGGGTAATAAATGGATAACCCCCTGTGCCATGCTTTACTAGTTGTGTATTCAGCCTTACGACCTTGTAGAGTATATTGTTGGTAATTTAAAAACTCGTTTTAATGCTGTAATAAAGGGAACATAATGACTTCCTGGTTTTTTTATTATTAAATCATGTCAATCTATATTACATTTATGTCAATCTATATTACATTTATTACTTAAATAGACCATGTTGTGAGTCTGTATTGTCCTTTTGACTATTTCGACGCAATGGACCTTAAAATAATTTAACTTGCTTACTTTTTCTTTACTTGCTCTTTTTGAGCAAATTATGTCCTTACTCAAAACGGTATACATGTCTAATGTAGTATTGAAATTGAGGTAGAGCTACATTTTACTTCAACATGTGAACAGTGCAAATGTTTAATTTTGATACATTTTTACCTTTGAAATAATCCAGACTCAGAAAATCCAAGTTTAATTAAGGTTAACTGATACTGAAGTGAAAAACAGTAGATTCCCATATTACATTAGAAATCGACCTCCTAACCATGGATGCCTATCACGTCCCAGATAGCGCCCCCAACCTGTTAACGATCGATCTAAAATACCCAGCATGCACCTCGGCTTGCCCCGATGCATGTTGGGATAAAGAAAGGGATCACGTCGCAGTGTTCCTGAGTTTGGTTAGGAGAGTCATTGAATTGCCAATGATTTAGGCCTAGATGTCGACTGCAATTAAGCTAGTAATCGAATGAAAAGCTGCGTATCACCCATTCATAACACAATCTGAGTGGTGCGACACGTTCTCCATTAATACGTGAGTTTGGTACATTTTAACCGTATCATCCTTTATAGGCTACGAGGTCGTTGTGCAAAAGTGAACGGAATTGTTTTCAACATGTTTCGATATAACGCCTTGTTTTTGTTTATCAGCTCGGTAATGGGTTGGTATCTTTCATACACTGTTTATTAAATACTGAACCATATGTTTAATGATACTCGTGTTGTCTCCATGGACACTTTTGTTCTTGTTTTAAGGTCGTGTTATTGGTGAATCTGTTGAGACATGGGGGGCGACAAGCGGTGAGTAAAAAAAAAAAAAAAAAAACATACCTGGCCACCTTATTAGACCGCTTTCGTGCCTGAAAGTGATCGTCCGCCAAAGACTGATTGTCGTCTGACTTGAATGGCTTGTATTGCCGCTTTAAGGATAAACAAATAGTTAAAAGGACTGGATTGGTTATAATCTAGGGCACAGAGGATGTCAAATAATGCATTATTGCTAAATTATAACCCATCCGTAAATCATGTTAAATACAGTGTAGTTTCCAAGTTGCCAAACATTGAAAACAATACTATAGTATCATGTAAATGTCTTGCATGATTGTGCTATAAACCTCAAGACACTTCTTTGGCCACAATTGTTTGTATTTGGTCACAAGCGTTTAAATGTCACAAAGACGTACCTTTGCAATTACCACGGACATTAAGTTGTGTTTGCTTTCAAGTTGTGACTGTATGATCCAGATGAAGGCAGCCGGAAAATCAGTTTTTTTGCAGTCGATAATGTTTCGGTACATATTGCGGTATGATATTAACTAGTCTTATCAATTTCTATGATGATTTAATAATCGAGGTACAATTATTTAATGGCTCTAGGGGAAGTTTGGTTTATTCACATTTTCTTTTCATCTTTAATTTCAAATGTCAAAAGAAATGTGAACGAAAATAGTCATGAAATTAGGCTAGTAACAAAATAATGTAAAATTTGACATGGAATGCATTACCATGCATGATCCAGAAGTTAAACTAGGCTATATCCGAACTTCTGGGCTGAGACTGTTAAGCGCCAGGGCCGGAAACCCGAAAGTGAGCGGGTCGGAGATATTATTCAGAAGACTATTTTAACAAATGTATCCCTACATTAGCCAGTCTACTACACAGGTTTGATATTTAACAAAGGATGATGGTGTCTGGACAGGACATTTTATCTTGTCTCCCACTGGCTACGGCAAAGGTTTAGTTTACCAATTCTGGCCAAGTTTATGTTCGCTGTTGACCAAGGAGGGATATGACAATAGGAAGACAATGCTATCGTTTGCTGTGGTTCCACCAGTCAGGTTGTTTCCAGTAGAGATCCATTCCATTCCAACGCGCGACTACAGATCCCACGCCCCTAGCAACACGATTGGTTTAACCAAATTTTAAGCAAAAGAAAGTGAAATGCCCCGTTCAGAGATTTAATCTAAAGTCTTGATTTGTGATACTACCATGTCATAAATTACCATTATATAAGAATGGTAGGCTTTTTAAGGGTCATCGGATTCTAGTAGTAATAGATGAGGACACTTTTTTTTTTTTAGATGGATAGTATTTTAATAAGTGTACAATTCTTTGTGCATCTCATGGATTTTCTGGATAGGATTAGTCGCACAGAGCGAAGCGGCAGATATGGCTCGGATCAGTCACGTGGTGAATCGGAGTGGCGGGAGAGACGAGGACGTGACCAGGACCGAGAACCGGACCGAGACCACGACATGCGGCGCTGGGGTGACGACAGACGCGGTGACCGCTACGATGGAGACCGGCGAGGAAACCGAGACCAAAGTCCAGAGGTAGAAGGCCCTTCCAGGCATTGTTTTTTTTTCTGCACTGAAGAGGACGTGTATTCCTAAAATACGCCCATACTTAACAGTTGCCCTCCTAACCTTCCTTTCTCTGTGGACGTATCTACTAGAGAGAGCGAAAAAGGCGGAACAGCGACCGATCAGAAGATGGCTATCACTCTGATGGAGACTATCCAGAGCAGGATTACCGTAGAGAATCCGGAGATGATAGGAAGAGCAAGACCATCATGCTGTGGGGGCTGCCTCATAACATCAGTGAGGATGAAGTAAGTATTGATTTGTCCATCATGGACCCGACCCTTTTTATTTTTGGCTTGGAGTTGGGACTGTTCAAATGTGTATTGGGAATTCATTTTAGAATTTGAATATGGTGCAGTATTGAATGCTGTAAAATAACATGTGGGATTCTGTGTGTTTCCAGATTCGAGGTGCAATAGACCACCTGGAGGGCCCACAGCCAGTAGACGTCAGGCTGGTGAAGAAAAAGACAGGTGAGGGCCAAGTGTACCATGGATCCCTTCCACCCCCACATCTCTGACCATAGGGCCAATCTGCTTCTGTGTAGTCCTGTTTTGCAATAGCAGTGTAGAAGAATGGTTTTGGATTATTTCTACAAGGAATGAAAAAACAAAATGGCCTCCGTATTATTCCAATGTGTTGTGGATGTAGAGGGTAAGTAGGAATCTGCAGGATTATTCCTTTTGGGGAAAATATCAAGTGCCAGCACCACACTTTGTGGTATAAGAAGTGACGTTCACCGAGATGTCTTGCTATGGTCAAACTGGTAGGGAATGTTTGCCAAACAGAGGACCTGGGTCATGAAGCAGTTTGTGACAAGAGTTTGAAACATATGCCCTTGGACTCTGACTAACACGCCTCCCGTCTATATTTGAATGCTGTCTCTAGGTATAAGCCGAGGTTTCGCCTTCGTGGACTTTTATCACTTGCAAGATGCTACCCGATGGATGGAGACCAATCAGGTTGCTTTACAATCGCCAAGCCTAGAATTTACCTTGGGGATATGAAAAGTTATCTAAACAGCAACCAGAATGCATTGAATAAGCACTGTGAAAAATGCAAATACAGTATAAAAAAGGATGGTGAATAAACTCCATACACGGCCACAAGCACTCATGTTGCTTCTCCCAGAACTCTAAAGATGATGATATTGTCATCCCACAAGGACTATATATTATCACTGAAACCCCCCCCCGGAGAACGCAACAAGTGATTGTCAGTGGCATTGCAGAGTTGAACGTAGACTTCCACCGCAACATTTTTCTTTAACCGAGACCTAGAATTTGTTTTTTTTATGCCTTTCATTTTCCCCTGTTCTATTGTTTGGTGCGGGATGCCCACCCCTGGTTTTACAGAAGGCAGTCAAACAATTCCATCAGGATGACATTTGTTCCAGCACATTCTGGGCATTCGGGTCCCAAACACCTTCTTTTTTTTTTCTTTTTTTTTTAAGAGCCCTCTATGCACCATTCACACATACACACCCATATGGCTGCCTTTAACTCACAGGCTATCTGAGAGTGGAGGGCCTCCCTCTTCTCCCTTCCATCACTACTTGCTCTGTAGAGAACAGGACCCACCGCAAAAACAGGACTGATTTTGTTTCATTCCATCCCCTTCTTGCAGAAATGTCTGACCATCCAAGGCAAATATGTGGACATGCAGTACAGCAACCCGCGGAACAAGTTTGAAGACTGGCTATGTAACACTGTAAGTCACTGCTCTGGCTTGATTTCATAGCCACCTTGCCCCGTCTGTGATTGTGCAGGAGATCCCCTTCGATTTCTAGGCCTCTTTGTGGCGATGTGTAATGTCCTGTAGTCTATCTTATGGTAAACTTATTTGGGGGGGGGGGGGTTAGGTAATGAGTAGAAAAGCCTAAGGTGTCTTATCTCAGGTAAGTACAGAATGCTGCATCAATTTGGATTGAGTGTTTTCTTAAGGCAGCACTATTCAGGGCCGTAGCTGTATAATCAATAAAAATGATGTAAACGGTTACTTTCAGTGTGGCCTGTACAATTTCCGGAGGAGGCTGAAGTGCTTCAGGTGTGGAGCAACCAAAGCCGGTAAGTAGTTTGTCAAACAAGAGGCCGCTAGCTGCAGCCTTCTGGACATCCTCAGACACAGTGCTGGGCTGCAGCACGCGGCAAAACCAATAGATGCCCATGTGCTAGACCTATCTGCATTGTTCAGTGGGAAATGGTTAGAGTGAAGCTATTTATCGAGTGCAGATTCAAATTGAATTGTGAGTACAGATGTAGGTCGTTCAGAGTTAGGTTAGGGGCTGGGCATCTTGTTCCAGGATGCTTACAGGTAGTCTGAGATCAGCAGGGAGTTTGAAACCCTGAAACTTTCGGTTGGGAGTGGAACATTCTGACCGCTAGACGGTACGGCTGTGTTAATGGGACATTAGGAGGACATTCAATCAGAACATAACTCCATTGTTTTCCTCTGTTGCCTTAGGGCAATGTATTTGAGATGGACAGATGCACAACATGTAGGCTAATGCATTGGGAGATAAAACCACAACTCGGGAACCGACGCTAATGTCCCCATGTCAATTATGTCATTCTCTTAACAGAGGGTGATGGCAGCGTCGCTTCCGGAGTCACCGAGCCCCATCCCACGCCAGACTTCTACGGGGACAGTAAGTTCATCGTCGACCTCAACCACCGTCTACTGAAGAATAAGGCTGCTTTGGTCTTGCAGTTCTTGCTTGACATGGTATCATTATTAATGGCTGTATCTCCCTTTTTTTTCACCTCTGTGCAGCGATCATCCTCAGAAATATAGCCCCTCTAACCACTGTTGAAGCGATCCTGACAATGTTGGCACCCTACGCCAATCTCCTGCCCAACAACATCCGCCTCATCAAAGACAAGCTGACAGGACAGAACAGAGGCTTTGCCTTTGTGCAGCTCTCCTCTCCTTTGGTACAATATTTTAAACCCATTCATTCACTTCAATAAGATTTACACCATGTGATTACTCCTAATCAATGTACCCTTTTTTGATATGTTGTCTTTTTACCCCATTCCCGTTAGGGTGTGTAAATAAAAATTCCCGCTAGTCTCAAAATCTGCATACTTCTCTTTCCCAGGAGGCTTCTCAGCTGCTGACTATCCTGCAGGGGTTGCAGCCTCCGTTGAAGCTGGATGGGAAGACGATAGGCGTGGACTACGCCAAGAGTGCCAGGAAGTACGTTCTCTCTTGAGTCTGCTGTGGTATTTTCTAGTGTATGATGACTTGGCCTATGAATCAATGAGGAAATCACAAACTAGCTTGTTTAACTTATTTATTACTTGTGCCATCAGGGACCTTTTGCTTTCCGACGGGAATCGCATCAGTGCCTTCTCCATGGCCAGCACGGCTATCGCTGCGGCCCAGTGGTCCTCAACTCAGGTAGGTCCAAAGTGCTCTCAGGACATACCGGATGTGCTTCATGTGGATATCAAACGGAGAACCAAAGCAAACTGACCTTTGTTCTGTCTCTAGTCACAGCAGGGCCCGGACGCCATGTCGGAGTACAGCTATCTGCAGGAGGGCTACGCACCATTGTCTCAGGTCAGTCGAGACACTTTGTCTGCACATCACCATGACCGGGAGGCTTTGTATCGCAGGTCAACGGTGACTGGCTCAGAAAAGTGTTCACGGTCAAACATGATTGATAACCACTGTGCATGACTGCTTGATGACAGGACTACCAGGCGTACTACCAACCAGCAGCCGGGCCGGATTCTTCCCAGGCCAATGGCATACTTGGAGGTAAGCCAGGATGGCTAGGGAGAAGACACTTTTTAAAGGGGAATATTGTCCCCACTATTGTATTGTATATTAGTTTCTAACAGTTTCAAATCTTTTGTGTCCAAAGTTTACAAATTCATGAGCTTTTCTTTTGCTATATAAAACTAAATTGATTTATTTAAAAGCTCGTAAAGTCTACATGCAAACAGTTTGTCTTAATCTAACGATCTAGATTGTGGAGTTGTAGTAAAAAAAAAAATGTATTTCCTTCTTTCTAGCGGCACCTGTAGCAGCCGGTGTGATCATTTCCCAAACCGCGCAGGTGTACCAACCACAAATCATCGGCCAACCGGCGGTCATGGTAAGTGAGACCTAACCACTAGTCCTCGCACTGCATACTGCAGTTTCCACAAGTGGTCGTTTTCAAGGCCTCCCCTAACCAATGCAACTTGTAGGCCTCTCACGTTGGCCACCTGCTGGATGCAGGCCACCAGCATGGGCTGCCGTCAGCTGCCACAACCGTCTGCGGAGCACCTGCCACCACCACGCTACACGCTTCCGGACAAAATCCTAACGCCAGCACTGGTAGGAGCACGCTTGTACCCCATGCCAAACACTCCCTCCTGGCTAGAGTGTTGTTGAATTCATTATACTATGAATGCATTTATTTATTTAAACTTAAAATACATTTCTAACCATTACAAAAAATTGGTGCAGCATTGAAAATGTAGATTGTCATTAAGAGGTTGGCCTTATGTCTCCGATCGTATACACATGTAAAATGTGTTTTGCTTTGACAGCTGCCCCGGACATATCCACCTATCAGTACGACGAATCCTCTGGCTACTACTACGACCCACAGACAGGCCTGTTCTACGACCCAAACTCTCAGGTATGCATAACCTGTTGACTTTACATGTGTGTTGGCTGAAACCCCTTCAAAATGGGCTCTGAAGTTGCAGCGTGTCTCCCCGTTTCCCCCATAGTATCACTACAACGCCCAGACCCAGCAGTACCTGTACTGGGACGGCGAAAAGCAGACATACGTCCCCGCTGCTGCCGACGCAGGTACGGGCGACGGCGCGGCCGGCACCAGCAACGCAGCATCCACCAGTAAAGAGGGGAAGGATAAGAAGGAGAAGCCCAAAAGCAAGACTGCACAGCAGGTTAGAAGTTACACTTATTGGCAATACCTGGGTCATAGATTTGTATTTATTTTTTGCTGTGATTAGGATCATGGCATTACATGTCTACTGTAAGGGAGACGCATTGCGCAATATGGATATGGTATGTCGGGGTTGTACTGAAGTGGGCCCGGCTGTGCTTCTCCCAGATTGCCAAGGACATGGAGCGCTGGGCCAAGAGTCTGAACCGGCAGAAGGAGAACTTCAAGGGCAGCTTTCAGCCCGTCAGCCACGAGGAGCGGAGAGAAGCGGCTGCCGCCGACGCCGGCTTCACCCTGTTTGAGAAGAAGGTACCTTGACGGCTCATGACCCCACCCCCACCCCCGTTCAGAAGATGGCCTCTCATGGTGCTTTGTGTTGCGGTTGTAAATGACCTTGTGGGGTTTGTTCTCAGCAGATGGGAGGTTTCGAAACCGTCATGCCAGAGGCACCAAGAGGAGTGGAGGAAGAGCTACCATCCAGCTCTGTAAACGCAAGCAAGGTGAGACGCGCCGCCGTCTCAATGTTGTTCTTCCTCCCACCAACAGATACAGGTTTGGATGCACGCTGGTCCAGCAGCTCTCGCAGTCGCTAAGCGATGTGTTGTGTTCCCCTCGTCTTGTTCACCAACAGTGTGGGCTGGTGGCGGCCTACAGCGGGGACAGTGACCCTGAGGAAGCTGCCGGCGCGGAGCAGGACTATGGGGAAGATGGTCAGGACAAGCTGACGGACTGGAAGAAGCTGGCCTGCCTGCTGTGCAGGAGACAGTTCCCCAACAAGGACGGCCTAGTCCGCCACCAGCAGCTCTCTGACCTGCACAAGGTAAGGTTACCGCTTACACTGACCAGCAAGTGTCAATCATAAATCACCATTTCAAACCGTTACTGTCCGTTAAAAGCAGTGTTTAACAGATCTGGTCTTTTTGTCTTTCTTTTACTTTTATTACAGCAAAACTTGGAAGTTCTCCGTAGATCCAAATTGAGCGAGGCCGAGCTGGAGGAGTTGGAGAGGAAGGAGACGGAGGTATGTTACTGTATATACAATGGCTGGCCCCAAATATTCCAATAACAGATATATTTTCCTTTTCTGGCAACTTTCATCCATAATAGCAGCTGTTTTCTCTCTGTGTTGATTAGCACTAGTGCTGCTGTGCAACGTCATCAAAACGTTGTACAATGTTCATACCAGCCTTTTTTGGATGTTCTGAGTCTGACCAACTGATCTACCTTCTCAGGATGGGCTACTTAAGCCCTTCACTTTCACACGCTTTCATCTTAAATCTTAAAGCCCGCCCATTATTTTGAGCTACCGAGACTGAACTTATCAGAAGCTTATGTATTTCATATTAAAATGCATTTTAAGCTATAGGCTCAACAAATATACGCAGTAGCCTGACATGACGAGCTAGGATATGAAATGGCTGCTAGTAAGTAGATAATGAAACAAAGCCTTATTTAGGCTACATAGTTATTTAGGCTACTGTGACCTATACCACTTTGTGGATGTGGAAACTTAAAGTATAGGATATTGGTTTATTTAAATTGAAGTCGTTTGTGACGAGGCACTATATTCTATCAGACAAATAAGTCAGTTAAAATGCTAAAAGAATTTGTCAAAACATGGGCACGATTAGTTTTGCCTGTAATCATGGTAGCGCATTGTGGCGAGGGAGCCCAGTTGTCTGGTCTGTCGGTTCAAGCTACGGATACCACAGCCTCAGTGGGGTGCTCAGTTTGTCAGAACACCGGCTCGGTGTCTGCACCGTGAATGCAGATATTTCCTTGGTTTATGTAGATCTTCTAATTTATTTAGACCTACAGCTAGGCTAGTACCCTGATTGCTGCCCCTGTGTCCAACTATAAAGGCTGTTCCCTCCTCTTGTTGAACAGTTGAAATACAGAGACCGGGCGGCTGAACGGAGAGAGAAGTATGGCATCCCCGAACCTCCAGCCCCTAAGAAGAAGAAATTTGCTGCGCAGCCGGCACCAGTCGTCATGTAAGTTTAAACATGGATCATGCGATGCATTACCTTTTTTATGAAACATAAAACATATTATCTGCAACATTTTTGCAGATAATATTTCAGTTTGCCTTGTGTAACCTAGATTGCTGAATATATTTTATAAGGGAACTAAAATAAATGGAATTGAACCATATTATTACATAACAGCGAAAGTTGAATAGTCTTGATCAGTCAAGTCGCTGATTGCAGGTGAGCTTGAAAGTGCATGTTTGATTATCTTGGGGCCTGAGGGGGGCCCACTGGTTTGGCCTCTGCTATTGTACAAGGGTTGGGCAACAGTGAAGTGTGCACGACGTTGAACCATGACACTAGAGTGCAACTTGTTAAAGACGTGTTCCCTCATACAGGATTGTTGTGTTTTTAAATGGATCTCTTAACAGTCAGCCTTGCAGAGAATCTCAAGGCATCGATGGTCACATGTTTGGCAAAGCGTGGACTTTCCACAGACTTGTTACATTAGCACTCAGTTGTCTGTAGAACTGACTCAAGATTGTGACTCTTGCAAGAAAAAACATTGCACTGTAGTCACGGATTTCACTGTTTAGTGAGGCTTCGGCTTTTATCAAAGCCACTTGAGCATTCCATCTGCGGGCCTTTTTAATGTGATCTAATGTAATCGAGATGACATGTAACCTATGTCTCGCTTCATCCCATTTCCTTGCAGTAACTATGAGCAGCCCACTAAGGACGGCCTGAACAGTGACAATATCGGCAACAAGATGCTGCAGGCCATGGGCTGGAGAGAGGGCAAAGGGCTAGGTCGAAATCAGCAGGGCATCACTGCGCCCATTCAGGTACCACTGAATATCATTTTCTCGTTGGCGTTACCGTATGTTCAGCAAATGGAAGCTGATTGAATTGAGAAAATACAAATTCCAACTGTGTAATTAATTTGTTCATTATTTGGAAAATGTTCAGGCTCAGTTGAGAACGAAGGGAGCCGGTCTCGGAACCAAAGGCAGCAACTACAACCTCACAGCCTCCGACACGTACAAAGACGCGGTCCGCAAAGCCATGTTCGCGCGCTTCACTGAAATAGAGTGAGGGAGTGAGGTCCGCGTTCCACCATGGCACTGAGCTGCTGTCTGGACGAAGCTGGGAACTAACTGTGGTGTCAATACGTTCTCCCTCCCTCTGCTATTGGACAACTGGCTAACTGCTAGGAGCAACAAGATGGCCCTTTCCAATAAGAGTCAACCTATGAAGAAGTGTGTTGAGGACTGTAATTAATATGTACATATGCAGAGTGTTTTACTGTTTAATGTCTTTATTTCTTTTCTCAGCATGTTGACATTAATTGTACAGGTTTTTTTATTAAAATATTGGCTCATGTTGTACATGAAATAAATGACATAAGGCAGTCTATGGTCTTTGTCTGTATTTTATAATTTAATGGTTTAAGTTTTACTCAAATTCCAAACTCGCCCTTATTTCATTTCACAGCAGCAGCCAGTCTGAAATTGGCGCTGATGCTCATTCTTTTGAGCATCAAAGGAATCTTGACTTTAATCCTTTTATTTGTATCCAATTAGAGACAGGAAGTTACATAGGATTAGATTAACTAGTATGGATCTTGACAAGTGTGCCCTGTTGATGACCCTAATCCAGCTGTACAGTCTCTATACCAGGTCAATATATATATATATAGATGGGCTGAAATTGGAATAGAGAATGGAGCAGTTCTTCAAATCTTTCTTTTCTTTTTAAGTATCTTAATGAGGCACATTCTTGCGTAATTATCTCTCGCTGGGCTCCTGCGGGTTGCCACGGTTCACCTGCCACCCCTGGGCACATGTTTACCCTGCCTTGTGCAATCTGCTCCATTTTGTGTCAACCTGTTTATGCCTCCCCCCCTCTGTCCTTAATAAACCAGCATGCTAGGTGCTGCAATTCTGAACCACAATCCTCAGGTGAATTCCAGAACTTTGGATGATTTTCTTCACTCTGTGCAGTCTCTTTGTATTTATTTTTTATTTGTCTAGATAGACTGGAGGCTGGGTTAATGTGTGTTGCTCAATAGAAGAAAGTCAATGCAGTGTGCACAAGATTTTGATTCATATTTTCAGCCCACATGTAAATCATCACTTAACTATTCCTTCGGGTCTGACCGATGATCCAATCACATGTTTCATACAGTTGTATAGCTTGTGTCACTGCTTGCTGTTACCACGGTAGCCTAATAATATAACCCACACTAATAGACCTGATTATTATTTTTTTCCCACAATCACCAATAAACGTTTTATTCTAGATATGTTCAGTTGGGAGGGGTAGGTTTAAGTGAGGACACTTCTCAAGTCTAAGCAGTTTGTGTGTTCGTATCTATCAGTAATATTCTAGTTATCTTTACCAGCCCAACACGTGGATTCAGTTATTTCTATACCCCCTTGAATCTACACTTTCAGCATTTCACTGTTAACAATGCAACCTGTCTCTGCCAACATTCGCAGACAGTATCCTGCTGTGTGTGTGTGTGTGTATTTATATAAAATATACAGCCATTATGTGTTGAAATCACAATGGATAAAGAGGATTGACAGGAATAGAATGTGTATCTGACAATGTTGTGCTTTTAGTAAATTCACAGTTTTGAGGATGCAGAAACAAACATAAAAATACATATTTTTACACTGTGGCCACACTCTAGTTGCCACCATTCGTAACTACTTTTCTTGTTTTAATACCTTATTGTACTTTAATGTGTGTTTTTATATGTATTCTATTCTCTTTCTTCCATAATCTTGAGAAGGGCCATTTAAATGGTAACATTTTCCCAGGGATGATTACAGAAATCAGAAGCAGAAAATTGTATCTATTAAGATATATTGTAATTAGCGAGAGCTAAGCGTAAGCATCTCAAGACCAGGAGCATAGGGGAATCAGCAGCAGGTGTGATTAAATAAACATCAGTCCGGTCAACAAAGAGTAAAGCTATTATATTTGGTTTATTTGTCATAAGCTTTTGTAAAATCAACCATACAATAGGAAAACAACTCCATACGTGATAAGAACTTTATCAGCCAACATGTACTTTTCAGGTTTGTATGGAATTTAGACTTCTCTTTTTTATACAAGAAAAAGTGCATTGTTCTGGCATTTTTTTTAACCGGATGGAGCCCAGCCTTTGTGCTTGCATCAAAGAAAGAGTGACTGTTTGGAGAAACCTTTTGCTTATAAACTTGACAGGAAGGTTGGGGACAAATTTGTTTGCTTTGCTATGTACCTTTTTATAGTGAATTGTCAGAGAGAGCATTGCTCTCTGGGATTTGGAGATCAAGGTCTTTGTGTGTTTATGCGTGAGAGGATCCGAGAGACCAACGCCAGCACCCTGTAAATGGTGAAGTGGTGGTTAGTTACCAATAAGCAAAGCTTGTTCCTGCTCCTCAGAAAATGTAATTGAAGATGAAATTTAATTCCAGTTACTCACACCACCTCAGTCAGCGGTAGTCAGTATAGGTTTGGCGTTGTGCGACATGTTTGTCCTAGATGTTGTGCTATGTCATAAAACACAATCCTTCGGTGTGGCCAGTTCCCATGGATGTCTTCATGTGATGTGCGTTCTGAAGCACACTTTACTACTTGCATTGTAAAAGACCAGAATACAGCATTCAGCCCATCTCTGTACAGGTCTTACATCTCCTGCTGTGAGAACTGCTGTTATGTTGACGTTCCCTTCTCTGTTTCTCTGATTCTCACCTTTCTGTATGACATCCAATCCCAGAGAAATAACAGTCCTCGGATGACATTTCTCCTTGTGCTTACAGTAAAGGGCCCTTTTGATCCAAGCTGATTCTTCTAAACAAACACATTTTGGCCAGAGAAGTGGTATGCATGTACAAGGTCCATGTGAGAGAGCATATGAGCTGGACTGTGCTAAGGTTGCATTGTCAAAATGGCCTTGCGCTTCAACCAATTTGTTTTCATAGGGGGTATCCCCTTCTTAACCATATTGGGGCAATCTGTTTTATTCCTTAAGACCCTTGAAGCACAGACAGTATGAGTTTTTTCACAGGTCCACATTCCACATACATTCATTCAACAATGTAAGCACTATTTTAAAAGGTTCTTATTTATATTATTTCACTGGGTATTTCCATCCATTGTGCTGCTTATCCAGGGTTTGTTGCGGCCCAGGCCTATCTCAGCATGAACCCTCCTGAATGAGAGCAACCAGTCACAATTTACACACAGCGATCCTGTGGGCAATTCCAGGCTACTCTGCCTATAGTGGTGTGAGGAAAACGAAGCAGTTGGAGGAACCCCACATATAAACTCCCATTGTGAAACATGTTTGTGAGAACAGGTTTTAATGATGGTGGGGCTCTTCTTTGGGTACATGCGAGACCCTTATTTCCTGCATTAAATAGATGGTTACATTTGATTTGGAAATACTGACTTGTGCTGCAGACTGCAAGCCTCCTCAGCACATCGGCCATCCAAGGGAGCAACTGAAACAGCACACAAAAGAAATGTGTTAATCAATGTATGGTTGAGGAAAACGTGGCCAGGTTGCAATGCTCATTCCTGTGGTCTTGTAGGCATGCCCCATTACCTACACATTGATGATTCCTTTTCAAATGAAGATTAAATTGATTTTTAACACTATATTTAAAATATTGGCATTAACAGACATTTTACAGCTCTGCATGTTGTCTACAAATGTGGCACCATGATTGGTAACACCATTTGTCTTTTCATTGAGGTAGTTCACCATTTGTGTTCAGTGTCCTATGGGTGATCCTTTACACACATGGACACGTGTGTGTAATTACTTTCTGTATCAACTTTCAACATGTCTTCAAGTTTGCAGTAAGGTGTTGCTGAAAGTGTCAGTGCTTTTCTATTCCTGGTCCATTAATCTGTTCTTATCTCCATTCCAAGAGTAATCTAATTCAATACCATTGTTCATACAATTATTTACGGATTACTGTTGGCATATTCATTTAAATTCACTAAAATGAAACAGTGCCATGGACTGGCAATGGTGTATTGATAAGGGCGGCAAGCGCTCAACTTCAAATACTAGTAAGCGCTTTTTAACTAGTGTATATTGGTACATGTGCGGATATCTCGTACTGTTAACATGTGTTAATATTGCCTACAATGTGACATTTTTCCGTACCGATTGAAATTCGTTCGTTACGTACGTGCGTAAATTCGTTGTAGCGTCGTATTTTAAATCCCCTCGTTTTCGACCCCCAGTCTGTTTATCTCGGTGATGTTGTTGATTATTGCCCTGACAAAGTGGGGAATTGCCAAAACGAGGATGTAGTGGGCACGAAAAGGAGGCGGACCCAAAACGACCCCCACACTTTAGCTGCTGTCGCTTTGCAAATGCAGTCCAGAGTTAGAACCGCAGCTCAACATTTTACCGTCCGCACATTTTCTGCGCCTTCGCGTATGCGCCCTGGCAAAATAAACCCTTATTCTGAGAAAGTCGCTAATAAGGATTTTAAACTGTCAAGGAACTGCCGTTAGGATTTATTTTGCTTACTATCAAGTCATTACCACTGGTCAGTGGAATTAATCTGAAACCTGCGTGACAGCATACTTATTTTGGTAAGATTGGTTACATTTATTACCTTCTATTTTACGGCAATGCAATTTACACGTGGGCATTTTTCCCATTCGCTAATATAAGTAGCAGGACCTACCCTATAGTCTACATAGCAGTGAACAATATTATGTATGAAGAGTCTTTTTGAAACAGGATTGACAATGAAGTCAAGGTAAAACAATAGTATGAAAAACATGTAAAGCGATCCCTAAGACAATGCATGTCTTTATATGCCTACTGTTATTCGACCACCTATTAGGGCATATGTCCATGTTTCCTTTGTGGGCACCAGCTTATCAATGGAGTAAGAGTATCAGATCTTGCTGCTCGTGCAGAGCGCAGATGTCTTTATTTTTTTTGTTGTATTTCTTTTATATTGTTTGTCGTTTGGTTATATTTGTATAGCGAATATTGTATTTTTGCTAATACATAGTCCTACTGTCTTGATCAGTTTGTGAAGTCAATAATTGTTTGTTTGCGGGGAAAATAAACTGTTGGAGAACAAGACACACGATCTTAAGATATCTTTATAAGGCATATGAAAACAATGTGATTTTTATCTTGGTTTTCTTCTATTGACATATAGGGAGCCGTGGGTGACCTATATAGCATTGTACAACTTGGCTATTTGTAGAGCTCTATCTCAATGTAGTTATTGCTCTTACACTATATATCTCTAACGTGAATTCTTCCAGCCCACCATTGGCCATACAGATTAGGCTATAATGTAGCCTATTTGTTTTCCCGCTGTGCGGTAATCCGCCCAAGAGCGTATCCTACTCGCGCTCATTGAAAAGTTACACATTTTAAAATCCCCACGTGGTAAGGTTGCGTCCAAGAAAGTTACATTGTTTTAGGCTAGAGGGCCTACCGTAGCTGAATACACCGCAGTCTACCAATAACTTAAAGGCTAATGTCTGAAGGCATTGCTGAAGTCCAAATTATTGTGGATACAACATCAGTGAGTGGACGTCGAACAATTGTTTAACCGATACAAAGGCTCCCGATGGAACTTTTACAACCCTTAATAACTGTAAACTTGTCTGATTACAGGGATTTCCGTTTAATTCACCGACAGATAAATTAGATCCAAGCCAAACTTGTGGTAATTCGCATGCTTGACTGAACATGTAGCTATAAAGTTAACTAGCACTGCTGGTCTACTGGCGTGCGCGTGCCTGTGCGCGGTCATTGTTGTCACTCAGCCCCAACTTTCCAAGGAGTTATCTGTTGTGTATTTCAGAAACGTTGGTTAGTGCGCAATGATTTTGACTTTGGCCTCTACCTAAACACAGATGTCCTCCGTTTGCGAAGAACACGGGGTTCTCGCGTTGGGAAAGTGGTCAGATAAGCAGGGCTACTGCTGTCGTTGACCCTAGAGTTATACGTACGATCTTCCAACAGCGGTTGCTCGTTGTTGTGCTAGTAGGGGCCGATTCATTTCCATCATGGCAAGCGGCCAGCTGGTGTCTTTCGTCAGATGGAAAATAAACAATACTATCGCAGTATAAGCCGCCTGGTTGACAGTCAAGTACTTGGTAGTGTATTATTATCACCATTGCGACGGGCGTTTCACATGGCGTGAGATTTCAAACCCGAGCTTAACATGCGCGACAGTCTATTTATGTCAAAGCACCGGAAAGTCACCTTCCCTTTTAGGTGTCTATGCTTTCAAAATTGTTGTCATTGATGAAAACAACGGAGAACATGTAGAAATGTCTGGTTTGGACATTTATTTCGGAAAACTACACTTCGGGTATTAACCTAAAAGGACATGCCTGTGTTTGTGACAGCATTAAATGATAAACTATCACAATGCTCTGATGGGCCTATCTCTTGGTAGCATGTTATTATATATGTTTTATTGCCTACATTGTTTATTATTTTTTTGTTTGCCTTCAAAGTTGAATATAAACCAATATTCTCTGTCCTAGAATTGTCTAACTCAAAAGTAGAATGATACAATTCATCCTTAGAAATGGAGTAGGGCCTACTCAAAATAAGTCGATGCCAAGAGGTATCAAGAGCTGTAAATTCAAACAATTGAGTCAAACAGAGAGTAAATAACAACAGAAAAGAATCTATTGTTGGACGCAACGAAAGTTATGCATAACATCCTTTGTTTGAGAACACCCTCCTTGCTGAATTAAAATATATCTGGAAAAGATAACGTAAGATTAGCTGAACATTTGCATGTTTTTTTTTTTTGCTCTACTACAATCTTAAGCACGTATACCCATGTCGACTCTGTGACATTAGCTGTGGCAACGCGTCACTGCTTGGACAAATAATTATTGAGCAACCATAGTGAGTGGGTGTTATTGATTGGACATCACAGGTGGTGGAAAATAGTCTGGTACTTGTTGAGTTAAATGAAAAATAGTTCTTTGGTGTCCTACTATAAGGGTACTGCAGGATGAGCTTAGCAACCAATATTTGGTTGGATGGCAACTCTGCAATCCAGAGTTAGAACTGCAGCTCAGCTGAAATTGTATTCTCACTGTCCTTGGAAATACAGTAGGTTTTCTCAGCTGTTTACACTGCTGGGTTTCACATTATTAAACTCAGGAGGACATACACACGATCAACCGTGAACTGTTAAACCGCCATTGTTCATAAAGAAACATTGAGTCAATATGTTGTTGAAAAGTGATTACAATTGCCAATGCGGAGAATGTCTGGTGTATTTTTGTGTGAGTGTGTTTGTTTGTGTGTGTGAGTGTGTGTGTGTGTGTGTGTGTGTGTGTGTGTGTGTGTGTGTGTGTGTGTGCATGCATGCACATTTTCATCATTCCTGGCCATGCATGTGGCTATGGATGGTCCACTGCCATGGCACCACCACATGGGCATCTAATCAGCCACATGGGCTCATGCCCCCCCCCCCCCCCCCCCCCCCCCCCCCCCCAACCCTGAGAAGAACGGAATACATCCTTCAATGGCATTCGTCTACACTTGAATCATGTGTAATAGCAGCAAGAGGGTAAACTGACCCCCAGTATCAGCTTAAAGGTCTCATACAGACATCTTGTGGATTTAAACAATGTCAGCAAAATGGGATTTGACCACATGTAGGCTGTACATTCAAGTTTGGTCAGGTATCCCATGACAAACATACAGTCAGACATGAACAGGAAACATTAACAGCCAAATATTATTGCAAACAGTTTATCCAATAACGACCACTGCCATTTTGATTTCTGGCTTCATGATGTCAGGGTTTAAATCCCCATCTCTTGGTCTATAATCATAGTGTATGCTAATCTGCATTTTTTGGTAGAAGTCGGGTGAGTCATGATCATTCACACTTTTTATCATTGTGTTAATCAACACTAACTTAATGATAACATAGCTGGATTTATAATGAGAAATAATAATGTCAGAGATTCCTTATTCCATAGTTGGCCTGATATTAAATATGTAGTAAGTAAGTGTCTGCGGTGCATATGAATCCATTAATACACAGTTGAATGGAACAACACGTTTATAACTATGAGCTAGTAACATGGCCAGAATGTTACTTAACTCAATCATATAAATAACCTATTTATCTTCTCTCAACTACCTCAAACATACACATTTGCTTAGAACTGAAGTTATCTCCAAATTAGTAATGAGTGTGTGTGGGCGCTAATATGTGAGGCAGGTGTTGGAAAGTTCATGCAAGAGAAAGACTTTGTTTGTTTGTGAGTAGATAGCTTAGGTCCTGTAGGACGGGAGCCATCATCTGCTGACAGTTTATTCGTTTTTCATTTAGGATGTGACACATAAAACACAACACAAAATGTTAAGTGTGGCCTTCTTGCCCCCAGTGTGGAGCCATTCTATACACAGGGGACTCTACTACATGGGTTCTGTTTTGATGAGATGGTGATGAACATCTAATGTTAGTTTTGTTAGCCGCAACGCTGAATGATCCATTCCCCTCCTCAGTGCCATGAATGGCAAGCATATGTTGCTGGCAGAGAGTGGTGGTACTGCCACCACGGTACTGCCAGCAGTACCGTGGTGTTAACTCCCGGGAAACGAGGAGCGGACAATCCATCTAATTGTCCTGGGCACTGGGTGAATCTCTGAGGTCACAGAAGTGGTCCTGAATATGCAACTCTGTCCCTTAGGGAACCGAAGCAAGAAGTGTTCTTCTACCCAATTTTCCTTTTCACAATGAGCCCATTAAACGCCACCACCTCCGTGGACGATTCAAGTGTTGTGTACTGTACACACACATGATTACTGTTTCCCCTACCAGCGTTTGTCTATGCCATTTTGGGATTATTTATAATGGGTAGTCGAGTCTGTTCATGTATCCTCCCATGTTTGGGGTCCCTCAATGGCGTTGTCATCGTTCGAGATGGAAACAAGGACTTGAGAAGCCCCTTGTGACGATAACAAAGTAGATAAGAACTTTGACCTTCAGGAACATCCCGAATGATGTTCTTGAAGACATTTGTTTTTCTTCAGTTTCTTAGTTTAATATGAATCTATTGTTATATCTGACATTCAATGAATGTCAGATGATATAAACACACTGAACTGAATATATATATATATATATATATATATATATATATATATATATATATATAAGAAGCTGAGCTGTCCTCACTCTGCTCTAGATACGAGACCGAACGGGATCACGCCCATTGAATACAGAGAGACCGGGCATCCACTGTGACCATGGAAGGTGCTGAATCAGAGATGAACATCTTATCCAATGGCAAAGGTCACGAGCGAGGAGAGGCCATATTTGTGCCCGTGAAGACCATGTCTGAGGAAGATCAGTGAGTGTTGGGTTGTCTCTGTACTAAGCGGTGCGCATTTGTGATTCTCACCGTTTGGCATTATTCGGTCTGCTTTCTAACTACTTATTGTCTCATTTATCCTCATGTTGTATATATTATATATTATATTATATATATTATATACAGTACAGCCAAGGACTTCACTTTCAAATTAGTTTTAATACAGACAACTGAGGTGTGGTAGACCAGGAACAGATTATGCGATACTATGCTCTTCCTGCCATAAAGATAGTGTATTGTTTGTCCTTGTCATAAATGTTTGCATGTCCGTAACGACTAAGATAACGACAAAGATAACCTTATCTTATCTACTTTGTAATGACAAAGATAACCCTTGAATGGTATGATGTTTTGGTTTGTTTCTAAATGCATGTTTGCTTTCTTTTTGTGCTCACTAACTGCTGGATCCAATATTACTATGCAGAAATGGCAGTCAAACTATCAGGTATGTCTATGCACTGAGTTTAATGTTGGTTCCAAGTTCAAGTCTTTAAGAAACAAAAAGTCCTAGCATTTATTGTTAACCCCCTGAAATCCATAATTTCCTTTATATCAAGAGCCGGTCACAAGTAACGCAAACAACAAACCAGCTTAATTTCTCTTACCCCCAGGTTTGATAGCGAAGGTGGATATTTGGAGAGTGAAACGTTTTTGCCCAATGGAGAAGGGAAAACCCCCCCGCGATTCACAGACGTAAGTATGGACGCAGATATGTTTCGTCATTCAACAAAATAAACACAATTTTATTATATTTGTGGTATTTTCAATCTGCAGTTTCAGGGAAAGACTTCATTTGGCATGTCTGTGTTCAACCTCGGCAACGCGATCATGGGAAGTGGAATCCTGGGCCTGGCCTATGCAATGGCCAATACCGGTGTACTCCTCTTCTTGTAAGTCTGACGTGCATGCACTTTGCGTACAACAGAGTGTTGTTTATGCTGTATGTATGAGTGATAAGTGCATTGCTACGGGGTTAATAATGGACCAGATTTGGGCATACCTTTTCCGGTCAGGTGGTCATGAGAACCGTGTTGGGACTTGCAGTGACATAACATAGTCAGGTTCATATCTTGTTCTCAATTCATCTGTCTCCACTTTCCTTATCATGTACAGGTCCCAGAAAGGCCATAGCCCAGAATAACCTTGCATCCAGACTCCCCACTTTGATCCCCAACCCCCAGCCCAGGCTGGAGATTTACAGCAGTACAGAGCATAGGGTAGCACTAGGCCTGACACCAGACCCTCTTACCCTGGGAAGTGTAATGACACAAACTATTCAGATCCCCGCCAGGCCTTTCACAGACTTCTTCCACAGACCTCTTCTCTAAATATAGGAACGAAAAGTCCAGCGTGCATTCAAATACCGTCCAGGTCTCCCAGGCTAGGAAAGACAGGGGCAGAAAAGGAGAAGGAGAGTATAATAGGAGCTATTATGTGCAATGGTGGGAATATATTTACCCATTTGAGTCCAGGCGTATGTTGGCAGTTTTACACACAGTTGCAGCAGTGTGAAAAATCTCTCCATTGAGACACTTTTTTTTATACATCTCAGGAAAGTGTCACCTGGGAATAAAAATGTCCTTGTGAGGTAACGGAGCAGCTCTCACCGCCTGATGATATTGTAATATCTGAGATGAATGAAACACTGTCAACCAAATATAACACCAGTGAATGAAACGCTTGTGTCCCCGATTCTGGTTTGGCTTAGAAGGGTCACACTGTGGTGTATGAAGGAAATGGGTTGAGGCGTCGTTGTACCGGTGTTAAATAAACCGTTTTTTGTGTTATTTTAACACTAAAATGTTGGGTAACGTATCTATAATCCACATTTGTGTTTGCTAAATAACCACACTGGGAGCATAATCAGCGTTGCTGACTTTATCTGTCTTGATGAGAATTTAGTGGTACACCTAAAGTCAAAGGTAAGGAACCACGTCTAGAGGATTAGTCAACAAGCATATGTATTGCATTTCCTCTGCATGACAAGTGAACCACTTCTAAAGTTTTTAAAATCAATCCACAATTCACATAAACCATCCACCGTCCTACTGATGGCATTCCCAACTTGTTTTAAGAAGCACTCCTCAAAGAGTTTTGTCCATACATATTTGAAGTGAAACACTGTAATGGCTATATTGTGACTTATAATGCCAATACTTCCCCTGTACTTTACACCAGGTTTCTGCTGACGGCAGTCGCAGCCCTTTCATCCTACTCCATTCATCTGCTGCTCAAATCCTCTGGCATTGTCGGTAAGTTCAGTTCTTACTTTTCCCTTCTCATATTTAGTTTTGTTGCCCAGTTATTTGGAATTACTGGGAACTGTAACGACAGTGGTCCAAGGGTCCTGACAGACTTCTTAAAAAATGAAATAAAAGAATAGGCCATATTTGGTTTACATGGAATACATTTTTACAAGGTTGGTAAAAATGTTACAACAAATTTAGTTTCTATTTAGTTTTTCTCTAGTTTTCTGTTTTTAGATTTAATGGAATGTTGGGTGTATAATTTAATAAAAACAACATGCCACTGGTTCTGGGCAGGCATAGTTATAAAATGTTTTTAAGTTGAAATACTGTAGCTGCACAAAACTGACACATTTAGGGAACCACAAGTAATGTGTGTGATATGTGACGTTATTAATTTCCAGGAATCCGGGCCTATGAACAACTGGGATACAGGGCATTTGGAACTCCTGGGAAAATGGCAGCTGGAATCGCAATCACCTTGCAGAATATCGGTGGTAAGAGGAGAGACTGCATGGTGAAAAAACGCTTACTGTATCTGCTTTTGTACGAACAATAATTGACTGTCTGTAAGCGTCTGTGAATTCATAGACCTTTAGAATATAATACAACAATCACCTATTCACGATGAAGGATTTTCCTCCTTTCCCAAGTAAGTTTTTACTTATGTTGCCTTCCCGGAACATTTGATTAATACTGTCTGTGTTATCTGAGCATGAAACTGAAGGGCGTCTTTGTTTAAATGTCCTGGAAAGCACCTGGCCAACAGCTTTCTCCCAGCAGTGTAGCAAGAGATTGAGATTGTGACTACTGGTAACCTTTTTACCTTTGCTAGAAATGTTGGTAGACTGTTTGATTGGCTGTTTGTTCTATTTAACGTGACCTTGCAACCTAAGGGAAATATGATCACTTTAACATAACCTCTGTATTTCCATGTGTATGGTGCATTCACAGCGTCACTCTGTGTTTGTGTAAGCCCATTTCCCAATATGTTCTATGTCTCCCTGTTACAGCCATGTCCAGCTACCTGTACATTGTAAAGTCTGAACTTCCACTGGTCATCCAAGCTTTCCTGAAGATAGATCCCAGCTCTGAGTGAGTATCCTTATTGGTCTCTATTGTAAAAAGGTACAATCTTTATCTCCTCCCACTGGCCCCCAGCAGCTTTGTAGCTCATCTGGTGCGGGGGGCCGAGGTCAAGGTGAAAAATGTTGGTCGCAGGTGTGACGCCATTGACGGCGTGACGCCATTGACGGCGTGTTTGATTGATTTTGATTGGCCAAGTCCGTAGGAGGCCATGTTTGGCCTAAGTGGTTCAGGAATGCACACCAAACCCACCCTGTTTAAACAGTGGAGCAACAACCCTGGTGTCAGCCAGAGGCCCGGTGACGTCCGGGCTGCATATAGCCTGTCAGGGCCTGCCTAGCCTGCTGCTAAAAACAAACCTAGTGCTGAGGACCCGGTTGGTGAGGGGGAAAGGGACCAGCCCGACTCATAACACACACCGTGCGCCACCATTTTATCTATGTCCCACGGATCTGACCATCAAAACGACTACGCTACTGTTTTCTACCAAGGGCTTTGTAGTCAGTGTTGTGATACACGGGAGCCTGCTGGATGCGGTGCAACACGATGCTAAGAGCTGTGTGGAGCAGCCGTCGGTGCCAGGTGTACACTGGTGATTTATTCTGTTGTGTTGTTTGAGGAATGTGAAATATCCTCTCCTTCTCTTACCTTCTCTACTGTCTCTGCTGCTTATCACTCTTTTCTCTTCTAGCTGTATCCCTTGGGCACACACACACACAAACACACACACACACACACACACTTAAATAACAGCAACAGATGGTATGTTGGTGCCAAATGCAGAGGTCAAGCGCAGTCCACGCATGTCTCTCCCGTAACCAACCGAGAGGACCATTTCTAGCCGTCCCCGAGTGCCATGCTTTACCACATAAGGATCACATGTGTGTTATTCATTCATTCAACCTTTATTTAAAGTTCTCGGATGAATGAGGGAGATTCTCATTTACAATGATGCCAAGATTTCACCATAGCAAACGAGATGAATACATAAATAAATTAACGAAACGGAGAAACCCAAACAAACAAATTCAGACACAACAATTACAGGCAGATATGGGATGGTTATTTAGTACATTCATAAAGTTTCCAAAGGGTATAGGTGTATTTTTTAGGTGACATTTCACGATATTTCAAGAGTCCGCTGCACTAACACTGAAAGCTGTCTGTCCAAAAATCAGTTCTGGCACTAGGAACCTGAATTGGATCGAGATAAATGTGAACCAAAGATCCATTGAACCATGGATGTAATATAATGTAGTATATAGTCTGTCTGTCTGTCTGTCTGTCTGTCTGTCTGTCTGTCTGTCTGTCTGTCTGTCTGTCTGTCTGTCTGTCTCTCTCTCTCTCTCTCTCTCTCTCTCAATACTTCTCCTTTCCTTCTTGCATTCTCTTCTCTCTGTGTCTCTATGGGGTCTTGTTGACAGTGAGCTGGCTAAAGGTGAACTAACAATATTCTTATGTCTTCTCCCTCCAGCTTGTGGTATATCAATGGAAACTACCTGGTTATGATCGTGTCCATCAGCATCATCTTGCCCCTGGCGCTGATGAAACAGCTCGGTGAGTAGCATCAGAACACTGGTCCTGTTTACCACCACTGGTCCTGTTTACCATCACTGGTTCTGTTTAGCACCACTGGTTCTGTTTAGCGCCACTGGTTCTGTTCACCACCTCTGGTCCTGTTTAGCACCACTGGCTCTGTTTACCACCACTGGTCCTGTTTAGCACCACTGGTTCTGTTTACCACCACTGGTTCTGTTTACCACCACTGGTTCTGTTTACCACCACTGGTTCTGTTTACCACCACTGGTTCCTATTGTAAAGTTTTCACCGTAGTTTTCACCTCCAAGTGTTTGCCAACTAACTTTGTTGTGTGCATACGAACACACACACACACACACACACACACACACACACACACACACACACACACACACACACACACACACACACACACACACACACACACACACACACATCCACACACATACACACACACACACACACACACACACACACATCCACACACATCCACACACACACACACACACACACACACACACACACACACACACATCCACACACATACACACACCCCAGTGGGGTCCTGACCCAGAAGTTAGGAAACACTATAATCCCCCACCAGGGTGATTGTACTCAAGGCCCAACATGATAAGGACTGCTGTGTTTCTTCACCAGGCTATCTGGGCTACACCAGCGGATTCTCATTGAGCTGCATGGTCTTCTTTCTCACTGCGGTAAGACGGTTGCTCCACAGCTTGTCATCATTACAGTAACATTGTCCTTGAAACATTTATCTTCGTAACTTGGCATTGGAGTCCAATCCCCTGTCTCGACGTGGTAAGATATTTGGGAAGAAAAAGGAAAGCAATGGTGACCTTTTCGCCTAAAGACTGAGTCTGAATATTCTGGTGTGAATTTGGTTTTCCACGCAATCACATATTCATGCTGCTTTTTTCTCCCCTTCCCACACTGTACTGTACGAGTCACTCTGGCTCAGCCAAAAAGACCAAGGGGTTCCGAGCTACGTCTCCTGTGTTTCTGTCTTGCACTCTTTACTTTACCAGCTTTTAACCAGGCCCCCCTCCCTCCCTTTTCCTTTTGCTTGTAGGTGATCTATAAGAAGTTCCAGATTCCCTGCCCATTTGAGGAGTTTGTGGCTAACATGACCTCAGAGCACCTCAACCTCTCTCACAGCGTCAGCCACGACTTCCACAGCGACGCGGAGGTGGACTGTGGCCCCCACATGATTACCATCAACTCACAGGTCTGCTCACCTGATCTCCCATCCCAGAAGCCCCTGTTTTGTAGTTCTTCCTTGGGCCAAGTTGGCTCCCCAGCTTCGAATGGGGGCTAACTTGGCTTGTAAAGACCATCTCGTTTACTGTGTGTGCTGCGGGGAATTCCAACCAATGAATACATATTAAACAACACACACACTTAATATTGTGGTATGTGACTTGGCTGTCTTGGAAAGGGATTGGGGACTTGAAAGGGATTGTCGGATTGGGATTGTCAGATACGATTTTCAAAGAAAAGCCTCCTTTGAAGTGCGTCTAAGTCATGAAGACTGAGACGAATGCTCACCCACGCGAGGAAACTGAAATTATGATGGCTTTGATGGCAGCACATATCAAACATAAATGAGTGGTCTCCACTATTAATTGTATTATAACATATTTCTGTATGTTAATACTATGGATATAGTAATTTAGATATATATAATATCCCAATCATTATATCTTATTGTAGCTGCTGTGTGCTTTTGTATTCATCTTTGTCTGGTCTTTGTCAAGGTTGCATTGCAGTAGAAACAGTAATTTCTTCTCCTCCTCTTCCTCCTTCTCCGTCTCCTCCTCCTCACTCTCCTCCTCGTCCTCACCCTCCACTTCCTCCGTCTCCTCCACCTTACTCCTACTTTTCCTCGTCCTCATTCTCACTCTCCTCCTCGTCCTCGTCCTCCTCCTTGTCTCCCTCCCACCACCTCCATGTTATCACTTTTGAATATGTATCGAAACGCATATTTAGTTTAGCGTGTTGATTTGTCCATTTGATTGGTTTATTACAGACGGCGTACACCATCCCCATCTTGGCCTTCGCCTTCGTGTGTCACCCTGAGGTCCTGCCTATCTACACCGAGCTCCGCAAGTGAGTGGGTCCTGACCTCACCTCACTGATAAACACCACTGTAGAGCACAGCAGCACCGCTAACGCTGACCTGTCTGTTCACAGCCCCACCAAGAAAAGGATGCAACAGGTGTCCAACATCTCCATTCTGGTCATGTACACCATGTACTTCCTGGCTGCTCTGTTCGGCTACCTGACCTTCTACGGTGGGAACAGCTTTCTCCTAATCCTCCTCCTCCTACTCCTCCCACCCCCTCCTCCTCCTCATCCTACCCCTCCTCCGCTTCCTCCCACCCCCTCCTCCGCCTCCCTTTTCCTCCCCCCTCGTCCGCCTACTTCCTCCTCCAAATTGAGCACCCCCTTGCCCCTCCTCTCCCCTTCACCTCTTCCCCCCTCCCCACTCCCCCTCTTCCCCCCTCCTCTTCCCACCTCCCTCTCTTCCTCCCCCTCTTCTTCTATATGTGGAAGGAAGGACAAGCAGGGAACCGAGTCCTTTCTCCCTCTAGTGGTCATTCTTTAGTATTGGTCCACCAGGCTCATTAGCATGTTCTCTCTTCACATTTCAACAGGAAACGTAGAACCGGAGCTCCTGCACACCTACAGCCGGATCGACCCATACGACACCCTCATCTTGTGCGTCAGAGTGGCGGTCCTCACGGCCGTCACTCTCACCGTCCCCATTGTCCTCTTCCCAGTGAGTCATGCTCACCTGTCTCTTGATTGAAAAAAGGATTTGCCGTCCATCAACTGAAAAACAGGGCACACATTATAAGACTCGACAATTTACCATATCCAGTTGAGGTCAAAAGAGCAGTGAGATAAAGACATATAATATAATATTAGGTTTTTGTTGTCTTCTATAATGGAATGTCTTTTAGATTTAGTTTTCTGACTATTGAAACTATAATAAGCAAAATAATAGCATTTTGAATTTCCGCGTGCCGAATAGGCTCCAGTCCTAAGCGAGCATAAACAATGCGGCCCGCTCCATTTGCATTTTGTGTGCTTTGCGCCTTTAAACAACATGATTTGATTTCCTTTTTGGTGCTGCAAATATGAAGCAAAGTTCCTACTTTGGTCGTACGGTTCTGGAAGCAGGACACTCGCTCATACTAGATCACAGAACCAGCACTACAGATCTTTCCCCTGATCTCAACGAAACGTCTGTCTTCAGGTGCGGAGAGCCCTCCAGCAGATGCTGTTCCCGAGCAAGTCCTTCAACTGGCTGCGGCACACCGCCATAGCAGTGGTGCTCCTCACCCTCATCAACCTACTGGTCATCTTCGCCCCCAACATCCTGGACATCTTCGGCATCATCGGTCAGTACGGTACCAAAGGTCCAAAACCAAAGGGTTATTCCATTCAAACCATTAACTATAATAATAAGAATCTATCGATATAACAGCATATATTGTCCATTGTTAGTTTGTAATGGATGTGTTATCACATTTTGTGTGCTGTAAGTCTTACGGTCAACCATCTGATTAACAGTATTGACTTTAACTTATTTAAATAAGAAGATGAATCAACTGTTAAACAAAACCAGATAAGCGAGCAAATAATTAGCCAGCAAATAATAGAAAAAAGGTTGAAGCACTTTGAGCCAGATTTTTGTAAATTAAATATGCCGACGCTACCATGAAGATAGACTCCACTGCCACTGTGTCTGTTCTTCTCGTGTAACTCAAACGTAAGAAAATGTGCCCGGTAATGGTTCGATCCAACAAACATGGAACTTGAGTAAACAGCTGCGTTAGACTCTGTCCTCAACATCAAGGCTGTTGTTTCCCCCCGTTTGAGGTGAACGTTTGGGATTTTCAGGTTCAGGGACATTCAACCATAGTTCCAGAGCAACGGCATTTACTTGGACACGCACACTCTCTCTAATGATATGGACATGTAAAAAACATCAACACCAGGGCTGTGTTGTTCTTCATTATTCACATTTGTAATATTGAACTGTGTATTGTGTTGATTTGTGATCCAAACCAATTACCATTCATCCTCTCTCTCTCCCCCTCTCTCGCTCTTTGTCTCCCTCTCTCTCTCCTTTCTCTCGCTCCATCTCTCACTCTCTCTCTCTTTTTTCCCCTCTCCCTCTCTCTGTCTCCAGGCGCCACGTCAGCCCCCTGCCTCATCTTCATCTTCCCGGCTATTTTCTACATCCGTATCGTTCCTAAGGACCAGGAGCCCATGAACTCCACTCCTAAGATACTGGTGAGCAGCTCCCCTTTGGACCCTACGAGACGTGTTCCCGGTGTTCCTTCCTTAGGCTGAGGATGCCACAGTGACATGTGTCGGCTGTCATGGTTATTCGATCGGGGAGTTGGTTGTATTTCTATGTTGGCAAAATATAACATGCAGGCTCTAGGAAGATCTGATCTGTGGTTTGAATTGAGAAGTATGTGGGTCCCCATACTAGACCACCATAACAAAGTGAATGGGTAATGGAGGAACTACATTGAGCTCTATAAATAATATAGTGTAGCGTGGGCAGGGGAGTGTAAAAGAGCCGCTAGGGCATGCCACTACCAGGCCAAAAGGTTGGTGGACCAGACGGGTTGGACCCCCCATGTCTCCAAGCTGCCTGTAGGCATCTCGAGCAGGGTGTGTTAGCCTACCTGTCCCTAAATGACATCCTTATCCATTATCTGAACTCACTGCAAGTCTCTTGGCATAAAAGGCATCAATTGTAGAGTAGCTTAAGGAGAATCCAGGGATGTTGCTTTGAATTAAATCTTTTCTGCGTACATATGTCCCGATGTGAGAAAAAAAAAACACAACAGCAGCAGCCTTAAATGAAATCTGTCATGGAGAACAGAGCAAGAGGACCCAAATGCTCGACACAGAGACACGGACACGACGGTGTGGGTAGCAAGGTGTTTAATGCAGGCGGGAAATCAGACAAGCAGAGTGTTCGGCAACAGGTAGGCAGTCAGACAGGCAAGGGTTCGGCAATGGGCGGGTAGTCAGGCAGGCGAAGGTTCGGCAACGGAGGCCAGCCAGAGGGAGAAGGTGGGTTAGCAAAAGAGCAGAGATCAGGCAAGCGATCTAATCTCAAGGAAGAGCCAGTGACGAGGTACTAACTAGAGAAGTGTGAACAACGAACTAGCGCCGGCTGCTTGGAGACCCGGGGCTGATATAGAGCGTGCTGATGATGATTGCCGGCCGGTGTGTAAACAGGAGGAGATGAATGAAGAACGTAGGGTGATGGATACCGGTGCCCGCTAGGTGGCAGAAGTAGACGGCGTGACAAAATCATTAAGTTGCAGTGACTTCAAATGAAATGATTGGATATTTCTGTTCATTCATGTGCTAAGGATGACATGTTATGTGTGTCCTTCTCTAGGCCGCCTGCTTCGCTGCTCTGGGCGTCTCCTTCATGATCATGAGCATGAGCTTCATCATCCACGACTGGACAACGGGAACCGGCCACTCCGGAGGTGGACATTAGAGGCTCCTCCTCTTCCTCCTCCTCCTCCTCCTCCTGCTTGCTACGGTTTGGGAACCCCGACAACACCTCTGTTTGCGGTGAAGGTGAGCCTGTCTGCTCTGTGTGGGCACACTGACTCACACAGCCGAGGGCTGAAGTAATTAAAAGGACTGGAATCACACTGGGGCGTGATCGCTGAATGAAGAGTTTGACTGTTATGTCACACATGTTTCGTAGGACTTGTTACCATAAAACATGGTAATTTTAATAATGTTTCTGTAATGTAATATGATCTATTTGGACCTGGGGGGGTGGGGGGGTCATGCCATACCAAGTATTGGGATTATATAGGGTATGATTAGTCTGTGAATTGATTGAGTTATATTGATTACAGTTTAATTGATCCACTGTTTGAGAATTAAATAGGTTTACGCTCAATACAACCATAAAGTGTAGCTCAGTGTTTGTGTAGCATAGCAAGAGGGTCATAGATCCAGCCTCTTCAGCCTTCCTTTTAAAACGCAACATACATCATCCCCAAATCAACATCCCAAACTCTCTGGTCCCCTCTCTGCAAACACAAAGCGTGCATACAGTGTGCGTCCCTCCATATCTTTTTTTAGTTTCAAAAGTTCTCACAGGCTTACCATTTCCTGCTGAGTCATCTTTATTTATCTCACATAAACATTACATTTTAACCATGGCCTCTTCCATGGATTAAAGACAGCTACCACAAGTGGGGATTTTTTTTTGTTATACATGGAACACATACTGTATTGTAGACTGTAGACTGAGATTGGACCGTGAGGCATACAACATATAACTATAAAACTGAGTCATGTCCATATGAACTACCATGGCACCCTATGTTGAGAGCTATATGTTGAAATGGTCAAAAGAAATGAGACAAATCTATTGTTCAATTTGGGCTCCATTTAAACACGTGATGAAGCCTTTCCAGTATAAATGCGCCGCTGCCCATGAATCAGACTGGCCATTACACATAGCCGGGGTATGCAAAGCAAAGCCCGTCCTAGATAAACAACTGTATTTGTGCATAACTCACAAGTTTGCCAGTTTCTAGTTGTGGTATGACGTATTCAGAAGCCTTCTAAGCTTACCATCTGGTGCCTTTCAGTGCAGAGGGTGGTACCCATGGCACCCATAATGCAAATAAATAAAAATTTATATTTATTTAACTGCTATACCAGTGTTAGTTTAGATTTTCTAATTTAACAAATGGGTTTGAGAACAGTATAATCTACTGATGAACTGCTGCTGCTGATTTTAATAACAATTTGTCTGTAACAATCTGTTAATGTTAGAATAATGACGTGACTTGTAGTTTGTTTTCTTATGTTTTCTTTTATATCACAGGAAAAAGACAAGCCTTATCAAATTGATACATTTTATTTTGGATATAATACTTTTCTTGGAAAATGCATAATTCTAATCATAAATTACGTAAAAGTGCCACATTGCATTGTTGTATGTTCACTGTGTTGTTTTGTGGTACTTATATATTAATCATTTATATTTTTTTGTGGTTACACACTTATCCTATCGAGGTAAATGTAGCTCACTTGATTTAGCCTAGTATTACTTTATTGTACTCTGAAGTTACTGGGCTTTTACTTTCAGATGAGAATGACTTACTTTTTGGCTGTTTCAAAATACTAAATATTTGTTACACATTCAAGTGGATTTTAGATTGATTCAAATTCCAACTATCCTTCAGACAACCTGTTATTATTTTTTAATTATTAAATTATCAACTTTCTGGGACTAATAACATTTGAGTCTTGCGTCCCACGCGTCCTTAAATTCCTATTACTAAAACCTAATGGGTCTTTTTTGATGTTGTCGTGATTTGTGCCGCTAACCTATATTATGTCTTATAACCATTCTTCTTTTGTCCATTTGTTGATTTAGGCTAATGATTGATTTATCTTACTTAACGTAATGAAAGAAATGTTGATGTATGGCCCCTCATCCTCTCATCCCGTCCACCACTTCAGTAGATATAAAGGTTTCATACATATTTAAAGAAAAACACAGCATTCTTTACCATCTGGTTAAGGACCTCGCCTACTACAACCTATCTACTGGTTTGCAATGCCTTCTCCTGAACTACATATTTAACACTGGAAACCACACTAGTATCTTTCATATCCCTCAAACAATCTCTTTAATAGTCACATCTTTGATTTGTAAGGATTGTGAAACTACTATAGATATATGTATTTTGGAGGGCTATATAAATAATGTATATAAATGCAAAACATTTATATTTGTGATGCATATTTAGATTGTAAATGTAAATAGCAGGTTGGTTTTAGATTGCCAATTAAACAATTGTAGATGTTTTTATAATTGTGTCTCCATTATTATTTTTCATCAATTTCAATGTATTATAATTTGTTATAACTTGACAGTTATTTGCATCTGCTAGGTCCAGTCTTCAATATCCACAACACCTACACACTCACCGAAATACTTATGTTCATGATAATGTGTCGATTAATTTCAATCGTTTTTCTCACAATTATCTTCAGCTGCTCAGCCAATGAAATCAACCACGGCTTGTTCACACTATTCACTAAACATTAACATGAACTCTTATGAACTTGTGTATGTCAGTATGTTCCTGTTAATGCCCCATAACCAACAGGTTAGGTTAGCTGAGACCATATATTAAAAATGTCAACAGCTTTTCACAGTTTATGATTAACCTAAGAGATGGAAAGACATTTTCTTCCTAGCCAACTTCACGGATGTTTGCGCTGACCTACAATAAATCATAGTTTAATGTTTTGAGCATTCAAATATTTGAATACAGTTTGAATGGACGATGATTTAATCCACATATTGACAGGTCTTCGTGCTAAACTATATTTCAATGAATTCTCAATCACAATAGATTTAATTGAAAGCCCCTTTCAAGCTGACCTAGGGCATATTAAAATATGTAAGGCTATCATCATTCTTCATATCATCAATTATCTTGCATTCATAGTGATTTTTGAAATATTCAAAAATCACTATGAATGCAAGATAATTTAGGATATTGAATCTAATCATTAAAACTCTTGTTTGTAATTTATGGGAAATGTTTGATAATATTCGGAAAATACATGATGTTTTATTCCATTTGGGGGCAGTCTTTATCTTATTTAGTCGATTTGGGGGAAACATTAAATGCAACAGTAGAACACCTATTAAACATGCCGGCACTTTACAAACTTGCTCATCAATTGTGCATCTGATCAACTACTTCCTAAAGCCTACATTCCCCATAATGAGTGAAATGTATGCTGGCACGTTACTTATTGACCTATGAAAAAGCCTTTAATTTGACAAATAAAGGAAAGCATATATGATCACTCAAACTACATTGGCTAATGCAAGATTATCTCAATCCAAACCACTGGCGGCTACCTCGGCTCACCCACAATTTAAACCCAGTCACCCCGTGGCACCGCTGCTGCGGCCAGCGTCCACAGGTCCCTCAATCAAACGAGACCAACTAAAAACACCAACGAAATAGAAACGTGATTATTGCGCCGTCTTGTGTCACTTCAAGGGTAGTTGCGAGAAACTTGCAACTATACCTGGTTCGTACCCGGAGACTGCAGTGGCGAGATTACGTAGCCACACCAGATAATTTGACCAGGCCGACAAAGTGAGACCGTTTCTTCAGAACGAGACATCCAAGGAACACTCCTCTCAGTGATACGTGCCGTCCCAGTGTCGAAATGGACCAGCGCACACGGCGCCTGCACACATGTGTGCCATGTAGCTCGGACATCAAATGACTTCGGACGTTTCCAGCACTGGGATTGGATTGAAGCAACTGAACAATTGGACTCCTACTTGCACGGGATCCACAGTAGAATTGAAATTTGACATTGGTTCGCGCCATTGAAATCTTTTCTTTTGGAAATTGGTCGGTGGGCGCGTTATTTAAAAAAAAAAAAAAATCTTTTTTTTTACAGCACTATGGGATGTACGGTGAGCTCCGAAGATAAAGCTGCTGCGGAGAGATCCAAAATGATTGATAAAAACCTCCGAGAGGACGGGGAGAAGGCTGCTAGGGAAGTCAAACTGCTGCTTTTAGGTAAGACTCACTATGTAATGACAACCGACCCCGAGAGCTTTTGTCTTCAAATAACGCACAGACACAAACATCGGATTCATGATATCATAGTATTACCTCAGGACAAGTGGTGTCGTGGATTGTAAACCCATTCAGTTCCCCCAGCATCTATTTATTTGCGAAATAATACAATGTTTATCGTACCCTCCCTCGCAATACATTTAATAATACAATGTGGATCGTAATACCTGCCATCACAAGAAATCAAATCAAACAATGTTTATCTTGATTCGATTACACAAACTTAAATGAGACTTGACCACATTGCATGTGTCACCCAATCACAATAAAATTAATCTAACAATATCATGTTTTCATGTTTGGATTCATAGATTTAATAGATTGTATTTATAATGCTGAAGAGGCAGTAGGCAACACGCACGCGCGCTGGCACACGCACACAGACACTCTCAATCAATCTCACACACACACACACACACACACACACACACACACACACACCTACACACTCACACACAGGCACACACACACACACACACACACACACACACACACACACACACACACACACACATATCAGACACTGGCACACAGACACAGTGACATACCCCTATATTACTGTTGGCCATAGTACTTAATGCGACTTGGTTATAGTGATTATCATCAGCAGTTTACTGTCCTCCCAGCTGATAATGGTGATGTTGCCATGACAAAAAGTCATTCTGGAAGACAGTCAGGAAAATAAGTAATCTCTCTCTCTCGCTCTCGCTCTCTTCTCTCAGCCGGTTGGGGGACAGATATAGCGTTAGCGTGTGGCTTAACACATTAAAGTCTTGTTTTTTTTTGCAGATCAGTTGACCCTAGAGGCTAGGTTTTTCGGTTATAACCTTTTGAGATTCTTGCTTACATACAAACAGGGTTAGGAAGTGAGTCAATATTGGCTTCCGTTGAGACAGATGATGCCTACATTCCCTAAAGCCTCCTTTTTAAATGATGTATTTCTGCAGCTTCGGGACTGACATCCACCCACCTGCACCTCAGACGTGACTCAAACCCCTTTCACAGGATAACTATACCAATCTGCAAGTGACGTGTTCAAAGCCACCCACAGGCAGGACCACAGCTTTTGTGCCACATTAGTCACGCCTTTAAAACTTATAGGCCAAAACTATCACCGTCTTCTTCAGTATGCTAAGGCTCGCATGTCTGCTTTTGCTGGATTTCTGACTTGATTTAAGTGCTACATCTCATCCGGTGCTTTTCCTAAGGTTTGGGGGAAAATGTTGTGAGGAAATGAATGTTTTTTAACGGCGTAAATCAGAAGCATTGGCCTTCGTTTTATGTAAATGAGAGACCGTGTGAACTAGGAAACAAATGCCAGCTTGATTGTGTTGGAAAAAAAACACAGTGGGTTCTAAATATTGCTTCACGGAAATTGCTGGAGTCTGACACCTTGCAACAGTGTGAAGTCGGGGGTCGTCGGATGTGAAAACGTTGAGTGGATTCAGCGTGACGTGGAGAGTACATTTATATCGGAATAATCTCCTGTTTGGAATTCAAGTACAGTCATGTACTTCCAAAGTGGAGAAAAAAAGATGCATTTACGCATTTACCCATGGGCAGAGTGTGGATTTGCTCCCCTATGGAATGTCTATTCCAGCGGGATGAAATGCTCACCATTACATTTATAGAAGAAACCACCTTAATTATTTCATTTTCCTCTCGTCTCTCTGTTCACCAGTCTTTTCACACCAGTATGTGTATAAATTAGGAACGCTGCCATGCTATTAATGAGCTTGCAGTCAGGTTATAGCAGAAGGTAATTATAATGTGGTTGGGCCCATTATGAGATATATTTCACTAACTTGGAGTCACTTGTGTTAATAGCGAACCTGTAATTGATTTTGATGTCATTAATTTAAGCTCCAGATAATAAACTATTCCTATATATGTGAATTCCTATTAAGCCATGAGGCAGAATGTGATTTATGCTGCTTCTTCTAGGATGGATTCTTGGATATGTGAGGCTAGAGCAACTCTTATATATTAATAACAGTTTATCCTTGGTAATATTGTGAGAAAACTGATGCATTTTCCATTCCCAATATAATCTGGTGCAATCTATGTTTGTAGCCAGCAAAACAGAGCAAAAGCCCTTCATCAGAGCTTATCTTTTGAACCATGTGTGAACCAATGATGTAGCCAATAAATTAGACAACACCCTGGAGGGAAGATGTTTTTGAAATGTTCAGGAATGCATGTGGAATCTCATAGCATTCTTATCTCTGCATGCTGGTTAATGCATGTTGCTTTGTTGATGAAGACCTGTGTTATCTTGTTGAAACCCTATTCATAAACCAAATTCATTTAAGTAGAATAATGAAGGATATACTCCCACACAGGGATGGGATGAAGCTGTGTGAAATGTGTTAAAGGATAAATGTACATATATATATCCTTTAACACATTTTACACAGCTTCATCCCCTCCCATCCGTCACATACAAAGTATATACTATGAATGATGAAATACGTTATTTCCAACAAGCCAGATGTGGTCTTCCAGGCTGTTAGAGGCTGGTGTATAAGCTGAGCCGGAATCTTGATGTAATGGACATGTCAGGATGACATTACAAACACTGGTATGACTCGCTCCCCTGCAGGGAAAGGCTTTCTACCCGCGCAACTCGCTCTCTGTTTAGCTCCTGCACACCTTTATCTGAGGACAGACACTGGAGAGGCTGCTGTCCCGCCCCTTTCATCTGTAAGAGCCAATCAACGCAACCGCATTTCACAGGTTTTCAGATATATGTTATCCCCAGTGTACACTTGAGGTAAGCCTTTCTGAGGTCAGTTCAGTCACACACAAACACATAGAAATGCATGTCTCAGCCTGAACGCCGGTGTGTTCGATGACCACTGTGTGTGTGTGTGTGTTGTAGCTAATGTGATGCGTGGTGATCGCATGGCCCTTGTTTCCATAGCACTGAGCCGTCATCTCCTCCTGTGACGCTGCCGTGCTCTATCCCGCACACATTTGTAAATGTCAATTTGAAATGGCGTTCAGGTTTGTGACCTTTTATGCAAAGTCCCCCCAGAGAAAAGTAAAGTCATGCTTCGATCATAAAGATGCAGGGCTGCTATATCTGTTTTGTTCTGTTCAGACTCACACTTAAACTGTCCCCCCCCATGAACTTTACAAAACAAAACCACCATTGATTGTCTTGTGATAAATCTTACTCTTAGTTAGTGCTTACTTCAGTTCAAACAATAATACATATAAAGACCAGAATAATATGGTTTTATGAAGACACTGCTTACCTTCAGTATATTAATAAAATACCACACATTAAGTTGGGGTAATTAATTACAATAGCTTGTAGGCCTACTGGTCAATGAATGAGAATATTATAACTGTACTGCACAAATCTTTCTTGGCTATTCGATGGCTCAGTATAATTCTGTCCAATCTGCTTTGATTTAACCATTTTCTACAAATATATTATATTGAAACAAGTAAAAAATGATCTGCTGATCCACTGACTGTATAAGTGGTTGATGTTAGTACATGGGTATTTAATTCCTAATTTCATGGGTTTGAACGGTTTGAGTTTAGCCTGGTTGGCATGCATCTCTTCCTCCTTGTGGTCCCAAACGTGAAAGGGTGCCTTACAAGGCTGATGACCTACTTTCAGCGCATCTCTTCTCTTGCAAGGTTACACCACACTGCCCTCCCTCTGCCATCTCTCCCCTCCTCTGCTCTATCTTCTCGCTAGTGGTTTACGATAGCACACCAGTGCTAACAATGCTCTGCTTAGCGGTTACCAGTTTACTAACTCACTAAATTGAGTTCATCTGATTGTTATGATTCGCGAATAAGTGGTTATTTTTAGCTCACTGTCGCAGTCTATTCGGGTCATGTTGTCTGGGGATTGTTGCTATCTGCAGAATAAGGCAGGAAGATGAAGACTGACTGCATATCAGACTGTAGCTATGCTACTATCTCCTACTAAAGAGCCTGGTGTGAGACCAACTGTGCAGTAGACACACTAAGGAGTGTGTTTACGAGTGCTTAGGCAGTCTTTAAACCTTGATTTTCGCACACCTTCACATTTTAAGTATCGATTAGCATACTAGATATACTGTGTGTAGTGTAAACCCATGAAATTCCTCAGAAGTACCAGCTCAATGCCTTTAATGAAAACACAAACAAATGCCCCAACAATCGTCAACACCCCACTTTAGAAGGTTTGCTCAAGTTGGCCGACACCAATTCAACAAGTGCTCCAACAAGAAACTTCATCTAACAATATATAGCCACCGCCGACGGGGATGAGACACTGTCCCGATGTTGTGCTTGTTGCTGTTTGTTGGGGCAGTGTGCAAGCATGTGCCTTAATACAAATTTGAATTTGATTACTTTATGGTACATGTTTTTGTACATAATGGCATCATTGATGACCTCAGTCATTTCTTCAGATAATGTAATTCAATAGGACAATCAAAGTCTTTTTTGTATCTCACATTCAGATTCCTTAAAGAGCATGGAACCCTCAACCTTGCTCAGCTCATCATGGGGAAAGGGTTGTGATATCTCTTATTCTATAAATAATGTCCACCACTTTGTGTTGCTCAGCCTGCTGTCTCTGAATGGGCCCAGAGCTGTAAATAGCGATAGCAACGTCATTGTTGTGTGTTTTGGTCAGTGTCACAAAGTCCTCCAGGAGGTTTTAACCTACTCAATGACCGTGATTGTCAGCTTGAAGGGAAGAAGTCTTGACACCCTGATGGTGGAGGTTGCAAGTCAAGACCGACCCTGGGGGATGGGATGACAGCTAATGGAGAAGGAGGAGGCGGTTCAGTCACAACCCGACCAATGTACGGACAACGGAATGGATGAAAGCAAAATAGATTTGGAGCATTGTTGTTGATTATTCATTTCAGGCGATATTCCTTATTTTGGTTATTTAGTGTCATGTTGTTACATGATATCACAGAAGGACTCCAAACAACAACAAAAAAAGAAATGTAAAACAATAATATGGTCTTCCTATTGTATTTCTGTCTCACTTGGCCAGTGAAACCCCCTGAGGGCTCTTGGTAATGTCACTTGCTTACGCTTATCACACCTGATCAATCACCAGCTATCTTACCACACCTCTGACCAATCATTAGCTAGCTAGCCACACAGCTGACCAATTACTAGCTAGCTAATCGCACACCTGACCAATCACCAGCTAGCTAACCACACTACTGACTAATCTGCAGCTAGTTAATTCAAATCTTCTACATTATCTCAATATGCAAGCGATCACGCTGATTGAAAAGCCGAGTCAATAAAGTCAATATTGCATCAATTAATTTCGAACAGTAGTTCGACAGTAGTCTGCCATGCGGGTGTGCCTAATGATTAGATGTCCACAGGTGTACCTTGGGATTAATTAAAACATTGATCCTGGCCCATTAGTTTCATCACACATTAATCACATCATGTCACTTTCACGTAGCATAGCATCTTTATTCAAACAGAACAGCACAACTTGGGGCCCTGCAACCCATAACAGAAAGGTAATGTGATTTACATACATTCCCAGTTAGGAAATATTCTGTGTTCAGAGGACAATCAATAAGATCAATGTCACCTTTGCATTCTCAGAGAGCTTGATCCTAGATCCTGAATGAGGAGTAATACAACAAGAAGTAAAGAGATTGAGTTGTGAGCTGGCTGATTCTTTGTCCATGTAGGCCAAATTAATTTCATAGGATAAGGTAACATTATTTAAACTATTAATCATTTATGTTATGTTGGATTGTAGTACATTGCGAGCAAGGTATGGCTTTGACAAAAAAGTAATTTGTTGTAGGGTTACACAACCATCAACTCTCCTCTGCCCCTAGCTGCTCTGAGAGAAGTGGACCAAAGTCAGGTGGGAGACCAGACTATTGACAATGTTTGACCATGACGACAGGTTCCTGGGGGCCATCAGGCCCAGGCAGGGGTAATGCTGGGTGACAGGACATGGACGGGGGATGACAGGAAGCAGTGGAGGAGACAGACATGTGGAAACCCCTGACATTATTGAGGTAGCGCAGAGGAACCTGCTCTCATCTGATCAGCTCCAACTGGATGAACACACCTCGGTGCCTGGATGAGGACACCTCTATGGATGACGTGATTCAAAAGTTAATAGTTGATATTACTTTTTAAATGATATTATATGAATATCATTTGAAAAGCATTGATAATGTAATATGGGCATGAAGCTTATGTTTTACTTGTGTTTTACATGCCACACCTTTGCTGAGCTTGTCCTGGAGTCAACTCACAAATCAGATTTTAGATTAATATCTAAAGACTGATGGCAGACGAGCTCAGATCTTGGTGAACGGGGCGTTTCACGTTCTTTCGCTTCATATTTGTTGACCAATCATGTTGCCGGAGGCTGGAATCTGTAAGCGCGTAATTAGAGAACACAATATCGGCCAGCAGTAGTAAACACTGGAAAGAAAACGTCTGTAGAGGTTTTAAATCAACACTGTGTAGACTGGCCATTGCAGATCGACACTTATTAATATCCCCCCCCTTCTTAATGTAAAATACTAGTTTCTGGAGGGTATGGAAGACACTGAAGGATGCTGTTATCTGTTGTTTGTCCCAACAGGTGCTGGCGAGTCAGGAAAGAGCACCATCGTGAAGCAGATGAAGTGAGTGACAGAAACGCAGTCTCCATCTGGATGAATGCAAGAGCGTCAGCGTCCATCCAGGCTAGAGATATCTAGTGACGTTCTGGCCTGTTGGCCTTAGATGGACGCCTTGTATTGTACTGACATTAGAATCCTCTGGCAGAACAAACTTGTTAAGTCTGAACCTGAGCTGTGGTCATAACATATTCATAATATTCTACAATTGTGTAATATGTGTAATGTTTATGTGCATGCTGTAGCCATATCCCATGTAATGGAGTTAATGGACTGTCAAATGTTCCACATCCCATTAGTCATTATTTTCCAAAACATAGTGCAGGCAATCACCCCCTATCTCAACAGTGTTAGACTGACATGGTTGCTAACGTTAGCTACAACCAACCGTCTGACATCCTTCCTCACCTCCTACACAGCATTACATAAAACATGTTTTGTTTTGTGTTTTGTTCTCAGGATCATTCATGAAGACGGCTATTCAGAAGATGAGTGTAAACAGTACAGAGCTGTGGTCTACAGTAATACCATTCACTCTCTCATGGCCATTGTTAAAGCAATGACCACTCTTAAGATTGACTATGGTGACTCTGCAAGGGAGGTAAGATATACAAGATGTTGATACAGTATCACATATATATAAACACACAAGCATGTGCACACAAAGATGCTCACAGTTTTATGTATGAATTGTGCTTCAGATAGAGTGAAAGACGGATTTTATTGCTGCAGTTTGTTAGACTAAATTGCAACCCAAAAAACACCTAAAAGCCACATTGCCAGTACTGCCTTACTTCCTGCCTCTAAGCTCCAAGGAAACCCTAAAAAGAGGCAGACATAAATAAGTGGGCTAGTGGGCAAAGATGTATTTAAGGCTTTTGTAACGAGGACACATTTTTACAACAGCATACAATCAGCATTTTCTTTGTTGCTTGCTTTGTTTCTGCAGTGTCTGGAACAGCAGAGATTAATTTACAAAGGGCCAGCTATCTACAGCTGATAATGGCCTGAATTGGCTGGTTTTGATCCATATTTGGCATACTCTCCATTTGTTCAGACAGGTTCCACTAAGACAAAAGCCTCAAAATATGTCACATTAGAATGAATTCGCACACATATACTACTCTCATCTCCCTAAAGGTGGTGTTGATGGTGTTTATACTCATTCCTATTATTACTTTCTCTGATAGCCTGTGAAAGACTACGTGTAGACTTCTATCTAATTACTGTGATCATAATGATGCTTCTAGTCATAGCCTCCACACACAGCACATAGTATGCAGGTATCACTTTTGTATATACAGTATCGGTAGAAAGAGAATAAATATAAAATACATTTAGCCCCTACGCCTCCTTCACTATAATTTTTTTAACACCACCCTTGCATTTGTTATATATATAATGCATTATATATGTCATTTACTATTTAATCTTTTAGCAAAAGCTTATATTGCAAGAAAAAAGGACCTTTCGACTTACACGTTTGTAACCACTACACTATTCTGCAGTAAAAAGAAAGAACCTTAAAAAACATCAGTTTAAGACCACACAATTGTCAAATTCTTTGTAGACAAAACATATAAAATACCTCAAAATCATATTCAGGTCGAGTCTATTTTATTTGAATAGTTCTTCATCATTTCAAGTTTCAAAGGACTTCACAGGCCCACTTTATACGACATCCACTAACACTAAACTGTCTGAATGGCAAACTAACCCTTGAGAAGACACACTAACACAAGACTCCTAACACACACTCGAACAGTTCTTTCTTCAGCGACGGTAGCCCATAGTCTTGCATTAGGTTCTATTATTCATTCAACCTTTATTTAAAGTGTTCTGAGGAATCATTGAGGGGGACCCTCATTGACAAGGCAATCAATAGTTCACCAGAGAAAAATGTGTTACACTTTAGTTGAGAAATATACAGCCTTTCTTATTCTTGGTAAATGTGACTTGCGCCCGCCAGGACGACGCGCGGCAGGTGTTTGTCCTGTGCGCCGAGGCGGAGGAGCACGCCGTCCTGCCGGAAGAGCTGGCCCGGGTCATCAGGCGCTTGTGGGCCGACCGCGGCGTCCAGCGCTGCTTCACCCGCTCGCGAGAGTACCAGCTCAACGACTCGGCTGCCTAGTGAGTACAGCGCCACGTGTGGATACGTATTTAAGGATACAAGTGTGGAAGGCCATTGTTTGGGGCACGGGAATGACGGGAATTGAACCCTTCCGCCTCACTTTCGAAAAGCTTAAATACACACGAAAAATGTATTTAAAGGATAATATGTCCTTTATAATGTGCACACGTGCACACACACACACACACACACACACACACACACACACACACACACACACACACACACACACACACACACACACACACACCACACGCACGCACGCACGCACGCACGCACGCACGCACGCACGCACGCACGCACGCACGCGCGCGCGCGCACACACACACACACACACCTTTGCTGAGATTAAAGTGGCGACTGGGCTCCTCTCACTGGGCTTTAAAAACCAGCTGCCAGCTGCTGAAGCAATCAGTTAACCACACACAGCCAAAAACCAATTAACTAATTAACCCTTACAGAAACACCTCAGGCAAACCAAAATAATTGTTACAAGAAAGAAACAAAACACAATCATACCTCCGACCAAAGGTGTTATTATTGTTATTATATTGTTAAATATTATATATACTCTGATAAATATAAGACAACGTTTTATGTTCCTGTGCTCTGTGCAGTCAATGCAAGGAAATTCATTTATTTGTGAAATCACCTAGGGAACAAAGACTAGAAAACGATGAGGTTATAAATAATTATAATCAAGAACCTGTGAAAAGTTCCATATAAGGAGCTGGATCATTAAAGTGTGGCTTTATCTTCAGTGGCGAAAACGTTCCAGGTTCATGTTGAGTCTTGGCAGGTGTTTGCTGTCACTGCAAGTAAAAAGTAAAAGTGTCAAGTAAAAATGTAATCTTTAGTAACAGAATATACAAGGATAATATGTTTCTTGCAAGAGTAAGTTCTGTTGAACAATGTTTTTGTTTGTGCTTGTTATTGTTTTATAGTTAAATGGACTGAATTCGTATAATACAGATAGTATTATCTATCATCTTCCTGCGTGCGTGTGTGTCTGTCTGGAGTGGAGGTTGGTTTGGCCACTAAAAGCATCAGGTCTCCCAGCAGGCCTGGGTGGTGATGTAATGCCTGGCCAAGTAGAGCAAGCTGTGTCCTTCAGCCTCTATAAGAGACTAACTGCCTCTATGACCGGTTCAATTTCTAACTTTGTTGTGATGATCTCTGAATATACATCTGACAACCACAAATTAAATCAAAACACTATCTCATTTTCTGATCTTTATACCTACTGTGTCTCACAGTTTTTGTAGAAACTTGCCTATGTGTGCTCATTGTGTTTATGCTCCATCTCTGGAAGATACTGATCAACACAAGCTGCAGTGATGCTGACTCACATATCTGCCATAGCAGACTGACAGAAAAAAAACCGATGTATTAAATCAGCAAAGAAACCTAAAGGAACATAAAAGTCATATTTTCTTTAATTAGAATACTGCTGGAATCTCTCTCTCTCTCTCTCTCTCTCTCTCTCTCTCTCTCTCTCTCTCTCTCTCTCTCTCTCTCTCTCTCTCTCTCTCTCTCTCTATGTGGTTGCGTTTCAATATGATACATGCTACGGAAGGGGAAGCAGTACGTTGCTATGGTAATCTCTCCGCTATGAGAATCTCATGGGCGGGGGGCTCTCAGTGTATTTATAGTTATAGATAAGTGCAAACCAACCGTCACACTCAACCCCTAACTGACACTTTTTCATGTGGACAGAATGTTACTGTCAGTTAAGAAAAAGGCACTACTTTAAAATGATAATTCATTGATTATTGCAGCCAAACAAGCCCATGCCACTGTGAGTTTATTGTGGTCATTAAAAGCCCTGGTAAGATTTAAGAGCTATCATTTCTGTATAATTTTAGACTGCTCCTGGCATTTTTGACTAATCAGGGCATCTCTTCCCTGATTGGTTCTAGAAATCCATCTTGCCTGTCAATCACAGGTGGTTGAAATACAACACACCTCAATGGCTGAGAAATGTAGGGAAGACTGGAGCAGAGAGAGAGGGGATGTTTTGTTTTTGGTGGTTTGATTTTAAAACCGTGTGCTGTTTTCAGCTCTCGCTCTCTTTACAACTCTTGCATCTTACCTGTGTCTTCCGTGCACTAGCGTGTGGGGCTTTGTGCTTCTTCTGTGCTGTGTACTTCCACAGCTACCTGAACGACCTGGACAGGATAGCCAAGGCGGACTACATCCCCACGCAGCAGGATGTGCTGCGGACGCGTGTGAAGACCACGGGCATCGTGGAGACCCACTTCACCTTCAAGGATCTCCACTTCAAGTGAGGGAGAGATCAGCATAATTGGGCTGAACACACCTACAGTGTTCCATAAAGCCACTACAGCCATTCAATGGGGCTTACATGTAATGCCTCATATTCACTCATGCACACACTCATGCAAGGGGACAAAGGTTGGCATGCCTTGCTCAAGGAATCCTTGGCACTTTGGCCAGGCTGCAACATGAACTTGAATATTGTGTGTAGGACTTAGACACCATACACACAGCCAGGATAGTATGTGGGAATGGGAAGGAGATGTTGTTCATTTTGAATGTTTGTGTCTCAAATAAACAGAGGTTTAACAGAGAGGTTTAATCAGCCAGAGAGGTCTGGCTTGGTGTGTTGTCTCTGGCTCAAGACCCTGAAAGGACCATCTGTAATCAGATGTGATTTGTTTTCTCTCGCATTTATATTCTCGTAAAGCGGCCTTCGAGGCTTTTGGGGGACTGAATAATGGATGGGGAATCAATATGACGAAAGTCTCTGCTTTAGATTTCATTTCAATTCCGAGAAGTAACTATTGGAACCAATCAAACAGCTTCACAGACTCATCTCTTTTATCAACAAAGGGCATTGATATGCCACACAGGTTAATCTTTTTTAACCTGTGCTTCATTGTTTAATCTGTCGGATTTAACAACAATGAAATTGTTTACAGTAGATGAGGGTTCACCTTGCATTTTACCTCTGCTTTATCATCCCGTTAACCTTCATGCTATGCAATCCTCCACCAAAACGCGCGTCCTGATCACTGCATCAAACCTCATTAAGAAGTTAATGTGCAGCCCAAAATAGAACCTGACTTTCTACCCCCCGCCGCAGTCTGTTGTGGGGCAGAGAAAAAAACAGGCTGTCTTTTCTCAGCTCCACTGGCCCACTCTCTTTCTCTGTTTACTTTCTTGTGACCTTAAACACTGTCACACACGCACGCACGCGCAAGCACACATGCACGCACGCGGCGTATGCATGGACGTGTACACACTGACACACACTCCGCCTCTTTACACTCTACTTCCTCTCTCCACAGGATGTTTGATGTGGGTGGCCAACGGTCCGAGAGGAAGAAGTGGATCCACTGTTTTGAAGGAGTCACGGCCATTATCTTCTGTGTGGCGCTCAGCGCGTATGACCTGATGCTGGCCGAGGATGAGGAGATGGTGAGGGAGAATGACTGAACACAGCATGAAACCTACACAGCAGCGCTTCCATATGGGTCTTTGACCCTAGAGCTAGGATACATTACCCCTCTTTATGTGAATGCATTGTAAATCAAGGAGGCCTGGAGGCATCGTACGGCTAACTCATGTTTTTTTTAATTCATGATGATATATTTGCCTTTCATAACACTACTAAGTTTCAGCAGGAGGATTTGACTCCTAGTTGGGTGCATTAATTCACTTCACAGAACCTTCTATGAGCTTTCTGTGCACCGTCCAATTTCGACATGTTGCTCAATATTGCCTCCTGCTGGCGGCCTTTCCAAAATGTGGGATTTAAAGGAGATGCACGTAGGATGCATCTCGTTCAAGGATGCCTACAGCTAGGTTGTGGACATTGGGGATCCGCAAAGTACCTGTAGGCATTTGTTAAAGTAATTTACCAAATGCTTCTTAACGGCATATGTCTGAATTCTCTGTAAATCGCTTTAGATTGAAGTGTCTGTCAAAAAAGAATTTTAGTTTTTCAGTGAAATAAATACCTTACAGAAAGGTTTTCAGGCAGCTGTCATTTTTTGTGTCATGCATATGACATCACAAACATTGTGGGCAGCATTAGCAGGTGACCACGCCCCTCCGTCTCTTTCCAGAACCGGATGCACGAGAGCATGAAGCTGTTTGACTCCATCTGCAACAACAAGTGGTTCACGGAGACGTCCATCATCCTCTTCCTCAACAAGAAGGACCTGTTTGAGGAGAAGATCCCCCGAAGCCCGCTGTCCATCTGCTACCCAGAATACTCAGGTTAGCTCCAGTACTACAACACAATACACCTAAAAGCACAACTAAACCCCTGCTATGTATATTAAAACACACGTGTCGTAAATGCATATACCGTCATTTCATTTGTATTTTATTGTACTTTTCTTTTACTACTTGTGACTTCATTCCTTTTATCTTTTTAACGACCTCAGGGGCCAACAAGTACGACGAGGCGGCAAGCTACATCCAGACCAAGTTTGAGGATCTGAACAAGAAGAAGGACACCAAGGAGATCTACACCCACTTCACCTGCGCCACCGACACCAAGAACGTGCAGTTTGTGTTCGACGCCGTCACCGACGTCATCATCAAGAACAACCTGAAGGACTGCGGACTTTTCTAGAAGCTGCAGCATGCCGCTGTGTGATGTCATCGAGCTGGTGGAGTGGGGGGGTTGGGGGTTCGATCACTGGGTTGGAACAGTGACGCACGTAGCTTGCAAATCGTTAGTTTCCTTTCAATGCGTTCCTTTGTCACATGCGTCGTAATATTACCGGTTCTTTTGAGACTTTTTATCGCTAGGTATTTTTACCAACCTTACGATTTTTTCCGCAATATGTAGATGGGTTTTTAATTACATTTGTTTATGGGATATTATAACTGCGCTGTATACAAGTAGGAAATAGAAAACGGATTATGTTTTGCAATATAAAATGGAGCCAACTCAGTATGCCTTCCATAACACTGGTTTCTCACGCTACTGCACAAAAAATGCAATTTCTTTTATTTCTTTAATTTAGTTTAGATTTTTGAGATTTTGTACTCTTCTTTTTCAACCTTCTTTTATTTTTTATTTTGACCACATGCTAGAGCTAGACAACCAGTAAATTGTCCCTGATATACATGGGCTAACTGTGTTTATTTTGTGTCTTTATTTAATGAAAGGTTTTAATGAACCGAACATATTTTTTAGATTGTAAAAATCCAACTGGATTGGGGGAAACGTGTTTTAAGGGTAAAGGTTTACATAGAGTCTGTACTATACGGTCCATGCTTCACTAGCCTGTACTTCACACTAATTGACTAACATTCCATGGTTAAAATACGTCTTAAGGACAAAGGACTAATATTTACACACTTATAAATACACACACACATAGTCATTTAAGGAACTGTGCAAGGTTTTTCAAAAGTCAATGTTTCCTCCTAACATGAAATGTTTTGTTTATGTTTTTGCCGTGTTATCTGTTTGCGGGTATGGAGCTGTAGCCTGCGGTCTTAGTATGAACTAGGGCTATTTCTGCTGATAGTCAGTTCACTTGGCAAATAATCTTATCACATCTATACTAAGAAGCATATCAAATCTATTCAACTGTCATGAAATAAATCATGTTTTGGTAGGCCTTTCTGTGGTGTGGTCCTATGAAAAATGTGTCATCCTAGGACACACTTTAAAAAGTTTGGGAAACGCAATTGGAAATAAATGGTTTTGTGTGAGAAAGTACTAATGTTATTCTACATATGTTCATTTATGTTAGGTACAGATTACAATTTTAAATGTAAATGTATATCACGACAACTCTGCATATGTAGCATGAATGGAACTGAAGCCCACATCTAGGTTGCCAAATAGAAACACCAAAATTACAAAATAATAATTTAAAAGTGAATCCAACTGAAATGTCCTGTGTATTTTCTAGGGCTAAAATAAAAATAATACTTCTCTTGAATTGTCTCACGATCAGCATACTAATTGAAGGATCAACACAGGCTTTGCTTGCATTACAAAACATTTCTCTACACAACAAATTGCATAACAATGGCCTCCAACAATGGATGGAATGTTGAGGGTTTGAGTGACTACAGCTAATGTTAAGGCTAAGGTGTGAAAACGGTTGAACTCACGGGGACGATCATTTAAATAGAAGATGAGTTGGTCCACAAGGTGGCGACACGTGATGGCTTCTGAATTTCAAGTAAGTTGCATCTGCGAGTATACAGAGTACGAAGATGTTTTAGTTTGCCCAGCCAGTAACTTATCTAAACTAAACTAATAATAATTGAATAGTTCCTGTAATTATGTACGGTATTTATTATTTGAAAATGTATAAAACTGCTGAATATAACGTAACGCACCATCTACATATCTAGGCCATCTAGAACTGTAATAAATATAAGACTCTATAAAGAAGTCTCTATATATTATAGTGAAAGGTGACCACATGGCTCCCCTCGAAGCGACGTGCTTAAATTCAACTAAGTATCTTGTTTCAGCGGACCTCCCATTGGCTGATGTTTCTAAGCACGCCTCTGACTGGCTGCAACGGAGGGGCTGAACATCACTAAAGTCTGCAGGCAGGCCTTTGCCTCTGCAATCTGAGTGAACCGTTCATTGGAGAAGTTAGGAGCGCAAATTGATTTTTTTTAACCTATCGGGGATTTATGTCAAAACATATGCGAAGGTGAGTTGTATTATTAATACTGTTATTAATTGTAGGCTTTAGACGGTCTAGGCCTTTATTATATTAAATAGTAGCTTATTACTGTACTAATTATTAAAATGTTTGGGGTGAGTTGTGTAGTCTATTGGAGTTGGGAATTGTAGTGTGTTCAATGTATGATATTCATGCCTATACGCATGATATTCTTACAATACTAATTCATACTTTTTTCATTTTAAAGGAATCTTGGAATCCACTTAAGAAAAAAAAACATGGTAAGAATTCATATTTGCTTGTTCTTCTTTTAACTTCTGTGTTGAAAACCATTGCCTTCATGGTCATCTCTACACGAGCATAAGAAATACTATTAAGGGGTGGAAGATTTTAGATTTGTCTAAACACAGCTTTAGCGTTGTCTTATGGTTGTGGACGGTTCTTTAAATATTTAAATAAATTAAAGGTTTATGCTGGGTGTGTATCTAAGACCTAGTGTGTGTGTGTGTGTGTGTGTGTGTGTGTGTGTGTGTGTGTGTGTGTTTGTTTGTGTGCAGTACGCTAAATCATACATGTGAGAGGCTGTTTAAGAGCGGGGCTCCTTCTGTAGTCTGCCCTCCTCTTCCAAGTCAAGCCTCACAAGGGACCAAATGGTTGAGCTCCACAGCTGTGATAACAACACAGCGTTGGACCTGGTGGTTTTCACCAATGGATTTAGGCTTTAGACTTGCTGCTAAAAGTCAATACAATGGAAAAAATGAATACCCAGAATCATACATTAATATGAACATGATATGGTGCTGGCCATCCCTCTATTGTATAATTCCCAAAAGCCCACTGCATCCTGTGGTTAAACCAGGGCTATGATGTTGGCTCCCGTTCCTCTAAAGATTAATTATTTCTCCTTCTTTAAAGAAGCAGGGTGCATTTCCCTGCATGAAATCTGCATCCTGTTCCAGTGTTTTTACTTTTGGTTCAATCCGAAGCACGCTACCCATAAAGTTGCTCCGAGGTTTGTCAGGAATGCTAGCCTTGTTATAGAGCCACGCATTCACAGTGATCTCAGCTGGTAAAAATCTTATTGGCTCAGAAGCGGAGAGGAACATAAGGGAACTGTTCGGGGTCTAGAGCAGCCAAGGGCTGGACGGGGAAGGTCCAAAGAGAGCCTTGTTGCTGCGGTCCTGACACTGGACGGTGTTCTGCTAGAAGTACAAGGTGCCCTTACGTCTCTAACCTCATCTCTCTCTCTCTCTCTCTCTCTCTCTCTCTCTCTCTTTGTCCAGGGGTGTCTGGGTGATTCTAGCATGTGTCTGGGCGAGCAGATGATCCGAACCCTTCAGGACCTGAAGCAGACGGGCCGGCCGCGGCCCCTGAGCGCACCCTGCGCCGGGTCCTTCCCCGTCCCGCCGCTCTGCCAGCACAGGGCCCGGCAGTCCCGGGAGTCCCGCCCGACGCGGCTCCGCGTGTCCAGCTCCAGCGAGGCCAGCGCCTACGACTCGGCCTGCTGCCTGGCCAGCCCCCTGGAGGAGGAGGCCCCCGACGAGGTGGAGCGGCGGCTGGGCCCGGGCTCGCCCAGCAGCCGCAAGAGCCTGGACTTTGACTCGGGCTACTCGGAGGCGTCCTGGCAGGACGAGGGCGTGGTGCTCAGGAGGACTAGGAATGTGCGCGTCTCGTCCTCCGCCTGCCTCCGCACCAACCGCGGCGCCTCGGGCCGGGTCCGGCCCAAGTCCACGTCGGACGCGTGTCTGGAGCGCTGGACGTCGTTCGAGGCGTGCGGCGCCGAGGACTGGACGGCGGCGCTGCTGAGCCGCAGCAGGAACCGCCAGCCGCTGGTTCTCGGGGACAACAGCTTTGCGGATCTCATCAAGAACTGGATGGATCTGCCCGAGTGTCCCGAGCCGGCAGAACTCCAGCCCAGCGCGGGCCGGCGCCTGGCCAAGGACCTGCTGGTCAACATGCGCAGGAAGCTGGCGGGGAGGTCCAAGGGTGTGGAGGTGAGGCGCCGGCCAGTAGACTCGAACAGGGCCAGCAGACCCCTGGAGGCCCCCAAACGTATGTCCTGCCCTGTGGGCTTCCAGGCCCTCAAACCCTTCTTTCACCAGTCTCACACTGGCATTCACCAACTGGACTCAGACTTCTACCAGTTCAATGCCCTTATGAAGACCGGCAGCCGGCAGCCGATCATATGCAACGATATTATTGGATACATCTGAACGATGCTGCTGTGCTGTGTTGGAATAAAAATGACAACAACCCTGTTCCATAAATGTATATAGAAGGATATTCTAATTTCACATCTGGTATGTTTGTACATTTTTGTATGCTGTTGTAATAAAAGGGTTTTCTATTTAATATGAAAAATGTGTTTTTGGAAAAAGTTCAGAGAAGTGTGGCTCATCGGCGATATAGATGGGGGTTGTAACATAATGCAGTGTCCTGCTAAAAGAATGATGAAAGCCTGTCTCATGCTATGCGAGGGCACAGCGGTGGAGAACAGTTGGCCTTTGTCCTGGAAAACTGTATGTTAATGAGCAGAAATGACAAGGTGGGGGTAGTCTGCATTGTGATGCAGATACGCAGGTGAGAGGAACACACCTGTGGTGGGGAGAGGGGAGAGTGTTTTCTGATTGTTCTGTTCCTAGCATTGGTTGCTAGGTAAGACACATTTGAAAAGTTCCCCACACTTACGCAGTCAATTGTCATTCTATGGTTCTCTCTGTATTCAAATCCTGTTGGAGAAGTAAAGTGAAAGACCAATGTCCTCATTGGCAGACTCCCCTTTATTGTGACACTTGGTCATGAAAGCAGCATCATCAACAGAAACAGTTACAGCGTTAACAATGCTAATCCTTTTGAATTGTTGATTAAAGGTTGATTAACTGTAAGAACAAATCACTTAGACTGCCCCTGGGTTAACCGAGAAGCTTTCGTAAATGAATACAGATTCACAGCCCCACATACACAGATACAATTGGCACCTACATGAAAAGGAAAATACAAATACAGTTCTACAAATATCCTGTTCACCAGAACATCCACTAATCGAAAATATTTATCCAAATTAAAATCCCAATAATAGATGTGTCTATGGCCTGGCAGGGCAGATGTGTTTGAACCTCAGACTTTAGAGAGAGCATATCACTGTCATTGGTACGTTTGATGGTTCATATGCATGAAGAGCTTATAAATTGCATCAAGCATTGCAATCGTGCGACTGGACACAATTGCACTTACAACATACAGGTGGCCTACAAGTACATTAGAAACTTTCATTTCACATAATGACAGACTGGGGTAAAGATCTGTAGTTTAGTCGTCTTTGTCAAATATTTTAAACACCAGTGATCCTTTATACCATTGATCCTTTAAAATAAATGAAGAAGAGAGCTCCGTTGTTGTCCTCATTGACATCCTCACTGGAGCAGGTACCTGATTGGTGGAACGGTCTCACAGTCTTCGTCTTCAACAAACGAGGCAAAGATCTCTAGAATGTGCTTGTGTTGAGGAATGTCTGATCGTGTCACCAGCCTCACCACATCAGATACACTGAGGAGAAAAAGTCATATTTAGTCATATTTAAATTGTTATTATTGTATTTACTAATATAGTCATATTTCAGACTATGAATTTAATGTTCATTCATTGATTTGATAAGATACACTCCGTTGATGAAAACCAAAGTCATTTTTAATTTATTTCATTTTATTTTGTGTTTCTTTTATCATCCAAAGTGGCTCTTTCGTTACATTATATTTGCCACTGTGTAATATTAAGTTTAGTCCTGATTTGATTATAATCATTTCACCGCAAGTGGAGTGTGCCAAAAGGTAATTCTGTCCATTTATTAAAAACTAAATGCTGGTTGGAGTCAGTCAGCCATTTCCAGCGTTGTTAGTTAAGATCAGAGGTGGACATCTGTAGCTGGTATCAGATGTGTGTTTTTCATGTCAGTCTGGTTCCTCCCTCCAGTTCCTCTCAAACCCAACCCAACACAGGACGTGTAGGAAGCAGGTCCGAGAGCTCAGGATGTGACTACTAGAAGGACCATCATCCGTCACACCAGGGTCTCGCTACCCTACTCTTGGTCTCGTCCCCGGGCCCCTAGTAGTCCTCCTGATGGCCCCCTTAGCTCCCTGCTCCCCTGGGACCCGGGTGTCAACACAGAAGCCAAGACAAACATACACAACAGCCGCTTCAGAGGCTAAAACTGAAGCAAACACACAAGGTAGCCGGTGGGAGTCTCAGGCCCCAGATTAAAAAAGAAGACAAAATGAAAATTGTTATAGCGACGTATAGGACGATATGTTTCAACAGGGCTGTTTATCATCCCCCTGAATCTAGTTCAGACTCAAAGGTGAGTCATTAATCTTGCTGGCTTCTGGGTGTTGCTGCTGCACATATACATGTCCCAAGGGCCCGAAAGGCTCGCAGTGCTGAGAGTTCCTGGCAGGAGACAGCTCGTCCTCAGGCCTCAGGGTTATAATGATGATGAGGATGATGATGAAGTGGCATGGACTATTAAACACCAGACATGCCCCGACAGCTGTTGGCGTTTGCGAAGCGTGAGCCAGAAGAAGGAAGCAAATATGAAAACAGGGTCAATGAAACTATTCTCTCGGTCTTTGACAGAATACCGGAGGGGAACTCGAAGAGGAGCCATCTCGTTTCAGTGTGTGGGTCTTCATCGAGGGGGGTGTGAAGTAAGATAGATCGCTCAACACTGTCCCCACTCACCACCCCAGAGGAAGCAGCCCGTCCTGCCGTTAGTGTCTAAACAAACACAGCAGCGCCTCAGTGGTGCGTGCTGCACGCCAGTGTGTGTCTGTGTGTGTGTGTGTGTGTGTGTGTGTGTGTGCGTGCGTGAGTAGAGTAGATGAGTAGTAGAATAGGTGTGTGTGAGTAGGTGCATGCATGTGTGTGTGTGTGTGTGTGTGTGTGTGTGTATGCATATGTGCATGCCCTTGTGTGTTTGAGCTTTTATTGAAGATGTAAGAACATTGTAACATTCTTGAAGTCATTTTTGTACCCACATTTCTTATGCTGAATAAAAAAATTCAATAAAAACAAAAACAAGATAAAACACTGATATACATGTACGTATGTCATATATATAAATATACAATAGAAAATGAATACAAAATGATGTGCGTGCCCTTGAGTGCATCCATTTTTAGATCCGCACACTACTTTTCCAAAACACAGGCACGGTGGAAGTGCGTGATAATTGCATGTTTGTGTTCCCCGTTTGATCAGACATACCTCTGCTTCAGTCTGTCCTCATGTTTGGAGGTGGCACTGTAGAGGACAGCAGACCCATAGTACAAACTGCTGACTTGCAGGTTGTACTCCTCCTGCAGAGGATCAAAGAGCAATATTTAAAATGGGATGAATACTAAAACTGTACGACAGAGAAGTCACCACCCAGTCCCACTACCTCTGATCATCTGAGAGCATGTATGAGCAACGTAAAGTAGTCTCTCCAGAGAGCGGTTGTTTGAGGATACATGCACCCACAAACAACCCCTCAAAAGGGAAACGCTAAACCTCCCTACAAACAATACAAGGTCTGTCCTTGTGAGACGAAGATAGAAATACAACTGGAGCAAAATGGAAGTACTTTGTTTTTGCCAAAATCCTCTTCCCCTTTTGTTCCTCTTCCCCTTTGGAAAACAACTAGAGAGGAACCAGAAAGCCAATGTTAAGTTCAGGGCAAGTATTATCTTGCATTAAAAAACTACTCAGGGCACGCTGGCATTTATCCTGGAGATGACCTCGATGCTTACACAGGTTCTAAGTATACAGAGAAAAACTCCCAGGACCAGGGGGACAAATCTGTCTACGGTTGATACAAAGCGGCTAAGTAGCAGACGTTGGACACTATGACAGCCGCTGTGAACGGCAGCTGTAAAAAGGCCACAAAAAAAACAATGAACATTGTGTTTGTGGAAGGAAGATGAACTGGTTAATAAAAAGTAGATGCTCAACCCATGCTTTTATAGATGGAGCAGCTGAAGTAAATCACTCAATCAGAGCTGTCATAGTGTGTGTGTGTGTGTGTGTGTGTGTGTGTGAGTGTGAGTGTTGTGTGTGTGTGTGTGTGTGTGTGTGTGTGTGTGTGTGTGTGTGTGTGTGTGTGTGTGTATGTGTGTGTTTCTGTGTATATGTGGGTGTGTGAGTTTGTGTGTGTGTGTGTGTGTGTGTGTGAGAGAGAGTGTGTGTTAAGTGGGGTAGTCAGGCCTGCACCTTCATATGTATAAGCAGACCCTCCAAGGTCATTTCCTGCTGACCGTCACACCGGCCCTCCACCGGGAAGTCGTCCCACAGGGTGTACTCCCTTCCTGCAACCTGCCGAGAGACGCGGAACACATGTATTCAGACACATGCACATATACATACACGCACACACACACACACACACACACACACACACACACACACACACACATACAAATACACACACGTACACACACACTCATGCACACACACACACACACACGTACACACACAAACACTCCCTCACACACACACACACACACACACACACACACACAAAAAAACACACACACACACACGCATGCACATAGACAGCGACACACACACGCACACACACATGCAGATGCACACACACGCACAACACACACACACATACACACACACACACATACACACATACACACACACATTCATGCAGATGCAAACAAACACACACATACACACACACATTAAATTCAAATTAAACGGTCAGAGCTGTCAGTGCATGTGTTGTGTGTGTTGTCTGTGCTTTTGTGCATGTGTTTAAATCTCTAGCTCCCAAGTGGCATGACATTTGCCTGGACAGCTGATGCTGATCACAGGCCAGCTAGAGTGCTGCCACAATGACCCAAAGGCCCCGGGTCAAGACTCTGCTTCCGTCGAGTGAATGAGAGCTTGTGTCTCTTCCTTCAGGGACTAACCCCTGGCCCAACACCACAGCTTTCTGCAGCCTCACAGGGAGCCTATGGAGGTTGGCCTTATCTACAGACAGACAGTACAGCCATAAAAGCCACAGCTCGGAATGTAAATGTGTTGCTTGTGGCTGTGGAATAACACCATAAGGGGCTCTTTTCCAGACTCCATGCCAAATTGCAGATCTATGTTGCTGTAAACAACCTCTAACTCCAGAGTTCAGGGAGCATATTTCCTTAAGATAAAAAAAATTCTGAAAGGTTTCCTCTGGTACTTAACACTAAAGAAACCCAATGACTCTTGTGGAAAGACATGGCCTGCATTGGCTGCAAATCAAAGTGTATAATCTATTATGACTACAACACATAACATGCTATTTTGCAAGTATGGTGCAACTGCATCGCTACAATGACATAAGTAACCCGAACTTCAAGCCAGCAGTGCAGTTTACTGTAGTTCTCTTACACCAGCATCTGGGAGGAACACTTCTACATTAGCATCAGATTTTAAGACAGGAGTAAGACACCATTGTAAAGGAACCGCACGCAATGAATCATGCCCCAAAATGAAAGTAGCATAGAAGTACCTGGATAGGTGCAGGATAAAAGTACATTCCTTCTGCCACCCCCACCACACCCCCACACCTCCACCTTTTTATAGCTGCTGTGGCCCCAGGCATCCACCCTCTGTTATCTCATCAGATCAGACGTGGGGACTTGCACCTCCACAGAGGATCAGATTCTCCCAAAGCAATGCACCCCCCCCCCCCCCCCCCCCCCCCCCACCCACCCACACCACCACTCTACACCACGGCTCCCTCACCACAGACAGACAGAATGCACGGCTCCTGTAGGTGCAGAACGATCCATTTCATCTGGTCAAACATAAATACTAAACTGTGCTACACAGCGTTCCCCCCCCCCCCACCCCATCCCAGCCGGATGCTATACACCACATGACCCTCGCTGCTCGTGTGTGTTGACGGTAAATATTGTTAGCGGCACGTGCGCGTTCGGAGGGAGCACATCGTCAGCTGACCAGTAATGGGGTAATAAAAGAAAGAGGGAGGTGCTTGGGATGTGAACACAGAGACCCTGGTGCTTAAAGAAAAAAGCCTGGATCTAATTATCTGTACTGCAACGGCATGAGGGCCAGGCACACTGAGCCTCAAGTCGCACTGGGCCATCCACTGATCAGCAAACTAAAAGTTGTAATAAAGTCCTTAGTGCAACGGTTCTTCAGGAAAGAAGAAAGCATGAATATCACGTGGTTGATGCACTTGAATTAAAACCATTTATGTGTCTCCAGATGGTCATACTCCCTGGGTTTACTATCAACACACATGGCCCAGTGACATGATTCAAGTGTGTATTTTGTCTAAACTCCTTCCATTCTCGTACCGCGTTATGGTCAATGCATTGTCTATAACCGAGACATTGAGCAGACTGTGGTTCTCTGGCTTGCAGATTTCAAACAATGTACAGCTGATGTCGATTTTCAACAAAGGAAACGGTCCTGCAGGCTATTTTTACTCTCTCTCTCTCCCCCCCCCCCCCCCCCCTTCCTGACTTGTTTAATATCTGTCCCACCACAGCAGGAGAAACCTCAAGCCAATCAGAGACCTCCGTCCGTCTGTGGACCAGAGCGACGTCACCTCCCCGCTCCATTGGTCGGCTGGTAGGGATCAGGAAGAATGCTGGAAGCAGGACGGCTGCTGGAAACAATTACAAAGTCTCCCAAATCCCTGGATATCTCCCTCTTAGAAAAGTGCCGCAAAAACGTCCCCACTTTTCAAAAAGAGAATCCAATTATCTCGCTCTCTGCTAAGAGATGTTAGTGTTTTGCAACCTGCTATGTGTGCAATGAGAAATAAGGTCCTAAAAGTCCTAAATTCTAAATTGTTTCTTTAAAACCATGGTGATATATAGCACCAAAAAGCACCAAAAAGGAAACATGTTGGATCAAAACCAACACCAGTGCGACAGCTGCTTTGTTTGAACTAGAATATAAATAAAGCTAGATTCATAGGCAGTCTTTTAAATGTTTGAACTACCTCTTCACAGCCCTTTTAAAGGCATAGACGCACGCCATGTATTTATATTATGTCTCCTCGGATGTTGGGCGAAATATGCTGTCCACGTATCACCGGCTGTTCGTATCTGGCTTCAACTTTTTCGCCATACTGTAATTATGCTTCTTGAAACCAAGAAGATAAGTAGTGTACGTCTGCTGATCACTCCATGTAAAATGTATTTTCTATAATAATCAGGTAGAAGTTATTATATGTTTGAAATACCATGTGTGTAAAAGAAAAACCATTGTATAAACTCATTTTCTATTGTCTTTTATGATATCAAAAATGTTGGGGTATTTCTTTATGTTTGTCAGTTCAGACAATGTTTATACTCTTCACACTAGTCACACTAGAAGTTTACTTAGGCTTTTTCCATGATTCATTTTAGATCTTCTGTCCCTCTACCAAGTGGGCTAATCCTTTACACTAATGTGGAGAAGCTTGGGACACCAGGCCCTCTGAGCTACTTCCTGTACGGCAGGAAGTTGGACAGTCAGACTTGACTGCTCTTCCTGGGGAAACTGGGCTGAGGCACTGGTGATTCAGAGCACAGAAGGATTCACCGGGTGGCAATTCTGCCATCACGTACAAACACATTTTCAGTATGAGATTTTAATGAGTTTACACGAGTTTGATACATGCCAATTAAAAGTAATGGAACGTTGAATGGAGCAGAGGAAGGGAAATAATGAAGTCCAGTGACCCTATGACTTGCTCATAATTGTACATCTAACCTGAGCTTGTTTCCCTGATAATCATCACATCACAGCCATTTTGTAGTGGCTTCCTCCTTACATGCTTGTAATCACAGTCTATGGTGTGAGATGTTGCTCTTTAACACAATGAGGAATTCCCATTGACAGGAAACTAGGTTCAGAGGGCAGACTTTGATAAGCCAGAAGCTGCCTGGAAGGGATAACTATCTCACGACTCTGCAGTCTTAGATACACAATGACTATCTCACTACACCGAAGACTTAGATACACAATGACTATCTCACTACACTGAAGACTTAGATACACAATGACTATCTTGCTACACTTCAGTCATAGTTACACAAAGACTTTCTGACTATGCTGCTGTCTTAGATACACTAAGACAATCTTACTACACTGCAATCTTAGATAGACAATAACTATATTACTACACTGCAGTCTTAGATACACAATGACTATCTCACTACAATGCAGTCATATGTACACATTGACTATATTACTACACTGCAGTCTTAGATACACAATGACTATCTCACTACACTGCAGACTTAGATACACATTGCCTATATCAGTACACTGGAGTCTTAGATACACAATGCAGCCACCAGTAGAATCATTTGTGTAACCCACGAGGGGAGAAGGGTTGCTTTATGTTCCTGCATTCATGGCAACCATTTTCTTTGGTGAGCTTCATAAGTGAGGATTATGCAGGGCAGATGTAGAGATATTTGTGGTACCTGAAGTCAATCGTTTCTTCATCCGACCATATAATGAATGTGCGATATTACCATCCACTGAACCTTAAGCCTTAAGGCGCTTGCACACTGCCCCAAACACCAACCCCCAACTATAGAATGTTGGCCCAAATTGGCCAACAGCGATTCGCCATGGTCTCCAACAAGAACCTTCATCTGTCAACAGTCAACCAACACCAACAGGCTATGAACCACTGTTGCGATGTTGGTGTTTGATGGTGTTTGTTGGAGAAGTGTGCAAACACCAACGGATACAATGCATATTCCATAAATCCTTAATATAATCATTAGATAAAACTGTTAATGCCGTTGAGCCACGTACAATTGCAGGTGAAAGCAGTGCCAGGTACTCATACTATACATTACAATTGTACATCATATTCTGAAACTGGAAACAATTATCAATTTATATCGTCATGAGAACCATGGACTCACCAAATTGAAAAAGTCAATGCCCTAGAACAATTTCCTCTTTTTTGTTCCTATCAAAAACTGTCATGTCACCTTTATGACTCTATGAAACAGATAATACATCCGCCATGCAGCCAATAACAGCCTGTGTGTGTGTGTGTGTGTGTGTGTGTGTGTGTTATGTTGCCAATGTGGTAAATGCCAAAGACAATATTTTCTCTTTCCTGCATGAAATGGAAAGGTTGGACCATTTTTGTTGGTCAATAGCCAAACAAATAGCGCTTCAATGCAAACAGTGAATTTAATTACTGCGAAAACTAATATTAAATTGATTGGTGAAACTTCATTATATTATTATATTTCATTACATTTGTTTGGATGAATAGTAAATAAACGAATACTTTGTTTGAAAACAGTATAATATAGAGAACTAGATGGATTAAAGGGAAACAGAACTTCTAACCTGACCCAACAAGCTGTTTGTTAATTCACTGCAGCCAGTCCAGATCCATAGATCTGAAGACATATGTGCATATTGAACGTCCGCCCTTCAAACACAACAAACACAAGAACCCCGTGACGTTCTGCTGCTGTAATATGCATGTGAAGGTGCCAATCTGCCAATAACCAATCACTATTGATCCCTTCGTTCTTTATATGCGCCACAAAGAGACAGGTGGGCTGAGACCCCTGTAGGACCCCCGTGATCGATCCAGCCGTATACCCCAGAGACAAGACAAGGGGCCCGTCTTTCACGCAGCTTAAAAACACACAGAGAAGTCAACACTGTCACTAGCAGGGGAGAAAGATACACCCAAGGTTTAAGATTGATTTCCACTGTGATAATAACTGTTGCTATTATTATGGGATGCCCATTGAGATCAGGAGAGCAAACAGAGGGCCGGGGTGGGGGGGGGGACCTCTCAACAGAGTGGCTAAAAGCCACCCATTCCTTTTGAGAGGCACTCATTGACGTGTAAAGCAGCAAACAGAAGCTAAGTGGGGGTCTCCTCAGAGGAGGAGATAATAGGTGTGTCCTTCACCTGATTTCAATGACCCCAGGGGGCCCAAGGGGTGAGTCAATATTAAAACCCTCTGCTTGCTGAACTGGGGCCACTGGCATGCTGGAGCCTGTAGTGTAGACATGCTCGAAGTCGCTCATGCACGCACACACACGCATACACACACACATGCATGCACACGGACACACACGCACGCAAGCAGAGACACGCACGCACATATGCACCCACACACACACACACACACACACACACACACACACACACACACACACATTAGCACACACACACACACACACATGCATGCACCCACACATGCACGGACGCACACACAAAACGCACACACCAAATGGATGGCACACATTCAGAGTCACCCATAAGGCACACCCAAGTGCCTTATGTAATGCACACATGGCAAGAGACTTTGAGTGTATTTATTTTATTTTAGTCTAATATTATATATTTCTTTTAATAATGCATGATTAGCGATCCCCTGAATAATTTAATAATAAACAGATTTTATATTGTCTACTCTTTTTGTATTTATGCTACAGTTATTTATCTCTCCCTCCATCCCTCTCTCCCTATCTCTCTCTCTCTGTCTGTCTGTCTGTCTGTTTATCTGTCTGTCTGTCCATCTGTCTATCTGCCTGCCTGTCTGTTTGCCTATCAATTGTTTTCTAATCTTACCTATAGCAAATTGTGCCCCACAAAATGTGCAAAATGCACAGTATTTCCCACATTGCAACGTGATCAATCAGAGTCTGGGGCCAGTCGTATTAACTCATGGCGGGTTAACCTGTTCATTCCTGCACAGCGTTACGTGACCATGCACAGGGCGTCCTGTGCTCTGCTGCTGCCGTTGACACGATTTATTCTCTCTCATTCTGCTGTTTGAACCACCAAAGGGCATCCCTGTTTGTAGCAAAGCGCAACGTGTCACTAATGACGTCGGCTATATTACATGCATTTAGCCTGTAATACATTTAGTCTGTTAGCGTTGTCGGCGGGTGATATCTGTGACATCAATACAAAATGTTCAGTGGCTGTAAACATGTGTAATGCTGCAATGCGTTTGGTGCTACATGGGATCACTGCTGGCTTGGAGCACCAGACAGATAGCATGGTGGTACATGGGATCACCACAAGCCAAGCACCTACAAACTCTAAAAGTAGGCGTCGAGGTTCACAGGACAAGACGTGAAACAAAAGAAAAGGAAAGTGTGAAGCAAGGGGTGAAGTGGAATCACAAAGGTGTGAGAGGCAAATGGGGCAGAACAATGATGTCTTTTAAACTGACACGGGGGCTGTTTTGAAGTGTCTTCGCGTTGACTCTACAATTGGCTTTACGTTAATTGCTCCCCTTGTGCACTGGTAGGAGCTCAGGCGGCACTGGGCCGAAAAGCCAGACAGGACAGGAAATCAGGGATAGCTCCAGACACGACGGGACGACCATTTGGGGGCAAATGTCTGACCTCAGGGATGCAGCCTGTCACCTAGGACCGTTCACAGACTCTGTGGTTCGAGCTGGGTCAGAAAATAAAAACATAGAACCACAACAAAGAAGATCTCCAATCTTCTACAGCGAAAAACCCATTTTAGACACTCTGGAAGGCAAACACAGACGGTGATTGTCTATTCTTAAACTTGTGTTTTTGAGGTTAACGGTCCTCCACACGCAGAGTGATTCAGCCCCTTGCAAACAATGAAACGTTCTGGTTTCACAGTGACAAAGGTAGTCATTTTGAGAAAAATAGAAGTGACTTTTAAAAGAAAACGCTCAATCATGCTACCCATTCAGCACAGCCACTGTACATGCAGGCTGCATCTTTATATAGAGTGCATTCAATCACACGGCAGCATGACTGTTGTCACAGAGGAAGTGTGACGCTGGGCCCTTTGTGTGTTAATCGTCTGTTGTTGTTGCCGTGGTCACGGGCCACCTGCCACACTCCGCTACATACAGTGAGCCATGCTGAGGCCCCTTGTGTTCATGTATGAAGCCAAGGCTGGTCTTTCTCTGTGTGTGTGTGTGTGTGTGTGTGAGTGTGTGTGTGAGTGTGTGTGTGTGTGTGTGTGTGTGTGTGTGTGTGTGTGTGTGTGTGTGTGTGTGTGTGTGTGTGTGTGTGTGTGACAGAGGAACAGAGACGAAGAATGGAATACAAAGAAATAGAGGCAGAGAGAGAGACGGGAGAGAAGGAGAGAGAGAGGGAGAAGGAGATCGGGAAGGAGAGAGAGAGAGAGAGAGAGAGAGAGAGAGAGAGAGAGAGAGAGAGAGAGAGAGAGAGAGAGAGAGAGAGAGAGAGAGAGAGAGAGAGAGAGAGAGAGAGAGAGAGAGAGAGAGAGAGAGAGAGACACCTGAATCAACAGGGGTACAGCTAGTAATTGACTCTCCGATCCACAGTTTCTCCTTAATGAAAAACATTGAGGACTAAAATACTCTAAAAGACTCTAAAAGACTTCAAAATGGCCTCCTTTACAAAAAAGAAACACAACCAATACAACCAATAAATACAACCAACAGAGAGCTGAGAGAAGAATATGGACACACCAGGGAGACTGGAATTCTGATTCATTAGGTAAAATTTTGTCCAGTTGTTCAAACTGTTTGCTATTTGTATCCCATGGTGAGGGAAGCATCCTGTCATCGTAGGCATGCATAACTAGCTGTTGCTGTGTGTCACTATAACCTACAGGGAACACACTCAGCTGTTTTATACAGGAAGGCCTGCACCAGCTGTGCGTGGATCATACAGTGTCTGTATGTTGTATGATCTTTTATCTATTTATATACAAATCTATATATGATGTCACAAGTTTGGTGTTTTAACGGAAAGGAAAGTGAAGACAGACATGAACAAGGTGAGTTGAATTAGAGATAAAATTAGGACCGCAAATCTTAATCAAACATACTTTTGCCTACATCGTTTCCACACCAGTGGGTGGAGTTACCAAGCCTCCAAAGAATTATTGATTTATTTTAAATATGAGTTATTTATTAAATACTAATATTTGATAAATTCAATGTGTATGGCCCTACAGGTGAATATGTGTTCATGATGTGCATATCAAGGGGAATACTTGGATAGGCCAGTAGGAGCCAGTGGTTAATGGGACTGCACATGCTGAATCCATCCCACTATGGGGCTGCATAAAACTCATCTTAACGATGTAATCGTTTGCATGTGTGTTCCGTTTTCGTGCAACATTCCAGTGAATCTACAAAATAAAGTATGCCCTCACTAGCCCAATCTCGCATAATTATTATGAGGGAACACAGCTCTGTGGAAAGATCCAAATAGCATTTGTATAATGCCTCGTTGTGGTTTGTGTCAAGATTTCATTTTTAACGTTGCTGGCTTTTTCACACTGCTTTTTGAACAGCTTGGGGTATAGTTACAATACATCATAACATGACATCATAGTTCTGAAAGAGAAGAGGGTTAAGAAGTCACATGAATCTCCATTGTGATCTTTTGATACAAAAAAAGCAGGATTTTCTGAGATCATTTTACAGCGTCACTGTTAGAGAAGTCTTTTGATGATCTGGATAAATCAATTGGAATTGTGAAAAAAAAAATCATGATTATATTTCCTATCCTATCAATACACATTTTCTAAACATATTCACCCCTACCCCCGTCTGCAGAAAGGAAATGATGCAACATAGGGCCTAACCGACGACTTATCAACACGCTGGGCACCCTTACAATACAACCTACTAAAATAAATAAGGCACCAGCCATGTATGTGTGGATCACAGGTTAATCATTATCCCCCAGACCACTGTTCACCACTGGGCCGGGGTCTTAAATTACCCTCGCCACAATGCAGCTTCACGTGGGGACTCCCTTAGGAGAACACAGGCCTGCTGGGTATCAGGTTCACCCTGTCTTCTTAAGGTACACCGCAGGGGTCAATCTGTGTGTGTGTGTGTGTGTGTGTGTGTTTGTGTCGGTCTGTCCCTGTTATTTAGTTGTGCGGCAGATGTATGCCCTGCAATTACAAACAAGCTCAAATCCCGACAACAGACTGCGGACCACTGCCGATCAAATTCTCTTTCATTGTGCTTTATCTAAAACGATCTGCGACTGCGTTGGACTATACGGCTGCTTAAAAACAACTTTGTTTATTCCTTTTCCAACTCGTGGTGAATAGAGTGTAAGAAAATTCTTGAAAGAAAATATTTTTTCACCAAGAATATTGGAGAGAAAGTCCCAGAGCAGCAAAAGCCAGACGAGAACTTCCATTTTGTTTCCCCTCTGGTTCTCTTATAGAACAACCTCCGGCTCTCCAACAGAACAACCTCCGGCTCTCCTACAGAGCAACCTCCGGCTCTCCAACAGAACAACCTCCGGCCCTCCTATAGAACCTGCGACTAACACAGCGAGGCCCCGAGCGGTAAACGCCAGACACTCTGGTTGGAAATCTGGTTCCAATATTGGGGCTTCCTGTGAAGACAGGAAATAGCCGTCATTTTCTGGTTGGCAGCTAACAGTGCAGCAGTGTGAGTGGGTCTGACCTTTGGGGGCAGCTTCCCTGGGCTCCGGGGCTATGACCCTCCATGCCGCTAATTCAATTAGGAGAGCGGGTGTCGCAACGGGGGGGGGGGGGGGGGGGGGGGGGGGGGGGTCACAGGGGGTCTTGGGCTGTGATTGCCGCAGGTACCGGGGAAGCCCATAGTGACTGGTGGGTATAAGTCATATGGGCTCAGAAGAGGCTATTGAAGGGTAAGATTCATTGGCTGATGCAAAGCTAAGTGACTGTTATGTTGTGTCCTGGGTTGAGGTCTCTGTACTGCACACAGTTTCGAAAAAAAAAAGTTTTTCTTGTCTAAGGTTTCAGTTTCAGTGCACCCAGGGGCATCACTGGGGGTCAGAGATGCTCTACAATAACACACGAGCACCGGGCACACTTTGGGGCTTAAAATTTATGTTTTAAGAATCAATGCAGGATATGCACATATTCCTGAAAGCTTGGACACAGTAAGTCATCTCAGCTGGTGAATATTGTATATTGCATGTCAAATGTTATGATACGAATGGCATAGCATTGTGTGCTACTCAAACTGCACTGGGAGACCTCTTTTCCAATACTGTAGTTAACAAATGAAGCCTAATGAATAATACAAATTAAGCCTACATAGCAACTGAGCAGCATTATAGCTGCTCAGTTCCTATGTAGGCAACTGGTACATATTTCACAACTGGTCAATTATGTTTTTGTTTGCCTTCTACAACGTCCACTGACTGCTAGGAATGCAATCGCAGCAGCAGCAGCAGCAGCATAGTCGTATCGTTTTAGCGTTCGTCGAGCTCACAGAATCAGCTTCTCATCTGTTTACATATTTCAGCCTCCATAAACAGAGGATAATATCAGCAGGGGAACATCCTATTTTGGGAAACAGATGTTTCGATTCAGGAAAAGAGTTAGGAGGGTAGGCGGCCCAATAACATTTAGTTGTAACTATGAGACCAGCAATATTATGAGGAATAGCATGTGATCATGTGTTGTTGTACTGATTCATCACATTCATATTCATAGATGCGCATGAAAACAACATGTACCCATGCACGTGTTTCCGTTCACCCTGCCAGTCTGTTACACTTGCATCGACACATTATGGATGCAATAGTTGCCGATACATCCACTGCCAAACAATCATCCACTTCCTTGCAAAAGATCCAAGTAAAGCTCTTTCGATCCAACAAAATTGTGTGTGAGCAAGCACAGCAAAACGACCCATTCCGATTGGGTGTACAGCCAGACGCATTCCTCCACCAGTAGTCCAAGCATCCCGTGCACTGTGAAGATTTAAAGGTCAGCTGTGTTTTCCAGTTGTGCTGACTGTACCGACGCGTCAAGGCCTTGGTAGTTCCTCGGCCGAGAAGGTCATCGCTGCAGCACGTGGTTCCCAGTGGCCAATGGCCATTAGAAGTATACTTCCGTACTCTGTAAAGCCTACACTGGGTGGGCGATGGGTGGGTGGTGGGCTGGAGGGAGGGCCGCTTGGGCAAACAGTGAGAACCACATCTGGTCATTTGATATTAATGATGTGGGGGGGGGGGGGGGGCTCTCACGCGGGGAGCGGGTCACCTTGGGTAAGTTGAGCCTTGGATAGCCCAGATCCTTGCTGATTTTCAACAGCTGCATGTCTGCCTCTGGGTTCAAAGCCAGTCTCATAAAACCATATCTTATCCCAATGGATTTTTGAGTCTAGCCAGTTAAGATAAGATAGTTAAAAGTGCATTTATTACGAAAACAACCATAGCCCTATAAGGTTTTGTGTCTGTATTTCTCTTTGCCTTTTGTTTGGCCGCGGGTAATATTTAGGATGAAATCTACACCCACACTTCTGAAGTAAAGACCCACCTCTCAAGAATTGATTAATGATGTGTTATTGTCCGGAATACCGGACAAAAATGTGTTTTAATAATTGTACGATTCATCTCTATTCTTTCTCTCTTTTGTAAGGCTAAAAATATAAATATTTGTCTAATATATGCATAATGTTACTTTAAGCATTTTATTAACATAATGTTAAAACACAATCTTCAAGAAACAAACAATAATATACTAGACATGGAAAACCTCTCATCTCATTCTGCATTCAAACAGTTGAAGTAGTGTGGAAAGTTAAGATGCATAACTATGACCAAAGTGACCTAATCCTTTCCCTGCCTGTGTTTGTTCTTCCTCAAGGCTGCTCCAGAAGGAGACCAAATCATGACCATATGAATCTGAGGAGTGGGCCACACATCTAACACACAGACCATGCACATGGCCATTTCTGTTTCAGGGACTGCTTCTCGAAACACTTTCTTGGCTGAACATAAGCTCATAAAAAAGGACACGTTCACATATATTTTTCTTGGCAAAAACGTGTGAATCTGTACGATTCTCCCACTCTTGATGAACGTGCTAGGCGCCTATCTTTGTTTACTTTATTGGTACTAACTCTCTCTCTTTCTCTCTCCCTCTCTCTCTTTCTCTCTCGCTCTCTCTCTTTCTCTCTCTTTCGCTCTCTCTTTTTGGTCCTCTCTGCAGCCAACTCTGCAAATGTCCGTTACACAGACCTTAGTATCTGCTGATGTTCAGCTCTCACAAACATTTTTCTCTTCCCCCAAGGCGTCCACACAGAACCTCTGCCAGGGCTTTTCCATCTGGTAGCCTGCTGTCTCTGGCTGGCCTCTGCCTGCTAAACTCAACTCAATTCAAACACAGAGACTGCAGAGAAAAAAAGAAAGAAAAAAAACCCTCATTAATACTCAATAGAAAGAGTAGATGGCTGGGGAAAGAAATAACGTCAGCCTCCTGGTTTTTGCTGTGAGCAGATAAAACCCCATGCGGCGATGCGTGTTCAGGCTGTGGTGTGCATAAGGACTTAACAATTTCCCCACTGCGCTGACAAGACGGGAATGAAGAAGGGAAAAAGAGAAGATGGAGTAGAATCGGATTGGAAAAAGAGAATTCCATTACAGCCCCTGCATTGCTCGGTGCATTTATTTTCCTTTGGGAGGATGCACTGGGCACCTTCTGCATGGAGAAGACAGCCACAGCTGCCTCTGTCATCACCTCACCCTCTTATGCAGCTGCATGAGTGGGTGAATGGGGTGGTGGTGGTAGTGGTGGTGGGGGTAGTGGTGGTGGGGGTAGTAGTGGGGGTCGTTGTTGCATGTAACCATAGCTGTAACCAGAGCTTTACTGTCTCCAAGCCACTTCATGGTTTCACAATTACATCCCCAGGGAAGGCGGTACGCCTTCCCTGGGGACTACTACCCCCCACTACTTGACTCTGGTGTGTCAGGGGGTTAGTGGTGAGGCAGCAGGGCCAGCTCTCTCAAGCTTCCCCCTGCTAAGGACAGCCCAGCAGCCCAGCAGCCAAGCAGCCTAGCACCACTCACTGAGGCTCCAACACATGGCCTCCGGAGATGTTCACCTTTCAAGGCTGCCTGTCACCCGTTTGCATGTTTGTGTTCTGCTGCTAGAGTCTACCTATTAGTTTTGGACCACGAGGCCAGGGGGAGTTTCCTGCAACTCCCAAAGGGAGATTTGGGCGTTACGGGTTATTCTTTCCATCCAGAACAAGACTCTTTCTCTCCAGTATGAATCATATGGCCCTTGGTGTGTTGCTTTGGCTTCATGTGCTGCAGACAAGGTCTGTTTTAGTTGCGTGTGAGTTTACCTGCCACCTTAGCTTGCCAACAAAACAGACTTTAGGAGAGTGCTCATGTACAACAGATCAACCTTTTAGCTGAGAGCCCGTACTCTGAAGAAACTCATTCATGACTCAGGTTTACACATTTCCAGGGAGGAAGGTCGTGGCTCTACAGGGGGAGTTAACTGAATTATGCCTGTGTTAGCAATGCTTACTTTATGGGCCCATTTATACAGTAGCAGTCTTTAAGGCAGTAGAAGGTCAAGCTACACTACTTCACTTTTACTCAAGGACTCAATATTAGTATAGTAATAATATTGAAAAGACCCCATACAGATTTCCCAAATTTGAGTGAATAGAGAGAGATTTTATCCATATATGTCTTCTCAGGGTAAGTGGGCAGCTATATAGTTTTACCCAGTGCTTAAGAATGTACCATTTGTCCAAGATGCAGGGCAATGGCCATAAGACATACTAAAGCAGAGTTTCAGAAAACATTTGTTTGATCCCTCTCCTAGCTAAGCGCCGAGGTGTCCCTACACAAGACACCTTACCCAAAAGAGGAATTTATAGTCGCCGTGATGCGCCGTTCGCGAAGTGCACAGTGTTTGGCGAAACGGGGCTGTGGACGTGCAGTTTGCGCACTCTGCACATGGAGCCGTTGTCATTTTTGTTTTGCAGTTCACGCACGCTGACTATAAACTAGGTTTCACTGCTCCCGACGAGCTGGCTGTTGCCTAGCATGGTTGACACTGCCATCTGCTACCGTTTATGAACGTGTGTATGAATGGGTGAATTTGAGGCACTAATTGGAAAGCACTTTGGGTGGCCACAGGTTACCAAAGCGCTATATAAATCCATTCCAACAAACAAAACATTTAATAAAATAAAGTACACTCAAATACTGGAGGGGGTGGGGAGCAGCGAGCGTTGACTCACGGTGAAGCTGAGCGGGCTGGAGGGGATGGACAGGACGAAGTGGTCCATGGCCAGGTTGAAATAGACTGATCGGTAGGAGCCGATCTCCTTGTGAGCCTGCACCAACTTATACAGCTCCAGACACATCAGGCCGGCCACCGCTGCCGTGGTGGTCGCTATGGCAGGGATGATCCTCCCAGCAATGCGCTTACTCTGGACGAGAGAAAGAGAGAGAGTGAGAGAGAGAGACAGAGAGAGACAGAGAGAGAGAGAGGGAGAGAGGGAGAGAGAGAGAGAGAGAGAGGGAGGGAAGGAGGGAGGGAGGGAGGAAGAAAGAGAGAGAGAGAGAGGGAGAGAGGGAGAGACAATCGTTTACTTAGGTTCTAAAAGCCTTTCTTTGTATGGAAGATAGACTTGTTGTTGTCGCATGCGGGGGATCCTTGGGCTAATCGGAGAGTCGTAAAAAGAGTAAATACACGAGAGCTGACATGATCAAAATCCTCCTGCGTGATTACACAGGAGGGGGGGGGGTGGCCCTATTGTCCCCCATGCAGCCCCCCACCCATCTTCACCCTCATGTCCCCCAGCCACCACCCACCACCCAGCCAGCCGGCCCTCAGTCTGCATGGGTACAGGGCCGGTCTCAGGTGTCAGCTCCCAGGCGACAGGTAAAGTGCTGTGATTAGTTCTGTGCGGGGGACAAAAGGAGCGGCAGCCGTCTCTGTGGCTTCAGGGCAGGTGTGTGCAGCACACATACACACACACACACACACACACACACACACACACACACACAGAGACTTGTAAAACATTGCCCAAGGGCACCGTCGGCCCACGTCGGTGACGTCGTACTGTTTCCTCGGCTAGGCCCTTACTATTTTACATTTTGTTTACCGTTCTCTTTATGTTTTTTTTAAATTAATTGATATTGATATTTCTGATGCATATGTGGAGAGGCCTTGAGGATGGAGGGTTTGAAACCTGCAGCCGGTCCGCTGGAGGGATGTTGTAGTTCTCTGCTCGGAGGTTTGACGCAGCGACGATGTAGTCCATGTGGAAGTTGCTGTCATCGTCCTGTTCAAAGAGGGAAGACACAATCAACGAATACTAAGTTAGACCTTCAACCATGCCTCAGCACAGTCCCCATGCTCACATTTGGCTGTAAAATGTCCACATGCTGACATTAAATCATGTTAAACATGTATTTTCTCTGAGGAAGGACAGTGTATAGGGTTAAAGAATTAAAATCTGCCAACAGGAAATCGCGGATAGATATTTTCCAAATATTCTAAAAGCAAATCTTTGAAAATAACTAAAAGTTTAGATTCTACCAGCTTTGAAGATCCAAGCCTTTAGTCACTGCGTCATCGGACACACACTCAATCACACACATACACACACACACACACACACACACACACACACACACACACACACACAGACTCATTGGATTAGAATTGAGTTCAGATTGGATCTGTGCCTTGAGTGACAGCAAGGGCCGGTGAGGTCACGCCTCTGCTTTGGCACTCTACAGAGACCAGTGGGGTGACAGTCACTGGAGGGCAAGCCGGGGGGTGGGTGGGGGGGTGGGGGTGCGAGGTAAGATGCGGCCGTGCAACCCGATAGCGCTGGATTCCACCTACACACATTCCACCCACCCACGGTATGACCTGGCCAGGTAGGCAGGATGATTAGGGAGAAGAGAGGGAAGGGTCGTTGTATCCAAGGGGGATATCTGATAGTTGCCTGGCTTACCTCATGCGCCTTCATCGGGTGCCGTCACCCACCTAGCCACGCTAAGTTTGTATTGTCCGCCGAGAGTTTGAAAAGTCATTTGAGGCTCCAACTCACATGGAAGGGTAGGCTTCTGACAAAGGCTGGCTGGGAGCGAGGGACAATGTGGTGACGCTGTGGAGCGCGAGTGTACGAGGTGAGAGGTAATGTCATTATGGGGGGGCGGGGGGGGGGGGGGGGGGGGTCGTCTGCCTCCAGGCTTTTCTTCTTCAAAAGACCAGTACACAGAGTCGTCAAAGTGCCCTGAGCTGCAGAGTGCAATAACATTCAGATGCCAGTCAGAAAGGGTCACATGAATGACAGTGGGCAACAGAAAACGTGCGATTACAGGAATGGGTGCTGCTTTTCTTTTTCTTCTTTTGTTTTCATTTGCTTGTCTTCACTTGTCTTTGTATTTACTACACATTTGACCGTTGGTAGGTGAGTCATCTGGGATCCAGCAGTCCTACTAAGTTAAAGCAGAACTTCTGGGGTGAGATGGTTCAGAGTGCCTGGGACGGAAACCAAAAAGGTGCAATGGGCGGAGTTACGGCTTGCTTCCTGTTTTGTTACGAATATATTATACCTAAGAAAACGAATTTGGACGTGTGGATGAAGGTTGCAGAAGAGGATTATAATAAGTGTATTTCTGGGTACTCTACACACTGTTGATTTGAAACTTTTATAGACACTATTTTACAGTTTACTTCTGCTGGCCAAGTTTGTGTTCGCAAATTTCAAGCTTACAGAGTCACGCCTCCAGGAACATGACAAATATGATGTGACAGGAAGTGATTCGCCCCGTTCAGGCTCGCCTGCCATTTGTGAGACTAGTAGGTGAGTAAAGGTACATGAGGTACAACTTGCACATAAACAAGCAATACGTTAATTATGATATTTCCATTGTTTCTCAACTGCCAACGACCCCTGGGTGTCTTGCTTTGGTTTGTGGACCATGTGGGAGACATAAGGCCTCGACTGTTCCAGTACAAAACAATCATGAAACCGCACAGACCACACTGTTTACAACTCACAATGGTTCTTTATAGCACTATTTTCCACCCAAAAAGGATGCGCAAAATAAAAAGACCCTCCTGATGTTTGACATTTAAAAAGAGAGAGAGCACAGAACACAGACAGACAAGCTTTGTTCACAGAAATCGGTTGGAGGGCCAACACATATTTGGGTCACTGAGAAACCCAGAAACCCAAAGAAAACCCCACCCCCCAAAAACAGCTTGAGGGCCCTGTATGGTGGAGCGTGACTCCCGGCCCCCGGAGGTCCGGTCATCGCTGTGTCTGTGGTGTGTGAAATGTACGGTGTGTGCAGAAGAGGTCCCACTGCTTACCTTCTCAAACTCCACAGGGTGCATCTGCATCGCTGGGCCTTTCAGCGATGGGGAACACAGCTCCTCTTTCAGCTGCTCTAGTCGGGCCTTGCCTAGCAATACAGTGAAACACTCCATCTTAAAGGGCTCACAAGCCTTGGAGGCATGTAAGGAAATGCAAGCAGAAACGGCAACCCAAAACTCACCGTCGTCACTGATTTCCGTGTCTTGATCCTCCTCCATGATGGGCATGGCGGAGGGCTTGGAGGAGGGCACGAAGGAGGGCATGGGGGTGTCGTTCAGAGTTTCTCTGATTGCAGCGCAGTCCCTTGTCCCAGCGATCCCATAGATGTGCGCGTACAGGTTAGCCGCTGCCACGATGTACTGCATATGGGCCTCCTGCAATTACAGCACACACAATGAATCCTGGAACTAAAATGACCTGTTAATCGTTATAATACATACTGGGATTCAATTGATTGAAATACATAACTTAATATAACTCACTTTGTGGGGGTCAAAGGTCAGTGGTTGTGGGCATCTCTTGGTTCCTGACCAGAAAGGCAGCCCTGAGCTGGTAAGCTAAGGAGAAGCAGATGGGGATCTCTTCATCACTGATCACAAGCTGAAGAAACAAGCATGCATTCTCACACATATGCAACACACACACACACACACACACACACACACACACACACACACACAGCGGTGGTCACACCAACTTGGCGGACGCAAGTCACTCTATTTCCCACATTTCCAACATTCCTCAACAAATGAAAGGCAGCTCGCCGGGATAATGCACGTCATGCTAAAACGCATGAGCGTGATTAAACCTAGTCAGCCAGAGTGTTGCACCAGCACACAACGACACTCATGAATTGTGTGTCATACACGTCGGACTCAGAGTGTGCACTGAGTGTGTACTAAGCATGGGATTTGACCCATAGGGACAGAAGAGGGCAGCCAGCGCTGGTTATCAGACACTTTGTTGGCCTGATAAAGGAACAAAGGGGCCTGGAGCCCTGATGTTGCCCAGTTGAGCCCTGCGGTTTGAAAGAGCCTGTGTGTGTGTCCCCCACTGCGTGTCTGTCTCTCTGGACTTCATGCCTCACAATAGGGGTGGGTGAGTGAGTCTCTGGAGCAAGGGTATCTTTACAGTACTCATGTGTTTGCAGATAAGCCTGTGTTGGCTTAAAGGTGGGGCACAGGGGTTTTTTGGTCTGTAAAGCCGTGACAATAAAGCATCTAAAGCCACAATTAACCCTGAGAGAGGGGAAGCCCTCAGGTGGAAGAATGTCCATGTTGTTGAAACTAACAGACAGTAAAAGTGCAGTCAACCTAACATCAACAGGAGAAGTGTAATGAACTGGTGATATCAGCTCTGGGTTATAAACACCCCTCCTAATTTCCTGCTTTTATTGTTGTTAGCATCTCTAGATATGCACGCAATTCCGTTATGCAATGAGAACAAGTGGAAACAAGCTTCTACAAATCTGCCTTTAAACTTTGATCATCATCATCACCTACCAACCCCTTCGGTCTCTTATCTTGGTTGCGTCTTTAACATGCTGATTCATGTTACAATAGTGTCAACATGTTTGTGAACCAGACGTCCGAAGCATCACTAGCGTGGTGACACACCGACCTTAGCGAGCCTAACACACTTCCTCTACACACACTGCGGTCAAAACGGACTCCACAAGATGCCATCGAAACCAGTGGACGAGAAATAGAGGAACTGAGAAATGAGAAGAGACAACTGCCACAACAACTGCAACAAATGTGTGTATGTGTGTGTGTGTGTGCTTGCGTATGTGTGTGTGTGTGTGTGTGTGTGTGTGTGTGTGTGTGTGTGTGTGCATGTGTGTGTGTCCGCGTGTGTGTTTTATTTCCATCCAACACTCCGTTTTTGGGGTTCAGAATTCATAACATAACTCTATTACAAATGTATTGGTCAAATGAAAGAGTGGAACGTTTTTTTGGAAGCTTCAACTCGTCTACAGCATATAAGCAGCTGTTGTTTTCCTAGAAAATATAATATAATAGGAAAGATACATGTCCTCTGTTAGTCTTGCTGATACCCAGAGGATTTAACTTACCCTGGATAGAAAAAACCGAGGAATGAAAGCAGTGGAAATCAGAGGAATGCCTATTACCTTAGCTCTAGCTCTGGCGGGGGGTACCGGGGTAACTGAGTCTCTGATTGGATAATGATTCCTACCTTCGCATCCCAGATGTGCATGCAGCATATGACATCACTCTGCTGCATTACACACCTTTACATACATTCTGAAGATTGCTTTTCCCATTCTAATGATGCAAAGGTGTAAGAGACTATTTAAAGCTGCAATCAGCAGTTATCGCTCGCCCCAGTTTGTTTTGGTTACATTGTGTTTTGATTGACCCTCATGGTTCTCATGCATTCAGATCTATAGTAATGGCCATTAATTCAACAAATACATGAGAACCTTGGGATTCAATCGAAACCCAATTGAATCCAAACAAATTGGGTAGAGCAAAAAATGTGTTGTAAAATAATCTATGAAATGACTTTGACTCAATAACTGCCTTCAAGAAAAATGTTGGGCACATGACATCTAAGTTAGAACCAGGACATCATTCTTGGTACCTTAAGAAAAGCGAGCATGAATTGTGATGCTTATTGTATTTTTTATGCTGTAAACATATAATGTGGAACATTCCATGGCCTAATGCCAGTGTGTGGAGCCATGTCATAAAACCAACTACAGCAATGAGAACTGTGATTTTCCTCCATCTCTGACATTCTACGTGTTGTTACCTGATCAGCAGGGAAACAGTGCAAGAGCTGCTGGATCTCATTGCTGAACAGGCTCTCCCACTGATAACGTGCCCAGCGCACGCAGTCCTCCAAGCGGGATGGACGGTGACCCTGGGCCCCTCTGTCCCTGAGGGCTCCAAAGACCCCCTCCAGGACCTCCAGGGCTTCTGCCTCTCCACGGCCCAGCGTTCGCTCTATGAAGCCTGCATCTCTGCGGAGCATGAAGAGGAAAGGCCGTTAACGTCGGCGTCTGTTCAGTGCAGACAAAGAGGAACTATATGACACATCGCTCGTTGAATGGTTTGACGGGCAGAGGGAAAAATTATAATTATAATAAGGAGAAGAACCAAAGTAAAGGGTGTGGCGGGGGGGGGGGGGGGGGGGGGGGTGTAGACGTGATAAGTTATCATCTCAGGGTCGTTTGTGTGTTAACATCCCACCGGATCCTCCCTCGGCCCTGTGCACGACCTTCTCTATCGAAGGCTATGTTTCCATACCGATGTTCGTTTGGCCTTCAGCTGTACATTGTATGGAGGAGAGTTCCTTTACATTAAACATAGCCACAGCTGGATGATGTCGGTAACACAATAACTATGCACATCCTTCCCCAGTCTCACACCAAGAATTACAACATTGAATGAGCTCCGAATACATGCGTGATGCATGTGTTGGGTACGCTTTGCTATTACACTCCATATACACTCTATTCTCTGGGAGCACATGTATGCAATGCAAAGTGGGCTCCATTACGGGTGGTTGTATGAAATCTCACTAAGACCAAACAATTGTTTAAGAGCCCCCAAGGCTGTTCCTCTCCCTGAGTCTCAAACCAGGGCTGGATTACAGAGCCTCGCAGGCCAACGTCTCAGATAGCCGGAGAGAGAAGGTGGGAGTGGTGTTGAACGACTGAGTCTAATGAGTGTTTTAATTCATCTCATACATGATGATCATTAATGCAATTAGTATTGCATTAACGCAATTCACATTAACAATTAACATATTGATGTGATTTGTTTCCAAAAAAAAGAAATGATTTCAAGTAATTCATATAAAACTAAGATAAAATGGACTCATAAATAACATCAGTACAGTAATAGCAATGAGTGACTGGCAGCCTGCTATAGCAGCCAATCCTGGCGGTTCTACGAATTAATAAACTAATGAAGAAGAACGGTAGAGGATATATAAAAAACTAACCATACACATCCTCATCCTCACCATCATCCCCATCATCCTCATCATCAATCACAACCCTCACCCTCATCACCATTATCATCATCACCATTATCATCATCACCCTCATCATCACTACCCTCATCTTCATGATCATAATCATCACCATCCTCATCATCGTCACCATCATCATCCTCATCTTTCATCACCACCCTCACCATCTTCATCCCCCTCATCATCATCATCGTCATCATCATCATCATCTTTCATCACCATCCTCACCATCTTCATCCCCCTCATCATCATCCTCACCATCATCATCATTCATGCCCACCCTCACCATCATCATCATCATCATCATCATATAATTTTCTCTGAATAGCATGGAAAATTGCAACCACATCATCATAAACTAATCTAAGGAAAAAAAAACATAAAAACAGGTTTGGACTATAAACTTTCAAAATAAGTCAGCTAAGATATCATGAGTATAAACAGAAAGCCTTTGTAAAGATTACCTCAGAAAGAGATTGACATTTTCCGGAACCTGTTTGAACAACCCCTCAAACTGGTCTCTGGCCCACTGGAAAGGAGTTTCAAGTTACAACGTTACAACGTTACAAACATGCCTCTGCAACGCTAACACATTGGATCAATTCCTATGTTTAATGAAGTCATTTCCTTCAAATAAATACATGAAATAAACAACATTGGAAAATAATTACATATGTGACTGAAGGGTAAAAAAAGTACTGGGGGGATTTTCCCTCCAATGACCTAGCATTGCAGTAGCTGTGGATTGGTCACCTGCAAAGTGTGTTCGATACGGTGTGGAAAGTTCTTCAGCGTACACAGTGGGATGGCACCCTCGGAAGAGGACTTGTGTGGTCCGTAGGATTCGGTCAGATGTGGGACCACCACTAGAGTGTGGCCCTTGCTTCCCAGGGTCCCTCCCTCCAGCATGGGCTTCTGGTGCAGCACACAGAGGCTGTCCAGATAGACCCCTGCTCACACCAAACACAGCATGCTGCAGGACCTTTCACAACTCAATATGCATTTTGAGTGAGGCTACAACGTTCTTCTGATACTGGGATTATCACACACACACACACACACACACACACATACAAAAACATACACACAGACAAAAACACACACACAACCACACACACACAGACCCACACTCACACACAGAATCCCCCCCCCCCCACACACACACACACACACAACCACACACACAAACACACACACACAGACAGACACAGACAAAAACACACACAACCACATACACACACAAACACACACACACACACACACGCAACCACACACACACAGGCACAAACCTATGACATAAGGGTGGGTAAAATAATCACTGTAGAAAAATGCAGGATATATATCATACAGGTATTTCTGGATCTGCATGTGTACACACACATATAGCATGACTTTTCAATCTATTATGTATGGTTCTTAGGCAGTACCACTCCAAAGCAGTATTCATGTTTAGTTTTTGTTTTATTTCATCAGCACTCACTGGCCTCCACGTTATCCAGGGCTGCGACCACGCCATCCAGATCCCTGAAGAAGCGTTTATCGTAGACCCCCTCGCTGTCGGGATCCAGGCGGTTCTGGTGGGCCGTGATGTTCATGCGGGGGTTCATCTCTCCCACCGCTTCCGCCGCCACGGACGACTTCATTTTCTGGTAAGTCATACAAGAAATGAAAACAATATCCTGCGGGATTCATCATGAGGGAGCAGATGGGTTCCAGGGTTGCAGGTATTCAAGATCAGACCGACGAAAGGTCAACTAAACCGTTGATGTAGAAACGTGACGATTGCGCGACACCAAAACCAAACAGTTTCTTTGGTATTCTCCTATGAGTCATGTTGGCAGTCTCAAACCATCCTTTCGTTCGGTTTGCCCCACTAAAAGGGAGAGCTGCACACTTTTAAAGGCAGGTTAAAAACCACTACAGTCTGTGACTCAGTGTGTTTGTGTGTGTGTGTGTGTGTGTGTGTGTATGTGCGTGTTGTGTTGCCCTGTGTATGAACTGTGCAATATAAATGAAGCATGACTTGACTGAAACAAGGGACGGTGATCTATAAGGCTTTATGATGCTTAACTCCATGAAATAGAATGTAAAGAAGAGAAGGGAGTTGAAAAGAATGCGGGTTACTCCACGGGTGTACTTCTTACTCCGATGTCTTGGGACCGGAACAGGAACTGTCGGTTCAGGTTGGAGCGCTCTATGGAGTCCATGTCTGTGACAGTGATGTGTCCCCCCTCCCCAGCACCCAGGCCCATAAGGGCAAAGTTCTTCAGCAGCTCACAGCCAATAGCACCAGCTCCCACCTGCATAGAGACACAGAAATGTACAGGAATACAGGGGTATAGGAAAAACTACCACTGATTGTTGAGGTAGAGGATTAAACTACAGGGCAAGTTGTCCCTGAACGTATATATGTGCATATGCATGCTCACGCAAGTGCGCGCGTGCACACACACACACACACACACACACACACACACACGCACTCACGCAAGCACACACATCGTGCACACACACATTACACTAACAGGAAACAGCAGAAAGAGTGTTGCAGGTCTCTATACACTAATACTAACAGGAAATGCCAAATGAATCACAACCGCTTCCTGCATGTGTCAGCAGTCAGCATCAGCCTGCAGCTGAAGCGTTGCATTTAAATGCAAAGTACGCCCTCTGTTGGACACTTATTAGAAATGCACGTACCAGGAAATACTTGAGCTTCCCGAGTCTCTCCTGGAATTTGGAGCCAAACACAGCGATCTGGCCGTCATACCTAGAATCATTCTAGAAGTAAAAGGATGATGGTATGTTAGCTGTTAATAAAATATGCAACCAGAAATCCAACCAGGAAGCAAACTATAGGATGTTCTGTGTAAGTGCAGTTGAAATGTCCAAAATGTTTTACAGATGAAAAGGTGCTTTCACTCAGTTGCTCCTCTTTGTTGTCAACATCTGTGGGAAGACATTCCAGTGCATCAAAATACAGCCACTGTTGAAGAGGGGTAAACTTCCCACTGCATGCCTACAAAGGAAATATATAACACAAGAGTGTTGTCAAGGCATATAGATTTACATCGGCTACAAACAGTGTTCCATGTTCAAAAATAATTTACATATATATATATATTTAACCTATATATATGTAGCCTATGTATATATATATATAACCTATATATATACAAATTGAGAAAATGTAAACGTTTTTTTAAATACATAAAATAATAATAGAAAATCTATATAAAAATACATATATACAAATATGGGAAGTTACCTTCAGCACTTCCTGTGCAGCGAGTCCTCCCATGAAGGCGTTGAGCGGGGCCAGGTCCCCACGAGCCGTGCGGGCCAGGAGCAGAACCACGTCTTCATCCAGGTTCTGCAGCTGGGCCGATGCGTTCAGTCCCCTCACCAGCTCCAGCAGCCCAGCAGCATCCGCCTGTCATGTGGGGACAGAATACAGCCGAGAGTCGATATATATACTATATTCTATATAGTAGCATACAAAATACATATAGATGGAGCGGTGTAGTCTAAAGATGATGGTGGTGTTTAGAGCCCAACCTACTCTACTTTGGTGGTTGAACCTCTAAATGCTTTAACTTAGCACATCCATGTAAACACTAACAGTTTTACATCATGTTCTGTGTGAAGGTTAGTAGCTCCTCCCCATACTGTTAATTGGCTCGTGATATGATGTTGCTGTGGCCTGAATCATTTCTGGAGGGTGAGCAGCAAATCCTAAGGAGCTGCTCCACCCCCAAGATACCACAATGTATATATATATATATATATCGATATCTCTATATTTTGAATATTTTTTACTTCCTAATATCGGTATTTGCATCGGCCTCTAAAATCCAGTATCGATCGGGCTCGTGTTGTTGACTTCCAGCCGAAAGGTACTGGTCCGAAAACCAAAAGACACAGTCTACTGACCAAGATGCCTTACCCCCAATTTGCTCATGAATGACATAATTAAATTGCATAAAATAAAACATAAAACCTATCTTCTTTTCCAGATATGTAGTAACAAACAGTTTGAGCGTCACCCACTGACCTGAGATGTTGGCCTGGGAAGTCGTTGTTCCTTCTGTACAAACATATGGAGGCCCTGGAAGGCCAGATGCAGGGTCTGGTGCCTTGCTATCTTCCCATAATCAGTATAGACCAGCAACTCAGGGTCCAATAACGCTTCTTCCAGTGGTTTCTGTGGATAGTGTTTGACATTGAAAAAACATCCTTTCTTCACCCACAAAGCATTCTTTCTATATTCATGGCATGAAGATTAAAAACTGTCTGGATACGTACAAATTTAAGAGTGCAGGGCTGTTTGACTTCGGTCGCTATTCCGCCCCGGCCGTACTCGGAAAAGCCAGAGGTGTCACCGATAGCAAATGAATGACCACCTGGCAGCAGAGTTCACATCTCAATCTTCTCAGCTCACACACATTTCAGGAATATCTTGAAAGGTTGATATTCTTTGCCAATGTATTTAAATAAAGATGAAAACGTTGAATTGGAACTACGCTCATGACTGTAGGTGGTCCAAATCTTTCATTTTTTTAACTGTCCTCTGTAACCATTTTCTTATTGGATCACCTAGGTGACAACATGAAGATGTGTATGATGTTGATACATACTGATGATTTTGATTTCCTGAGGACCCATGGTGTTGAGCTCTGTCATGCCCCGAACTTCAGAGAAGGAAACTTTGCATTCTTCTGGAAAACCGTGATTCTCATCTTCCATGCAGGTCACCATGCCAGGAGCACCCTAGAGGATAGACCATGGGCATTCTAATAATAGCCAAGTAGAACTGTATAGAGAGCTATAAATAATTGCATTCCTATTCCAACATGTAAAGTAGAGCAAATGCTGTAGTTATAGTTAAGAATGCATTCAGCTTTCTTTTTTTATTCTAAACAATAGAAAGAATTTGTGGACTTCAATGTCAACAAGAAAGGGTAGAAGATGTCACCTTAGTGATGTAATCGATCATCACAGTCATAGGCGTCTCCCCGTCTTTATCCAGTACGGTAAACTCCTCACCAAAGTCACAGAATAACTGACTGAAATGAACCATATAGCAATTGATGCTAATGTGGTTAAATGGGCTGTAGGTACGATTTAAGAGCTTTTCTTTGAGTGTAATATGTTAGAAATGACAAAGCCATCCATCAACTATTAGTGAGTGAAATGCACCGTAAGAATATTGTTGCTTTGAGTTGACTGCGCCTGCATCTGTATGAGCCAATTTTTTGACCGGTCCTGGCTCATTTCTGAACAATCAGGGCATCTTTTCTCCGACCAATCAGGGCATCTCTCCCCTGATTAGTTCAGGGAGTCCATCTCCACATAGGGAGGGCGGGAGCAGAGAAGGGAGGGACGTTTTTGGTTGCTTAGTTTCAAAATCTCTCTTCTGCTCTTTCTCAACTCTCGGATCTTAGAGAAAGCAGCTTTAACAGATGTTATATAAACATGAATAATCCTCCTCACCCACAGAGTCCCCTGGTGTCGACCACAATGAACCTGATCCCGTGTGAGTGGCAGTAGTTCCCCAAACGCTTTTGCTCCTCCAGCGTGGAGTCAGTGAGGACCACCACCTTCAGAACAGAATCAGAACCACCACACATCAGCTACAGGAGCTAGGAGACCCATAGGAAATACAATGTCTGTCACACACACACACACACACACACGCATGTGCATGCACACACACACACACACACACACACACACACATAGACACACACACACACACACCCACACAAATGGACACGCACGCTCACACACACACTGACACAAACACACCTAGAAACACACACACACACACACACACACACATATATCCACACATATACACGTAAACACACAAATACACGCACACACACACAAACACACACACACAGACACACACACACAAACACACACACACAAACACACATACAGAGAAGGTCACTCCCCTAGTGTTTTCTGTTTCATGGTGCAACCACTACTGCAGGGAAACTAAAGCCTATGGTGAGTACCTGGTACTGCATCAGCATGTCTTCCTGCAGTGGGCCGGTGTAGGCAGACACCTGGACGCGGGGGTTAAGACTGGACAGCCGGGGGAGGGAACACTCGGCCCGGTTCTGACCTAGGTCGGCCTTGCGCAGGAAAAACTGTTGAGCAAAAGGAATTTAAACATTCAGGTCCAACAAAATAAAACCAAAGAGACACAAAACAACGCTTCTGCAGTACTAGCGTGATGAGAGCGTGAGGACAGAGAAGCAAGGAGTTTGGTGCTACCTGGGAACTTAGGTTCTCCCACAGAACTGGGCCCTCGTCCTGGACCGTGACAGACTTCACCCCAGACAGGATGACGTTGTGCGCTACCTCCACACCCAGGCCGCGCATTCCAGCTATCAGTATGTTAGCCTCACCCATCCGCTGCATCGCTTCACGACCTAACACATACCTGTGCACACAAAATACTATTTAAAGGGCCCCTATTTTACCACCAGGCGTGGGTGTGATTTGCCATCACAAGCAATGGCTTGTAATGGCAAATCATACTCGTAAAATAGGGGCCCTTCAAAGGCAGGACACTTCCCTGTTTAGTTTGTTAACCACAGGGGAGTGTGTGAGCGTGCGTGCGCGTAATTAAAACATGATTAATACATAATATGTATAATATTATAACAAGTTATTATAATACATTATGTAATTACAATACAATATATTGTATATATCCGTGCATCAGCATTTTGCTGAACTTGCTGCATAAATGCAGGTGCATTTAATATGTTCATATGTTAATGGGCTATGTTTGTTTATACTTACAGCTGCCGGGAGTAAAATCCCTCGTCAATTTCTTCAAGTTTCGACATCGTCAACCCCTTAAAAGTGAACCTATTTGACTAGCGAAGCAAAGCAATAATAACCTTCGTTTCGATGTATTCAGACCGGTTTCTGTCAAACTACATGCATAAATACAGTTTCACTTTCGATTATCTTTTGGCAGGCAGTTGCAATGCCTTCTCTTGGCCGTTAGATGGAGCTATATGACAACTCTCTATAGTCATGCGTGTTTTGTGTTACGTGTGTGTGTTAATAAAAGGCAACTCTCGGTGTCGTGCGGTGTATGGGGCCCGAGAGTTGCTAGTAAACGAATAGCCTTGGCTCTCGCCTGGTCCTTCCCTTGCCACCACCACAATACAAACGAAATACAATTATATTTATTGAAAAAAAAGTGTATATCGTTTCAGTTAATAGGCCTATAATGTAATAATCCTAACTCGTTTATTATACAATGTACAATATCACATTAGATGAAGACATCTTCAGGGCATGCCTTCCTATGTATCCATGGCTTCTAGTTGTGGCCCTATTTACAAGCACCACAATAACGTAGGCCTACCTCTGAATAAGGCCGAGCAGCATCTGGCTGCATTACTCTCCTCTCCAAACATGGGCTAGTGTTCCAGATAAGGATTTAGAGAGGGAGTCTTAGGAAGTTTATGTTAGTCCTTTCTGGGACAGCTGTGTGGTCTGGACGCTGAATGGCATCCTTTTTTTTTTTTTTTTTACAAATGATTGTAGTGAAAAGTATATATATATATATTTTTTTTTAAACAACAGCTCCTGCTTGCTCAACTTTTGACACTTTAAATTATTTTTAGTCAATGTGACATTTAAAAAGATTTTTTAACAAATTGGGACGAATGTGTGAATCATTTTCAAAGTCAACATTTGCAAGGTATGTTATGGTAGGAAGGAAAATTGTGTGGGAAGAGCAGGGGTGGGGGGTGGGGGGGGATCTTTGAAAGCAATGCACTTTTGGCAGAAGTCCTGTTGCAGAAGACGTAGACCATGGACTGTTTCATTGTCAACGTTTTTTTCTTTCTTCTCGAGATTGGGTGAATGGAAAATCATGCGCTATTTGTGATGTCAATGGTGATATTGCTTAAATACTGTTTCGCAATTCGTCAAGCATGACTTCCTTGTTGCGGGAGGGGCCGTTCGCTCTCATGCCGTCAGGTGAGTTCACTGCTACTGACGGTGGTGCGGTGACAGGAAACTAGCCCACTTCGTAAATCACGTATCGGACCTTTCGGACGCAACACTGAGCGAGGCCAGTTGTTGTTGCTTTTTTTGTAGTATGAGGTAAGTGAAATTATTGTATAAACTTTAAGACTATGCGTTCGATACAGATGAATAGTTTATACTCGCGTCCAGAAATACAGAACAATTTCACTGAACTAGTTACACCTAACGTTACCTCTGTGAAAACATGCAGGCATATAGACTGATAGAGTAGGCTATTAATAATAACAACGCCAACAACCTTTTTTTGTAACGATCTCGATGTTCACATTAAGATGGTTTTCATGTTGGCTTTTATTTGGTTAACCTTTTACGCAGTGCGTCCTGCTTCGCTGAATTGTACACTGTACACCGAACTAGTGCGAAAGTACACGTTGCGTCACACAGGGTTATTTTCACAGAGGCTTATCAGGCAAGCACGAGGGGAAAAAACATTTTTTACAGGACATAGTTGTGTTATTTTCACGGAACACAACCTGACGAAATATTTCATGCGTAACCAATCTGTAGGACATTTTCATAGTCCTACGTGGCCGGTCATGTCGCATCTTGTAAAAAATACAAAAAATCTTGTCTTTTCTTTGCTTTGAACCCCAACACTACTATTTGTTTTTCATCTATAGGCCTAGGGCCTAAGGCTTACAAAACCTGTAGCCTATGTGTAACAAACACTTGGGTTATTTTTTTCTGTGGTTTGTGGCACCGTTGTTTTTATTGTATTGAATAGGCTTATCGTAGGCTTATCCACCTATTATATACAAGTTCACTTGAAGTGCAATGTAAAGGACCATGGCGTGACTATGCTAGGCTTATCCACCTATTATATACAAGTTCACTTGAAATGCAATGTAAAGGTTGTGACAATGTTTAAAAACTTAAAAAAAAAAAAACACCGTGCCGTGAGTCATATTTTAGCACACAATCTGTTAGGTCTCAGCTATAACATCACTCTTTAACCCCACCACCCCCTCCCTATCCTCGCACAGAGCTGCTCCTGCTGGTCTCGGGAATGTTCTGGGTGAGAAACGAGTCCTGTAGGTAACACGCGGTCAGGTCGGAGCGCGGGGAGAGGAGGAGATGGTCACGTGGGTCGCCTCCTTGCTGACCGTATGCGCATGGATACAGACGCACGCTGCCGCGGGGCTACCGTCCACATGTCCGACTACCCCTGGCCGCCTGGTGGATTTTAACGTCAACTACTACCTGCCCCATTTCCGAACCGCAAATCCCATTCAGAACATCCAGGCCAACGTGTACCTGCGGGAGGTGTACATCGCCTCTCAGAATGCGATCGAGGCGGTGAACGCTCGCATGGAAAGAATATGGGCGGTGCGTACGGGCCCCGTGGGTGCTGCAGGATGTGACACATGCGGCCCGTGCGACGTCACGACGGAGACCGCGGTCCCCGTGGATACAGACAACAAGGTTCTCCTCCTGGACCCGGCCGGCTCTCTCTTGCCCTACCTGTACTACTGCGGGAGCACAAGGCAGGGGGTGTGCTCCTTCCTGGACATCAGCGAGCTGAACCCCGAGCCTCAGTGCTTGTACAGGAAGAAGGACAACACGGAGGCCTACTGCCCCGACTGCGTGGCCAGCCCGCTGGGCACCAAGGTCAGCGTGGTGGAGCAGGGCCGCACCACCTACTTCTTCGTGGCCACGTCCGTGGACGAGCGGGTGGCGCGCAGCTACCCCCGCAGGTCGCTGTCGGTGCTGCGGCCGCTGTCCACCGAGGACGGCTTCCACGTGGTGATGAGGGGGCTGACGGTGCTGCCCCGCCTGCAGGCGTCCTACCGCATCGACTACATCTACACCTTCTCCACCGAGGAGTACGTGTACTTCCTGTCCCTGCAGAGGGAGAGCCCGGACAAGAGCAGCTCCCCGCTGCAGACCCGGCTGGGCCGGCTGCCCTTGATGATCCCCGAGGTGTGGATGTACCGGGAGGTGGTGCTGGAGTGCCGCTACAACCCCAAGCGGCGGCGGCGGAAGAGGCGCGGCGGGGAGGAGTTCCGGGACGTGGTGTTCAACGGGCTGCAGGCGGCCCACTACGGCCCGGTGGGGCAGGCTCTGGCGGGCCAGCTGCAGGTGAACCCGAAGGAGAAGCTCCTGTACGGGGCATTTGCCGAGGTGGACGAGCGCGGCGTGCCCCAAAAGAACTCTGCGTTCTGCACCTTCCCCCTGGCCAAGGTGAACCAGGCCATCGAGAGGGGCGTGGAGGCCTGCTGCACGTCGGGGCCCGGGCAGCTGTCCAGGGGCCTGTGTCACTTCCAGCCCTGCGAGAGCTGCCTACACGAAGTGAGTGTCTCTCGTCGTAGCAGAACGATCCGTCCGTCTCCTGGGGCCCGTTTATCTGGGCGGTCAATCAAACTGTGTGCTCACGTGTGTCTTCAAGGGTGTTTCCACAGTTTATTAATTTGATCGTTTTTTACTCATAACGAATGATCCAGTTTGTTGGCTGCCTGGTCCTCCTGTTGACCTAGCACCCAACGCCGTCTGCTTAGTCATTCTGACTTCTGATTCAAACCAATAGTCATTGTCCTCACAATGTACCTAACACACACGGTATTAAATAAAGTCTGATATTTAGTGATTGTAATAGTTTGGCTTGACTCCCAACAGCCTTGACAATCAACACTTGAAGTACATCCATATCACAACAGTGTGTGACGTGACTCATAAGGCCAAACTCGAGCTCAGACTTGACACAGTGATGAGCGTGTGAGGCATGAGAGGTGTGTGTGTGAGAACAAGCACAAAGGGCGGAGGAGGGGCTGAGGAGTCAGATGAGGAGATCAGCAGAGTGGGCCGCTGTTCCTCCGTTTGCCCGATATTTGCCCCTCATTGTCTGATGACATGATGTGCATGTCAGAAAGAACGTGCCACCGATATGATATGAGGTCAAAGGTTTCAGATCCCCTAAGTAGCTGATTGTTTTGAGGGTTTATTTGGGGCATTAGTTTTTGTCAGACAGATATATTACCCTGGTACTTCCCTGTCTCAGCTTTCCTCTTACGTAAACCGGATATCAAGTCTGCCTTTGTTAATGATTACATTTAGTTTAAAATGATGTAGTCAACGGTCCTAACCGTAATTTGAAAATACCATTCCATATGACACTGTGAAGTATTATGTTATTGCTGTGTGGTTATCAATGGAAGTAGTTCTCGGAAAAGGTGTGGCTTTTGGATTTGCAATCCCACTCCAATGTTCCACTTCTTTAAGTGTGCAAAGAGCCAAGCACACACACGCCTACCAGGACAGTGTGTCAACACACACGGGTAATAAATCCTGCTGATAAAAACAGCGGTGTGTGTGTGTGCGGGTATGCGTGTATGCGTGTCTGTGTGTGTTGAGGAAGGGAGTTGCTTGGCTGTGCCTGGCTGGTTTTTGTTGTTTTTTTCATTCCCTTGGAAACGGGCCTGACAGGAAGGAAGGAAAGACATGCTGGCAGTGATTTCTCTAACATAAAAAAAAGATTCAAGGCATTCGCTATTAAAATTCAGAAGTGTTCATGGCTCTTTCAACGGTTTACCTAGTTATACGGTGTCCATGTGGGGCTAAAAAGTGTTTGAGTGTGGTTTGTGGCCAGAGGATCAAAATACTTCCAGCCAGGAGGACACTCAAGTGTGTCGGGGCAAGCTGACTAATTGGACAGCCCTGGAATGTTTACGATTAGGATTGACGTATCATCCGGACTTCAAATATTAATCATCATTTTCTATGTTGACCCTAGTGCCCAATACACAACAATGCCAAGAATCCATGTAATGTAATTCCTTAAATATTCTATGCTCACAGTGGTTAGCCAACAGTGGCACAGTGCCAAGTGTTGAACATCTGTTTTCCATTATCAGGAACATATTGTGTTCTGTGTGGAACCGAGCCAGTGTGTGGCGGCGTCTCGGGGCGAAGGTTCATTGCTGTTTAATGATCTTGGTCTTGTCTCTCAGCATTTTGCAACAGCTCCTAAATTTCCACCCAAATTAAGGAACGCAGACTCTTTCTGCTGATCAATGCATCATCTTCCTGTCTGTGCATGCACGGGCGCATTAAGACGTGCGTTTGAATGTTTATGTGTGTGTGTGTGTATTACGTTTGTGCGCGTTTTAATGTTTATGTGTGTGTATTTGTGTGTGTGTGGCCATGTGTTTGTGTGTGCGTGTTTGTATGTGTTTGAATGTAAAAATGTGTGTGTGTGTGTGTGTGTGTGTGTGTCTGGACTTGCTTGTGTGTAGTACAGAGAGAGTAAACAAAAAAATAGAAGGAAGGCCACCATTGAAACAAAAACATAAGTATAATACTAATACTAATTTGTCTAGGGTTTAAAACCAATTATATTCCCTGTTCTCAACAGAGCTCAGACAACAACGACACATGCAGTGCCAAGCCGACACTGGTGTCCAAACCGTACTACAGACTGGACCTGTTCAACAGACAGATGCGAGATGTGCTCTTCACAACGGTCCTGGTCACCACGCAAGACAACGACACCCTGGCTCACTTAGGCACCTCTGATGGAAGGATCCTGCAGGTATGAAAAATACCTTGAAGACTTATGTGTGAAATATATAATGTGCTGTGAAGTGAAGAGGTATGCAACAAGAAAACGGCTCAGTGAAAAACAACGCGGAAGTAAACATGACATGAAAAGTAATCGTAACATTGGTTTAAAAAGTAAAGTGAATAAAAACGCAGCTCATAATCACTATAGGTCACTTTAGTATACAGCGTGGCTAGCGGTGATAATGGCTATGAATACATTTTGTTTATTTAACGTTATTTTCTTTATGTAGCTCAATTTGCTACGTTGGTGTTTATGTGTCCTACAGCAATTTAGATTCTAGTCTCAGTTTGACATTTCCTGCTCCGGCTGTAGGTCATCCTGACGCTACCCAGCCCTGTGGTTTTTGCCAACTTCTCCCTTGGAGGGACCGCTGTTTCGGGCGTATCGTCTGTGTACACCAAGGACTCACTGCTCTTTGTGGTCGGGAATAAGGTGCTTATGGAACATAATACGTGATGACGTCTCTCTATCTCACCCTCTTTCCATCTCTCTAAGCTCATCAAAAAAGACAAGTCCACAGATATTTTTCTTGGCAAACATTTTAGACTATGTACGATTCTTCCACTCTGAATGTGCTTGGCGCCTAATCTTCCTTTCATTTATTGGTACTGACTCTCTTTCTCACCCCCTCTCTCTCTCCCTCTCTCTCTTCTCTCACACTCTCTCTCTCTCTCTCTCTCTTTCTCTCACACTCTCTCTCTCTTTCTCTCACACTCTCTCTCTCTCTTTCTCTCACACTCTCTCTCTCTCTCTCTCTCTCTCTCTCTCTCTCTCTCTCTCTCTCTCTCTCTCTCTCTCTCTCTCCCCCTCTCCCCCCTCTCTCTAGGTGTTCAATGTGTCCGCTGTGGGCCCCGGCTGTGACCACTATGTCACCTGCTCCTCCTGCCTGACGGCTCCTCTGTTCATGGGCTGTGGCTGGTGTTCGGGGTCTTGCTCCAGGAAATCCGAGTGCTCCTCGCCGTGGCACAGGACGTCCTGTGCTCCTGTTATCACCGAGGTAGATCCGTCGCTGTGTGTGTGTGTGTGTGTGTGTGTGTGTGTGTGTGTGTGTGTGTGTGTCTGTGTGTCTGTGTACGTGTGTGTGTGTTTGTGTGAGTTTGTATGGGCATACAGTTCCAGGGCCAACAGATACAGAACCGGAAGTTGGCAGGGATACAGTAGATTACAGTGGAGACTCTATTAGACATTAAAAAATAATAAAGATATTGTATTTATTAGGTAGAATTAACTATACTTATATAAATTAATGAATGGGCAATTTTGCAATAGTTAAACTTATTGAGATATTAAGATTGAAATGGATAGACGGATGGATGAAGGAAAGGGCCTTATTGGTGAATAGCTGAATCAACACTGTCCTCACGACACCTGCTGTTTGGCTTACAGGCCAACCTCTTTTCAAGGTTGATGATGCAATGAATAAATCACTTCATTCATTGATTTTAGCCTCTTTTTAACCAGTTCTGCCAAAAGTCACTCAAGTCAAGTTATGATTTGACCCTTTATTGCATGAAATGGTAATACATTTTAGTTCAGCGGTATGGTTCCTTTGTTTCATGTCGCTACCTGCTGTATAATTTAAAGCATGACATACAGATGTCAGATACAGCATACAAACATTTGACAACAGGGAGCACTAGACAATCCCCCATGGGGCACATCAGAAATCTCAATCCATTACATACAATACAGAGCAGAACCAAAGCAGGTGGAGGCTGGGGTGGTGCTGGGTGAAGCCAGCTCAGCACACTTAACTTTGCAGGGATTGTGTGTGTGATATCTGCCTACTTGAGCCTGATTGGACCGCGTCAGCTGTCAGCTGTACGTGGCGCCTGACTACAGTGTCCTGCTAGAACTAGCTACGCCCATTGTCTTTGTTTGAGTTAGTTTATCGGCCCAGGACCAGTACTTATCAAGCCTCAGTGAAGGAAATTGGTCCTAAGTGGCCAAACTGTCTGAGAGTGACGTCAATTTGGTCCCACTCCTGCTTTTTAGGAGTAAAAGTAAGTAATTCATATGTTTACGTCCTACGGTCGCTCATAACTCACACAACTCTAAACTGTAACACAGTTAGGAGGACACCGCCGTCTCTCATACTCTTCTGGCGTGCGTGTACAGTGAAACGTGCTGTTGATGGTGGTCGATATAGTTCTCCACACTATCCTTTTTATGCCGACTAGTCACCGTTGGACATTTTCCTTTTTGGATTTCCTTGTTTTTGCCATGGATGTGTTAATTGGTTAAATTAAACTGCAATTACATCGTATTCCGTTAACATTGCATTATGTTAACGGCACGATGAAGAACTGACATTAGCCTAGATTATAAAATACTAAATACTATAAATAACACGATAAACACACACACATGCTGTCCTTTCCTCAATTAATTCCTCCCACATGTGTTAGTTTGAACCAGACCTCAGCACATGTTAGCTTCTAAAAATCTATTAAAATCAGTTCAATCAAAAGTATTTGTTGTTATTCCTCTTGTGGTCATTAACCATAAAAAGAGATAACACATGTAGAAATTAGTAGAAGACTCAGTCATAACATTAGTTGTGGTCGCAGTCAGCGGCAGTTCAGTTACTCACTCTGAAGTTGCACACTACAAGTTTAGAAATGCTAGGGAAGTGACACTCAGAGTTTATTTAACAACCCAAGAAGTCACTCACAATTATCGTCCACATTTTCTGTTACTTTGCACAGTTTTTTCCCAAGACGGCACCAACTGGGGCTGAGTCAGAGCTGACGTTGTGTGGCTGGGATTTTAAGTCCCCTTCAGGACCAGCTGCCATCAGCGACAAAACCCACACAGTCCGAGTTGGCTCGGGGAACCTGTGTAGCGTTCTAGAGGCCAAGAGCAACAGGGAAAAGTAAGCCTAATCAAATTGGGAAATGTACAAGAATGTGTCCAAAAAATAAGAATATACATTATTCTGTCCCTCTTTCTCTTACACTATTAAATCAAACGCATACATTTTCACACTGACCTTTTTAACGTGTGCCTATGTTTTTTTTTTTTTATTGGACCATGTCCTGGTATGTTGATTTTATAAATGCTCTATGTCTTTTATGTGTTTGTGTTTGTGTTATGTTTATGTGAGTATCTCTCTTTCCATATCCGATTCAATTTACAACAATCTTCATGGTGGAATGCACTTATTTGAAGTCGCTTTGGATAAAAGCAGCTGCTTAATAAATGTAATGTAAAGTTGTTCATTGTGCCACTAGAGCCACTGGTGTCATCTTATCTTAGCTCATCCGGTCTCTGCTCTACGTTGTTTGGTAACCCAGGTTGGTGTGCAAGGTCCGCCATCAGAAAGACACTCCGACCCAGGCTCTCAACGTCACCGTGGAAGTGCACGAGGGGACGGTGGGGGGCCGCTATTCCATCGAAGGCCAAGCGCAGGCAACAGGATTCTCCTTTGTGGTAAGGGGTTGATGAAGAATCTTTTATTAAAGGACACTTCTTGACAGCAAAGTATTTGATTGAACCCCAGACCTGATACTCTGGACATTGTCCGGAGTCCATATAAGAAAATGGCTTAGTTAATTTCCAATACAGTATTGGGGGGGAAGAGGACATTTCTGCAAGCATGCATGACAACTAAAGGAATCTACACAAAATGAAGTCAGGAGATTGGCATGGCCTCAGTATCAGACTTTGTGGCTACAGTGGCAGTGTGAATGCTGAATATCAAAATACTTTTAAATTGGGGAGTGGAAGGGAGCTATCTCTAGGTGAAAGGAGAACTTATACAAAAGCCTTTTAAATTAACTAGTAGGAAAGTAAAGAACATTATATAGTTTGCTATTATTAGGATCCATTGTTTCATGACTGATGGTCCAAATACACATGGCAGCCAGGTAGATACTTAGCAGAGACATCATTATGGTAATGCCTGAGGTCATGTGAAGTCGCTCTGTACAATACTCTCGTACTTCACTCTAACCAGGTCCCCAGTATTACAGAGGTCAGGCCCGACTACGGACCTAAGATTGGAGGAACCGTGATCACCCTGACAGGGAGCCATCTCAATTCAGGGATTCGAAGAAGCGTGGACTTCGGTGGAATTGACTGCCCCATTCAAAGGTAATCATGGACTCCCATGTCATGGTCTGTGGGTCTTGGTATGGTGGTGGGATGGCTACCATATGTTTTCACCTAAATGTTTCTAAAAATGATTTAGATATTTACGCATGCCTACATGCTTGCAGTGTTCCATCTTTATTGATTGCATTTAATCTTTTGTTTTACATAATGAGAATCTATTGCTATTTTGTACCAAGTATCTGGTGGGTCCTGGGCCAAAGGTACTCCTCTGGTGGGTCATAGCATAGAAAAGTCTGGGAACCCCTAGTCTCGCTATACCAGATGATTGGGATCTCACCACCTACCAAAGGTCTGGGGATTTTCAAATGCAAGTTTAGAAATCCAGCGTGGAGAACGGACATTTTACAGGAAATGACGCCATACAAGAAATGATGCTCTCCCCCCATTATCCTCCATAGACAAACAAACTGGAAATGTAGCGAATCACTTTGTAACACAGAGACAGCATTTTTAAACAATGGAAATGGATGTCCCGAGCAACGTTACATTATTTGATTCCATTTTATTGAATGTATGTTGCGGCAAACGCGACAAACATCAACAAACCTTTTAGGAGTTTTCCTTGGCTGAGCCATCATAGAATGCACGTGTTGCTGGTAAGACAGTGTTTACAAGCACACACAACTTCTGCATGTCACCCAGTTGTCAGGCACGTTGCCTTAAAAAAAATTGAACCCAGTTTTAGCAACGAAACCTGGGAGATTGTCCTCAGTTTCTAGTTGAGCACAGTGTTTGGAGACTGACTTTTGAGTCTCGGAAACCCATATAGGCTATGGGTGTTGTGACTTCAATTCACATCACGTTCTCTTCTTGGTCTTCCAGTACGACTGAAGGGAGTGGGAGCGTATCTTCGGTGGTGTGCCTCTCCAAGGCTTCAACAGCTGTGGGAGACGTTCCAGTCAGGTTCTTCATCGACAGCTTCATTGTGTCCTCTCAGAAGACGTTTTCTTACCGGAACGACCCCGTTATAGCCGCCGTACATCCCCAATGCAGCTACAGAAGGTACAACGTGGACCCCCCTCTGAAAGTGAAAGTTGTTTTAAAGTTGAAGGAGAAAATAAAAGTGATCGGAATGCCCTGTCATTGGAAGTTTGCGGAAAGAAAACACTGATTGTGCTTGTTTTGATTTCTCTACAGTGGCTCCCGACTGATGGTGGAAGGCCGGAACCTTGACTCTGTGCAGAACAAGGTGGTCCAGTACCAATCCAAACACCAACCCCAGGAAACATACCGACGGGTGAGCGAGCATTCAATAATATATAATACAGATTAAAATATAAACAGTTTAACGTGTCTTTGGAGCAGGTTTTAAGTTTAAGAAAGCTATACTCATTACCTGTATCTGTTTTTGTTTTTGTTTTTTTGCATTCTATATATCATAGTTTAGCTTTTTATGGCACCAAACCAATTTATTTGGATATTGTTCATTCAGAATCAAAATGGGATTAGTTGCCAAGAAGGCAATTACCCATAGGGAGTGAGAATTTGTCAAGGTAGGTTTTAGCAAGGAAAAATGACTAAAAACATTGTTCTTCGAACAATTCAGGTGTGCGATGGTAAAGTGAACGCCACGCACATGGAGTGCCTGGCGCCCGTCCTGCCGGGAGACAATTCGGAGGAGAAGACGGAGAGCGGGGTGATTTCCTTCGACATGGACGGAGCCCGGCAACTTTGGAACAAGCGATTCGACTACCACCCGAACGCCAATCCCATTCCGTTTGAGAACGAGGAGCATGTCTTGCACCTGAACCCGGGAGATGATGAAGTCTCAATGCATGTATGTTCACCACTATATGTTCACCACTATGCCCACTATTCACCACTATGTGCACGACACGGGACATGCCCCTCTCACACGACTCAGCGATTAATCACTTTTACCATTACGATTTACCAGCGGACGATTTTATCCTAAGTGACTAACCGTGAATTCAGATACATGTCGTTTAGGAGCTGGTAGGGGTTAGGGCATCTTGCTCAAGGATGCCTACAGGTAGTCTGAGGATATTAGGGATCGAACTCAGTACATTTTGGGTGGGAGTCAAAATATCCACTACATTATCCGACTGTCTGCCACTACACTAAAATAAAGCCTTTTAACATGTTGTTTCTTTAATAGCATTACAATCTGAATGCAGTGGGTCTGTGTATGAAGATCACCATGACGATCGGAGGTGTGGACTGCAATGTCCGGGTCTTGACCAATGAGCTAACTTGCAGAATCCCAAAAGGCTTGGTCATACCCACTGAAGGATTACCTGTCCAGGTGATAAAAAAACATCCACCTCAATTGAGTTGTTCATGTGATCTAATTTGTTTACACACCTGTGGAACTCACCTGGCGGTTCCCAAGATGGACGCCGTAGTGATTTGGCATCGCATGAACTACGTTTTCCTTCGCTGTTCTAGGTGTGCGTGAATGGGAATGTTACAGATATAGGCACAGTGTTCATTGTGGAGAACTACAACAAAGCCATTGTCGCTGGCATCATCATGGGCATCATTGCTGCACTGGTCCTAGGAGCCATCCTGGCTTTATTTGGGATGACTCGTTTAAGGAAGACGAAACAAGGTGAGGAGTTACACGGCTGGTATTGCTTCAGCTAGTTGAACGATAGCACATTATAAATAGTATACCCTCATTCATTTTTTTTCAGTTTTTCATTCAATATTCTGTAACTTATCTAGACAAGGTAGAGTTCCGTCTGTCGCGGATGTCTTCACGGAGTCCTATAGGAAACAATGCTGAAACATCACATACTGGAGACTACCGCAGAAGTACTTGCACTCCAAAAGATTCATGAATATTAATTCACTCATTCTCTCACCATCTATTTTACAACTTAAATATGTTCTATGAGGTACTGTACCTTAATTTCTCCTCTCATTTGTCCCACTGTCTATCAGATCTGTCAAGCACAACATCGGGTTCAGGGGGAATGGTCTTCCAGGGTCCCTGGTATGCTGCAAACTACGACCCATCTGCGTCCCTCCCCTTAATACAACAGCCAACCCTGTCTATGGCGAGCCTTCGCTCTGACCTACTGGAAGAGGTCAAGGATGTGCTGATCCCTGCAGAGATGCTGCGAGTGGAGGAAAGCCAGGTTATCGGCAAAGGTAAGATGCTCTCAGGAAATGGTTGATTTGAAAGTTGGATTCCCGACTTGAAGTGATTTTATTTAGCCTTTCTTCCATTCTTCCTACACTTTTGTTTTGGAACTATCCGCGATAATCTTGAACCCCTGTTTTGATGCAGGTCACTTTGGCACAGTATACCATGGCTATCTGATGGACCACAAGGACCAAGAGATTCACTGTGCTGTCAAATCACTGAACAGTACGTGTATTTAGCCTATTTTGTCTCTACTTTGTCCAGCCAATGACAACGCTAACCTATGCCCCTCCAGCCCTGTTTTGTCCACACTATGCAGAATACTGTGTTGATGGGCTATGTGTTGTGTTAACAGAGTATGTACAGTGTGTGGTGTTTTACAATGTGTTGTGTGAACAGAGTATGTACAGTGTGTGTTGATGTGTTGTATGAACAGAGTATGTGTAGTGTGTGTTGATGTGTTGTGTGAACAGCAGAAGTACATTGTGTGTTGATGTACTACGTGTTGTGGGAACAGGGATCAGTGATGTTGGGGAGGTGGACCTGTTCCTGAGGGAGGGCATCATCATGAAGGGCTTCCACCACACCAACATACTCTCCCTGCTGGGCATCATGCTACCCAATGAAGGGCTCCCCCTGGTGGTGCTGCCCTACATGAAGCACGGAGACTTGAGACATTTTGTCCGGTCTGAGAAGAGGGTGAGTCATCCTCAGATAAAGAACATTACCTGGTTGAGTAATATGAGCATTGTTGAAATAGTGCTGACCCAATGTCTCAAGTGATTCATAGAAATAGCTTACAGTGCTAACGTTACGGTTGAATTCCCCTGTTTTATGTTGCAGAACCCGACGGTGAAGGACCTGGTTGGGTTTGGCCTGCAGGTCGCCAAGGGAATGGAGTACTTGTCGCAAAAGAAGTTTGTCCACAGAGACCTGGCTGCACGTAACTGCATGTAAGTGTGAATATTAATAATTGTCATTGGAATGGAACATAATAGCCCCTCTCCTACATGCAGCCTGTGCTGGTAATTTAAAGGCACGTGTGCATGGGAGCCGGTATTGAAATCCCGGCAAATCTGTTCTGGCACCGGGTAGTGACACAGGTTTAATCTAAATATGGCAACACAGCGAATTGGACAGACATTGTTTTCAAATTGCAGTTATTTCACCACAAAAGTATAAACTATAACGGCATAGCAAGTGCTGTGTGAATGGCAGCATTCCACTCAAACGGCGTAAACGCGTGTCTTAACCCTTCCGATTTCTTATTCATTGTTCTCTGACAAACCATTCATTCTTATTTCTCAGAATCATTTTAACTCGTTGCCTTGCTGCATTTATATTTAACGTTTTCTGTACTTTTGTTTCAAAATGTTTATCAATTGATTTTAATTGGATCGATTTATTTCTCATTTTTGCCAACCCTGTTCCTGTACACTACATCCATTTGTATATCATCTTTAAATATCTTTAAACCAATGTATTTTCAGGCTGGATGAAAACTTCACAGTAAAAGTGGCGGACTTTGGCATGGCCAGGGATGTATTTGACAAGGAATACTACAGCATACAAGACCATAAGAAGGCCAAGCTGCCAGTCAAGTGGATGGCCATCGAGAGCTTACAAACACAAAGGTTCACCACCAAGTCAGATGTTGTGAGTGTGCTTGCTGTCGTTGCCCTTTCATAGTCTTGTGAGACAGTCCTGATCTTGTGAGTTCTTGATAAGTTTCCCTCATCGAACCAGTGTGGCTTTGAGCCCGTGAAAAGCTTCTTCCAAATATAACAACATGATAGGATCAATCATATCTGTTTAATCCGAAATAGATAAATAGAATGAGGGTGTTAAAAGATTAACAGAAATCGGCTCTTTTTTGCCTTACTTCCAATCGGATTCAGCAAGAGTGAAGAGCATCACTTATTTAGTTAATCTGATTGGCTGGAGTTTTTTGAACAACAGTAATTTGCGCCCATATTTGGAAATCAATTTCTGCCCGGCCAAGGCCAGGCTGATATTCATTGCAAAACAGAAACCTGAATATCTGGATGGTCTCACGCGGCTAGCTTTTTCCCATTGCTTAGAAATATGTTTTTCTTCCTCATAAAAGTAAATGTTTGTACAAAGTGTCCCATGTCGCTGTTTCAGTGGTCATTTGGCATCCTGGTGTGGGAGCTGCTAACCAGAGGAGCCACGCCCTACCCGGATGTGGACCCCTATGACATCACACATTACTTGCTGAAGGGCCGGCGGCTGGCCCAGCCCCAGTTCTGTCCAGACGCCCTGTAAGAAGCCTGTTTTAAGTCCCTCTTGGCTATGACTATGATGGCTCCTATGAGAGACCTTAAGGAATATACTGCACAAACATAAAGAATATACAAATGAGCATATGGTTTATTCTAATGCATGCATGCCAATCACGAAAACAGCATTGAAAAATATTATTTTAATAATTTGTCCTGAGTAGTCCAAGTATGTGATATTATCTCACGTGGCCGAAAGCTCCCAAAGATCTTTGGCAAAATACTTCAAATTCCACAGAGAGATTGAAGCGCTGACCTTTTCCTTCCTGCATTCCAAGCTTTGGGATAAAATAAATGCTTCCAATTTATTTTAGATAATGTATTCCTTTTATTATCCCTGTTATCATTGGTACTGTTCACTTATTCATTTCCCGTATGGATTATGATGTTGCTATCTCCCTTAAAGCAGCTGTAGATAAGATTTAAGTGCTATAATTGCAGTGGTATTTATTTGAAATACCAAAGCCATCTGTAAGCTATAAGTGAGTGAAATGCTCTGTGAGAATATCTGTTTCTAGTTGGTGCCTGCCTCTATACAAGACCATTTGGATTTTGGAGCTCCCAGCTCATTTCTGACCAATTAGGGTGAATCATTAATGCCTGTTAATCACTAGTGTGTGAATTATGCAACACTTCAATGGCAGAGAAACTTCGAGAGGGAGCAGCTCGCTCTTTACAACTCTTGAATCTTACCTACTGCAGCTTTAATGTCTTCATTTAATATTAACCCTCCCTAATATCCATCCATTCATTCATTCATTCCTTCATGGAAGGTTCTCCATCATGCTAGCATGCTGGGACCCCGAGCCGGAGGCCAGACCTCCCTTCCAGGTCCTGGTCCAGATCGTGCAGGAGATCCTGGCGTGCCTGGAGGGAGAGCACTACATCAGCCTGAAGGTGACCTACGTGAACCTGGACGAGCCCAAACCATACCCCGCCCTGACGGCATCGACAGATGAGACTGAGGAGTCGGACTCCGGGTCAGACCGGGATTTATTTTAAACTGAGGGGCCGCTTTGAGGGCTCCTTCACATGACTGAGAACAGAAGGACAGAAGGGAACGACAGAGCTGGGACTGGTTCACCCTTGTCTCCGCTTCCAACTCTGAGGTGAATGATAGAACAACCAGTTGACAGGACCAGACACCAGTCCGGTGAATGATAGAACCACCAGTTCACTGGAACAGACACTGGTGGTGTGCTGTGCCTCTCTGTGTCATCACAATGGGCTTCCATTTGTACTTTTCTTTCCTTTCCCTAAATCCTGATGCTGTTTATTCATGTCACATTTGCAGCTCAATTGTAAATACGATTTTTTTGTACATTTTTATATTGAAATGATTTAATATGATTAAGAGTTGCTTGAAATGATACTTGATATTCAATCTGTGTGTGTGTGTGTGTTTTGTGTGTGTGTGTTTGTGTGTGTGCATAACAAGTTGTTCAGTCAATGCATTAGTCAGTGTATTAGCCAGTGCCACAGACTGTTATGCACACAACTAAGACTGTAAATGAGGTCACTTTTTTATCTCACTTCATTCTGACTCAATCCAAAGGAAATTGGATGTGTGGTTTAAACCATAGATATGAATAGAGAAGATGGAGATGAATCAACAGCGTTAACATTTATTTTTCTACCTTGTAAAGCTGGTGGTTCAGAGACTGTAATCCCATGACTGTCCCCTCGTCGCCACTAGAGGGCAGTCTAGACACTGGTCTGAAACAGGAACGACTGCAGAAACAACCGTGCACTGCACCAGATCCAACAACCACAGATACATCTTTCACACCAGCAATCACATTGAATCAGATTCTGCAGCTGTAACACCCGGTGAGCAACCACACTGAACCAAATATTCAGCCATATCATAAAATCAATAGCATACAAATAACTGAATATGCCCAGGTGGTTAAATGTTGATTATAATGAATTAACTGAGGTTCAGCTGAACATGGCAACGTCTAACTGGTTCAAACGTTTTTCACAGCACCATTAATGCAGTCATGCAATAGTTGTGATGAACACACTAATAGCTGAAGACATTTCCATGTCTCGTCCCCTCACGCCCAGTGGTGCTACTATCTCCATGCACCAGGGTGCACTTGACAGAACAATTGTGATTGCACATGTACTCTCTGGAGCATAACGACAGATGAGGGACAGATGAGGCGTTTGCATTTGTTTGTTTAGCTGAGCCGAAGGAAGTCTTGGTTTAGTGGATGTTTGTGGAGGAGATGATTCAAATTAACTTCAGAAAGTGACTCCCTCACCTCGAAACGTCCTTGCGTATACATCACTCTCCTGGCATATTGCGTGGAGAGCAGATCTGCTACCGTGCAGCGCAGAGGAAACCATCAAAGCTGCCGGAGATGTAAGTGAGATACTGGGAGGATACTAGTGGGAAGTATGTATGCTTGTGAGGTTTATCCAACAGTTCACACACTGCAGGAAGGAAGGAAGGAAAGGAAGGAAGAAGGGAGTATGGATGGATGGATGGATGGATGGATGGATGGATGGATGGATGGATGGATGGAAGGAAGGAAGGAAGGAAAACTAAAGGACCTGGTGAGCCGGCACATTCTGTGGATGGAGCATTCATCAATCATTCGTCAGTAACTTTGAGGTGGGGATTTATAATGATGAGCTGCTTGTGATCAAGCTGTGCAGGGATAGTTTAAAGTCAAACCAGTAAACTCTTCCGTTCATCTCATCATCACCTCTCTTTCAGCGACAGCATAGAGAAACAAACTTCAACATTAGAATAAATACAAAATTCAAAAGAGGTTCAAAGGATGTAGTTATAAGAACATGAATAGAAACCTGCTTGCCACAATTTAATCTGCCGGATTAATTTGTCAGACAAAGTTGTTCTTAATCATGTTTTATATTTGATATGTCATGATATACATAATGATAGCTGAGAAATACTTTCTGCTGCCAATTTTCCGAATATGTACACAGTTTGTCAGCTTTCACAACGTACTACTGAGACTGATATTAACCTTTTTTGTATACTGTATATCTGATATCTTGTGGGATACATACATAAACGGTATCTACCCAGTTTACTGGAAGTTCAAGCACATTACCTGCTGTTTTAGGGTTCACTGCAATGAGAACAAAATGAGGGCTTAAGAAGTATTCCACGTCCATCTGGGATTTTCACCACTGAAATGGGCCAAATGAAAGCCGGGCTTTTTTTTGCCAACCTTGAATAGAAGGCTGAAACAACTTTATTTCTGTGTTGTTGTTTTTTTGTTTGTAAAAAAGAAGTAAAAATAATAATAAACTAATAAATTATTAACCCAAATAGTTCTGCTGTTCTTCAAAGCCAGACCCTAAATCTGTTCGGGCTCTGTCTCCTACTGTCTCCTGCCTTCTGTGTTCTGCCTCGAGCGCCTCATCCTCTCTGAAGCCGTAGCGTTGATGTACTTCAGACTAGCTAGCACTAGCTCACCACACAACTGCTCCCATAGCCCTTCCAACTGCCAGCAACTTTCCCCTGAACCTGTCCATTTGAAACCCCACTCTGCGTCCAGGGAACAAGATGAGGCTTCTACATTGTCCTCATAGTGATGACTCATCAGTGGCCTATGATGCTCTGTGGCAACAATTGAAACCGGTGACTAGCCAGTATTCTGTGATATGGAAGCTCATTTAGTGGCCTCAGGTTTTTTTTTTGTGTGTGTGTGTGGGGGGGGGGGGGGGGGGGGGGGGGGGGGGGTTCTGTTGTGTATCCTAGAACACTTGGGGCAATATTATACTATTTTCTTTAATTTAAGTTCCCCATAGTGTCACTATAATCTCCACACAACACACATTGCATCATATCTTTGTACTTGACTACTTATGTCTTTGGCTATCCTAAATCCATAAATGATGCAGCTATAAAAGTTGCATGTTCTCTGCTGTGCAGCTGTACAGTCTCCCCCTTGATAGTAATAAGTGCATGTTCTGTAACTACAGTGCTACTCGGAGATTAACGCAACAACAAAATACACACGCAATTGCAAGGTTCTCACCTCGCAGCAGTTTTGCACTGTGGTGTGCAGATGTACTCTGCTCATGCATGTGCAAGTAGTCATGAATGAGTTGTAGATTCAATAATCCTCAAGGTCTTCCATTTTCAAGGTTTCAACATGTAAATCAATCTGCAAAGATAGGAATACATATTGTATAATAGAGCGTGCAACAAGAAATGGGTCTGTGGGAAGCAATAAAGTTTCTGTACATCAAGAAAAACCTCATGATGTAACAGTTTTAAGAAACAACTGATTATGGGGGGGTTTTCTGTCATTTTTGTGTCTCAATGTTATTAGTTTTTAATTGATGTCTCCAGAAACATCTTTGTTTTGAGTTTTGTGAAGCCTGAGTTTTGCACAGCGGAACAATCTGGCAAGTGCTTTCCATTGCCTTTCTCACCTTTTTGTTCTGCTGACTGAAAGGATTATCCTTGAGCATGTGTGTTATCAGTACATACCTGAATAGACTAACCATCGTCCCGCCTCTACCCAGCATCTCTCATTGTCTGCACAGAATTCAGAAGGAGGCTGCAGTGCTGGGAGGTCGCAGATGGTGAGAAATGTTTTCTGTGTGTTTGTCTGTGTGTGTGTGTGTGTGTGTGTGTGTGTGTGTGTGTGTGTGCGTGCGTGCGTATGTGTGTGTTCCCATCTCTGCTGTTAGTGAATGTCTCCACAGATGGGCATATATGTGTTGAAGAGCTGACACTGAATGTGTTGAAAGCATCACAGAGACACAAGGCCAACACAGTGAGCCACACAGACACAGACGAGCTTCAGTCGTTCAATATTCCAGCACGCAAGTTCTCAGAGACATCGCTGCACACTTTGATTTCTTATTTGGAGAAAACAAACCAAAAACGGCACATCTTGAAACACACCGATGTGCTCCCTTTTCTCAGAAATACAAACAGACGTTTTACTAGTTAAATGGCTCAATGTCATTAAAGTAGCAATGTTTATTTTCTGTATCTTTGACAAAGATCCACTGCTCTACACAGAGGTGTCATCAACTGACTTATTCAAGATTTACCTACACATCAATTATGAATGTGAGTCAGTCAGCATTGCAGCAAGATATTTCTTATGACACAGTAAAAATATACTGCAAATGCAATAGAAAACAAAGAATGGAATACTCTAGGTATTCGACTTCGTAAAAAATCAGACTTGATCAAAATATATCTTTCCTGGATAAAAGCTGCACCCATTAAATTTAAAAATTTAAGTTGTCATTTCAGTGCTAAATATTTTTTTGTTACGAATGACCAACCTTATTTCCTAAATGTTGTATTGTGCATACTGTTGTATTCCTTACAATATAATTGACTTATGGTCATAGGGGGTCACATACTGGACAATTCAACCTGAATTGTTAGTTTACAATGATAATTTACAAAACAATGAACACAAAACACGATTAACAAACAAACACTTACCTACTCTTGTCCAAACAAGAAAAGAACCATTGCATTATTCATCTATACGATTTATATTCCCAAATGACTAACAAATCTAAAATGCTAACCAAACACAAGCAAAACATAAATATTTGAGGTGGATAAAAGCCCAATGAGGACAACTGCCACCATAAGCCAAACAGTAGAGCAGAGTGATGGGAGGACTTGTTTTGGCCACATTCCTTCATGGCTGCTGTTTGGTCCAATAATAGACCATCCAGTCTTTGATGAACCGCCGCGGCCTTTGTAGCCACATTAGAAGCATAACATCTAAAACTCTAAAAGTACCCTGGGTCAGATGAATACATTGATGGATCTTTTCTGACCACCATTAAACATTAATACACACTGTTTAAACATTTTATTTTATTTTATTTAGAACACCTTAGAAGAAGGGTGAATGATATGGCGTCAATGTGTCCATCTGTATTTTAAATGGAAGTGCCCAAATTGAGGCCCTTGTCTATTTAACGGTGCAAATCATTGGTCTACAGGTTTATAATTATATGTGGGTATATATTTTGAACCATTACATTTTTTAAATATTTAATAAATAACCTGGCAATAATTCTTTTCAATAATCACTCTGTACCTCTAGCCTCATTGCGAAGCCAGGATCAACCCGGACACTCAAAAATCTTACAGAGTTTTTGGTGTTCGGTTCATTTTTGGCATATAAAATACCACACTCTTGTGATATAATCTTTTTGGGGAGAAGTTGTTCATTTGCACATTTATGAAAGAACCATAGCATCACAAATTGTTTTATCATTGGGGGAGATACGCCTGTTCAACAGGTATTTGAAGCTTAGGCAACTGACAACTGATAATAATCCTTAGACCTCGAAAACATAAAAAAAAGTGTAACAAAAATATTGCTTCAATTTACAAGCACTTTTGAAGAGCTGTGTGTGCATACTTGTTGTGTAAAACTTGTTTGTGAACGCAATATGTACGAAACCATGTTACCTTCGTTATTTGGGCCACAAAATGGATCTCAGACATGGTATGCGGGATAAGAGAGAATAATTATATTCTGCTTATCCCCAGTCTGTGCAAGCACCTCACAGGCACTTGCGTTTTTCTTCCAAAAGCCCTGTTGTGGTTTGTAAGCCTGTTGCCATGGCAACCTCATCATTTGACGCCAATGGTGTGTAGGAAGGCTGCGAGATTTGGTTGAAAATTAGCAAACTGCTTTGAATTCCAGCTCGCGTCTGGTCTATTCATATATTTCTTTCCATTTACAAGTAACCCCAATGACAAGATGCTCTATTCCGAACCCTGAGCTGTCCCTACAGGCTCTAGTCTAGATGGAATCCACTAGTGTGTATACAAGCCGTAGATGTGCCAAACCAAGCTGAGGGACACCCAATCACAATGTTCATACCCGTATTCACACATTGGTCCAGCTTCCTGCTGTGTCGAATAATGCATCTGTGTTTTTCTATTTGCTCCGTACCACTCGATAATTGCTAACATCACTTTGTCCCTGGAGTCCGTAAGAAGGCCCATCCGAGAGCCATGACACCGCCACCATCTGCCCATTTCCACGCCAATAGTGAATGGCAGTAAGAATGTATTTTGCATGTTTTCATGTGAAAACAGATACTATTTATTAGGTTTGGTATTTGTTGTTTGTTTGTTCTGAATACTGTCAAATTAAAGTAAGCTAAGCATCCACATCTTCATAAATTAAAATAATTGTATCTCCGACCTGGATTCCATCTTTAAAGTAAAACGTCTAAATCAGGCACCAAATCAAAAAAGAAAAGTCATCATAAATCATATGCCTATCATATATTGGAGCTTTGACATGCATTGCTCCATTATAGGGTCTCACGCCTTTTACAATTTCCTCAAAGCATCACAAAACTAAGAAATATAGCTGGCCCTGAATGATACCAACATTTCCAATAAATAATCTGGTCTCCAGTTGGACTGGTAAACATAGTAGGTCTAGGTTAGGTAATATCTCTTAACATTCAACAGGCACATCCCATTCATCATGCAGGGTCATGTAAGTGTTTTGTTCCGTCACAAGACGACGAGCTTAATACAACTATAGAGTGCGTCAGAAATACAGGATTAGATATCAGATAAGAGGTATGGACGGGAAATTCAGTTATTTCCCATCTGGGATCTTATTAGACATCCAGTTAGAGAGGATATTTCCTTTATCTTTTTATTTTTATTTTTTATAGAGTTGCATGGAGTTGTGTACACATTTGCATGCATGATGAGACAACGGAACCCAAAGGGCAGGCTGTGCCCGGAGCTGTTCAGCATCTGCTCTGTGTTAGACAACATGAGACCGGTGGATTAGACTGGTGATGGTGGTTACAAGCATTACTAGAAGTATCAGTAGTAGTAGTAGGCCTACTAATAATGCTGTATCGGCCTCCTTTCATAAATAGCCTATGGATAATGTTTCTATTCATTATTATATAAAAAGTGTAAAATTGCTACTAATGGATAATGACAAATGAAAAATCGTGAGCCCTTGTATTTGTCAAAGTGTGTATTCTTGCTTGTTGGCAATATAGCTCTAACCAGTGAAAGCACTCTGTCACAGATAACATGACTATTGGGTTTGGTTTCTATGACAACTAAGTTGACATATTTTTCCCTCCCAAGTGCCAATGCAGTATGGTCAAAAGAAAACGCTTCAGCAACAAACCACAGAGCCATTCGGATTTGTCTCCAACAACATACTGTACGACGCACATGTAGCTGCTAATGCGTCTTGTTATGAACACACGTCAGCTGCCTTCCACATAAATATGCTCTTTCTAATAAAATGCGTAGCTGTGGCCATTTTAGAGTCACCATCAAAGCACGGCCACAAACATCTAACATAGTAAGACGGCAACATCTTTAGTGTGTGTGTGTGTGTGGGGGGGGGGGGGGGGGGGGGGGGGGGGGGGGGGGTGAGACGAATGGAGGAAAAAAAACCGGAAGGAACGCTGGATCCGCGAGCCGTGCAGCCATGGTAACATGTTCAAGTCACGGGGAGCGTTAGGTATGAGCTGGCCCTGTGACGCAAATTCCACTTTCATGTGTTGCTGTTACGACAGCACGGACAGCAGCATGCTTGCGGATAATTAAAGCTGATATCAATCTATAAAAGACTGCATTATCTGTTCCCTATGGGAGGGGGGAGGGAATTGAGAATGTGTCCAAGAAGCGTTGTTTTTTTTTTCTATCTTTTTTCTATCTAAAGACATTATATAAGTGTGGACATCTTCCACGGTTAATATGACTTCCTATAGTAACATAACTGTAATGGAACTACTAATGTGATATGTAGTAATGATTTAAGTTATGTAGGTCTATCCTACCTTCTAACTATATTTGGTCCAGAACGACAGCGTTGTTTTAAGATTTAACAGGTATTATTTGGGTGTTATTTGTTAGAAATGGCCTATCCCTCCGTCAAAGTGTCTTTTTCCAGTTGACTGCGCCTGCCTCTGAATGAGCTAATTTGGATTTTAGACCGCCCCCGGCAGATTTCTGACCAATCACGGCATCTCTTCGCTGATTGGTTCGGATAATCTATCTTGCTTGTCAATCACAACTGCTCGTTTCCAAACAACTAAACTTATTAAGAAAACATTTTGCTTGTGAACTTGGTGAGATATAATTTACAGCTTTCCTGTTTGATACTGATCCATGTTTTGGCACTTTCCAAGAAAGTGCCACATTTCATAGGCCTTTACAGACAGCTTTTTACAGTTTACTACTGCTGGCCGAGTTTTCGCCAATTTCGTTTTTACAGATCCCCGCCTCCAGCCACATGATTGGTCGAAACAAACATAAAACGAAAGAAGGTGAAATGCCCCGTTCACCCAGATTTGAGCTTGTCTGCCATCAGACATTGGATATTAATTTGAAAGTCTGATTTGTGAGTCGAGGCTAAACCATAAGATGGCCAATCTGTAGTGTCATTAAAACACACACACACACACACACACACACACACACACACACACACACACACACACACACACACACACACACACACACACACACACACACACACACACACACACACACACACACACACACACACCTCGGCCCAACTTACTGTGAATGATCAGAGTCATGTGTTTTAGAAAAAAACTCCTGGGATATTGCTATGGTAACTGTGGGGCTAGCAGCTGGCTTCCGTAGGCAGGTGGGAAGCAATTGCTGAAGACGGTCACCTTACATCCCAATGGACTCTTTATGGGGCAATGACTCCATTTAACAACAGTATCTTACCTGCTCCACCACTCAGTGTGTATGTGTACAGGTCGCCGTGCACTATCCAATAATATGACTAATTTAATATATCAACACCACGGACACAACACTGAGGTGTTATAAGTGTTTTGAATGTTCTGGATTTATTTTTAAAACAGAAACTGACTGCAGCATTTAAGAGGATAATACTGATTATGTTACTCGCATTAATATCATCTTGAACTGAAAGCCTCAATGTATTTTATGTGGGGGAAATATATAACATAATATAATAAATTAATTAAATAATAATATATTAATAAATATAACTACACCTTATGTATGATCTTTTCACCCATTATTTTTTTTCCAGATAATTGGATAATTAATTTATTGTGGACAATTGAACTGGAACAGACTAGACCTAGATCTCATAACTCTATATTCAAGTCAAAGGAACAACACTTAGTTCTTTGTAGAACTCTGTCTTCTTTGACTGTAGGCTGTAGGCCTACCGAGCCTGGTCCACATCATTCGGTATTATTTATTTATTTATTTACGTTGTGAAAGACAATGGGCAAGTGGTCCTAGTTCCTTTCCGACGCTGCTGCTCATAGTTTTAGATTAAATAAACAAAAACCAACCATTTCATTCTCAGGATTGGCTGGAAAGCGAGGGTATTGAAAGTGGCCAGGAAAGTAGAAACAAACATATGGTTTGGATCTTCAGTGGCAACCTTCAAAAGGATTAAAGTTGCATATTCTACATATTCAGAATTAATCCGAAACTAACAAATTGACAAAATGATGACAATTGGACATGCTCTTTCAATGTGGAATCATAATCCCTGGATCATCTTGTTATGTTCAAAATCATGCAAAGCACCATGCAGGTATGGGACTGCGCGCACGCTTCTACCTGAAAAAATACACTCGCGTATGCACATACAGATGCGCACGCACGCTTACGCGTGCACACAAACACACACACTTACACACACACACACACACACACACACACACACACACACACACACACACACACACACACACACACACACACACACACACACACACACACACACACACACACACACACACACGCATGCATATCCCCGCCTTTCTGCATCATAGCATAGAGTTACCATTACGCGTCCGTTGTGCTCGCATGCAGAGTCAGAGTTGAAATTGGCGCGGATCTGTAGCTATCTCAAGAGATCTATCTCTCAAGTATCTACAAGAAAAGTTGAAGTAAAACACATTTTGGATATTATTCGCGTTTATTCCAAGTGTGCACTTACTGAAGGTAAGTGGGGGTTTAGCCTATAGCCGTTGTTATTGGGGGTATTTCTCAATGCGCTGTATAAACAATTACAGTTATTGTCTTCTTTTCTTTTCTTTTATATAACAGAGTGTTATCCTTTTTTTGTTGAGGGATTAGAAAAACACACTATTAGTTTCACAAACTTTTGCACGTGTTATACATCCCATCACCTTGGTCAACATTCTTACAATCAAACGATCCTTACTGATTATATCAGTTTTCACGCGTTGCATTTGTGTGCAATACATATGATTATGTTATATGCAAACACTAGCCTAACAGTCATGTAAATTGAACCGCTGAAATATTGCGCATCGGCTGCGTTTGACTATGCAGTGTCTAACGATGTGCAACTATGTATTCGGTATAATTTGGCTAAATGAAAATTCAATAGAAAATGCGCATTGCTCGTAGCCAGATATCCTCTGCAGATGTCTTGGGATCACATTTCACAGTCTGACAGTTTCATAATGTCCCCGACACCTTGTCTTATATTAATAAACATGAGCTTAATCTTTCACACCCACATGGACTTGATTTTTCCGCACTTAACGGTTTTGGAACACGAACAAATGTTTTGAATCTAATTCCAGGATTTCGGTGAGACGGTTCATGGTGCAGTTTCATTGGTTAGTTCATAATGTGTAGAAAAGCGTACTCATCTGTCAAAGTGATAAAGCTTTCACATTTTGTACTTCACTGGTGACGCTGCGCCTCTTCGGGGACACTTGTGGAGTGCGGAGTGTCCGTTTGAGCAAAGGTCGACATTAGGCGGTGTTAGCCAAGGGTCTACTTCTGCTAAACACTTGGGTGCTCGCGCTAAACATTACATTTTGTCTACTAAAATGTGAAATATGCATGCAGAAGTGTGACATTAAGCTAAGTTTCCTTTTTGTTTTGTTTTACCCCTATCAGCAACTACAGGCCTGTAGTTTAATTTAGAATAATTGAAATGGGCATATAAGCCATTTCTTCATTCATATATTTAATATATTTTGACTCCCATACAGACAGAAAAAAGGGAAAATATTGCTGCAAGATGCGGCGTCTGTGACGTCACCCAGGTTTCTAAAGAGCCTTTTGCTGATGCTTCATGCTCATGCCATCTTTTCAGTTGTTGGAGCCACAAAATAAATCAATATTTGAACAATGGGGGGTTCTGGGCGTATTTGGGAATCGAGACAATATAGCTTGAGGATTAAATACGTTTATTTGCCTTGAGTTCAAGTGAGATGAAGGTCAATGTAAATTAAACCAATGCACATGGGTACATCAAAGATGGATGGAAATTCATGCAGTTTAAAAGATTGCATTAACAATGTTTAACTATTTACTTTTTTAGCTAATGCTTGTATTCAAAGTGACAGTAAAATCTAGATATATATAATTAAATGTCATTCATGATGGGATTAAGCAGCTTGTTGCTCGTCAATGATATATATGCCAGACATTGGTAAAACAGTGAGTAAGACAAGTCAAACATGGCTGTTAATAGTTATTGGGTTTAAAGGGATATAGTTGTTGTCATGAACCTGGGGATGGGGTTGTCCCTTGTCCTGCTTAAATCTGTTGATCCCGTTTAAATCTGTTGATCCCACTTGATATTATCATCCATTTTAGTACAGATCCTTACCTTTTTAAGAAGAATAAAAGATTAATTCAACTATCCGAAGGAAAAGTACACAAAGTTGATTCAATAAATGTTTTTAATTAAGCAAAAAATTAATAATACTGACAATGAAAATGCTATTTTAAATAATGAATCCATTTGGATAAAAGTTGGCCATCTGTCTCAGTTTAAGTCTAAGATTCAACTAAAATAATGAGTCCAGCTTCAAGCATCACAGGTAGGACAATAAGTCAGGAGTCACTACTCGTGTACTGAAGATACACTGTCTATAAATTAATGCGCTAAATGTGGGTAGTGGGTATGATATGTATAAATTGTTAATGGAGTTGTCTAAAAAGACAAAATACATAAATTACATAAATACAAACAGTAAATTGCATACATACCTTGTGTGTTTATGTATGATGCAAATTCCTCTTTTGAAGAGAAACGGTAGCATTGAATGCAGTATTGCACGTGGTAACCAAGCAACCGACAGTTGGTCATGTAATCCAGTGATGCTCAAGGTACAGGGAAGCATCGGTACGATCAAAGCATAGCGAAAAGGTAAACAGAGATGAAGGCACTAAGGGATTTTATATCAGGGAACTTGAAATTCTCAAAATATCTTACATTGATTTGAATGAGTAGACAACCTATTATCAACCTATTATAAAAAATCGATTGTAAAACATCTTTAATGTCATTAAATGTGATTGGCACAGCAGAGTAAACAGTTAGGTTGTCGTTGATGAACCGCACAGAATTTGCCTTTGTTCGACCATCTGTGCCAACACAGTTCCTTTGAAGAGACTTTCACCAAATCCTTTACTTTGGCTAATGGCCACAGACTTTCACACCCATAGACAGACTTTAACCAACAGACCTGTGTCCACAAATAGAAATCGGACAACACACAAATGACTGTGCTATAGCCAGTTCATCGTGGATGAGCCATATATGGGATTGTATATAAATGATGAACACAAACCAGAGAGGGTGCATCTGCAATGTTGATAGGACTTGACTTAGTAACCTCCACGATTTAACATCAAGTAAAGGACTCTACTATGGGAGCCCGATGAACCTTTGAGCTCATGTCGTATTTGCTCTGGCATATGCGTCAGGCCCCCCTCCCCCCTCCCCCCTGTTCAGACAGATTTCCAGCAGACCTGGCCCGGGTCGGGCCATTCACAACCATTTATCTAATATGGGGCGGGTATGGTACGATGACTGTAGGGGGGCCCTATGTGAGCCCAGTTGAGGCATTTTCATAAACAACCAATATGGCTGCTGCTGATGTGTCACACGTTTCATTTCTCTGATTGGTTGTACGGCTATCCAATTGCTTCCAGAGGCATTTTGGTCTGCGCGCCCCTTGGAAATTGAAAATGAACTGAGAGGTTCCAGACTAAAACACATTTGTGAGTTGGTCTGGTAATATCAGGCTTGGACTCTACATAAACACATTGAAAATACATTTCATCAGTACAAAACTGCTGTAGGGTGGAGTACATCCCACATTGAATCAACCATATAATCATAATGCTTGTAGCATCATACTAAAGTGCCATGTGCCTGTGTGGCTTATACAATAAATGCAACATGATAAAGTGAATAAGACCTTGCAACTAACTTTGCCCATTGTGAACGTCCTCCAATGCCACAGCCAAACTGTGATAACATTATCTTTGGAAACATTTTGTGGAAACACTTTGAAAGGCACCAGAAGAAAGGTCCCTGATGCAGCAGAAGTGAAGTGCCTTTCATCCTTTCACAGCAAGGACTCTTAAATATTCAGCATAGAGAATCGCTTTAAACAATAAATGCACCAATTTATCTATTGCTTTCAGATCCGATCCTTTGACTGACTTAAGGCGGAGTTCAGCCTGTTTTAGAGTTAACCCTCACGCTTTAATATTAATCCATAACTGTAAAAACACCAATGAATGATTTACATGAATATGTAAATCTATATCGATATGTTTCTGTGTGTTAGAGGAATAAGATATAAATAGATCAATCTGTCACATTTTAATCACCATCTCGTCATAAAAACCCAGGGTATTACAATTTAACATTATATTATTGGGACTTATTTGATATTGTTCATCTTTAATTGTTTCAGAATATATGAAAAGGGTTTGTATGACTTTTTCAATATACACACGTTCTGAAATGGCAGGGTAACCAAAAACTGTTTGCAATTATGACAGTTGTCTATACAATTTAGGTCATTACAGCTATTGAACTACAGGTAAGGTTGTATTGACTCCAAGCGGTAAGACCATTAGAAATAGAGGGTTCACATTTATGCGTGGCCATTGCTGTTCTCTCTTAATGTGTATATTTGTTTACTGCATTGATTTTGCAAGCAATACCAGAGGTGGAGCTCTAATATTTCAGAGTAGTTACATGGTCCCATTTCTGTTATTGCTGATAAACGGTCTGGCGCTGCTCTGTGAATGAAACTATTCTTTGCTACTGCTATCTAAAAGTGACCGTACATCTTTTTTTAAAAGGTTGAAAAAATTAATAATTTAAATTAACCCTATTTTACCACCAGGTGTGATGATGATTAGCCATTACAAGCCATTTCACAATCGACCCTCTAGACCTGGGGGTATAATAGGGACCCTTAAAATAAAATTGAATCACAGCTTTGGACTTGACCTTGTATGTCAATCTCTGTTTACTGTTGTACCTTTTTGTTTTTTGTACTTATTTTGTGACTGTGCAGGCGAGGGCAGGAGCTGCCATGCCATTCGGTTGTCTGACACTTGGGGACAGGAAGGATTACAATAATCCCTCAGAGGTGACTGACAAATATGACCTGGGACAGATTGTTAAAACGTGAGTACTCCACTGTGTAGCTGCTTCATGTAGGATAATTTATGTGAGCAGTTTTTTGTTTTACAGGAAATGTGTAATTTGCTTATAATTGTACTTCTATGTTGATTGTTTTTCTCAGAGAGGAGTTCTGTGAGATATTCCGGGCAAAGGACAAGAATACACTCAAAATGTACACCTGTAAAAAGTTCCTAAAAAAGGACGGAAGAAAAGTAAGGAAAGCTGCCAAAAATGAGATTACGATCTTGAAGATGTAAGTATTGAGTGCATTATAAATTATGATGATTTACATATGTTTTATGTTATATTCTGCAATACATCACTACATACATTAATCAATCCAATGTGATGTAATGTATATAATATATATCTTTAGTATATAAATTATTTTATTTTTTAAATGTCTGCTGATATGTAATCACCTATTGTGGGGCTTTAAATATAGTGGTATACATATTTAGAAAAAAAGTTGATAGGGTAGCCTTCATGATGGAATCTGCAAGCAATTGAAGAATATCGTGTAATATTTACAAACGTATTATGTATTTACAGTATATTCACTACCTACTGCCCATACTGATATTCTGAATGGGGACTTCCACTTCTCCATTTTATTTATTTATCTTATTCCTCCACTTGTTTCCTTTTCCAAAGGGTTAAACATCACAACATACTCCAGCTGGTTGATACCTTTGAAACAAAGAAAGAGTACTTTCTCTTCATGGAAATGTGAGTATTATTGGAGGAAAGGTTGTGATATACAAGCATCATCAATGGTTGAATATAAGCCTTGGATGCACAGTGTATCTGTATCAGGCTGTATGAACCGGCCTTTTTATTTTTGGGGTTTCTGAACACGATGTGAAACATTGTGTTCAGAAACCATTACTGCAGCCACTGACCCAGTAATGGCTGCTGAGAAGCAGCCATTACTGGGGAAGGTGTTCAACCTGATAGAACATCTTTCAGCGCTACAGGCAGAGAGGTGTTTGACTGGATTCTAGACCAAGGCTATTACTCCGAGAGGGACACCAGTAATGTCGTGAGGCAGGTGTTGGAAGCGGTGGCCTACCTTCACTCTTTGAAAGTAGTCCACAGAAACCTCAAGGTATACAGATGCACTGCTGACACCTAGTGATAAAGAAAAGCATTTATTTCACCACATGACCAATCATCCAGACTGTTGGCATAGGTCCACCTTTAAGATGCTGAAACCACCTCAATTGATTGCATTCATTTGTCTGTTTATTTTAGCTGGAGAATTTGGTGTACTTCAATCGTCTGAAGCACTCAAAAATTGTCATCAGTGACTTTCAATTAGCAAAGATGGAAAATGGACTCATTAAAGACCCATGTGGCACTCCAGAATATCTTGGTAAGGGTCCAAATAAACTATACTAATTTAGTAGTACACTAATGGAGTTTCACCAATTATCACCAATAAACCCCCTGTACCATGAATCCTTTAAATGTCAATGTCTACTGTAATCTACTCCTCTACTCTACTCGACTGTATGCCATTTTGTTTTCTCTCAGCTCCTGAAGTGGTTGGGCGGCAGAGGTATGGAAGACCTGTTGACTGTTGGGCCATTGGAGTCATTATGTATATACTGTAAGGTTCCTCTTATTTAAGACCTTTAACACATTTGAAGTATACACACAAATAATCCTCCCTCTGTTTGCACAGTGAAACGTTTATTTGCTTAGTGAATCCTTTCATCTTGATGGCTCTATTTTCTGTGCAGTTTGTCAGGAAACCCTCCTTTCTATAACGACGCTGAAGAGGAGGAGTATGACAACCGGGACAAGAGCCTCTTCCTGAAGATCCTGTCAGGGGACTATGAATTTGATTCCCCGTACTGGGATGACATTTCAGACTCTGGTATCAGTTAAATATATTAACAGGGATATATTAATTACTCTGTGTGTTTTGAAGTTGGCATCAATTGAATAAATGTTAAGGTTTAATACTCAATTTCTGTTTTGTTCTTCAGCCAAAAATCTAGTGGCATCTTTGTTGGAAGTGGATCAAGATCAGCGACTAACTGCACAGGAGGCTATTGGTCATGAATGGTAATTTTTTTTCGATTAGTTGTACTCTGATGCATTGAAACACCATCATGATTAGGATACATACACTTTCTTTCAACATTTATGCAACTGTTGGTGTAATAATATCACAATTTATAAACCTTTGACACTTTCAGTCTATTGCTTGTCAGAGACTGAGTCTCAAAGGAGACATACTAAGACAACAGCCACAACAATAACAAAATATCTTTAAGTTCCAGACAATGAGATGCCGAGAGCCACATGTCACAACTAGATGCTATATCTGTTCATAAACGGCGGTGATAATTTAGTTTAATAGCTAAGTTGTTGTGAATTTCATCAGCATCGCAATAAACGTTAAGCGATATTTTCTATGGCATAGGCAATTCCTCAGATCATTACCTCACCATATGTTTGCCCTCATTTGATCAGGATATCTGGGAACGCAGCCTCTGATAAGAATATCAAGGATGGAGTTTGTGCGCAAATAGAGAAGAACTTTGCTAAAGCCAAGTGGAAGGTATTCCTTTTCTTCTTTCCAAAAACACAAACAATGTGTCCAGTGTGTCAGACAATAGTGGACTAACCCAAGCATTTTGACCCTGCCACAGAAAGCCGTACGGGTGACCACCCTCATGAAGAGACTTCGAGCCCCAGAGCAGGGGGACTCCGGAGCCTCCAGCCCCACCCCAGGGGCCGTGGCGGGATCCCTCACCTCCAACAGCGGTCCCGCTCCTCCCATCTCCACCCCAGGGACCGCCTCCACCAGCATGGAGCACGCTTCCGCTAAGGAACAGGTTCCAGACACAGACACTGGCGTCATCCAGGCACCCGCCGAGGCCACACGAGACGAGGAGGCCGGGGAGAGACGCAACAGGCAGACATCAGCACAAACTCTGGGAGACAAGACCGCTTAACCCACAAGCAAGACGGGACGTCTGTTTACCGAAAGACCCACAACATGATAATTTAATGTATATGCTATTCGATTCTTGCCTTCATTTATGTTTCTTTCACATGCAGCCGTAGGCCTATGTCCAAGCGATACATTTTGGCCATTTACCATCTGTGTAGGCCCACAAAATGTTTTTCTCTCACTATTATTCCGAACCCGCACCTGGTGTCTCATGTTTGTTTCTCTTTGAAAGGCATTCTAAAGGTGTCTCTAATGTACAGTTGAACATGTTTTTGTTTCGTTTTCTGTAGGTCTTTTGTTGGAACTCTTAGCCGCTGAATTATTTAAAAAAGGATCCTGTGATGTTTACTTGTGTTCAGTCGTTTTTTTTTACAAAAGATTTTGATCATTTAATGGGGGATCTAATACAGCTGATATTGATGTGTTGTCCTGTAGCTATTTAGAGTCTGTATTCTTGTTTTGTATTGTATTCTACGTGAATTATTTTTTATTCTTGATTTGTCTATTTGGCAGATTTTAGCTGAGCTAAATATTTGTTAATGTGCTTGTGACTCAATAAATTAAGCAATTTTGTAAATGCTGAAACGTTTTATTTCTCTGAAGCATTTTACAACTTGACTTTTATCTTGACAATTCACTGACTTCTTATATAGTCTAACATCCACCCAAGTACTTCAAATGCAACATAGGCCCACTAACTGTATATATTTTATAGCATCCAAATACAATTCAAAAGAAAGAAAAATGACCACACAGCCAAGGCTTGTGGAATTTTCTTGTAGGCTGCATTAGCTAAAAAAAAAAAAAAAGAACAACAACAAAACAGTATAGGTAGAAAACAACATAGGCCTAGGTTAACTCAATACAAAGCCCTAGCTAGGCCTAGACATGCCTCAACCCAACAAATGGGCATAAAAACGTGTAATCAAGCTTTTAACTTTATCCATATCTATTTTATATTAAATAGGCCTGGTTTGTGTTATGCAAGTTAACTTACTTGTTCTTTGAAATTCAGGCCCAACTACAAACATTATTATAATTGATTGTTATGAGGAAATCCCTTGAGATCGCGCAGATGTGCAAATATGAATAAAACACCATGTGCTTTATTTTGATGACTTCATGAGATAACAGTTTGTGTACTGATGCTACTGTATAGAAACGTGTGCCGATGGGAATCGCCCAGCCTTGATAAAACTACAACTCCCGGGGTTCCTACTAAACTACGCCAGGCATCGCCGTCACTTGAAAAAAGTGGGCTAGGCTCCATTTTAAACTATTGCTTTACTCCGAATTGAACCCCTGCATAGACTAGCAGAATAGCAGAGTAAATAATACAGGTAGGTCATTTACACTGAAATCGCCCTTTTATCAGTACAGTTCATAATATTATAATACGAGCTATTGCGTCTTAATTACAAGGTGAATAAACCGTCATTGCTAATGTTAGCTAACCTAATGTTAGACCAAACGCTAGCCGATGACCTCATTCTCTAGATATAACGTTAAAGCTTTATTTGGTAACGAGGTAGACTACATTTAAACAACCGTGTTTTACTGTCGCTTATGATATTGATGTGTATATTTTCATAAATCGCGCGCCTCTTATAACTAATAATTGACGACACTTGATGATGAACCACAGTAGGCCTGATCTCCTACCGTCGCAGGTCGTCTATCTGTTGTAGAACACTCATCTTGCATTAGCAGATCTAGACGATGTGTTGAAATGCTCGTGTTGTTGACGGTCTGCCTCAGGTTGCAGTATGCAATGTGTAGCCGTGGTCCTAGATCTAGCAGAAGCAAATGTTGCAGCAGAATGGTTGTAACTAGTGGTAGGCTTGCCCGTTATACTTGTTTTATATATTTTCCAAATATGTGAAATTGTAATGAACACTATCTTACCAGGTGATAGACTGTGTGGAGAAGTAAAGAATAATGTGGGATGGACCTGGGCAAGGACCACGAGGGGGGCCACCCTTTCGGTAAGAATTAATTTGTTGTGTGCTTATCTGCTTATTTTCATTTGCGCTGCAACACAGCCGAAGGTTATATATATTTTAGAAGTAAGTTCAGTATTTCTATCGAATCACATGGAAAGCAGGGGCGGAGCCTTGAGTTATAATATTTTCATAAGTAATTGTTACCCTTGTATATCTTTGTTAATATTCCAAGTGTATTTAAGCTTGTTATTTATTGCGTTGCCGTTAACCATAGTAATGTGTATTCCAGTGGTGATCGTCGTGGAGACATGTTTGGGGGCAGAGATGGTCCCATGCCTGAGTTTAGAGGTAGGGATGGCATGAACATGGGTCCAATGGGTATTATGGGCCAAAGACCTCGCGATCTACCACCTATGGACATGAGGAGGATGGATGGTCCTAACACGAGGGGTCGAGGGGGTGAAATGGAAACACATGAAATGCGAGGTAGAGGTCCAAACAGAGATTCATTCAGACCTGGAGAAGAGCCCAACTTCAACATGAGGAGGCAGGGTGAGGAAATGGTCAAAGACAAGCTTTTAAATCAATCAAATTTTGGTGGTAGGAACTCTCCAAACATGGAAGGGAGAGGTACGCCATCACGGGACCAAAATAACAGGTTCATGGATATGAGAGACAGGGATATGTTCTGTGGAGACATGCCCAGGTTCAACAATCAAAACATGGATGGCAGAAGATCTTTTCCCATGGACCGGATGGAGAGGAACGATGGCTTTAGGGACATGCGTGATAGGCCTCAGGAGGGTATGGATGACCTTGACGGCTGTCGTCTGGACATGCCCGCGCGCGATAGGAGGATGATGGAGTTTGATAGAAGAGGGGGGCCTCCCTTCCAGTCTAGAGGAGGATTTGATTCAGATATGGACTTCAGAAATCGTCCCGGACCAACAAACGATTTTAGAGGTAGGGATCGATCTCCCTTGCGTTTTGGAAACAATAATGATCGTGAGAGATCAAGGTCAGACATGCCCCCGGATGTTGGTAACCCTCAACGACGGGGTTTAAGGGGACCAGAAGATTCACATGGAGAGGGGGAATTTTTGGATGGTTCACTAATGGACTATAGAAGTGGTGAAGAAATGACTCTTGCTGAAGAATGGAAGAACCGTAACAAGCAGAAAAACACATCATTTTCAAATACAAGTAAAGGACTAGAAGGCTTAACAGACAAAAGTGGACCTTTAGGTTTTGGTAGAGAGGGAATTTTGCCAGTTCCATCAGCATTTAAAGGCCGGGATAGGCCATTATTGGAATTCCCTGGAAAGGACATTGGCTTCTCCCATGGCGGCCCCTTTGGGGCCATGAATCTCCCAGCAGTGGGCAGCAAACCACCAAGCATCCTTCCTTTCCCAGGAATGGGTACACCTCAGGGCCCGCTCGCTGTAGAGAACAAAGGTAAACCATGGCTTGACATAAAAGATCCCAAGCAGCCTCAAAGTACATCAATTCTTCTTCAAAGGCCCATTTACAATCAAGAGAAAAATCTGCCACCCCCGGGTTTTAAGGGGCCGAGTGATTGTTTTACAGGACCAAATAATACGCCACATAATCAGGGACCTGAGGTCAACAAGATTGCAACAGAATTCCAAAGTAGCAACGCAGCACAGGGCAGAGACCAAGATTACAGGGACATAGATTATAGAACAGGATCTACACGGCCCTTTGATTTTAAACATGAGGACTTTCAGAGACCTGATAAACTTCTGAAAGAGACTAAACCCAACCCTCCTACGAAGTTTAGTGACTCTGGCTCTCAGGTTAGTAGAAATTTATTTTGCCATTGGTATTGTATTATCAAAGTATGCAAATAGCTGCAAATTAAGACATTTCTGCCTGTCTAATCTATTTTCACCAAAATGTGTGCGGAAAGGATCAAGATTACAGGAGTGCATCAATGCAGGATAAAGTTTCCAATACGATATCCATAGTTGGCATCCCAAAGACTGCCACAATGGAGCAGGTAAGATTCGATTTTGTGTTGTAATCACGTCAATGTTCAGTTTTAGTTTTTGTAGTAGTAACTCTAATTAATACTTTTGCAGATTCTTGGTGCCTTTGTTGTTCGCGATGGAGTGTCAATGCAGGGGATGAAAATAAAAAGTGTTGTTCCAGGTGAGAAATAAGTTGCTGTATGGAAATGTTTTTCTTTGGGCAAACGAGCGCCCCATTGTACCACGATATATTTCGCCAATACGATACTCGAACCTTCGCATTCCTCTTTTCTAAAGCTTCTTTGCTGCTTTTTTTCCGGTCTTGGTGTTAAGTTTGCTCGATTGTATGAGAGTGGGTATTGTGTCGTAACAGTCACATCTTTCATTTCTGAGAATGTAGGGTCATTGTCAACTGTGTCAGAGATTTCCTCAACACTGCAACAATGTTAAACATACTTGATGTCAGTCACCAAAAGGTTGATCACAAGTGGTTCACAACATTGTGTTTTGCATGAATCACATGGTTGGCTAACAAGAGAGAGTGGTCAGCGAAAGTGAAATCGATTACTTTGATAGTGCTTCTCATTGTTTCTATGGGTTCCCCTTTTTGGGATTAATAAAGTTTATTGTAGCATAAAAATAAAATAAGGTTGCCATTTACGCCTTCTGTCAAGATCAAATTTCTTAATAGATTGGAAACGTGAACAATATCGTCATTAGGAAGAAAATATATAAAGTTAACGTCTGGCAACATTTTCAAACTCTTGTGCCAAAATCTGTCTGGCTACCATATGTTGGCCGTAGCTGGGTTTGGGATATCTGTCTGCAAAGGCTTGGCAATCATGCATCTTGTCATCGTAAAGTCAGAAGTGCAGTGAACACTCGAATGATGGGAGAAAAAACATAATGAAAATTACACTGAGTGTTTGTGTCATAAAGGTAAACATTCTGTTCATTGAAAAATATGCTCACTGTTCTCGATTCATTCACAACGTGCTGTTTTATTTTATGTTATACCGCGTGAATGTCCTTACTGGCTTTGACTAACAAAAACTCATCTGTATTTCAAATGCTGTCCCCAGGTTACAGCTACGATACGGCCTATGTGGAGTTTTTAAACCTCGAGGATGCAGTCCACTTCATGGAGTCGAACAAGGTGGCCCATCCTCGTCACTACGAAGGCCCTCTCTCCCAACAGGATTTTGGGGGGTTGAGAAGGCTTTTAGTAGAACGTGGGGGAGGGGATGATGGGGTCCTGTAAAAGGGGTGTCTTTTATTTATTGTTGTCATTTGACAGCATTATTTTGAGATTTACCTTTTTAGCAGCCCCATGTTACAAAGAAGCAAATAGCAATTACATGTTATAGCTAATGTTAATAGGATTCCTCAAAAAGAGTTTTCTGTTTTACATTGTATGGGACTGGGATCATATACACTGCTATCGCTAACGCGAGTTAAGCATTTCTTTACCTAATCTTTAAGCCAGTTTCAAACTGATCCACCAATCATGCGAAAACCTATTTAAAAAAACGGTTTACATTCAGAAAAATATTAAAATCCATCAACCTTCCTGTATGGTTCTCCACAATTTTGAATGATTCCTACATGTTTGTGTTAAAAATGTGCCTGGAAACCATGTCCCTGGTTATATGAAGATCACATTTTCTCTTTGGGACCACAGTCAGAAAATCTCTGTGGTCCAGACAGTATTTGTAGAAAGCACATTTTTCTATCCGTTGCGGCTGTATTTTATGATTTTATTGCGAATGTTATATTTTACGACTGGTTGGCTAACTTCAAGTTTGTAAGCACCAACCTGTTCAAGGGAAAGTGGTGGATTAAAAGGTGATGAACTCATGTCTGAATGCAACAACTTTTTCACATGATCCCGCATACTTCCTATCATGCTTCTTGATTCCCCTGACTGGATTTCCACTTAAACTTTCAGCATGTGATCTATGTTGACAAAAATCCTTAGCCTTTCTGGGCTTCTTTCTTATGATCAGAGACCCTTTTTCTGAACTTGATGGTCTTGAACCACTTGACGGTCTGGATGTCTCTTGTCTCTATTCATCATGATCTTGATTCTAGGCCTTTTGCAGTCTTTCGACTGCTTTGCTTTGGCTATGTCCTGTGGATTTTCACAGCAATTTTGGACATTATCCCATAACGGGTTCATGTCGGTCATATGCAACTGAATGTAGAGGGGATGTACATCTGTTGTTCAATTCAGTTCTGTTTAGTTATTGGTGGGAACACTGATTCTGCTTGGATATTTTTGTGAGTTGAACGATTCAAAGGCCACAACTTGGGCAGCTTGTGTAGTTTTCCTAGTATTATCTTAATGTGAATGCTCAATACAAATATGAACATTAGTTCAAGGGGGGCCTGGAAAATGGCGTCCCTTCACATTGGCACCATCTTGACTGCACAGTCCGTTGAGCCATTTTGATCTTTGGGGCATTGATTCTTTTTTGTTGGCATTTATGCCACGAGTTTGTGATGTGGACACAGGGCTATATAATGTGGTTCTTGCTTTCAAAATGCATTTTATGTGCATGGCTGGGTCTATATATTTTAATTGCTAAGCCGTTAACTCTCTAAAATGGGCTTAATGTTAAGGTTTGTATTCAAATTTTATTGAACGGATTTAGTATTGACTGGATTAGCGCCTGGATTTATATAGTCTATTGTCTCATGTTCTTTAAATAGGAAATATCACATGCAACTTTTAGTAATGTCCGTTAACATTGTCAATTTAATTTTTTTTATGTGGTCTGGTACGACCCATTTTGGTTTCAATTCACTGCAAATTCACATCTTGCTGGTGGTATAAGCGGTTCACAAGGGACCATTCTTGGTGTTTAAGCAGGTCATTCCTATTCGGGACTCATTGATTCCTTTTTTTGTGTTTCCGTGCAAAGACTCACTCTGATTTATATATATATATATTATGAAGGGGAAAGGACATTTCCTGTAAGGAATTCTGAACCTTTGTCGAAGCTAGCCTTGTTAAATAACCGCATATGGTTGCCTTTTTTTTTTTTCATTCATGAATGGGGTTGGGGGGCTTAGTCTGCCATAGTGCATGATGGGTTCTCTGGGTATGTAGGTGATGCACTTGAAGTTGTCGAGTGAGTGAGCTCATTTTCTCTCATTTCAGGGTTCCCTCAAAGTCGGCCATAAAACAGCTTCCATGAAATACGTCCAACCAGAAAAGAATCCCTTTGCTTTCGTAAGTTTACTTCACAGCTTTCACATTACTGTAAACAACCAGTTGACCCTCTAAAGATCAAGTCTTGAAACTGTTGGTTGACCGATGTCCTCATCTCCCACTTGGGGCAGGAATCGACTCCCAACGCACCCCAGGTCCAGAAGCCGCTGCTGTCCATTCCAGACGTGGCAGTCAAAGATGTGCCAAAGCCCGGTCCGAATGGCTCCAAGGGGGCTGGCCTAATGGAGCCCCCACAGCCCGCGGCCCAGTGGCAGCGGAGCTCCGACATGACCCCGGAGGCCTGGCAGCAGCAGGTGGACCAGCAGCAGCAGCAGGACAGCCAGCAGCAGGCCGAGCCCTGGGCCAACCGAAACCCGCCCCGCCAGGCCCCGCACAACACCGATCCCATCTTCAAAGAGAGCAAGAGTAGGTTCATGTTCCAGCTTTAATTCTAAGAATTGACTTTGTTATGTGCGTTGTATGTACATAAGCAGCATTACAGGAAACCATATTCGACTTTTACAGGTACAGGGCGGGATTTTCATTATTGTGCACATTGCCTATCGTAAATCCTAATCCTCATTAGCTTTTGACATTGTCTATCTGAATAGGGATTGTGTACAATGACTTTGTATTTGCTCCGGTAAAACTATGGTATCCATATGGCTCAGAGCAATAATGGCTGTGAATGTACTAAATGTATTTCTTCCTTAAGTTAACATGTCCACGTCTTCCTCGTTTCTCTCAAGCCATGATAATAAAGAATGTGAAGCCCACGACCACAGTGGAGACCATCCTCAAGTCCCTGGATCCCTTTGCCTATCTGGATGAGAAGAACGTCCGTCTCGTTAAGGGCAAAACCCCAGGCGCTAAATGTTTCTGCTTCGTTGACATGGACTCCCACGAGGTATTTGTTAACCTCTAAAGTCATTCCTCCAAGCTCACTTGAAGCAAGATTTCTCTCTCTTTGCATATTTGGCTGGACCTGTGCCCATAACAATGATACAGTGCTTTTGCATCACTGCAACCAATTACCATGCACTTCATGATTTCCATAAAGCTTTTTAATTTTTTTATTAAAAACATAGTGATATTAAAATGGTTACCACAATTTGAGTTGACTTTGTGAAGATGTTTTTTCAAAGTTAATGGGGAAAAATTTGTATTTCATGGTGGAGACGTGAAGCCAAATATGTAAAATAGGGGAATTATTGCTTGAACATTTCCTGACAAATGACAAACCCTAGTGCTAGCTGAGCGTGTGTTCTCTTGTTTGGGGTGGGGGTTCTACACAAAAAGACTGCTTCAAATTAAAAGCCTACTTGGTTCCTAACGTGAATCTTACTTTGTGTAGCAAGTAACGCGTCTGGTGGATCTCCTGACGAAGCCCCGGCCCCTCTCCATCGATGGCGTCAGAGTTTACGCCGAGGTCGCAAAACCACTCAAGAACCAGAAGTAAGTGACCATGCCGTTGAAACATGCTATTCATATATTTGGACCAATTATCAAAATATGTTTTTGTTTCCTGCTCTCGTCTCAAGTTTCAGACGAGAAGATAAGCCAGAGACATCTCTCTTGGGCTACCCTCCAGCTGACGCCAATATGACAGCGGTAGGATTATTTGTTATTTTCTTTTAAGAGGTGTTATTAAACCAGTGAAATTATGATGTTTGAAGGGTCACTTCTCCGTATATTCATATTGTTTTTGACTCTAATTTCAGCAGCAACAACAGTTCTTACAGACACTGCAGTTCCCACAGTCGCTGCCTCCGCTGCCAGTCAGTGGTGGGTTACAAGGTTAGCCATCCTCTTGGAGACTCACGCACTAGCCTCCCACTATACTGCATGCTAAACCCATTCTGCTCCCATACGCGACTACAAATAGAACTGTGCTATGCAAAATACAACATGAGTCTTTTTCAAATTGAGTTTAAAATAGGATTTTGTTTGTAGATGCACTATAATATGGAAAAACTGAATTCAAACTTGGGTCCCCTTTGTAGTTCCAGGAAATATGTTGGCTGGCGGTATCCATCCCCTGTTGCCAATGGACTCCAGTTATAACCAGGTAGGTTACGTCAACATGCAGATTACTACAGTTTACTATGTTTACACCTGTGTTTGCGCTCCTTTTAATAGTAGGGGTGAAAACCTTTCGGTATCAAGATTCCATTTTGATTTTTGGGCTCACCTTTAGATTCAAAATCGATGCTCGATACAGTACATAGTGGGGCTAATTTACGGATCTACTCCAGTCCGCTGTGTGCTAAGAAAAGCGGTGTGGCAAATTGTGGCATGAAGGCGAGTAAAGTGTGTATAAGATGATGTAGCTTTTATATAAAACATTTTTACTCATTAACTCATTGCAATAATGTTGAACCCACAAAGACATAAGGAAAATTATAATAATTTCGGTTTTTGGAAGTTGTGAATTGAGAATCATAGAAGAATCCGAATGTGAATTACATGAATTTATTCCCACCCCTATTCAATAGGTAGTGGGCTATGGTGCAACACCGGCGCTGGAGGCCTCGTACCAGGCTGCTGGGCTTCAGGCTGCTGGGCTTCAGGCTGCTGGGCTCCAGGCTGCTGGGCTCCAGGCTGCTGGGCTCCAGGCTGCTGGGCTCCAGGCTTCGGCGGTGCCAGCTACCTTGGATGGCTCGGAGAACTATGTTTATGGTAAACTGTTTTTATGAATTATTATTATTATTTAATCTGTTTTGTAACTAGGGCTGGACCCTGAGAGTCTAATCATCATTCAGAGAGTTGACTTGAATTATCAAGAGTCAACAATCGCGGTGGTTGTTTATATATATTTGCATTATAATAACTATTAAACAGGATATAAGGGTTTGTCCTTACATTTTATATTACAATATTGAAAAAAAAAGAATTTAAGCCTTCCTATAAAATACATTTTGAAAAGGGATTTTAAAAGAAGGCACTGAGTTTGCCTACCTGTGTTCCTTAGGTAGGATGACTAAAATGCGTTTCTTTCCATTTGTTTTCTCAGGTTCTGAAACTCCCGACGTGTCTAACTACCTCTATGATGCGACTTCAGGATTCTACTATGATCCTGAAACCACGCTCTACTACGACCCTGGCTCCAGGGTAAGCAGTAGTTCAACACATAGGATCACATATTCATCTCCTAACCAGCTTAATGTCTCCTATGTCGACATGCAACAAGAAGGCCTTGCCGCTCAATTCTGCGGAAAGTCTGTACAATGAGTAATTGGCATTTATTTTAGGTGACTCGCAAATTCGAAATGGTAATTATACATACAGTACACAATGTGATGTGGACTGCTTGTAATTCACCATCATTTGTAAGCACGATTTCCCCAAAACATTTAAACATTATTATTAACGTTTTTGTTTGTTTTTGGGTCTGCAGTATTTCTACAATGCCCAGACGCAGGAGTACCTGTACTGGGACGCCAACACCAAGACCTACATCCCGGTGCCGGGCGGGACGCCAGCCTCCACTACAGAGACCCAGTCCGTTGCCATGACGGCCGAGGTCCAGGCCATCCTGTCCAACCCGGCCGCCGACGCCCCTCTGGAGATGAAGAAGCCGTCGGAGCAGGCCCTCGCCCCGCCCGAGATGCCCGACTCTGACCCGGCCCCGGTGGTGCCGGCCCCTGGCCCCGGCCCCAGCACCACCAGCACCAGCCCCACGCTCACCCCCGAGGAGGAGTCTGCCAGGAGGGAGAAGGAGGGCAAGGAGGAGAAGCCCAGGAGCCTGGCCGCCGTCAAGGTAGCGCATTGTGGTTTTAGCGTCGTTGTTTTGGCCGTGTATACGACTCGTACGCAGACATCACTGACGGCCTCAAATGTGTTCCTCTCTCAGATTATGAAGGACATGGAGCGCTGGGCGAAGATCCAGAACCGTCAGAAGGACAGCGTCCGTGCGGCGTCCCCCGTACTGAGGATCGGAGGCCACGACGACCGAAGGGCTTCCAAGGCGGCCGACGCTGGATTCGCCGTCTTCGAGAGGAAGGTTAGGCAGGCGCACGCACGCACGCGCACACGCACATACACGCACACAGAGTCTACACTGTATAATCTTCACATCACATTAACAATGAAGCTGTGAATCTGGTTTCTGGAAGTGCCATACTGCTATGAAGAGAGGGTGGGATTTGCCAGTCAATCTTGTATTTGTTTTAACCCCCTCTTTGTTTCATCCTCTCAATCCTCCTCCACTCAGGGCTCTGCTGGGGACGATCTGTTCAAGAAGCCTCTCGCTCCCGCAAAGAAAGATGAGAAGCAGAAGGTGAGTCATACTCCACATATCCCATTCCCTGATGCTTGCAATTATGCTCCTTCTGTTGACGGCATTGTAATAAAAAAATTAAGCAAAGCATCGTAACCAGAGAACTCTGACTGAGCGCTGTAATTTCTTTTTATAACAAAGAACTGTGTGACCCGAGTTTTGGACTTCCACTTCGTTGCCATTTTACGACCGTCTGTGGTTCTGTTTGGTCTCCCCAGCGGCCCATGGGCTCCCTGGGCCTGCTGGCGTCCGACTATGGTGCCGGAAGCGATGAGGAGGTGGAGGAGGAGAAGACGGAGGCTCCGAGGAACCCAAAGAGCCAGTCTGAGGACAAGGAGGACAAGCTGACGGACTGGAAGAAGCTGGCCTGCCTGCTGTGCAGGAGACAGTTCCCCAACAAGGACGCTCTGATCCGCCACCAGCAGCTCTCTGACCTCCACAAGGTTTTGTTTCACTTAAACATTTGATTGCGATAAGGTTTTGGATCATGTTCAGACACCCTCATTTAATCGTATCGGACCGATGACCGATATGAACCTGTATAGGTGCATTCCTAGTCTTGATGTTAACTCATAAAGTGGCATAGAGTTACTGCGTAGTCAGCAGTGACTCTTAAATAAATACATAAATGTGTGACATTGATTGCCCCCCCCCTCCCCCCGTACAGCAAAATATGGAAATCCATCTCAAGATCAAGAGGTCCAAGAGGGAGCTGGAGGCACTGGAGAACCAGGAGAAGGAAGTGAGTGTGGGGTGGTTGAAAAGGGAAACGCATGAACCAGGAGGATGTGAGACGATGGCTGATTTCTGTTTACTCGCCTCCTGTTGAGTGGTGGTATTAACGCCGCTCTGACCCTGTCCTCTAGCTGAGCGCAAAAGAGACGGTGCGGTCGCCAGAGCCTAAGAAGAAAAAACACCAGCACCACCACAACGCCTGGGCCGGAGGCTCCAGGTGGGTTAAAGCAAAAGTAACGTGTGGGACTCTGGATGAACTCCATGAGCTATGATTTGACTCCTCCTTCCTCTTTCTTCTAGGGAAACGCACAAAGGCAGCGACAGACCCGGTTTAGGCTGTGAACCTGTAGAGGTACGTGAGGATGCACCTCGCACGTCTCCAAACTTGTTTTAAACGGATTTTCTGCCAAATAAAAACAAAAGGTTTACAAATGCGTCTCTTGTTCCCAGAGGAAAAAGAAGGAGCCGGTGGTTTGGGACCACGCGACCTACAAGCAAGCGGTGCGCAAGGCCATGTTTGCACGGTTCAAGGAGCTCGATTGACCCGACTTTGCATCATCAAATATCATCCATGTTTGAAAAATGTGAAGCATTTGGTCTAAATGACTTGCCAGCTTTGTCTCGGGGAGGGGAGAAATACCTCCAACTGTGTTTACTGCCTCTCTGCCTTGGTCCTTTTATGTTGAGGAAACCTTTTATATAGCAGTGACTGTAAGTAATGATATCAAGGGGAAACACTGTAAATAAGCCATGTTTCACACTAACTGTACTGATCTGAGGTGGCTGGAGAGTGATATCCGGTGAACCGGTTTGTTTTTATGACTGCGTCAATACTTACATAATTATTTTTCCCCTATTATGGATGGCTGATATTTGGTGTCCTAATAAGTGTCCTGTGTTGTGACTACCTTCCTACACATTAATTTTATTTGAATACTGTTTTACGTTTGTCTTTTAATTTTGTTTTATGTATACACCATTTTTTTTGTAAATAAAAAAAAGTTAATTAGATCAACAATTCTGTCTTTTCTTTATCGGTGATCTCTAACAAATGTACAGGTAACAGTTACCATTTCCGACGGTTCTCAGTGGCTCTGCAAAATGTTTTACTTTGTGATGCAGCGTTTCTCCTCTAGATGGCAGCAACACATTTGATACATTTGATACAGGATGGCTTGAATTGGCTGTTGAAAAGCGGTAAAAGACTGAACGGGGTTCTCTTCATATAGGCTACATGAGTTGGCTATTTGAATGAGTGATGAACAAGACTTTTTAAAGTAGCGTTTTTATTTAGCTCGTGACAGGCATTGGGCATCCCAAAATACGTTGGCACAAATGCTCCGAATCTGAGCAGCCAGATATAACATGCGTTATATGTTTCTCACCCTTGGGCGCCATGGAAGTAGGCTACAGGAGGTCCTGGGTTTAGTAGGCCTAGTTTATGACATGGCTCCTGAGACAATACGACGCACTTGGGACTCTGCAGAAATGAACTGCACCTTAGATAGGCCTACAATGAGCCAGAACATGACGAAATGAGTCCGAAAGCTTCGCATAAGTTGTTTTGGGAAGGAATAATTGTAAGTAAAAGAAAATATGAAACAAAAAATAGCCCACCATTAAATAAACACAAGTACACCAATTAGCATGTGCCACTTTATTCACACCTCCCATATGGCCTCCCGCCTTCCCATAAATATTCTCTAATAATGATTACCTAGGAAGCGACAGTATCTGGAGTCTGTTTGTCTGGAGAGGAGAGACAGGGTTGGGGAGCCGTGGCAACCCAAATATGTAGGCACAACAAACACTCACACTACAGGTTCAGAGAAGGGTTGGCTTCGCACTGCACTTGCTACAGCTGTTGCCTCGCTAAACATTTCATTCCAAAATCGGCCAGTTCCCATTCAACAGTCCGTTTGATCTTTGCTAATGGAGACCAGTGCATGCAATGAAGCAGGGCGCTTATTGCCAAGTGTTTGCTTATGTCTAGGAACAGATGCAATAACAACACTTCAGACTATACCGGGAGGAGGAGGGAAACCATTAGGGCCGAACTGGTCAAACATCATTTGTCACGCCATGCCGGATCAAGACACACTTCATCACTGGCAACCTGCAGTAGTCAGACTTGTCACGATTCACTGACTTTCAGAGTGATCTCTTCCTGAATTTGACCGAAAAAAAGGCGGCTGTTTGCTAACCAACCCTCTCTATGCATTAACCAGTCTGAGCTAATAACCTATACAATTTAAGGCAATTTAAGTGGTTTTCCCACATAAAATGAATTCAAACTTTCCTTAAAATAAAACACTATAGACCTACAACACCTATAGTATAATCATAGACGACAAGCAATTTGAGATCTTCAAATTACTTTCTATCTCAATCTAAAGCCATAGGTTTAAGTTTCCCAAGGTGATTCAGTGTTGTTCAGGATGTCTGCTCTCTTCCTGCTGGCTTGAAATGCTCATATGCATTACATGTAATTCACTGTAGCCCATGGCACTGATCAAATGAATACATTTCCAGTGCAACACATTTAGGCCTTTGGCATGACTATCTGTGTATTTGCATATAGATTGAGTATTTATCGTGCAGATCAACATGGTATTAGGTTCCACACACTTCATTGACTTTGCCTTTGTAAGAGTTCCCTAAACACAACACATAGTTGGAATCACTGAAAGAAATAAAGCAGTGAAATGCTAATTTCTGACCACAACCTTCACATGGAATAAGAAACAGTTGTTTGCTAATCCTAACATGACAAGAACCCATCTGTTGTGATCAATGAGGCTTACAGTATTGCACAGTGACCGGTGCTTTTCAAATCCTATAAGCAACGCGCGCTCTTGTGTAAATGCAACACAAAATTAGCATTTTGATTTATGCAGACGTCTCAAATGATGCCAGTAGGTTTGGATCTGAAAGGAATCATAATCTCCTTTTCCCCTTCACTTGAAGGCTTTTCTTTTACGTTTTATTTCCATGTCTTTTCTTCCCTCCTTCAGAAGTGCGCTAACCTCATCCCCTCTTCTCCTCCGGGTGACAGATGTCATCATCATTACCTCGTCCAAGCAGACCCAGACTCAGCACCACGGTGACAGAGAGACGAACATCATGCTGGGGTGGACTCCAATAGGATGAAGGCCAGGGGGAGACAACACAGATAACTGTGTTTTGTTATCCACAGCACGTGCAATCCTTCAAGACGCCCGATCTGCGGTGGCGACAGGACGAAAGGACCAGGGGAGCCAATTATCAGTAGCCTGTGGGGACAGGGGGCAGGGAGCACCAGCCTTGGGACGGTGGGACTGCTGGAAGACCCTCAGAAGCAGGACCCTTCAGACGTGAGAGGTCTGCTGTCACTCTAACCCAGACAGATAGAGAGAGAGAGAGCAGTAGAGATGAGCCTTGTTTTCATCTGGCCGGGGATATGGTGGGATATATCAAATTGAGCACCAGACACAACGTTGGGATAGTAATTGCTGTATTTTAATAGTGGCCAATTTTAATGGCATGAGTTTATGAGAGTTTCAAATTTTCACATAAACCAAAGAAACACAAATCCTTCTCATGGGACAGTGCAACTGTAACCATTGTTTCGTAACATGTCACAAATTGCCCTGACAGACACATGTTATGAATATGCCGTGGATTATTTTCCAATATCAACTACACATAACAAAGTTAGATATGAAATAAATATTCAAGTGGCTCACAGCCTTCGCTTGTCTCATATAACAAATGATCAAATGTATGCTCCATGTGTAATGGCTGGCCACAAAGAGGATCCATGTGTTTGTGGAGCCAGTTTAAGGGACTATTCAATCATCAGGGGAAAAATAATACAATTATGATTTTCTGAGCAATTTCAACCAAAGAGCTCAGCCTTTTAAGTTGTAAACGCCACCTGCTATCGATTATTAATCTACATAGAAGATCATCTTGGAAATGTCCCTGCAGTTGTCAAGCATGGAACCCACATCAGGGCACAGTTTATGTTTGGAAATCGTATAACAATGTCTGTAGCAGAACAGATTCTGCTGTCCGAGCAGTCATTAAGATCATGAGAGACATTGGAAACATGTTGAGGTGATGTCATTCTGGGAATTCACTCTTTTCTTTCTTTCCTTTCATTCTTTTTTTCTTTGTTTCTTTCTTCAGTTCCTTCTTTCTCTATGTATTAACAGTATTTTATGACCGACAGAAGACTTATTTTTAGCTAGCGTGTATTATGCTTCTCCTATGAAATGGTCACCCGTGTGATTTTGGTTATAAAGTCTGAGACAATGGGGGGGGAGGGCTTTGTGTAGCAGCACATCCCAGCAGGATGTTGTTACATCTGACCACATCATCGACTTGAACAACTGACAGCGCCTACGCTTCAAACATTGTTGGGAGGATTCAGTGTCTTCCTAAACTTGCCATGCATGTTGTTGATTTATAAAGCCCATCTGAACTCTGGCATGATTCATGTCCCACAGCGGGATTCCCTGATACCTGTTTCCAGAAGGTGAGGAGTTCTGCTCCATAATTCATTGTCTTTCTGGGATGAAGCGTGGGTTTCCAGGGTTTTTAAAAACACAATACTGAATCATTTGTCGAATATAACATCATTTTACTGCCTATTTGGGAGCTTTACTATTCATTCCAGAAGGATTTGAAATAGATTCACAACACATTTACGGTGATCTGAAGGTGTCAATGTCATCTTCTAAAAAGGAAAATATATTCATTGTTATATGGCATGAAATATATACAACTGTAATAAAAAACAACTGTGTCCACGCAGTTGCTTCTAATATTGACAAATGACCCTGTCCTGTTGATCATCTTTAGACAAATCCTGTGGCACTCTCCTCTTGCCCATGAAATTAAACAGACATTTGCATTTGTTCTTGGTACCCCATCTGTTCTTTAATCCAGGAATAAATGCAGGTTTCCAATTGTTTCCTGAAAAAACCCTGAACAAACATTAACATGCAGGTAAAGAACTTCATTTTGATAAGCCTTACAGAGTCTTCCTGATGTTGTAACTCGAGAAACGGAGCCTGGCCCGCAGGATTGCCTACGATGTAAAAGTCTAAGCACTTGGATATCTAGAATTGTCATCCTGGTTTATTATTTATGGTTTCCTTAAAATTTTAATGCCATTTAGGATTGAATGGGAACATGGGACTAGCATTACATAGGGCTTAGAAAATCCAATAACGGTGCAGTGGACACTGGATTGGTGAAAAGTAAGTGATGCTAAAACTTTAATCTAAAAAGAAACCCATGGCATTGGGCTTTTATCCGAAGCGACTTACAGCACCATGAGTGCATATGACTCCTTGCAGGGACGCCCCCAGTGCGAGTCAAACCCCTCACCCTGGCAGAGTAAATGCCTTGCTCTATCAGTTGAGCTAGACTCTGGCTAAACATTTGTTTTAGCAGATCTTGGATATCTTTATTAAGTGGTAATGACATTTTAAAAACAAAACAAAAGATGGAATCACTTAAACGAAAGTGGTGATTAACAAATTGTTGGTGGATAATAATGTGTAATGATTAATAATGGGTAGGTCATATAATGGCAACAAGAGGCAAGTACTACATCATTTTTAAGATATACTTGTTTGAGGGTGCTTTGAAGGAAATTATGTGCCAAATGACCAAATAGTAGCCTTAATAGAGGTTATGACATAATGCAATGGCTATGACGTGATTACCCACTTTTTTCAGTTGTCACTATTTCATAATTTGTATGAAGGTAATTACAACATATGTAAAAAATATCTAATTATCCAATATGTACAGTTAGGTCAAGTCAAACACTTTTTTATACAGCATTTCTTTGCGCCAGCATCTTAAAGTGCTTCCCACAAAGCAATTAAAACCCTGGCAAGAGGAATTCCCTGGTCATTTTCTTTATAGCTCCCCTCCTTATCGTTGTCTTCATGTGGCTTTGTATATATCGAACGCAAATTAAACCCACATTCTTCACAAAACACTCAAAATACCCAAAGGGACAACAGCAATTACGGCGTTGATATAAATGCCGTCATTCTATTGCATGTCTGAATAATTCAGAAATCTTGGTTTTTTTTGTGCGCCTGATGGATGGGGCGGAGGCTAAGAGGTATAATTGCACTGTTAAGTGTTAGTGTTAACATGTTGTTTGGTATTGTCAGTCGGCACCCGGTGATAATTGTGGCCTAATGGCTAGTTATAATAAGGACAACCTACGGGGGGGGGGGGGGAATGGACTGAATGACAGGAGCATTTATTTCTCATGAATAAAGAACCATTCTGTGAGGACTATCATGTCCCTCCCGTATTGTTCCCGGTCACGTTACACTGGGATATAATAAGCCCTACATCCATCTGTTGCTGGTGCATTGTGTAGCACAAGCATCCAGACAGAGCCACACCGTTTTCCGTACTACCTCATTTGCTGCTACCTGTTCAATGTCGAGCATTTAATGCCATCTTTCACTTCTCCCCTCGCTTGTATTTCCCCCCAAAGGCATTTCTATTAACATTTTCATACTTTGTTTGTTTTTTCATTCTTTATTCTAAAGAAATTATTTTCTGCTTATTTGCTCCTCCATTGAGTTCACTTAATTGTTCCATAGTGCTGTTATTTAGTGCAGCCTGTAACACCAGTTTAATATTTTGTGTTTAGTTCATGGTAGTGTAGCCCATCGTAACAGTGAAAATGAAGGATGTATATTTGATCAGATAAATTCTTCAAAATCCTCAATAGCAAACAAACCATGTACAAAACAATACTGAGGAAAATGTGGAAATGTGCATTCAAAGTAACCCTAACATATACTATTTGTGGAAATCTAGCTCTATTTAGACATAATAGAGTCAAACTAATTCCTTTAATATATGGAGCATGAATCATAATATCTCAGCACAGCAGCACAACATCTGGCATGTATTCCTAAAGCATGTTGTTTCTTGGTGTCATTATATATTCTTCATCTAAATCATCAATCTCTTTGTTTTATCTTGACTTTGCTATGTACAGTATGTACAGAATGTTCAGTATATATATATGTATATATATATATATATACTCTTATAGTGTGAACAGAATGATAAAAGCAAGGCAGAGGTCACCATGGGCTCACAGGGTAGCAGTACCTGTGCACTGAAGCCACCCTAATGGACCCAGCAGTGCTGAAAGGTACTTAACAGCTAGCTAGCTAGCGCTCTGTAGCGCAGCCGTAACAACACATGCTCACATACCGCTGTGCTTCCTCTAGCAGGAGGAACACACTGCTGGGGAGGAGTGGGGGGGGGGGGGGGGGGGGGGGGGGGTTCGGTTGATAAACCCATCAGCACATTGTGAGCAGGCAGATGGAGAGTCAGCCCCCCCCCCCCCCCCCCCCCCCCATCAGCATCATCTCTCGTTTGGCCCGGGGATATTTTCATTTCCACGTCTTTGGGTCTCTGTGACGTTACGCTTCCTTTCTGGGTTTTCCTGGGGCTTGTTTCTATGCTATGTCATTATTGTAACACAATACCCTGCATTGTAGCCAATTTCTGGAAAGAGAAAGAAAAGCGATTGCAGAAAAATGAATCATTGTCCCGGAGGCAAGGGAAAGCCAGCATGGTGACAATATCACCATTGCCCGCTTCCAGGGATTTACAGGAATCTGCCGTGTTGCTGCCTGTATTTGATATATTTTTCATTAAGACAAATGAAAATGGATACTGAGAGGAAAATGTTAATATTACTGTGCATTGTCTGGGATCAGCGCAACTCATCCCCATGGAGAAGGATTAGCACGTGCTTTCTCCATCAGTGGATCTAGCGAATTGAATATGTGTCCATACATTTTCACAAGTGAAAAGAAAAGGTATTATTCTCTTAGAATCTTTACCCATTCCTCTTCTATTTGTAGTTAGATGCCATGTGTTGACAGTTTACTTGACTGGCTGCTAAAGCACATGATGCAGGGAGGAATATCACCTAAAACACGTGTATGCGAAAATAATCTCAAAATACAAAATGTGAACCATTAAGGTTCTCCTGTGTTAGCAATAAATGCTTAATTTCCTTTTTCCTTCCTATTATTCTTTCCATTTCTAAACTATTCTAATGGTAGAGTAAAGTCCACACTGATGTGAGAGAAGGCCATGACTTTGACTAGACCATCTCCACACGCTGATACAGTACAGTAGGCTCCTGATGACAGCGATCTACCCCCGTAATCCACGCACACTAGTATGAATAGAAAATCAATACGCTATTTCAGTGCAATTGTCCTCTGAGAAAGCACTGTTTGCTGCTCATTTGCATGAGTTCTAGTGGTACTGAAGATGTGGTATTGAAGATGCATTGTCCTTGGTGTGATTGTGTAGCGATCAATTACTTTGTTCTCCAGATTCTCTACGAAACCACAGCGGCCACAACGAATGCCTGAAGCCTCTATCACTACACAGAACCACAGTTATACATTTGAACTACTTTTGCATAATCTAACATGATTGTAGATTTCAATTAGTGCAATTCTGTCGTCAAATCCAAAGAGAATTGATAAAAAAACTTGGTCACATCTTCTGCAAACATAAATATACCAAAATTAAACAAATGTTGTCAGCTTAATCAATCATCCTGTAAGACTAAAAGATGCCTCAGTCCTAATATTCATCAGTAAAAGTAAGACTATTCACAGAACTGCTTTGTCTGCTGCTGATTTCACTAAGTCTTGTCTATTGCATAGCAGCCCTGCAGCAAAACACAGACAAGTGTCTAGACAAGTAAAGCTAAATTAAAAATTATAAAAAAGATTAACACAAGCATTATTGGATTCTGCCATAAAGAACTCAGATGAGGGCTTAAACAGGACGCTCATTTATCTGCTCTGTTCTGTTCCATTGTAATGATATAATTCATAATATGTAACCATTCATTATGAATTACTTTTGGCCATGTTAGCCACCATTTGCACGCCATGTAGTGTTTAATACAGGGATAATTTGCACATACATACGCGGCTGCCAATGGGAATAACTGTATATATTACATTGCATACAGTTTAGATAGATCAAATATTTTTAAATATTTGGATAATCACTTAGCACTCTCAATTACACAAGTACAAATACAAATGCAGAAAGAGACCACCTACACATGCTGCATCATTTACACGTAAACAGCAACCATACCAAGACATGCTTTATTCTCGTTGTCGTATACATCCTGAAATGAAACACTTCCATGTCCCTTTCGTACCGTTGTGTAGTTGCCATTCCCACCCACGGTGCATGTGGAACCCAGCAGGCCTCTACGTGTCCAGCTCATCTGGGTTGGAGCTCAGAGGAACAGTGCTGGGGCGGTACATGTGTTATCAAGCTTTCAACTGCTGCAGGGCTTACGTTCACACACCTGTGTCCTCAACGACCCTATTGTGGCAGAGGAGCATTGGAAGAGAGCCCTTTATACGGCTTGTTCATCAGAATGCATCATGTTTTTTTTTGTTTGGCGATACTCCGCCATTTCGAGAGCACTCAAGAGAGTTGTAGTAATGTAAAATCCTAAATAAACGTACCTATACCGTATCCTAGGCTGATCAAAACTTTGTTCTGCCACGTCTTGCATGAGAAACACTGTGGTAGTTTAAAATACCACATAAGGACACATAATTTCACTATTAATAACCAAACAATGACCAAAACACTATTACTACTATTAACTTTCTTACACGCCTATATTTTCGAAATGGAGGGCGTCATTGCGATGTGACGTCATGATGTACAAGTCCTACAGAGACATGCTGAGTGATTCTGCCCTAGCAGTGTATGTCTTCCATGTCCTGGAATTCATCACAATCATCTGTTGATTGAGTTGAAACGTAAAATCTTGGCCAAAGGTCAAAATCATTGAATGATGATTTAGAGACAGTCAAAAACAGGAAAAAGGGAAAACTGGAAGGGAATTGAGTGGAAAGGACAGGTAGTCTCAGACCTTCTGAGACCTTTGTCTCAGTGATGGCGCCACAGGTAAAAAAGTATTGCGGGTCTGTTCTGCATGTTGTTGATAAAGAAAGCAGAATATTGAGATTCGGGATTCGTTTTCCAGTCTGAACATTGTCACATTGTCACAAATTTGATGCGGAGAAACAATGGCAGTGGAGGAAATGCATGTAATATAGATACATGTGAGGCTATGGTAGCCCTCTCTTCACTTACAATTCAAATAGACAGTCAAATACAAAATAAAGCAATGCTGCCCGAATACTTAGACCCACTGAAATAGTGAATGTCCCAGTGTTAATACAGTCTTGATCTTAATGAAACCTCTTACCTCTCACCATCTCACCTGCCTCTTATCCCTTCTGGCATGAGAGAGCCTTGTTTCAACAACAATCCTAGGGAAGAAAATATTTTAGCTTAAGGCTTGAAAATGAAAACTGATGATGTGCCAGATAGGGCACATCATTTTGCACAGAAGTGTCAGAGTGCTGAAAGCGTCTTTTAAGTCATGTCTTTGACCTTCCTTTCCTTCTTCAGAATTTTACCTTTGAAATCCCAGTCTGCTTCAGTCTGATTTAGTTTATTCACTGCCCCTCTGTCACGCTCCCTCTTTCGTCAACACGCACAGTCCACACCTACACTCATGCAGTGGTTTCTGCTTTGAAACGAGAAATCAATTCATCATGACACCACAAAAAACAACAATAAATGTAGATGGGCCTATTTTTTTTTTTTATTTTCCAAAATGTCTTCCAGCTTCCATGTTCAATCTGAGAAAGAAGGATGATATGTATTATGCAAACCAGGGTTCCATTAATCACAGGTCTGTCAGCGTATGTGTGTGTGTGTGTGTGTGTGTGTGTGTGTGTGTGTGTGTGTGTTACCTGTGTTAGCGCTACCTTGCCGTGCAGTGACTAGTGCTGTCTCCTATCTGAGTGATAGGTTCACAGGACAGACGAAAAGGTCAAAGTTCAGCAGCGGCCACAACCAGCGGCAGGAAGATCTTTGTTTCCTCATCCATTATGTGTCAGAGCGGCTGGTCGTACCGTTCTGTAGGACAATGGCCATAATTAGTGTGATCATTAGAGAAGTGGGTGGTTAATGACTTGTCAGGTAGGGCTGTTTTTTCCTTCTTCCTGGCATGTGTGATTTGTTATCCAAACAAGAAGCTCAATCAAGCATGGCAACGAGTCATTTTTTGCACCATGTGTGGCATCGCTTGTGGCGTAGGATATTAACTGTCTCAAGCTTTTGGAATTCCCAAAAGTTTGGAGTTTTTTAGTTTTTTTACATTATCTATCTGCACAAAATAACATTATAAGCATATTTCTCAGTTCAAATTAGTAAGTAAGTAATTTTTTTCTAGACTGTAACACTGCCTCTAACTCAACTCAAAACAAGATTTAGGGGTCATAATATGACCACAAACAAAACTCCAATTGATATGTATAGCCTTACATCACATCATATCAATACTATCTACTATCTGTAATTAGGGTGTCGAGCACGAAGTGCAAGACAACCTCTTGTTATTGCTGGTTTTATTATTATTATAAACAGCGTTTGACTTACACAGCCAAAACCGCTTGATAAGTTTTGCTAAAACTTGGTACAGCTGTAGAGGAGAATAGAAGATCTGTGTGAAAAAATTGCACTAATTGGCCCAAAGGTGGCGCTATAGCAATCGCATGAAAATGCAAACTTTGAACAAGCATATCTCCTGACCCCATTGACCTACAGTCATAAAACTTTGACCATAGATGCATCTTCTCATGCTGAACAAATGTGCCTGAAGAACCTATGACTTCCACCATGATGGATTTTTCGCAATTTGAATTTTGTGAAAAACATTAAAATCAGTAGGGGTCCTACGGTTTTTGAGATACACAGAAATCCTTTGGCACACATGATCCTTTGGCCAATATCTTTAATATGTCTTCGGTAAAAGTCTGTCCAATAAAGCATAAGGCCCCAGGAGCCATTAACTTTGAAAGAAGGTGTGGCTTAACCACGCCGAACACTAAAATGCTTATATCGACATCAAGATGGTGTCCTATGGTCTTGTGTCCAATACAAATGTTGTTGGGCATGGAATTCCAAACAAGAGTACATTTTCGGATTTTGGTAAAACAAAATGGCTTCCAGAAGCAAAAAACCGTCCGAATGGCCTTAAAATGCGTTTTCACAAATCGATATGGACTCTAATCATCTTGACTATAATAGAAAAGTTGTTCAGCATGAAATTCCGAACAAGATAGATTTCTCACTTTTCCAATTATGCCCAAAAACATGGCTGCCAGAGGCTCAAACCGGTTAGAATGCCGCTATTCCAATCCCATTGAACCACTCTAACTATCATTATCTTCATACTGTATGACAATATATAAAACTTTACTCTCACTTTTCTAAACAGTGTTTTATCAAAGTAAACCTACGGTGTCTTTATTTTCATACTGTATGACAATATATAAAACTTTTCTCTCACTTTTCTAAACAGTGTTTGATCAAAGTAAACCTAAAGTGTGTGTGTGTCTGAAGCTGTCATTACATTAAAAACAATCCATTTACTATCATTACTTCATACTGTATGACAGTATATAAAACTTTTCTCTCACTTTTCTAAACAGTGTTTTATCAAAGTAAACCTAAAGTGTGTGTGTGTGTGTGTGTGTGTGTGTGTGTGTGTGTGTGTGTCTGAAGCTATCATTTCTTTAAAAACAATCCATTTACTATCATTATCTTCACACTGTATGACAATATCTAATACTTTTGTCTCACTTTTCTAAACAGTGCTTGATCAAAGTAAACCTAAAGTGTGTGTGTGTGTGTGTGTCTGAAGCTGTCATTACATAAAAAAAAATTATCATTATCTTCATACTGTATGACAATATATACAACTTTTCTCTCACTTTTCTAAACAGTGTTTGATCAACGTAAACCTAAAGTGTGTGTGTGTGTGTCTGAAGCTGTCATTACATTAAAAACTATCCATTTACTATCATTATCTTCATACTGTATGACAATATATAATACTTCCTTGATTCAAACCTACAACAATACTTGTGTGTGTGTGTGTGTGTGTGTCTAAATGCATTGTCCAATTTGAAAGAGCCAAAAGGCGTAATTAACTTAACCCAACTGTCGTAAAATCAATTGCTTTTGGATGTACTTTATTGTTATTAATATGTACAACTGTATTAATTCAGTCTGTATAGGCGATGGTGGTTGAGATGCATCACACTATCAATATATTTAATCAATATTGTAATTTATGTGGGTTGTCTCTAAAACAAACAAAAAACACATAATTGTAAGATGCATTGCTTTTAATAAATAACTTTTGAACACTTACAGATATTGTGAATCTTAAGAAAACATAATCAACATCTTTACAGCACATTTACAAAAGTAATAAACAAAGAAATATATTAAATTCATGAAGTCTTTTTCAAAACATAATCAACATCTTCACAGCACATTTAGAAAAGTAATTAACAAAGAAATAAATTACATTAATGAAGTCCTTCTCAAGTTGCTGAGGAGACAATCTTATGTCCTGTACTGTGAAACCTCTACGAGGTGTAGTGGCGGTTCTATGCATCAATCTTGTGTCTGCTTAAGCATCGAACTTCAGCCTCTTTCTCCTCCTCTGGTGATGCGGCTGGCTGATGGTGGTAATGAAGGGTACATCCATCCTCCGGTCTCCCATCTTCCCTGCTTGGGCAGCTATGGTTAAAAACACAATAGAAGATACATTCATATAGAATAATAGTAATCTAACACAGCATTCACTTTAATCACTATTTACAGAGAGATGTACAAGTGCTTAATATTAGAATAATATACAAATATTTTGGAAAAAAAGGATTACCAGTGGTACCGTGACTGTTTGTGCCAGTGATTTTAGGTCCAGGTAGGAAGGGGTTCCACAGGTACGATATCAACACTGTAGTAGGCTGTTAGCTGAGATGGGCTGGTGCTGAAGGATTTGGCAGAATACAGCGCAGTGTCTGCCATCTCATCTGGTAGGGTTGCTATGATTACAAGCACAACAGAAAATACATCAATATAGAAACATTTAGAAAATTTGATTTAAATGCTTTTTTCGACATCAAGGAAGACTCCTATAATCTTAAGTAAAATTGATGAGTTGTTGGGCATGGAATTCTGAACAAGATGACGTTTTCACTTTTTCAATTTTCCTGAAACAACATGGCCGCAAGAGGCTAAGAACGGTCCAAATGGACGTAAATGCGTTTTTCGCCATCAGGATGGATTCTTATGATCTTGTGTCCAATATAAAAGTTGTTGGGCATAACATTCTGAACAAGATTACTTTTTGTGATTTTAATTTTGGTAAAACAACATGGCCGCCAGACGAAAAAAAATGAAAAATTAATTAAAATGCTTTTGTCGATATCAGGATGGATTCCTATGATCTTAAGTCCAATATAAAAGTTGTTGGGCATGGAATTCTGAACAAGATGACGTTTTCAAATCTTCAATTTGGACGAAACAACATGGCCGCCAGAGGCTAAAAACCGTCAGAATGGGCTTAAAATGCGTTTTCACAAATCTATATCGACTCTAATCATCTTGACTATAATAGAAAAGTTGTTCAGCATGAAATTCCGAACAAGATAGATATCTCACTTTTCAAATTATGCCCAAAAACATGGCTGCCAGAGGCTCCAAACGGTGAGAATGCCTTGATTCCAATCCCACTGAACCACTCTTACTATCATTATATTCATACTGTATGACAATATATAAAACTTTTCTCACACTTTTCTAAACAGTGTTTGATCAAAGTAAACCCAAAGTGTGTGTGTGTGTGTCTGAAGCTGTCATTACATTAAAAACAATCCATTTACTATCATTATCTTCATACTGTATGACAATATATTATACTTTTCTCTCACTTTTCTAAACAGTGTTTGATCAAAGTAAACCTAAAGTGTGTGTGTGTGTGTGTGTGTGTGTGTGTGTGTGTGTCTGAAGCTGTCATTACATTAAAAACAATCCATTTACTATCATTATCTTCATACTGTGACAATATATAATACTTCCTTGATTCAAACCTAAAACAATACAGTACCATGTAAAGTCCACCCATTCAAACACTCCATCTTTATCTTCATACTGTATGACAATACATAATACTTTTCGCTCACTTCATTATCTTCATACTATATGACAATTTATAATACTTTTTTAATTTAAACCAAAAACATTACTTGTGTGTGTCTGAAGCTGTCATTACATTAAAAACACCCCATTAAACTACTCTTACTATCATTATCTTCATACGGTATGACAATATATAATACTATTCTCTCACTTTTCTAAACAGTGTTTGATCAAAGTAAAGCTTCTTCCTTGATTTAAACCAAAAACAATACAGTACAATGTAAAGTCCATAAGCGCTGACCTAACTTTTTGCAACGTTGATGCAATGCACTTGCCACTTTCGCGTGTGTGTGTATGTCTACATGCTATGCCAGTTATGACTCTATTTTAAAGCGTTAAACGAGCGTAACTGCTGAACCCTGACTTTGATACACTTTCATAAAACATCGAAGGCTAATCACCACAATTAAGCTGAGGCTATTCCAACCTCATCAACTGTATAACATCTGTAAAAGTCTTACTGGTCTGCCTCGTCTGCCTAAACCTCGACACCCGTTAATCGCTGCTTGCAGCTTTAATTATTATTATTATTGCCATTTTTGTGTCTCTTCTTAATTCCTATGACGGTTCCTGTCTGCGATTAATAAAGTACGTCTTATGTGAATGTAATGGGAGGAACCCAATCGTGTACACACATTTCGGATAGCACCCAGTAGGGGCTGGTTTATTAGGATGGCAGGGGGGCCGAAGGAGCGGGCTCTAACCTCTGTGCGGTGTGGAGGCCATGTGGCTAACCTACAACATGTCACCTCAGCAGCTGTTCACACATAAATCATACATGGTAACACGATGAGCACGCCTTGCGGGCTGCCAGGACGCTGTGTTTAAGGGGGTAATCAGGGCCAGCCGATGATCTACCGCACACACACACACACACACACACACTTACGCACACACGGCAGGAAATTGCCATGATATCATGTCATGGTTTCCGTCCCATAGACGGTGTCTTCCTCATCAAGAAAAGGAGCAACTTCACGTTTGATACACATACATGCAGCTAACCATTTCTTTTGGTAAATCCCCATACTGTGTGTTGTATACCGACGCCATAGAGTCCTGGTGAACTTTTGTAACCAACAACGATGTAAATGTAGTCGAGATGTTTTCAGAGGGCTTATGAGCAACTGGCTGCTCTCCAGTGACATCCTAGAAAGTGTCATCTCTGCAGCTCAGTGTGTGAGGCTAGAGACCTCCCATATGTCCTTGGCATACCAACGGTGCAGTTCAACAATGGTGTTCTTTTATACCCCACCCACACACTCTCCATTTCGGTCTCGGCGTCAGCTTCAATCTCATCTGTCAGGCCGGTGCAAGAGGAGACCTGTTTGGGGGGGCAACGCCCCAGCTTCTGAAATTACTCGGCACTTTACAGCAATTTCTGTGTCAGTGGTAATTGTGCCGCATCCAACCCGTGACCCGTGGCAGGCTTTAATTATCATTAACACCCTCCCCCCCCCCCCCTTTCTTCTTCTTCCTGCCGCAGAATGTTCTACCTGGGGGTTCGATCGCCGACAGGCTTTGATATCAGACACGCCGTTGATAAGAGCTGATTATACGGCACCGCAAGGCCTTGCTCATGTGAATCATAGAGGAGCGTTCTGGGGGTTATGTGGGAAACCATGGATATATCTGACTCGGTTGAGGTGCTGTTAACAACTGAATGTGGTGCGGCGGTGGTGGTGGTGGTGGTGGTGGTGGTGGTGGTGGTGGCGGCGACAGTATGGGATGACTCATTGCCGTAAACTGGAGCTCAGGCGAGCTGTTAATACAATACAGCAGAACGTTTTGGCAGAAATTTGCCCTAAAGGGAAAAGGTAATTTTTTCTGTTCCTCAGGTCATATATAAAAACAACATTGTGTGTGGATTGGGTTTCTTTGGCCCAGTGCATCTGGGTGCCAAAGACAACAGGAAGAGTCACCGTGCTGGAATTGAGTACGAACGCAAAGTGGAAACGTGCACGGCCCCTTGCTCCTCAGTCCTTTGACATCCCCCATGCTATCGAGTTCTGCACTCATCATGAGGGCAAACATATGAATACAAGTTCTGTGGGAACAGCCATGAAAGTCCCTTTGTGGTGATCCTATTAACATGGTTAAGTGGTTACTTTTCTCTTTTGAATTCAGTCATTTTTGATAAGTACGTCAGATTTGGACTCTGTGGTTTTGGTTATTTGATTATTATTGGATGTAAATGCGTTGATAGAATGTTCTTTGTCTTAGATACATTTTTTATCATGAATTTTATCAAGAGGCTTACATCTTGTTAAGCCTACCACAGCCTATTTCAGTCGAGCAGAAATGACTATATTTCAAATGAGATGACGACATTTTATCCTGCAAGTTTCTGAACGTGCTTGAAGGAAGTTCTCTCCTGATTGGGATAATGACAAAGAAAACACAAAGTCTCAGTGGATTTGTTTTACCCCAACATGAAGGTCTGTTCTGAGGAGAGGATCTGCCTTTTTCCAATGACAGTCGATTTTTCCACTACACTACATAGTCTCATGTGTTTTCATATAAAAACTTTCATGAAACTTTTTACCAGCCCTAATTTTTGTAAAGTCATGTTGATTGGTAAGGGCGAATCTATGCTTAAAACCTAGTCAATCGATTGGCATGGTCAGGTTCAAACTGGATCACGTTAAAAATTGGGTTTATTTTTTAACGTTGTAAATGTTTCATCATTGTTAACCTCTTGCACTGTGTCGAAATACTATGTATACCATTTGATCCCACTGAGCTGAGCTGTGCTATGTCAACACTAATGTAACCATGTATGTTGACCCAAGGTGAGCACCAGATTCTCTGGCAGAAGGAGTAGTACGGCTTGAATAATAATAATAACATGGACACATTTCTATCCCAAAGATACCGGTTCCTGAAATGTCTCCCTGTAAGCAATTTTGTGTAAAATGTTTGTTTGAGTGGTATCTAATTAAAGATAATTGTAATAATTGCCTCAAGACACACGATGTTGCTAACCCCCCCACCTTGTAAAGTCATGGGGGGTCCAGATTTTTTAAAACTCATGTAGTGTTGGGGGGGGACTGAGTCTGTTGTACAAAAATAGAACAACTTCTATACATTGTATTCATATCGATTTATTATTGTATTCATGTAGTATTATTGTATACATTTTTGGCTTAAGTAAATGTGAAATATTGGAGGACCTGTCCAATCAACACAGTAGTTGTGAACACTTGACTTTAACTCCGTAGGCGTCAATAGCTCTCTGGGGTGTCGTCCACAGAGGCCCCACCCCCGAATGACTGCAGGACATTTCCATCTGATCTCCATACGATCATTCTGAGCACCCTTTAACATAACAACTTGGAATGGAATAGCCTGATGCTGTTTTATGAGCCTGCTCAAACTTTAACCCCAAATCACTCTTTTTGGGAGTTCTGGTGAAATGAAATGAAGCACATAGGATTTGAAACCGTTGTACAGGGTACCGCCCCCCCCCCCCCCCCGCCGCCCCCCTACAATAAAAGTCACACCTTCACAAAGTGTGCAGCCTTGGTGCTTGGGTCAGCATGTTCCATGTGACTGTGAAATACATTACGATTAATGGGTTTACTTACCACAAACCGTTCAAACCTTCTCAGATTGAACTTTACGTAGCACAAAATGTTCGGCTTTTTCTAATATGACAGAGTACTGATTCATACATGTGTTTGCAGTCTGCAAGATCAACTCTGTTTCCGTGAAAAAGTTGGACCATTGGATTCATTGGTCTGGGATTTGCGTTTTCCATAGGTCCAAAAACAAACTATAAATCTTTCATTGAGGAACCTTTCAACGGAGCTGATTTTTCACAAGACGTGTACGAAGACGTACTCTCTTGTATTAGAAAATGGTCAATGATGACGGCTCCCCTTTCAATCTGAAAGAAAAGAGGTCACACAAAGGAAATGTACGTGTTGGGTAAGGTTTAGGGTTAGGGTTAAACAACTTGAATTGTGCTGGAATAGACGTGTGTGGCTACTCAGCAGTCATAAATACATACAAATAAAATAAACTGTGTTTAGGGTTTAATCAGCCTTTCCTCCAGAAATAGGTCCCCATATCATCTTAAATATTGGTGCTGTCTGGCTGCATACTTCATGCTTGATCTTCATCCCCATAAAGATTCATCACCCCTCAAACAGCCACATCTGTATTCAACATCTGACAGTAAGAAACCCTTTTTATGGTGACTTTTATTGAACATGGGCAATTTCACATCAACATACAACAAACTGCTAAAATTCATGGAAGAAACTAAAGTGGTACAGTTTGAATAAAGGCAAGCTGTCCTCTTTTAAAGGCAATTTTAAGTCACGAGTGAAATAGTTATATGTAAATATATATAAGTTGTAAAGTTATATAATTGAATACCATCACGGCATAGGAACACCATTCGATTTGAGTCAGGGTGCGGTTAAGGCTAACTTAAAATGTTTACTAAGGTAGTATCTTGCTTATGATATTGCTGAAAGATACTTTTAGATGAAACTTTGAACAAAACTATTTGAAACATCTTGTTTACAATTCTGTTCAAACTTTGGCTCATCCCCTCACCATCACGACGCCGGGACCCCTTTACAAATCAAATAGGAAAACAACCATGAGCAGCTTGATGAAACCTTCCTCCCAGGTTGTCCAGGGTTCCTCTATCAGACATGGGCCTCATCTGGAGAACATCTGGACCTCGTTGGGCCTCTGGCCAGCAGAGGAGGCATGCATGAAGCAGCCATGACCCAGAGAGCACAGGAGAGCAATGGGGAGGAAATGAAGGAGACAAAGGTTTGACACCTGAGTGGGGGATTGTCCCGAGGCAAGCTGGCCAGATAAGGGCCGGACACTGCAGATTCCTGGCTGAAACTAGAGAGGACGCGCCAAATCCACATCTGATATCCTTGGGCAGAGTCATAATCAAAGAGGGATACAGAGTAATGGAGACAGCAGGCCTATGGTGTGATGTGGTTGGATGAAAGCGTGTTGTGATCCTCATTGGGTTAACCAAAAAAAAACATCCAGCAAGGAACTAAGACTGCTGATTCAAAGCCTCATCCACAGCCTCCTGCAATCTGACATCAATGTGTATTCCTGTTGAGGAATTCCACAGCCTCTTTCAGTTAGTTTCAGGTCACCCTATACCTCCCATATTACAATGTGGAATTCTACGCTTCAGGGATAAGTAAAAGCTTTGCAGGATGGAACGAAGAGAATCAGGATTATTTCACAGACCATAAAGGACATTTAGGACAGCTATTGTGTTCTTTTATGTTGGATATGTCTATTGGTCTGGGGTATCCAATGACCCCCTCATCATAACATTGCATTGAGAAACCAGTCAGAGGAGGGCCGTCCATCATTTTACAGCAATAAAAAAAAAAAACTAACTTTATTAGTAAAGACAGGCTTTATTGCACTGGACTGTCATGAAAATAACTCTTTAAGGGCTTTGACTTTGGCCTCAACGGTTCATAAGCATAAGAATCGCTGAACATTAAGATCCCCAACAGACACTCAAAGGAAAGTTTGATGAGAAAAGAAAACAATAATGCAGTTTTCTTTCTTGCCGTTCTTTTCACAAAATTTTCCGGGTGGTACTTTTCTTCCAAGTTGTTGCCGTGTTGCACGCTGACAGCATATTTGACACAAGTCTTGTTCCAGCTTCCTCTCAGTCATAACAGACCCCAGGGCACTGAAAGAGGCAGCCATACATCTTAAAGGTTAGTCCTGCTAATGAAGCCAACCTTGTCAAAGCACGAACCCCCCCCCCCCCCCCCTTGGGTTTTTGCTGCACAGTAATCCACATGCCACTATTTGAGAGGGTTCTCCTGCTTGTTACCCCAAGATTCCCTGCAGGCAGCGCCTCGGACAGCCCCAGAGTAGGACCCAAGCTAATGAGAAATGAGCAACTACAGTAATAACGCACCTGGGGAACTACGCTGGATGGCCGAGCTATAGAGCGGGGGGTTTCACTGGGGGCTTCTACCAAGAAGGACAATCAATTGTATTAGAAGTTCCTGTTTATGTTAAAAAAAGCAGTTAGAAATAACATAGAAGAAGAAGAAGATTTGCAAGATTTATGTTAGAGTAAGCTCAATAGCAGAGAGGGCTGGTCATTTATTTGGCAAAACCATATGGTGACCCCGGTCAAACGGATTCATGAGCTATTGTCCAAGGAAAACCTTTACAGTGATGTCATTCAAACTTATTTTAATGGATTTACCAACCAGATATTAGGTGGAAAAACAACAACAATGAAAAGTAATTTTTGAAATATTTTACAAACAGAATGATGTGTTTTGTAAATCCGTTTCCCACCGGCTTCCATTGAAGCATGTTGAGAAGAAAACGCGGCACTCTGATTGATTCAAACTCACTCGGTTGTGAAGTGAACCCAAACGAAGGCCAGTGTGACTCTAGTTCATGCGAAACAATGTTTTATTAAAACAAACGAAACACAAAAACACAGCTATTCCTCAGTCTTACTGACAAGGAGGCAAGTGATAAAATCTGCGGAGCGAAACAGCTGGCCTACATCACCCCTCCATGGTGGTGCTCACGTTCCCCGGCGGTTGTATTCATGACCAGTGTCTCTCACCGCTCGCTTTCATCTTATTCTATTCCAGCCAGGTCAGAGGAGAGAGACAGAGAGAGAGAGAGAGAGAGAGAGAGAGAGAGAGAGAGAGAGAGAGAGAGAGAGAGAGAGAGAGAGAGAGAGAGAGAGAGAGAGAGAGAGAAAGAGAGAGAGAGAGACAGAGAGAGACAGAGAGAGAGAGAGAGAGAGAGAGAGAGAAAGAGAGAGAGAGAGAGAGAGAGAGAGAGAGAGAGAAAGAGATGCGTTTTGGTCTTGAAACATGTCTGTTATAAGCTAAAAGAAAGGGTCAAAGTCTTTGGTTACACTTTACAATAAGGGTACATTTATTTACCATTAATTAACCATTCATTAGCATTAGTAAATGCAGTAGAAAGCATTAACTAACAGTTAATTAACAGTGAACTAATGGTCTAGTTATAATTTACTAATGGTGTTCATGTTAACTAATGGTGTTCATGTTAACTAAGGTTATGGTGTTCATGTTAACTAAGGTATTAATGTATACATTATTTCATAGGGTCAGACCTAATCCTAACCCTGACCCTTACCCTGCCCCTAATTTAATGCTGTATATTAATGCTTAGTACTGCATTAACTAATGTTAATTAATACTTAATTAATGTACCCTTATTTTAAAGTGTTACCAAGTCACCGTTTGAGAATGTGTTTCCCTTTTATTTACACTTAGTTTTTATAGCAAGTGCCAGCTATGTTATTGCTGTGACACATTGAATAAATTCATTATGAATAATGAATGAATGAGTTAATGGGTCAGCAGATTGAAACTGATTGGTCAGAGAGAAATCTTGCCCATGCATTGTAATATTTGGAAAAGCAGCTATTGTAAATGTATTGAACTGGAATTTTGATATTGTATCATGATTATTATAAGTTAATATAATAAGCTCAAATGAAAGGGATATAACTCGGGTTGTTAGCATGAGTTCAACCAGTCTGGTTATTCAGATTAGTAAATTGTCTTAAAACGGTTATATTAGGAGGAACTGAAAAGTACTTTGACTACAAAGTATGTCTATGTTTTAGCTGACATTGGAAAATATTGCCCATGAAAGTAATTGATTACAGGATAAGACAAGCAGTGTTTTATCCCCCCCAAAAAGAGTATCTCATATTACCACGTGTATAAACAGCTATGACGCCACTATAGGCAATGTAAGATGTTTGACCGTTTTAATATGTGATCAGTTAGCCACTATTTGGTCAATGATCAGACACCCTTATGGCATACAGATCAGATCAACTTGGCTTTGGATAATGCAATCCCAGAATTCCTTGCGTTTGATTTCCCAGCACACAAAATAACCTCAATGTGCCCGTTGATCAGAGGTACCGACCTGTAGCTGTTCAGTGTTCACATCTGCTTCCAGTACGCTAGCTAGCTGAGAGAGGAGCTCTTGGCTCTGCATGCACAGCTGGCCAGCCACAGATACACCCGGTGCTCCACATCCAGCTCCATCCAGCTTCTGACTTAGAGGCCATAAAACCAGACAGGTGTCCCAGTGTTTGCACATGTTTACACAGCACGCGATATATGACTTATCTGTGAAATCTGTGAAAATGTACCCTGTGTGCGCGCGTGTGCATGTGTTTGTGTGTGTGTGTGTGTATGTGTGTGTGTGTGTGTGTGAGCCTGTGACACTGGGGGCAATATATATGGCATTGCATCGCCTATTAGTCTTCACAGTGCCCTTCTCTGATCCATTTCTAACGGTTTGATTAGACATTCTGTGATTTAAGTGCCTCCATTCGGTGTAACTCACCATACTGATCCCCTCCCTCCTCCCCACTGGCAGATTGCTTTTACTATGACGAAAGTTTAAAGTTTAACCGCTGTTAAAAGGTCTACATCTGCTTAGTGTGAGGGGGGTGGAGAGTGTGTGTGTGAGAGAGAGAGAGAGAGAGAGAGAGAGAGAGAGAGAGAGAGAGAGAGAGAGAGAGAGAGAGAGAGAGAGAGAGAGAGAGAGAGAGAGAGAGGGAAAGAGTGTGTATGGTGGGGGAGTGGCAACGGTTTTTGAAATGGAAACTAATCTGCCGTGAAATAGGTCTTAAGGCCGAGGTCTACCAAGCCTGTCCTAAAGACAACAAAACATATCCTGTGGTGCAGATAAGGATCTGGTGTCGCGGTGTTTCGGTTGGCCTTAACAAAGTGACTGTTGACAGCCCACTCCATTTATTTCCCGTTCGTTATTGTTTTTACTGTGACGTCAAATGAAAACACGTTCAACAAGGTGGAGTCAAGAGATCAACCGTCATTAATAATGCAGAGACTTGACTGGAGCTCCACAGACCAGATGAGGTGGGGGAGGGGGGGGGGGGGTTGGGGGGAGACCTGGCAACAACAACATAAACAGCTACACAAAATCGTGAGCTGAGAAGGGTGGGATGTGATGAGGGGATGGACATTGGACATCTCTTATCTATTTCCCCCTCTCTGTCTCTTTGTCTCTCTCTCTTTGCCTCTCTCTCTCTTTCATTCCCCTCTCTCTGTGTCCCTCTTGCTCTCTGTATTGCTCTGCATCTCACTGTATCCCTCTTTCTGTCTCCAGCCATCGCTCTCTCTGTCTCTGTCTCTGTCTGTCTCTCTCTCTCTCTCTCTCTCTCTCTCTCTCTCTCTCTCTCTCTCTCTCTCTCTCTCTCTCTCCCTCTTTCTCTCTCTCTCTCTCTCTCGTTCCCTATCTCTCTCCCACTCTCGCTCTCTCTGTGTCTCTCTCTCTCGCCTTCTCTCCCTCGCTCTGTCCCACTCTCTCTCTCTCACGCTCTCTCTCTCTCGCTCTCTCTCTCTCTCCCTTACTACTGCTTCCTCTCAGCCTTCTGAGAACTGTATGGTTGCTCTCATTATTTCCACACCTCTGCGGAGATAAAAAGAGCTGTCCCTCATTGTTGACACCCAATCCTAAGCGGCTTCTGAAGTGACTTTTCACAGACCTTAAGGCAGCTGTGCGGGTCACATGACCAATTGTCCAAATTGACCTTGACACAATAACCCACGGAAAAACCTATTCAGACTTAAGCTGTATTATCATTGGTAGCTCAACCAAAGGGACTTTCCAATCAGAAACACAGATCTGCCAGGGGAGATTCTCACTCTGAAGATATGGGATATAACTTATATCTGGAGTGCTGAGGATCTGGGGCTGGCCTTCGGCTCCATGTATGTAGGGGATTTTGGCCATGCTTCTTAGGCATCAACACTGTAAACAAGGATTTATATTAATTGAGTATCATAGTTACTGATTCCAGACAAATGAAGTAGACCGCATTGATAAGTTAAAGATCATAATTTATACATATAAAGTATATTTATAAATAGTCATGCCTTGTATTTCTAGATTGAGTCCAGGATGAGGCCATTGGATTTCCAATGGTCTCCACCTGAATGGAGTCTATGCAGATACTCTTTCTCTAGTCAAGCCCATGCATGATCAGGATTTTCCCCAAGGTATGCAATATCATTTACATCTTTCTATGATGATAAATTCATGGCTATCCACAAACCTCTCTCAGAAGCTCTTCTGGGTTTCTGTCATAAGAGAAGTAGAATAAACACATCCAACTCAATTTTGATGAATTATTAATGCAAGTTGCACAAAGCATAATTCATAGGAGGATCGAACTTCAGGTGAATCTACTAGTGCAATGTGGATCCCAATATGTTAGGATTCTGGTTAGCAACATTCCATTATCTGCTTGCGATTAAAAAAGTGATTAAAGTGACACTATACACAACCATGGTGTTTTGGTTGTATATTGCCCAAAACATATCTATTGTACTCAGAAACAGTATTGGGGGGAGTAGATGGACAGCTGTCACATATCAACTCCATTTCACCCATGTGTGAGCCCCCTTCGTCTCGGCCGCTCAGAAGAGAGCTCCTGTTTACACCCCCCCCACCCCACCCCCCACCCCCCCACCCCACCCCACCCGGAGCCCCGGAGCCCCAGAAGAGCAGCCAGGCTGTCTACTGGAACCCTCATTAGTAAAGAAACCATGGCAGGCCGCTCAGAAACCATGTGGGGCTCCGTCAGGTGGCGATAGAGGGCCAAAAGGGCTCCAGGCTCTTCTGCTGGAGTTCGGGTGGGGTTGTGGGGGAGTGGGGTAGTGTGTGTGTGTGTGTGTGGGGGGGGGGTTACAGGGTTGACGGAGCAGAGGGCACGCTGGGCGCTCCGGAGAACCTCTCTCTAGCGGCTCTTTAAGCTCCGATCAGGTGTCAACGCTGCATGCCAGAATTTATTTAGCATTGGGCAACAAGTTGTGAGGAAACTCAATCCTACTCTTCAGAAAGAAACAGACGGCCTTTGCCTTTCCTACTCCACTGGAACATCAAGCCGCGGTCCGTCGGTGCCAGGGGGTGGGGGTGTGTGTGTTGGGTGGGGGGGGTGGGGGGGGGTGGGGGGGGGGGGGGGGGGGGGGGGCGTTCCCCCTCCAGAAGCCCCCCAGCTTCCCTCTCTCACCTCCCGGTGCCAAGCCCGTCCAGAGGCAGCTCTCGGGTTCCACAGACGCGGCCGCCGGCGAAAGCCAGCGGATGACACCACCATCGGCAGCGTGTGAAGGAGCAGGATGAAGAAGAAGATCGCCTGACGAGAGCCGATCCCTGGACTCGGTGCAGAAGGAATGCCTGGAGTAGAGGTGATGGACGACTTCGGCCGTAACGTGATCCATCGAGGCATTACACGCCGCCGCGTGCACGCAGAGCTAACGTCTGGTCTGTCCGGCCGTCTGGCGCACAGATACCAAACTTGACACGGGCCCTTCCACCATTCATCCGACCGACCGGTATCCACCTTCCTAGGACACGACACTGGGTCGCCCAGAGAGGATGGCCCGTTAGCACAGTGTTATTTAACCCGATTCCTCTGTACTGCTTCAGATTTCACCAAACGGGCAGATGCTTACGATGAAAACACACTTGGCATTTAATACTCCATATTATCACGAGTCACACACCATGAATGATACTTTAAGACAGGCTCATTATCAACTCCTGATACGTACTGAAGGCTACACCGCTGGCATCCTTCAGATGAGGATCAGCCTCTCCATGGAAGAACGTCTTCCTCTATCCAGGACAGTCTTTTTACAAAGGCCTTTACAAAATGGCCGTAAATACACAGAAATGGGTTAACGTTTCAGAGCATGTCACCACAGAGCACATCAATCACCATTTAAACGAACGAGGTGGTGTTTAAGGGATCATCTGAGAGAGAGAGAGTGAGAGAGCGAGAGAGAAAGAGAGAGAGAGAGAGGGAAAGAGAAAGAGAGACAAATCTGTTTTTTTATTGTCATTGCCATGTTCAGTGTAATGATTTGACCATGAAGCTGGTTCCGTATCATGCCTTTGCCTGCGAAGAGGCCTGTGTGGTTCTGAAGCATCGCTCAGCCTTGTCCTGCCTCATCCTTGAGTCTGGTGATGTCATGAAGAGACGCCAGGAGTCATGGGAGTTCCTGTGTTGCATGTATGTGAACTCACTCTGGTATCCCACGGCTTACCACCGCCTTCCCCCCCTCCCCAGCGAAGCGTGTAGCGATCACAGGAGAGGGATGATCTCTGGAAGAAGTGTAGGATTAGACTCATCTGTTTTGACAAATGACCCTGGGCTGCAATTGCGGTAGGAAGTCTTTGGATTTAGAGCTTTGTTGTGGTTTTGGATTCATAATAGTTTGGCCAATCAATAACAACCCCGTTTTTATTAAGAGGATGGTTTTATTAATATCAGCTTTGAGTACTATAAGTGTGTGTGTGAACTCTTTAAATAAGTTGCATATAGCATTGGTTTGGCTTGTACTCCCTTGTAGACACTCTTGATATGTATGACATCATTTCTGACAAATGTTGTATTCAAAGCGCTCTTCAAAGTAAGAGCGCTGAGGTGATCTTTGCTTAGAGATGTAAATCTGATGTAATATACCAATGTTTGCATGGTAGGACTACACCCAGCTCCATGGTAGTCTTGAAGGTCCCTAAAAAACAATACTATCAGATTTACCTCCAATAAAGGTGAGATTTGTCCTTCCATGTTCCATGTTATTCTTATTTAACAACTGTTTCATGTTAAAATACTGTTTGCAGATTATTTGTATGGGGATATGACTATGCTACAGATCAAAAACTTTGAAATTCTTAAGAAAATAAAAACCCACCTCAGGCAAACATTCAACAAGAAAACAGCGATTAGGCTTAATGACAGTATTTCAAATTTCAAATTTCAGCTATGAGGGTCTTGGCTGCTGTAGCAACAACATCTTACTCTGGGAGATCTATAAAAAGACACACACTTTCCTGGAACTGAAATGAACAAAATAGTTGTTTTTGTCTTCAGCACGATATAAAATGACAAGTACTGCTTTGGCATGTAAACCAATGGGAGTGCGGTTTTAATGTTGTAACCTAGGCGACAGATGCAGACTGCTGCATCCAAGACGGGTCACGCATGTCTGATGCTAAATGATAACCCATAGCCATAGCGTGCCGTCTGTCCCCCTTCTGGACGCCGCTAAGGACTCTTACCACTGGACTCCCGAGACAAAGATAACACAGTCAGAGGTAATCAAAACAAAAGGAGTTCAGATGCAGAGCCCACATTCAGACTGATCTTCACCCACACAGAGACCGATAAGGTCTGCCCCTCATGTCCCAGAAAAGCGACACCAATAGAAGTGACTGTCTGGAGAGGGAGACTTCTGCTGCACCTGCCTGGCTATAGAGTCTGGAACCATAGGCATGGGAATAGCAGGTTAAGAGCTTAGCATGAAGCTAAGAGATATGCAGGTTCCTCAAATTAAGGTGAGCATCATACAATTTCCTTTTTACTATTTTCCCAAATTCAAGCGAAATGCCTTAAGGCGAACCCCCTGAAACGTTCTGCCCCCAGTTCAAGCCAGGCGATCCCCCGACAACACCGCCGGTATCTAAATGACCCTCGCGTGAAATGGAACCCGGGCTCCCGAAATGTTAACCGGGAGATCCAACTACAAATACCCTCATAACCCTCCGTCCAGCAACAAAGAGATGTGGGGCTGATTGGCAGTGTGCCGTGCTATGTGAGAGTGAGAGGGGTGGGGAGGGGGGAGTGCTGCAAGACACCCTGAATATGGCTGAACAATGTTTGGGGAGGGGAGAGACTCTTGTTTGAAGTGTGAGATAACAAAAGCAGATGAGAACATGGAGAACAAGTCAAACGTCTGCCCGGGAACGGTCCCCCAACACCCTAGGACTGTGGTCGCGTGCAAAGGCTAAACGGAAAACAACACTGTGGATCATGATAATGAATTCAAGCCTTTTGAGTGGAATACATGTAGTAGAAGAAAAAGGAAGAAGAAAAAAAGTATAAAAAATGTAATGATTAAAAATAATTAAGGCCTAAAATACAAAATATTTTTAAACAGTGAAATCTTTTCTAATATTAAGTTAGAGAGAAGTATTGGCACTCTCACCCATGTATTTCACACATTTATTGATTTACCATCTCTAGAATGTCTGTCCATTTTCTGAAAACAACCTGTGTTTAATTATTAGTGAAGAATGGCGTCATGCATTTAAAATAGAAAATAATTTATACTTTATTTTTTTGCGCCTTTTGGCTGTTTTCATAAGAAACAAAACATGGCAGTGTGGCATTCTTCAGTGAGATATATGGAGGCACGCTGCAAATTCCTTATGTGCCGTTTCCCTTAAAAAAAACACATTACCACTTCTAATGCTCATACGTCTCAAATGTCAAGCCAAGTGGATGAGCCCCAAGTGACATTATAGGATTCTATAATGTTAGCGAACTCCCCAGACAGCCATTAAATCTGCACAACAGTTGTTAAAGACGAAAAAAAGTACTTTGGGGGCAATAGGGTGGTTGAAAATGTGGATGTATAAATAAATAAATATGTAGGCCTATATATACTCTATCCCAGTGCCCTCAAATGGCCTAGAACCTGAGTTGGTGCAAGATGCAGCAAATACGAAGATAAAGATGTCTGGGGGTCGTGGGAAGTTTCCTTCATTAGACCAGGCTGTGTATAACTTGGCTGCACACAGAGACGTTTCAAAGCAGCACAGAGCCGTGGCTTCAAGCTGAAAGATGCTTGTTTTTTGGCTTTATTCAACACTTGAAACGCTGTTCAACGTTCTAGTAGACAAGACAGAGTTTAAAGAGGAGCGGCGCTGTTTGATGAATCAGCTTTTATTCCTGACGGGCTAGAACTTTTCCCAAGAAAAAAAAAGGTTTCTATTTGCAACTGCAAACATCAGACAACTTTAGTCAAAAAGCATACAAAAACGACAAAACATGTATTACAAAAATATACCCCAAAATTTTGAAACTGCAACATTTGTCTGATAGGTAATAGTTGTGAAACAATTATTTTTTTCTCAAAAGCATACGAAAACTACAAAACATGTGTAACAAAAATATACCAACTAAATACGCGACTGCAACATTTGTCTGATAGGTAACAGTTGAAAAACTATTCATTTTTATCAAAAGCATACAGAAACCACAAAACACGTGTTACAAAAATATACCAACAACATTTTCAGTGCTTCACAATAAAACAAGAATATAATGATTTTAAGAATGGGGTGATACGAATAAAAGTAATAGTTCACTGAGTATATGAATTCCAACACAATGTTTTCTCTGCGGTGGTTTTACTACTGTTGGTTTGGGCCCTGGGCTGTTGTGGTGTTATTCTAAACTCTATTGTACATCAGTTTTACACATGTGCCCCAGAACAATTGTAGCTGTGGGTCAACCGTGTCCTGGTTTTGCAGACACACAGACAGTATATGGCTGTAAAATGGCTCCACGACCAATTTAACATCTCGGGCCAACAATCAGGGTTGAGTTTATTGTCAAACCGTCCAATGTCAAATCGAGGAGAAAGGTTTAGAGGTTGCACACAGCAACTGTATGTAACTGTTCCTGCTTCTCAATTATGTGTTACATCAAAATCTGGTGTTCAACTGTGTTTGTCAACGTGAATTGCTCTGTGTTACTCAGACACATGGGTATATAATCAGCTATGCCTATTTGAGTGGGCGTGGGTGTGCATCCATGAATTTGAGTATATTAATTCATGTATGTGTGTGTGAGTGTGTTGTATGTGTGTGTGCAGGCATGTTTGTGTCTGCATGTGTGTGTGTGTATGAGTGTGTGTGCTTGGATATACTGTACATGTGTGTGAGTGCCTACATGTGTGTGTGTGTGTGTGTGTGCGCGTGTGTATGTGTCGTTGCCTACATAAGTGTGTTTGTGTGTGTGTGTGTGAATGCGTGTGTGCCAGTGCTTACATACGTGTGTGTGTGTATGTGAGTGTGTGTGTCTTGGCGTGCACTGTCTGTCTGCTGGTGCATTCCCCGGCTCTGCCTGTGTGCTGTGGTCCTTGAATGCCTGGCACTCACAACTATCTGTCTGCTATGGCTGTGGCGCAGCTGTTGTTCCTCCGCAGGCTCACGCTCTGGAGATAAGGTCGGGGACAATGGAGATAACACACAAAGGCCCAGACCCTGCTCCTCTAATCCCCCAGAGAGCCCGCGCTCTGATAGCCTCATTCCAGCCCTGATGGAGTGGCTCTGACACGGCGTAATTACCCCCGGAGCAGAGATAATCACAATCTGTATCACCGACCAATTAGTAGACACATGGAACGCGAAGGGTCCCCCGGCATGTGCCGGCCAGGGGCCCGCAGCGGAGATATGGGGAGACAATGTGTTTGTATGCTGTGACAAAATCTGGAATCTAGTCGGTTTCTTTTCATGTTTTTTTCAGTGACTCAGCATCTTCTTAACTTTTGTTGATTAGAGATGAAGCGATTAAACGACAATAAAGGAATCATGCGTGCGATGCCAAATCCACATATTGTTTCAGATTTGATCATATCGCTATTGGATAATACTAGTCCTGTTAAACAACTCTTTTCATCAGGAAGAATCTGTTGCTGGCCTTTTTAGATAATACCATTGAGTTGTCCTTGTTAAATCTAACTATCTTTGGCACACTTGGTGGCAATTAATCAGGCACACATTAAAAGCATGTGTTGTTTTGTCCGATCAATTATTTCAGAAATCAAGACATAAACAGTGTTGCTATCGCCTATAATATACTTCACTTTAATTGGAATTGAGTCCATGATGAGTCCACCCACATCATTCTCATTATTATTATGTCATGCATCTAATTATTGTTGATTAAATGAACTATACTATAATGTCAAATGCTGATATTTTGAGCTAACGAACCATAACACACCCTATGGGTTTTTTTCAATGTAACTTTCCGACTCCTATTAAGCGATTCTTCGAAGGTCGGCCCCAACAGCCATCCTCAGGCTCCAGGAGCCAAGGGCCTTCCAGGGGTAGACACGCATAACCTAATAAGCCTGTTTGCAGTGCTGGTTCAAAGGTCAGCCATTTTAACAGACAGACTGTGGTGAGCGTGCTGCTGCTGCTCTGGAAGCTGGAGATAAGCCTGGTTGTGTGGATGTCAACACACTTCTAGTCTGCCCCAAAAGGTCACTGGTGAGCAACAACATGACGTTTTCCTTTTTATTTGTGCCTTTTGACTCGTTTTATTGCCTCCCTTCTTTATACAGAGCAGAGTCGAATGTGGCTCAACTTTCTAAGTTGCTAAGGATGTTGGACTTAATGTTTGACATTTTGACGACTAGTGCTCTTGATGTGAAATTGCACAATCATTACAGTTCCTCAACCTGCATAGGTTATCTCAAAACAAACATGATGGCTGCACAACATTAAAAAACCGAATCGTCTCACAATACTTCAAATCTAAATTGTGATGCTCTTTTAGTGTATTGAGATATAATGTAACAATACATTGTTATACCATTTTCTGGTTATTCTTGCCAATTGTAGACATATAGACTGTAAAGGTACATTGCTTTGCACTGGGATGAGACAACATAACCCCAAACTGACACTGAATCCAAGGATGAGCTTGTCTGCTGTATGTCCATTTCGCTGGTTATTTTCCTAAGGCCCAGTGCTATTGCTGTAGTTAAGGAATTTTAAACCAAGTCTTAAGTGCTAAATCACCAAAATCACCCCTACCTTATCTTGCTGAATAAGTTTAATATGTAGGCAGCACGGCCCTGGCCTTTCGGCTATGAAGCTCCTTCTTGTGAAACGGTCTACTGCTCCTCTGACTCCACACAATAATTGACTAGTTAAGTGGCTCCATCGCCATTGGCTTTATTGTTCTAATGTAGTTGCTGTAATTACATTTTCCAAAGGAGAATACACAGAGATAGTTCCAGTACTGTTGGACATTTTCCTTTATAGTGCAAACCTCTCCATATGTAAGGGGGCAAAATCTAATTCTGTTATTTTATATTATAAACACACATGCGGAGACGAATGGCTGTATATGTATAAGCACTCTTGTATGATGTCAGATATGGATTTGTGAGAGGGAGAGAGAGAGAGAGCTTATAGCTTCTGCCTCACTTCATCTTATGGGCCTGAACCATGTGTCTGAAAAGAAAGTGGAGCGCTGTTCAAATCAAGGGCTTTATGTAAACACACTCAGAGGAGAGGAAAACAATTGCAACTCTGCGCGGCGGCGTGTCAAAGTTCAAGTAAGACGTGTTATTCATTTTGGAAGTGTACTCTATGGGGGGATTACTAGCGCCGCTTGACCAAAACATACGTTCTGTCAGGAGGAGAGGAGCATGGGATGCATGGCGTGACATCATCACTGATGTTCTGATGGTCTTCACACAATGAAGCTGAATTATAATACTGGGGGGTGGGTTCTGCGGAGACTGAATGTCATACAGTGCCACGGGCTACAGTGAAGACAGTTATACAAAACCCCATGACTTCATGTGGTTTTTACATTCATAAGGCAGTCCCAAAGCTGTGCAGGGTGTTTGGTGTGTGTTTGTGTGTGTGTGTGTGTGTGTGTGTGTGTGTGTGTGTGTGTGTGTGTGCATGTTTGTGTGTGGGTGTGAGTGTGGGTGTGCACGCAATACAAACAATGCACCGCACTCCCTTCGCTCGGTGTACCTCAATTATATTAGCTTGACACACACACCTTATCTATCCTCCGTCTCATGTGTTGCTCTTGGCGTTTTTTAGATCAGGTAAACATGAGGTTTCTGTTCTCCATTTGACCCTTGACCTATGGCTGGATGTGGCCTGCTCTGACGCGAGGGCGACAGCTGTGGCTGTTATTCTTTCTGCTCATAGAGCAACGGTGTGAATGGAGCGCCCCCCGCCCTTTGAAGCGGGGGGGGGGGGGGGGGGGGGGGGGGGGTGAGCGGCAGCGGCCAGTATGCGAAGGACTCCGTAATTAGAGTGCTGGGTGGGGGGGACGTCAGGGGAGCTGTAAACACTTCCGAAGAATATCCCCTTATCCCTTGCTTTAGTGCCATGCCAAGGCATCGAATGTGTCACTGTAAACAGGGATTTGACCCACGCATAGAATCTATACGACTACACAACCTTTACAATTAAATTGGCAATTTAAAACCGAACCAAAGCACTTGAAACGATTTCCCTCTCTTGCTGGTTTGTGGTCGTTTTTCATTTGGACGCAAGCCTTTTGGTTTCCCGTGGCAGAAGAAATACGTGTTTACACATGGTGGGGCTCTGTGACGACGGGAGTAAAAAGTGTGTTTGTTTGAATGTCTTGCAGGTGTAGATGTGTTTGTGTGGGTGGTGCTAGGTTGATTCACAATGACGCAGGTTGACAGTTGATATATTCTACCACACATGTGCAGGGAATTGGGGGAGCATTTAAACCAGGGGTCATCCCCCCCTCCCCCCCATGTGAAGCATCCCTTGGGCTGGAAGCAGTTCTGTCTCTCCTGGTAGGTCAGGCTGGGAGGAGGACTCGTTCAGATGGGCAACATTTCAAGCTAATAACCAAGCTAGCAGGAATACGTACCTATACTTGGACAATCTCTAACTTCCATAATTGTGTTCCGTGAGATACCGTTGTCACCTTTCTATTACTAGCTGTAGTGTTTCATCAGAATCAGAAAGCATATCTTTACTTAAGAACATTGTTGCCCATTCGATTAGACACACATGAATACAGGAATATTTGTAATTTAAACAAAACGTTTTAATAAAAAATGACCAATTAGTATGTTATTAATTCTTATCCATATTTTAGCATTCATCCTTCACTTTGCAAAAATAATCATTGACATAAAGTTATCCAGATAGCACATTTACACTAAATTCTACCTGTCCGGCGAGCAGTAGCTACCCCTTAAAACGAGACGATTATTGATGATATTCACCTTGGACTGATGTCAAAGGTCATCCTCTCTTGTCATCGGTAGTGTCGCCATGGTAACCGACCTGCCCGCTGCAGGCCCGCCACCACCCTGGGGTTCTGTACTGGGCTCCGTTTGGTCCGAGAGGCCCCTGTGTAAAGAACAAGACGACGGATATGAGAGCTCAGTAATCTCTATAAAGATTACAGACCACAGAGGAATGTCAGTGTACGGCGGTTCTCCTTGTTATCCTTGCTCTGCCTACATGTACTGATCGCGAAAACGTAATGAAAGACAGATGAAACTGTTTCATAACACTGTTGAGTTGAGCAAATGCCACTATGTATCGTGTTTTTCATAGCTTTTGCTTTTTAAGCAGCATAAATGCTAAAAAACAATGCACTATTATGCATATGAATAATTGAGCTAGCCCTAACATTTGGTCATTATTGCAATTGCAGAGCCCTTTCTTCCTCATAAAACGCAATCTTTATGAAAGCGGTTCTTGATGGGAATATATTTAGCAATGTGAATAAGGAAATACTGCAGTCAGCTCAAATATGTTGCTCTGGTATTGTGTTCTGCTACAGCTTCTACACTTCGATTTAATATCTTTAATGAGTTTTTTGGTTTTAGAATCCAGGCAGATTTAGAGAGGCCTGCTGACTCCAATTCTGTGTTATCTTTATCTAATAAAAGTTAACTAATTAAGTTATCAAATACAGGCAAGATTCATTTTTCAGTATAAGTGGTCACAATGTTGACTGGATCGGGTAAGCATGACCATGTGTCATCAGCAGAGATATTATCACTGCTCTATTTGCTCCTAAACAAGAAAGTCATTAGTCCGATCACATATGCATGGAAGCTTCAAACATATGGCCTCATGTTCTCAATTACTCACAATTTATTGAGATCGACCGGACCTGATTCAAAGAGCTTTATTCAATCGGGAGCATCTCTAAATGAACATGGATGGAGTATCTTCGTACAATGCTGCTGCTGTTAACTCTCCCCAAATATCCTCAAAGGTAGCAGAAATGTAAAACGTTTTGTTTTTTAACTTAAGAAAAAATGGGGGACCCTGTAATATGTCCAATAGCAGGGTATAAGGAGGAATAGAAAATAAATACTGATAGTCGAGGAGGAACATAAGCACAGCATTGTGCATTGTTTTAACTTGTATCTGACATCGCTGTTGTCTGCCAGGTTTAATAGCGCCTGGTGTGGGGAACTAAAACAAGCTTTTAACAAGTATGTGCAGCGTGCCATGCTTTGTATTGAAACCTGAAACATTTTATTGCTACATACCCCAAATTACACTTTCCCCCTTGTCGTGTCGACTCCGCAATGCCCTCCACTGCATTCCAACAACCCATTCGAAACAGCATAGAGCGAAAAGCTTTGCTTTTGTCGTTCTGTGTAGAACTTGATTTATGTGAACCCATTTATCTAATACAGTAATGCAATTTTGCATCAATCAAGACTTGAGACAAACCTCATCTACGTAATTATTTTAACAAAAGGGTCAACTTGCAGTGCCTGCTTTCTGTTGATCATTTCCACCCAAATGAACACACACACACACACACACACTCACACACACACATGTGCACACAAACACAAGCATATGCACACACACGCACAATCACACACACGTGCACACACATACACACGTGTGGGCCATAAAGAGGTTCCATTCCCACACAGAAGGTCACACACGTTGTGATGTGATGTTTGGTTGTACGCTTAGTGAACCAGGGCTCTGTCACCCTGCACTGCAACAGGTCGTCCACCTTCCAGATGGCAGAGCATGGATGGTGCCTGTGTGGGCCATGGGTTTCCGCAGAGGGTATAGAATCACACAGACTGGAAAACCTAGAAAAGAACCTGTTTGGCTTCATCGTCTATGTGAAATACATTCTTATCAGCTCACAGATTTCCAGGCATGGGGTGCATAAGAAATAGGTTCTAAAAATACAAGATATAGAGCAGACATTCATAATAATATAGTAGGTACATCAAACAAATTAAACAAAGCTACTTCTGTCATTTCATCAATCTGCTTGTATTTGTCTCTCCATAAGGTCTGTGTAAAACACAATTTAATCCATGTTCTAATTTGATGCAGTGTAGTCAAAGAATTAACATGGACTGGGTTTCTGTCCTTAAGAAAGCTCTACTATGGATGGTTGATGAAATGAAATATAAATTGTGTCACTGCTGTTGCTGTATGTCCCAAAGAATCCCAAAGAAATACAGGACTACACAACTGAAACTAAGTTTTAAGGAATATATGGTTTGCACCTTGATTTAGGATTCTGGATCTGGATTGATATCCAGATCCATCAGATATAATGTATGTGGACAGCTCCGAAACTAGTTAACCACAATGCACACACAAACCACAATGCACAGTGTTGCCAAATACATATATACATATACATATGACTTGTGTTGTCAGCACCGTTGAATCACTTGCTGGGTCCACGGCCATCTATGTGGAAGCTCAGATCCTCCGCATCCTAACAGCCCCTCCACCCCTGCACTGCTCAGCACTGCTCCATCCACCACCATCCTCTCCCTCCACCCAGTCCTTCCCAAGGCAACCGTCGCTTCACAGGTGCACCCCAGCTTCAAAAGCGCCTGACAGTTGCACCACATCAGGTCTCAAGAGATGTTCCGCATTTTCTACGGCTTGTCTGAGAAACTTGTGCCCCTTGCCCATGTCAACTCCCGGCTCTCAGTCTGTGGAACGTAGATCCTGCGAATGTTCTGGTTCTGCGGTCGGGTACGTTTCTGCAGTTCCCCGTGTGGGCAGAGGTGCTCGCTGTTGTTGATGGCGGGGGAGACGTTTGCTGCCATTGCCTTTAACAACTGCTGGCAATGCATTCCAAGAAAAAGAGGTCATTCTTTCAGGGCCCTTGCCCAACATATAGACCGTTTTTGGACTTGACAGAGAGCCTGGATCTGCAATGAGGTTCTGCATGCCAGATGTCAACAGACCAACAGAACGTCTACTCCCAACACACGCTCTCCCACCGTGTGCTTAAGCTGCAACTGTTTCCACAAGAATCCCACACCTCAGCCAAGACATGTCCATGTCCACTGGGTCCCAGGCTCTCCACTTCCTGCCTTTACAAGACTTGATGCCCGCCGTCACTGGAGTGGGTCCCAGCATCACAGCATCACTCGCACATGAGGGAAAACTATAAATGACATACACTTGTATTTGCTTAGTTCATCCTACCATAGAAAGACTCATACACAAGTAGAGCTCAGAGAATGTGAGGGACAATGTCATGGAGACATGTTCAGCCCTTTCATTTCCCAGGTAAAGGGTGCTTCTGGGAGATATGGAAACAGCTTTGTGGGTAACCATAGACAGCAGAGGACCCATACCAATTGGATTGGTTGAGCAATGGATAGTATCTTGAAGTCAAACACGGAAGGAACTGAAAACAAACAAACGTTTATATTGACAGTGAATCAATCACACCGATCCGTCCATGCAGGCTGATGGTCAGTGAGGGTGTTGCAAATGGAGGGCTGTATTGTATCATTTGGAACATGTGATGTGACCAGTGGCCTTCCACCCCAGCAACTGTTTCAGAAAGTGTAATGAGGTAGTTTCTAGGAAGCCATTCCAAGCTGGGAAATATGCATGAAGAGCAAGAGTCCCTTTAGGATAAGTTATCAGCTGATGACATTATCTTAGATGACCATGACCCCCTTCTTGCTCTCCAGGAAGTGGATGTTGACTGCAGTATAGATACAGTGATCAACACTGGAAGGATCAGCTTATGAGGAGCTGCTCTGACTGACCATCAAAGGAAGAGCACAGAATCACACAAGTGGCTCAGCTTTAGCTGGCCTATAGGGCCACATTAATAGCTATAACCTTAACCGTTTGTCACACAAACCGCTGCCTGAGAAACACATCAACAATGCATTCGTACTTACAATACGTACTCAGAATATGTACAGTATGTACTTACCTTACATATTCTGCAGTAATGGGATTTGGATGCTGGCTCTGTGGTGTTAGATCATATCTTATCTCCTGAAACACAATACTTACATTTAGGTGTTGTTATTTTAACATTTCTTAAGCAGCAAAGTGAAAGGATATCCTGTTTAAAATACAAAATTACTTTATATATGACAGTAATGTACATGCATTATCCCAGCCGTTGGATAAGCCTACTTCATGATTGCATACTTCATGATGGCATAACAATATCAATAATAACTGGCTGATGACTTAACTATCGAGAGATTTGCTTCAATATGTTCAGATCTTGACAAATGCAAATACCTTTAAAATAGTAGAGCGTCCTTTGAATAACACTAAGACCACTTCCCCATCTTCTGCTGCACTGCACTGACCACTGCTGGCGTCACGCGTGACCATACCTAACCATGCCTGTCCCTTAGCACAGATACATGTAGGCACACGCGCGCACACGCGCACGCACTTACACACAACCGTGCATGCATTCTCACACACACACGCACACAAGCACGTGCTCACAGACACACACACAAACCCTTGCTCATTAGTCTGCTTGCAGCTTGGTCTCCATGGAAACAATATCCTGCATAAACAGGTGACAGAATTCCAAAGAGGGACGGTTTAGGGAGCTAACAACCAATCATCCTGAGTACATGTTTATGAAATTGTTTTCTCCTCTATCTCTGTCTCCCTTGTGTGTGTGTGTGTTTGTGTACACATGTGTGTACACCTGTGTGTGTCTATGTGTGTTTATGAGTCTGTCATTGTATGTTTTTGTGTGTGTGTGTGCACGCGCGTGTCTTCCATTGGGTATGTGTGTGAGCGTGTGCGTGGGTGTGTGTGTGCCCGCAAGCACTTGTATGTCTATGTGACAGTTTCTGCATATGTCCATCAATAGGCATCCATACAGAAAGGGCCCTGGGCTGTAGGTACGCCACAGTCCTCCACAGCATCACGCAAGGAACATATGAAGACACTCCTCTACACTAATGAATAATTCAGCAGGCAGCCAGGTACACATGGCTGGGTTGAAGCTGCCTTCTTCTTATTCCCCTCAGTCTTGTGTCTCAGGAGATGGCATGTCTACGCTTCAGCCGGTTGAAAATTCATTTAAATAGTGACTTATATTATATCATCTGTGTCTCGTAAGAAGGTGTTCTCGCTCTCCTAATCTTTTCATTTCTCTAACAGGTTCTACTTTTAGAAAAGTACTATTTTTACACATCCCTGAGTGCGATCTCTCCGATCACAGGGATGTATTTGGTGTAGGACATTTAGGGAGTGAGTGAAATGTCATGTCTTTTCTCAACACTATCAGACAAACGGCTTCATCTTTTCTGTATTTTCATTTCAGCAGTGCTTGATGGAGGTAGGACAGCCAGGAATAGCCAGAGGTCATTGAATTCTTTTGAGCTGTGACAGCATGGGGAGAAGGCACAGTGTGCTACACCTGACCCATTAACAAACGCGATTGTTACCACAACCACTAACTAGTGGGGTTGATGCATGTGTAAGGAAGCACCCATGTTGGCCCTGGGGGTGGTAGAGAGAGCATGACCACTTTAATGGGCAGGCCAGACATAATGTCACGGCTCTGGGTCACGGTGGAGAAAACATGGCGGGCAGAAGGATTTCCCCGCAGGTCAGAGATCACTGCTGCAACGCTAAGGTCCTGGAAAAATGGGTTTCGAATTATACGTTTTGAAAATGACAAAAGACTTGAAACGCTGCACATTGTGACGAACAATGTTCGCCCGCTGGGTTGGCGCAATGTTTTTTTTTCACAATGGCGTTTGTAGACGCCTGGGTGTGTGCATCCGTTATCCTGCTGTACCCTTTGCAGAAGAGGAGAGAGTACGCACGGTTTACGTAGCCATGGCAACTGCGCTCGATTGGGATACAACAACAACAACAACAACGGCGGCGGCGGCTGCTGCGACAGCAGAGGAGTCGGCGGAGAGACGGGGGCATTTTGTTGTTGTTGTTTTTTTACAGGTGAACATGCGTCCCCTCTTTCGACCAGGATCCCAGTCCACTCTCAGCCTCCATCACTGGTGGTGGTGGTGTTAGTGGGGCGTGGGGTGGATTCAAACTAAAACCATCACCACGTGTCAGCATGCTGGGCTGCCAGGCATGATCGGCTCATAAATGGGCCCTCTCTCTCTCTCTCTCTCTCTCTCTAAATCAATATCTCTCTTGATCTCTCTCCCTCTCATTCTCACGCATGCACACACACACACAAACACACACGGCAGGGGTTAACAGTGGGAAAAAAGTGTCTGGGTGAAAAATATTTAATCTTTAATCTTATCAAGATGACAACACCTCGTGCTGTGTGAGACTCGTTCTGGATCAATGGGAAGGAAAGAACTGGAATGGATGATATGAAGGAGAACCGACGAGTTCTACGTCAGTTCTCAACCCCAAACGGTTCCGAAACCATTTAACTTTCATGTGATTGTCTTTGACAATCTCAGCTGCCCTGACAACCCCTTAGCACCAAACTCCCCCTCTGTAGTCAGACCTTATATAGGTGAGAGAGCAGAGGCTCTATAAAGAGGCCCTGCTCTCTCACCTGACAGTGGGCATTAATGACAAGTGATGCTAAAGACCTGCTTGATTTCCTATATGGCTCCGGCAGTCACTTTGTGTTAGCAGGGATGACAGACGATTCAAGTCGGAGGCAGTAAGTGGTATCCCACTGAGTGACTGTCAAAGGAGGGAAACATGAACGCGGCGACAACCTGCAAAAGACAGCAGCCTGATTGGCTGATAATTCCCCTCTCTGGTGATGCCGCTGTGATTGCACGCTGGCTCCCCAGCTAAAAATTAATGAGGAAAAGATGCAGATTGCAGATGGTCCAGCTGTGAATCTATTAGCAATAGGAAAGATTAGAGGTTGGAGAAAAAGAGTCTTGCGCTTACCTGCTGTTTAATTCACCGCTGTACCTGTGCTGCGTTGTGAGCAGTGGATGCCGATAATGATTGCATGCAGGGCTGTCGCCCCAACACGTTTTCCATTGATATTTCAACATACAAAGGAGACCTTTTACTGTATTACACAAACACAAAACAACTATAGTCTAATTGCGAAATATGCAAGAGTCTTTTCCCTAATGCCCCCATCGTAGTTGTATGATCAGAATAACAGAAAATCTCATTATCCATGTATACAGAACCCTCTGCCTCCCATCCCTGTACTGTCTCCTAGCATTTCTGCTATAAGCTTCACAGCGGCATGTGTTGATTGCTAAGAGGCATTTATAAGCTTTTCTCATTAGTATTGGCACAAGGGGAGAATGTACCAGATTCCCCACAGTGCCAGAGCCCCCCCCCCCTCCTCCTTCTCTCCCCACTGGCTGAAATTTTCCTTTAAAGGGAATTAACGCAGATGCCTTTTGTGTTTTCTACTCAGAGCTATTAAACGAGAGAAGATTTTTCTTTGATCAAGTCTTATATTGTACGTAGAATGTGTCAACCTGTATTTCCGATTACCTCTCTTAACATGCAAACGAACCAACTGTACTTGCGATCACCAAATATAGTCTTACGTTATTGTTTGGCTCATCGTATCCTGACAAATTAATTTAGAGTGGGGACGAAGGTGGTCTGGCAGAGCTGTGTTTGAGGTCACCCCCGCAGTGCAGGAAGGGATTAGTTAATGTGTTGGGATTACTACCTACCTTGGAAAATGCCACATCCTCCTTCCATTGTCACTTGGTTTTGAAGGAATGTATTCAACTCCTCAACGGATTTGACAGCAAATACGATTAAAAAAAAGAAAGCAACAAAGCATACATGCCGCTCAACATTTCCCATACATATCCCTTTCTAAAACATTGGTTTGGTTTATCGGTATTGGAGGGGTCAGAGGTCACGTTGGATCCAACCGGCCGAGGTCCTGGCTGTCTCTGGAGGGGCGTCGCACCATGGCACTCTGGGAAAGCTCATATTGCAAAGCCCGAGAAATGTCATAATTCTTTCAGAAAGGTGAGCTAATATGCGTTAACTGCAGAACCCCTCTGACCTTCCAAGTCACTATGGAAGGGACTTCAAAGCCTTCCTTTTCTTCCTAATGACCTTTTAATGCTCCCCCGTAACTTTTCAGTTTGCTTCAAGCACACTCAAACGCTGCTTTTGATTAGGGCTGTAATCCTCAGCAGACATCACAATCATGATAGGCAGTCACAAATGCACTTGAACATTCACAGCATATTACACCGATTAGCCTTAAACAAAACATGTCTTTTGTAAGTAGTTAGTTATCCATCGCTGTCATAATGTCAATGGCTTTAAAGGATATTACTCCACATTGCCTCTCTTCATCTGCCAGGATATATGTTGCATGGTACATTAAAAGCTGCTGGGGTTCATACGAGTCTTTAGAGTTGCTCATTTATCAAAGAGTGCGCAATCAAAAACTAAAACTAAAACGTAAAGTATTTTGGATCTCATTCTGATCACCTTTTCTAGGAGGATTAAACTTGGTTTTGTCCAAATTAGGAGGCCACTGGTTCAGGTCATGAACCACCCCCCCCCCCCCCCCCCCTCCCCCTGCCCCCACCCTCATTTAGACGTTATTCAAATCGACTTTGTGCTACTTCAACCAGGGTGCCAAGGAACCTCGGGCATCCTGATCTGCTGGGAGTGAATCTAGCACAGCCCTGACCAGCGTGGTTGTCAAAGTGAGCCATCCATGGCCTTGGTCCCGGGCGCCATGCCATTGGTCTATTGCTGGAGACGTGAACCCATGGGAATGTTGAGATAAACAGTAGGGCACGGCATGATTACATGTCCCTTGCCTTTAATACAACAACACCAAAAGAAGAACCAGACAGCAATGTCATCGCAACACAAACACGAGGCCACGCTGTGCTATCTGTTAGCAGCAGCTTAGCATTCTGTGTTTCTGCTGCTGTGAAAAGTAACATTACAATAGCTTCAGAGGCTCTAGGCAGCGGGAGTTTGGGAGTGTGGAGGTAGTGGGAGGATGGGGGTCGTGGGAGTTTGGGAGGGTGGTGGAGTTAGTGGGAGGGTGATAAAGGTAGTGGGAGGCTGGGAGCTTGGAGGTAGTGAAAGGGTAAGGAGTAAGTTGGAGGGGGGTGGGGGTAGTGGTGGGGTGGGGTGGGGTGGGCAAGGGGTTTAGGGGTGGTGCACATGTGGGTTCGGCTGGACCCGCTGCTCTGGGACCTCAAAGGCACGAGGCACCGGGGGCAGCAGACTCTGCTAATCTAGTCGGCAGAGGAGCGACATCCCCCTGTCCATCAAGGTTTGCCCCAGGGGCGTTCTTTTAATGAGATCCATTTCACATGACGGGCGCCACCTCACCCCGGGACGTCTGATCACCGCCTCTCTTCAGATGGCTCACAACATACATAGGCTGCTGCCTTATGGATGCTGTGAATGTGTGGGGGCGTGAGTGTGTGCATATATGTGTATGTGTGTGTTCAATGTGTAAGAAGTGATATCCTGGAGGTTTTGGATGGCATTTACCTAGATCCGAACAACCAGCGTGGTTAGACACGACATTGGCATCACCCAGCTCTGTGATTTCAAATCAAGGAAGGTGGAAGCTCTTTTCACACCACAATTAAGAGAGTGGAGGGTTTTATTGTGTGGCACAGAACATTAGATGATATGGAGGCTAAATGTTCCTCCAGACAGCGTGATACAGATAAGCACAAGGTTAGTTATCAGACTACATCTACTGGCAGATCTATCTAGACTGGGTACAATAGATAGATCTGATGGAAGACATGCTGTCTCCCAATGATGGACCATGAAGAGTTTAAGAGCTTGTTTTGCTGCAGACCGATTGAGGAACCTAATGACACACTCATTAAAAGGATTACTGACATCTATAATGAAGTTGAGCAGCACTGTACATTCACAGTAGAAGTCTGGTATGGGAAATGTTCCTTTTCCACCACTGAGATCAGAGGGGAAAGACGAAGACAAGCACATAAAATGCTTGCTGAGGACAGCCCCATTACCAACTAATTATCAGGTTGGTCAGTGTACTGTAGTGGAATACTCCAGATAGACCGGGCCAGTTTGAGTGAAAATGTAGCAGCGAGATGAATTCAGACAGCGATAAGACCATTGATCTTCGAGGCATGACAGGGGAACCTTGTGCACTTGTGACATAATTCTGAACAACATTGCCACAGTTAATTGAATTCACGACTAAGCTGCAGGGAGAGGCATCTTCTCCATCCGCCATACTGTCTCCACATAAGTTGCAGGAGATGAACGGATCTTTTACAACACAACTGGTGCTGGAAATTCCAGGAACAGATGTCCAGGCAGATTGGTTTGACTCTAGAGTTGGGGGCCCTTGCTTTCCTCTGTCTGCACTGCATACAAAAGAGAACCAGGACAGTGGGGCCATTGTTGTGTGTGTTTCAAGTCCTTATTCTCTTCATGTCTAGAAAGGACATTAAATTTCCATCGCAAGTTACTGTATCCCACCGAACTGTAGTATGGTAACTATACATGGTGTGTCATGTCTCTTTGCACCAGCTCTTTGGCTAGCTGGCCCTTTTGACTAGCTAGCCATTGGTCATCATGATGTGTTGAATTCCATTTCATCAAGCTAATCTTACATATTATGTTTTGGCAGTATTCGAGAAGGTTATACATTATTTTGAGATTCATATAGCAGAGAGAGTTGAATGGTGGGACTAATGTACATGGGTTATAGCCTGTTATGTTATACCCTTTTACAATAATTGTCTCTCACAGATGCCAAAATATAGTGCTTTTTATGTAGGTAACTGTTGGTTTAGCTTGTCTGCTGACACATTCAGGGACCATGATACACATGTTTCATGACCTTTCCAGCCCACACACAAGAGGCTAGGAAGAGGAACAGGATGAGTTGCCAGGGGGCTCCTCATCCTCAGGACTAGCTTGCCTGGAGACCAGGAGAGTATCATTCCTACTTGGACCCTTATTGCCCTTATGTAGATACATATACATGTTTTCTGTATGACTTACATTGTACTTCTTCCACAAAGTGGTACCTTCTTGTGTAAGGGGAGAACTGAGAGAAGTTAATCATAAACACAGAATGGTCACACAACTGTCGGTTTAGGCAGGGTTTCACTGTGTCTATGGATTTCAAAGCAACTGCTTCAATGGGAAACTCATTTCGGTGTTTCCCACCAGCTCATAGCCCACATTGGATCAGCACACACTTGACCACTTCCTGTCTGCTGTGTATTGAGCTGTATGAACATGCGCGGTCAACTTCTTCAATCTGTCTTCAATGTACCCCCCCCCCCCCCCCCCCCCCCCCCCCCCCCCATGGCCAAAGACTTGCGGTTGGGTAGGAGGACGGGAGGGTATAGGAAAGCCTTTGACAGGCGTAGCATTTGGGAGCGCCACACTTACAACACTGCGTGGGAAACTTCTTACGCAAGCGCCGAAACCAGAAGTCGCCTCCTTCAACCAAGAGCCAACACGCAGCAAGAGGAAAACCATTGTCGGTGCATGCAGCGGATTCTAGCCGGGCCGATGCACAGTCTGCTGAGTGTCTGCTCCTCTGGTGTTACATGGATGGGGGGCAGAGCCCAGCGACAGGGAGGCCGTGGACAGCCCCAGACCCTCCGGAGCCCATTAGGAAACCACTTTTAATTCATACCAAAATCTCCCCACCGCAGCTGCCCTCTTCCCATGGTGGTGGAGCCAAACATGGGCCAGAGATCCCGAGACAGGGTTGTGTCATTAACAACAACAACAACAACAACACACAGCTGTCATGTTTAGACCCGCAATGCTCCTGCTTAGTCATAGTGTATGTGTACAAAGAAAACACTGAAACCCCTACAAAGAAAACGCCTATTGTATTGTTTGTGGGAACCATAAAAACACATGGATCATATCCATGGAGAATTTAGTCTGTTTGTGTACCAGTGATAGCATGGCAAACACATGCCAAACAGGGCATGTCAAACCTATCTTTCTAGCACTGAAATTGGACTTTCTGTTATCAATGTAATGGGTGCAACCCATCTACAATGTGGCCATTTTTTTTCATTTAGAGTATGTACTTTCAAAAGAGGCTTTTAGTGCAATATCTGTATTAATCTCATTTTTTACATTAACTATTAGCTTCCTTGTTCTTTCTCAGTTTTGTAGTGTACATTTTAATAAAATGAATTGATTACAAAGCGATGGTGAAAGGCGTATTCAAATAGTTAGTTATCTTTGAGGGGTAAAATGACTTCAGCGATTTCAGTAGAGTAGCAGATTTGTTCTTATGAAAACTGTTTAAAAAGCCACATTTCTCAGGCCCACGTCAGAGTCAGAGAGCATCAGCCTGCCAGCTTTGTGACCAAGGTATGACTCTGCAAAGTGCTATCTTTTTCCCATTTAAATGCTAATGAGCGTGCTGCCGTACGAGCCAACGTGCGGCAGAAACAGTGTGAACTTTTAATGTCTTCTCACACCAAAAGGTAACAGCTCTACCGGTGAGGTTGAGGGACAGGTACATGTTCCCTCATTCACTTCTGCTCGACGCTGTGCTGTGGGCCATTCTCTATGTGGGGGGCATAATGCAGCCAGGGTATATGCCTTGCCTTGTACAGGAATATGTGTCTCTACTGCATTGTGTGTTATATATGTACATTTCCTGGTGTGTGCATGTATGGTTCTTTGTGTATAGCCATATGGTTCCAACAAATATTTGCACAATGAGATGATCACACGCACACACACACGGACATGTGTGCGGATGTGTTAGAGAGCACTTGTTTCGGCACCTCATCAGTAATGAACAGCTGTTAATTACCTCTCTGTCCTGAGGAGAGGCCAACAGACAGAGGTGAGGGTTGTCACAGCTTCTTAAAAAATATTTTCCGTGGCTGGTATAGTCATTGGCTTTGATAGCGAAAGGTCAGCAGAAAATGTAAGTCTAATGAAAGTCATATGCCAGAGTGACCCCTGCCCTCACAATGACAATCCCCCTGGTAGCATGTTGCATGACAATAAAACAAATATTTTTACCATACACTGGTCCAGTTGTACATTCATTGAAATGAGCTGTGTGTGAGATTGTTTAAAGATGACCAAACAGCCTTGCTTGTCCTTTGAGAAACTTCCTTTTCTAAGCGAACTCCAAAAGAGTACAAATGCGTAGATGTGTTCCCTTTCAGCACTGCAGACATACCCCGGAGGACAATAGAAATAGGTTACAGATATGTTGAACTGCGAGCGACCGTTCCCTAACTAACAATTAACACTGACGTGTGTGTGTGTGATAAATGAAGGCCAATTGTTTCACATTACGTGTGATATCTATTCTTAAAGGAACAGTTCAGGCTTAAAGACAGAAATCTCCCTCAGCTGAGATTCAAACCTGCCGTCTCTTAACCACTACCACACACTGCAACACCCAATGTCACTTGCCGCAGCCCCTATGATATTCATCCAAATGATCAACAGTATCGATGTGTCGATCTGGTGGTCACTGCGTCCTCTTTCGGAGACATCTCACTTCTCAGGATCCTGCTAGAGGATCCGGCCTCGAAGAAAACGCCAGGGAGGAGGAAGAAGAAGAAGCAGAAGGATAAGGAAGCAGTAGTAGAACAAGCAGAAGCAGAATAGGAAGCTCAAGTAGAAGAGGAGTGCTAGGATTCAGTCGTTATTTTCCCCTTGTCTAACGCAAAGTGACAGATGGTGAAGCTATCAGTGGCCTGGAGATGGGGATAATGTTGTTGATTAGAAGGCATCGGAGGGAACAACATGCAGCTGTTGGCCGCAAGACAAAGGAAGAAAGACGAAAGGAGAGGGAAGAAAGTGGAAAGAGAGTGCAGAGCTCTGTAACAATTTGAGACGTGGAAGAGCCCCACTGTTTGGAGGCAGTGGTCATTTAGACTGGGGGCTGATGTGAGGATTGGAAAGATAATCAACTTGATACCAGAAATGTCTTCTTTATTGTATGGACATGCTCATAGTTGGCAGCTTGTAGAATAGGATATGTCTAGAAAAGGCTATTGGTTTAACTATTTAACATGTAACTTTGTTCCATTTTCTATTTTCAGTGTTTTTATAAAGTGTTTTGTCTAAGGAAAGAGTATAGTGAGAAAATAATATATACTTCCTTGCTGTGTATTAGGGCCCTTGATTTACAGCAGGCACGCAGACAAGAGAAAATAAAAACATGTTATGCCACATTCTAGTGACTTTGTTGTTCAAGGTAAGGTGATACACCCAGAATTGGCTTAACCTCTTGCAACAAATGTCAAAATGCACATTAATTAAAGAACACGAACTACCACCTGTGTTTCCTGTGTTTGCGTGCGTCTTTTTTTTTAACCAATAACACAGCATCCACAACAAAAAACGTGTATTCTTTAGACTGTTTTAGTGTAATTGCAGCCTAGTGTTTCTTGACATTTATGAAAGGATTTTCACTTGTATATCTGAACGAGACAACCTCGAGAAGTAACTATAAATGCGTATTGCGTAAAGGGTGCGTAACGTACAGCGTTAGCTAACGAAGATTACCAGGTCCAATCTGCACAAAGATCTATCAGTGTCCAACTCCTTCATCGTTAAGGATAGAGCCTTGCCTTTTACCACATTAGCCACGTGTACAGTACTAGTAAAGCGGTCCTGAACACTAAACCAGAGCCCCTGGACGCTGAGGTAAGCTCCCGCCCCATGGGTGTGTCTACCGCCGCGAGAGCGCAGTGTATCCACCTGCAGAGCGCCTCGCACGGCAGTACATTACAACGCTGCCGCGCGTAACTGTGCTTCTTCTAGCACATCAACCATTTAAAGGAACCACTCACGAGCCTGCCTTAACCGGATGACGAGGGATTTATCCACACGAAGAAGAGATATACATTCAATTTAAGTTGGGTTGATAACTTTATTGGGTTCCAAGCTTTGTTCGGTGCTGGGCTAACGGCATCTGCCGTGGATAGACCGCTAACGGAGGAGCTCAAAGGATCCGCTGAATGATTTCTAAATGTTGATTTGCCCCATCTAAATATTCCACAGGCAAAACACCCTCAGGCACTAAACAGGTAATCTTTACAATCCCGAATTTATTTTACACGTTTCACTATTCCATTCCTCAATGCAATAATAGTACATTTGTAGCCTAATATCCCAAGCCGTTTGCTGCCAATGAATTTGGTGCTTGATTTTGTGATTTGGTTATGGCTATGGTGCATGTGAACCCTATTACATGGCAACTGTGCTTAAACAAATGATTTAAACTGAAAAACGAGGATACCGTTGAATTGCAAATCAATGTATGCATACACGTTATACAAATAACTAAAGTTTTAAGATATTTGAAAACAGAAATTGTGTATGCATACTATCTATATGTGCTCTACATAGTGCAATATAAATGTAAACCTCTGAATCCATCGTACGTCCACTGGCAATAGGAGAACCCCAATGAAAATTAGTTTTTGATCATCATGCACTTGAGAGCCAAGAAGTGACACGAGCTCGCGCTTCCTTGCAAGTGTGCACGCGCGCCTTTAGTTGATCCTCATCGTGAGCGTCATTAGAGCCTAACAATGTGTCCGTCTGTGGGGACATGTCACTTTGGAGTTTCCAAAAAAGTTGTCACAATGTTCTAGTTGTAATTTCCTGCTTTTAACTCGCGGCTGTAACTCTCTGCCAAGTGCTGCAATGACTAGTTTTGCCTTTTGGTCTGCTTTGGAGTTCAGTCCACTTTTGAGGGTTTAAGAGGAAACTTGCGCCTGTGTCTTCAGTTGACCCTGCGCCCTAACGATCTAGCGCCTTTCGTGGGTGCTTTTATGGGTGATGTTTAAAACGCTGTGTTGCACTAACGACGCTTTAATGACAAAGGTTGGTTTAAGAAAACACGTTTGTGTTTTGTGATGGGCTCGAAACATTCGAATTAATGTTGATATAGGTTATTGAACTTTTATGTGTAGACGCTTTGTCCTAATCTATACACAGATAATGCGTAAAAGGCGCCTCTTGGTCTTCATGGCCGTAGCTATGAAGATAACCCAATTCTCCGATTGAGTAGTACAAATTTATATAACAAACATTTTCGCAATTTTTCCTCTACGTTTACGAAAAGCATTGGATGTGGGGTTAATAGGCAAGTTATATCTAAAGGCGTTCTCTGAACAACGATGACTCGAAATTCTTGGCCACAGGATTTAAATGTATTGACCGGAAACATTGGGACGTTATCATGTGACTTGAAAACAAATCTATTAAATCTATAAATCGACTATCCTGCACATATTTTTTTTAATATATATATATATATATATATATATATATATATATATATATATAACTGTATATTAGAAGGGACCAGTTGTTAATAAACTACATGTGTAGTTCACACTAGTTCCATTGTGGACCTACATACTATTTGCATGCATCTACAAATGCATTGTCCTGATTGTCCCTGATTTAGATGGGTTTCCTTCTCCACTGTTTGTCCTTCAGCTACTGGACTGTCCAAGCGCTGTGCTTGGAGACCAAAGGAGCGTAATGCAGGGGGACCGAGTGTGTTGGCTGCTGGTCCTGCTGGCCTTCTCCTCCGGGACCCTTCTCCCGTCTAACGAGCCCCTGTCCGCTCCCAGGGTCTTCCTCTCCTTCAAAGGTAGGCACGTCTGTCACACTGACTCTCAGCTGTCGCAGCCACTTATTCTGCTGTGATGGACAGCCCGCCGCGTTTCCTTTATTCAAAGCAATTGAAGTAAAAAAGAAAGTACCGTTTTAACATACGGTGCAATGCCAAAAGGTAAGTACCGGACACAAACGGTCGGGTGTTGTTACGTTATCGTCATCTAACCCTGCCTCTGATTGTGCCTTTAAATCGAGAGAACCACTAGATCTCTGTCTTCATTTGCGATGGACTGTCATGAGTTCTCTGAATGCAGGCTCTGTCTGACCTCACCCCTCCCCCCCCCCCCCCCCCCCCCCCCCCCACCCTGAAATTTAGTTAGATTTAACACTCGGCTGGACACACATCGAGGGCACTCGCCCTCTCCGCATGTTCATGGATTCTGCCGTGTGTGTGTGTGTGTCTGTCTGTGTGTGTGCGTGCATACGTGCAAGTGTGTGTGTGTGTGTGTGAGAGAGAGTGTGTGTGTGGTGTATGTGTGTGACGCCCGGGACTCCCGGTGCACTGAACTGTACCTTTAGAGTCTGGTCGGAGTGGCGAGAGCAGAGCGCTGTGTGGCTCCATTAGGGTCCGACCCGTCATGTTCATTGGAAGCGAGGAGGGTACTCTGCCAGCGCGGCGGATCCCGCTAAGCCGCTGATGAGTTTAAATCCCTATCCTCTCCCATGAGCAGATCACAGATTCTGCGCTCCATGCTGTAGGTTTGAAAGCCATGCATCGTTCAGCATTTCAACTGACTTTGTTTCGTTCTTTTTTTTTCTTCATGCAAATGGCCCGGCATGGCTGTAGCATGTTGTCCGGTTGTGTAACACTGAGGTTAATCACATGTCTACACATCTGTAGTATGATATTACACATTGTACATCTGCTATCCATATGTAGGAAATTCTAGATAGGGTTCAGAATTTATCCAGCTGCTTTGATTTAATGATACGTTTTCAGGCTGTGGACTATTGTTGTAATGAAGAGGGCCCAAGATGAAATTATATACAGCATTTCATGCTATCCTCTGTTATTTCCTTAAGCTATCTTGTTCTTTGTTGTCCTCCCTTTTTATAATTTGACTGTGTGTTTCCTTAGCTCTCTCTTTCTCTCTAATGGAGTTAGATTTTACAGTCGGCTGCATCTGTTTTTATGTGGTGCAAATTGGTAATTTATTCCCCATTTCTTTTAATTGAGTCCATTTTTGTTTTTAATGGGTTTCGGAGGTTAGTCCTCCCCGCTTTGCTGAGGAATTTAACATACGCTTTTCATTATCACATTGTGTTAGTTATGCATAATGCTGTTTGTGGGAATTCATTGTGCTTTCATTCTTTTTATATGCAGGCCTCATAAGCCAATACATAGTTGGCATTTATTTAACTCTTCAAACTTTAGTAACGCTGCAGGGTCATCCTGAGTACTTACATACTTACCCTGGAGAACAAAAATCAAGCAGTTTTTTATAGCACTTCATTTTTTGGGGTTGAAAAAAAAAAGATGTGATCACCATTTTATTTTAGCATGGCCTTATGTAAATCCCTACGCAGGTCTGGGTTGATGTGCAGTAGTCATTTCCAGAAGCTAGGAAAAGCCCTGTTCTGCATGTCTAAAAGCTTAGAGATTTACGTGCTACAAACGAGAGCTTCCCATCACATGCCAGCTCTCATATAACACCAACAAAGTGACAGCAGACAGGTCTTCTGTGTTTATCCTCATGCGCACGCCTGCTCTATCAAATCGTCCTTGTCGATATCTGTCGATTCAGCCTACCTGTTTAAAGCATCCACCAACTATATTGGTACTTTTATGTTGAAAATACAAGAGGATTTTCAAGGGGCAAACACTTAATAATTGTACTGATTGTGTACGTAGAATACACATTGTGTACATAGTACATATACTACGCGTGTGATCTCCTCTTAGTGTCAGATAAGGGGTACCAGTTGATGTGAGTGTTCAGCAGGTCTGAACAGCTGTGCAGTGTGTAAGCACAAGGCTCCGCACTCAACGTTGACACGGCTAAGATGTATAAACAGTTAAGCTAAGAGCAGAGGAATGTCCATGCATACGTCACAGCGATAAGTTATCTTTTATTTTCGGCATATGGACATATGGACATATGTCGAAAGGCTCACCTCATTGGTTCCTTTGACCTCATTATTTTAGAATTGTTTATGATTGTACAGATTCACACACAAACGTGCATACATAAATACACAAACCCATCTCCAACTTTACATTTCATTTCAGTGCGCAGCTCAGGGGCAGTACACCAAAGTGAACACCAGGTTTTGAATACAAAAAAGGTTTATTTAGCAGAAATTCTATCATACATGTCTTGTGACGCTATTACAAGGTGACCAGCCAACACAAACCACCATTGTGTGCTCTCATAGTTGTATTGTTTGTTTTTTCTTACGATGAGAGTGATGAAGCCCGACTTGGATCAGAAGTCCTATATTTACCCTTAAAAAAGCCCTTTGATCACAAGCTACGTCAAGTGGGGGGGGGGGGGTTGAGACCCTTCAAACAGTAGCCAGTCACGCCCGAGGTGAACAGCCCTGCGACGTGGCGGGAGAATGACGGCCTATTAACATGTAATGGCTTGTTAGGCTAATCTGCCATCCCATTTGAAAGTGTTTAACTGTGTTTTCTTTCTGCCAGGAGTTCAGGGTGTAACACCTGGCCACAAGGTTGTCCCTGGGAACGACGCCCAGAGATAAAAGGCGAAGCCAGAGAGTCAGATATTTGAAAAGTGGTTTTTGGACAGAGTACAAGGTTTAGGTCCACTTTGGATACTTGTTGCTCTCTTTTGGCAACTCTCTTTCATTTATGCCCTGGATAAATAGTTCTCACACTTTGATGTTGTTTTAGAACTGTCCAGGTAGATCCATACTGTAGACATCTCTGCGATCAATTAGCCATTAAAGGAGATCCACACTCGAAGCTCTCTGCCACAACGTTGACTGCTGTTTACCTGCTGTGTCTGCTTAATCTTTCAGGATGTGAATGAGACAGAAATACCACTAGCCAGTAAGGCTCAGACATACATGGAAGACAAGGTGGTCTTGCTGCAGCAATTCCATCACCCACATTTAGGCACCCATCTCTGGTCTGCTCTCATTGTCTCAACAAAGCTCCTTTAAAGAGTTAAACAGGCTGCGCAAACCAACTAGCGTGGTTGCCTAATCACTCACGCAATTGTGTCTGGCTTGTGTTAGCGATGACATAGTTCTCACCAGTTGCAACCCAACTGCTACTATGTGCTGTAGAGTCAAGATGAGACCAGAATGCCTCAGCAGAACCCTTTTTCAGAGATTACGAAACATGGGGATTTCTTGGGGGATTGTTTTTGCACATTACAATTGTTTGTTAAGATCATTTGTAAGCAACAGTGATTGGTGAATGTTTAAAACAGCACGCACATGCCCCCTTGGTATGTTTGCCATGTGTAGTGTTTACATGTGTTGGTGCCTACCTCATCAGCACCAATCACTCTTCGCCTTTTCCGTGCACCCCTTTTACTAGACTTCTTTAATCACTGCTGACAGACACATGAAAGATGAAAAATCGGCTGGACTGCATTTCATAGTCATGTTTATGACCATGTCGCTGATCAATCAAACAGTCCTGCACCTTGTTTGCACGGTCTCGGCCCATAATTACGCCCATCAGCCAATATGTCAATCTAAACTCTTCTCTTTCAAAGCATTCAGCCTGCAATGATAAATATGGGCGGGGCTGTAGGGAAATGAGCCACCCAGAAGGTTTGAAAGAGGAGAGTCCACACAATGCATATTGCTCCCAAAGTGTTTATTTTCACCAATAAAGACAATGTCAACATTTTGCTCACTTACGTATCCTCATCAGGACCCACAGAAAGAGCAATCTAGCAACGTGACACGTGGCTGTGGCACAACGCCTGCAGAGAAGCTCGTACACAGTGCGCCTTCTCTCTGTGGAGACAGTGTGGGTGGAAGTGGGGTAGTGGGCGCAGCCAGTGCATCATCCACATAAACCTCTGCTCTGCACGAGGCATACTGTCAAAGTGTGATTATTCAGGAGAGAAGAACAGAAGGTGACGGCTCCCGTGCTAAATATAGTGTCCCCCCGGTCTCTTTGTCTCTTGCTCTCTTCGTTCACCCCCTTCCTCCCCTATTCTCTCTCTCTCTTTCTCTTTCTCTCTCTCTCTCCTCCCCTCCTTGCGTACTCTATCCATCACACCCTGCCTTTCTAATGACATCTTGATAAGTGGCTGGCAGTCTGAGTGAAGGAAGACCAGCAGCACACGCGGTGGGTGCTCTCACCTACTTTGGGTGCAACACCCGTGTTTCAGCGCTCACAGGGTGGAGGGAAGGAGGTGGGGGGAGGCGGGGCCCTCCAAAAGGCTCATGCTGAGGGGATGAGTCCGAGGGCACATGAAGGGCAGGACAGAAAAATAAGGAGGGGGATGAGAACGCCATGGGATGTGCCAGGGAACACAGAGAGAGGGAAATTCACATACCAGCTCTGACAACATGGAATATGTGTGAAGCAGCAACGTGGATCCCAAGACTTTACATTTGATACATTCCATTTTAGTCACATGCCAACCATAAAATGTTGGTTGGCATATCTATCATTGAAATGGTTGCACCGATTATCTGTAGTCAAAAATTACAGTATTTCTCTTCTGTCCACAAAACAGCCGTTTACCCCGATGCCTAAAGTAGAACTAAAATCCTGAACCATTCTTGGAAATGTACTTCTGGAGATTAACACAATCATAAGTAAAAGAGAGTGAAATGTCACTCTTGGATTATTAGTATTAGTATTAACAGGCATTCTTAGTTGTTTTGTCTTCCTCTTCCTTCCGTTTTCACATCTGCATGGTGCACATCTGTTAGGTACTTCAATTTGATCTGGCTCACATGAAATCATTATATTCTGGTGACTGGGGATTTAAACTGTTTCCATCAAGTGAATTGGACGGGGTATACGTTAAAATATCAAATGTGGGGATGTGATGCAGACATATGCAAAGAATTGCATTCTAGGATAACCACACAAAATACCCATATTTTTGTTTTACCCTAAACCCTATAAAAAAATACCTATTCCCGCTGTTTTTACATGAGTTCTCCCTAGGAGCCTTTCTCCTAACACACCCTTTTGAATTCATATGTTTTGGCTTGTGTGCTTCAGATATGAGCATCCATAATGAACAAGATTAACCATTTATGGGTGTCCCTGAATGCAGTTTTCCCCAAACATATATATAATTTCAGTCAAAATAATATCACACGAATATGATGGCTCCCTCCACATGGGAAACACTTTGGCAGGCTTCATAAGTATCCCTGCCATCTCTTTCTATCTCGCGCTCGCTCTCTGTCTTGCTCTTTCTCGTTCTCTCTTTCGCTCTCTCTCTCACGCACACTCTATCACTGTTTTTCTCTCACTCTATCACTCTTTATCTCTCTTTGCTGTGATAAAGGGGGCAACACCCAGCAGGAGTGAGAGACATACACACTGATGGATTCTCTCTCCACTCTCTCTCTTTCTGTTTCACTCTATCTGCATCTATCTGTGTGTGTGTGTGTGTGTGTGTGTGTGTGTGTGTGTGTGTTATGAAACTATGCACGTCCAGAAATGTGCGTTCAAATGAAAGATATGTATGAAGGTTTTCTTGATATTGCTTAAGATTGGGTGGTCGTTTTACTGAGCTGTCACATATAATGACGTGAGTTGAATGATCACGGATAGCAGTGGATCCCGGCTGTGATGAGACTAGTCACTTGTGGCCCAGATGTTTGGAGGGCAGCAGATTAGACACGAGGCCACCAGATATCCGCAGCAGATGTGCTTGGAGAATTGAGATCAAAATCTGAATGGAGTTTACACATAGTGTTATTTTTTTATGTCTGATTCAAATGGAAATATTAGAAAGGGGCATTTTTTATGCATTTTCACACACTGTGTGTCGTGTGTGTGTGTGTGTGGCTGTCTGTCTGTTTATGTCCGGATCTAGTGTCATCATGTGTGTGTGTGCGCGAGAGCACTTGTCTGTGCATGTGTGTGTGTGTTGTTAGCTTGTTCACGCGAAGCTTCGGTAAAGAGCTATATATGACACTACTTTGGTTTAGTTGCCATAGCAGCATCTACCTGTCACCGTCTTCCCAACCAAATTGAGTTCAAATGATTCCCTCTCCAGAGTTCAAGTGGAATGCACCGGCATCAGTGTGCTTATTTCCCCCGGTGTCTGCTGTCTTTCCTTCTCTGAGAGCAACACGCTAGCAATACACAATAAATGACAACTAACAACGTTGAGCATAGACAGAACACAGTTCGCGAAATTAATTTTCAGACACAATTCTGAAGAAAAAAATAAAGTCTCTCTAGGACGTACCACGGGTCATGGTACTGGTTGATGTGAGGGGCTGTGTGTGTGTGGGTGGAGGAGCTGTGAGGAAGGGTCATGATTGAGTTCCTTAAGGAAGGGCCCCCATCATGGGGTCTCAAGATGTGTCCCTGATGGAGGAGTCTTCGGGGGGGGGGGGGGGGGGGGGGGGGGGGGGTGACCCCAATGACTGAGACATGTGGTCAAGGGCGCCTCTCGCCTCCTTGTTTACCCAGACCGCTATCATTTATTTCCGTCTGTCCGTCAGCCTTTGGTTCTTGTTACCGCCACGCCCATGAATAAATGTTCCTGGAGACAGACGGACGGACATGGTGGAAACATGGTGGTGCGAGCGCTGGTTTTGAGGTTAAAACAAGGCTATGGTGCTTCAACGTTCGCTCGTGGCAGTAACCGCATGAAGAGGAGATGGAAGAAGATGGCCGTGACGCTTGTGGGACATGGACGGTGCTGTTCAGTATCAGAGTAAAGAGAGAAGGTGGGCTTGTCTTGGTCGGTCCGGTCAAAGGTCAAAGCCATGCTGGGTAGATGTGGACTGGGAGGCTGAAGGTCCGACGCTCTTCTCATGTAGGCCAGGGAATTTCAACTTTGGACAGCATGTTTTAGTTCAGAAGAAAGGAAAGTAGAGAAAAAGCAGAGGGAGGGATAGACATCTACCGAGATGTGATTAAATGCCAGGGAGATAAGGTGAGTGGGTGAGAATGTTACAGGAGGGATAAGGCAGGCGTGGAATGGGCCTACGAGAGTGTTAATGCACTGCATGGTAGCAGTGTCAGTTTATATATATATATATATAGTATATAGAGAGAGAGAGAGCGAGAGAGAGGAGGATGAAGAAGGAGGGGAATGCGGCTGCTCAGAGGCATACAAATTGTGTGTCTGCTTCCCATTAGCCGCGGGTGAGTGTTGGTGGAGATGGTTTACCTCAGCTGTTAAGTGCCGCGCCACGGCCCCTTGCCCTGCCCCCGTGATAACCTCCATCTCATCATGCCTTCTCCGTCGGCTTAACGGTGCAGCGGGAGAGTCCAACTTTGTTCACACTTCTGAATGGTCCTCAGACAACTGTTTCAAATCATTTTTACTAGGAGGAGATTAGAATTGGAGTGCAGTTTCAATCACACGACTGACTGAAGTCATGGGTAAAAATATTTTATATTTGGGATGTTACAGCCGTTACTGTAATTTATAGCGCAGTTATTCGACAATTCTTCAAATGGCCACTACTAAATAAAATAAAAGTGGTTTTCTTTTGAAACAAGAAACCTTAAAAACATGGATTGAGGTTATTATTTGTTGTGTGCACGCAGGCGCACACAACTAAATGTGTGTGTGTGTGTGTGTGTGTCTGTGTGTGTTTTTATTTGTGAGAGAGAGAGTAAGAGAGAGAAAGTGTGTCTGTGTGTGTGTGTGTGTGTGTGCGCGTCGATGTGTGTATTTGCGTTTGTCTTGGAGATAAATGGTGAGCGAGAGCCCGAGGGAGTGAGAGGGAAAGTATGTGTTTTATAAGATGAAGACCAAGAAACTGTCTACTACGATTATTGGAGAAATGAAACCAGTGGTGGAGGTCGGCCGTGATCCTGTGGGAGGCTCTCACGTCTAAATGTCACCGCTAGATTAGAAACACCGGGGCGAAAGCTCCCTTTTCCTCCCACTGTGAAAGCTACATCTCCCCTAACATGCAGGTCTCGTTTCTTCTATCTCTCAGCCCAGAACATGTTGCTAACATGAATTATTCCTGACTCTCAAAAGACACAACATGATATCATTATATCCTACAAATAACATATATAAAAAGTAATGTGTTTTGGTCCTGTTTGTCGACAATAAATTGCATTAACTGTGTTAAATACTTTAACCACAACCTCGTTGTTTTCCCTTCACCACCGCCACAAAAAGCAAAGCAAAAAGCCTTAATTGCTACTTTACTATGTAGCTCATCTGTTAGCTTATAGTACGCAGATAGATCCAGCGGTGGGTGCTTGGTTGTTGAGCAACATGTATGCCCACACTTCTGAAAGCAGACAAAGCATGTTTGACTCAGTTTGGGTTCTGTAGTGACAAGCAGTGACACTCACAGCAGTGAGGAGATCTCCCCTGGGTGGGCTGGGACCTCCGAGATCCACCCTGACCTAGCGGAACAACAGTGTGGGGAGAAGGAGGACGAGGAGGAGCTGGACGAGTAGGAGGGGGGAGGAGGAGGGGAAAGAGAAGGAAAAGGTGAAGGAAGAGGAGGGAGAGGAGGAGGGAGAGGAGGAGGGAGAGGAGGAAGAAGAGGGGGATGAATGGGGAGAGGGGCAGGAGGAGAGGAGGGGGATGAGGAGAGGTGGAAGAGGGGGGGGGAGGAGGAGGAGAAGGGCAAGAGGACAGGAAGAGAAGGGACAGGAAGGGGGAGGAGGACAAGAATGATGAGGAAGAGGAGAAGGTGAAGGAGGAGGTTGGAGAAGGAGGAGGGCGTGAGGGAGAGGGGAATGAGGATGAGGATGGAGAGGAAGAGGACAGGAGGAGGAGGGGGAAGAGGGGGAGGAAGATTTGACTGTGGGCAGAGCATGGGATGTCTTCCGGGCTTCCTAGTTTTCCAGGTTCATGCACTGATGGGCTTCCTGTAGCGTAGATAATGTGCTGATTGCGAGGGGAGGAGCCGGCTCATTGTTCATCACTTGTATTGACGTGATGCCAAGTCCCCGCCCCGGCCCTCGCACTCTGTCCCCTGCTCACTCCCCTTTGGCCCTGCGCTTTGTGAGCCAACCCTGTTCTCAGGAACCCTCCATAGGTGTCCATAGAGGCATGTTGGCTGACCGCGGTATCGGCTCCATGTGTCACATGTGTGGTGTGTGTGTGTGTGTGTGTGTGTGTGTGTAGCTGTGTGTGTAGCTCTGTGTGTGTGTCTGTGTGTGTTTCTGTGTCTGTGTGTGTGTGTTTGTGTGAATGGGGAGACAGGACCAGGGCCTCCTATGTTGCTGTTGTGATTGTTGTTGTTGTCGCTGTTGTTGCCGCCTCACTCATCCCTGTGAATGGACTGCTCCGTCTCAATAAGAGTGGGCCGTTTGTGTGGGTTTGGTCCATCATTCATTTACTTCATTCACCTCCACCACCTCCCATGGGGTGGAGGAGGGGTGGTGTAAAACACTGGAAGTGCATTCATGCTTAATGCATCTCTGTCTCTGCCTCTCTCTCGCTCTTTCTTTTTGTCTCTCCCTCTCACTCTCTCTCTCTCTCTCGCTATCACTTTCTCTCACTCTCTCTCTCTCTCTCTCTCTCTCTCTCTCTCTCTCTCTCTCACACTCTCTCTCTCACTATCTCTCTCTTGCTCTCTCGCTACGCTCCCCTCCCCTCCCTCTCGCTCTTGTTCTCATCTTTTTTTACTCTTCCACCTCTTGGCAGATATGCTGCGGCCGTCCATGGCTGACAACTTGGCAGGGATCCTGGCCTTTCATGTTCTGTTGGGTTTCATGGAAGATGAATGGACGTGTTCCTCCGGACTATACGTTCTTAGCCGGGGACTACAAGCTGACTCTGTAGGCTTATGGATATGAGGGCCCCCTGGTACAACGTGTCTCACACACGAACCAACCGTAAACTAACTATGGGTAGCGGTGCACAAGCATTCCATCAAAGGCCGGAATCTCCTTTTTCATGTGGTGTTCGCTTCTGAGCATCGCACAAGAGGAAACAAATAAATGTGTTGGGTCTAAGTGGATGAGATCTGAATTATGCTTTATTCATGGTAATCGTCTTAGGAGAGTTGAAAAGGCCGGGATACATTAGCTGTGGATCATTCCAACACCTTAGACAAAGTTGGTGCATAGCGCTTTGCGTGAAATTCACTTATTCACAGCCGTGTCGGGATTACACTGTCCAATTAGGCCATCAATGGATGATTAATTCACCACATCCATCAGATTCTGGGAAAATAAGAGCATTAAAACAACGGTGGCGTTTGTCAAGCCTGGGCTGCCAAACAACTGTTTTCAACACGTGATGGTACAGCTATGCCACAAAGATTAATGCTTGTTGATTTAAAGTAATGGGGTTGAAGGATATTATGGGTTGATGTTAGAGAATGCTGGTAATATTAAAGAATTCTATATCCAGAGTGTTGACAAAGATAGATTCAAATATTTGTTATTGTTAGATTAAATTGTCAATGTTTGTTCTTTGCAAATATATACGCCTTATTAAGTACAGTATAATATTATAATTGTTTTCACCACCATCACAACTGAGTGTCGAGTAAGAAATCACAATTCTCCCTTTTAACAGGCTTGTTTGTCTCCAATATGTTGTGCAAGTGAAATCCTCCTTTATGTGTATCTGGCTTCGGCTTGGCCATCAGAGGACCAGATCCTATCATGTCCATGCCCTTTATATCAACCCTTGAGGGATGATTCTTACCGTGATTCTAACTCACTAAAGGTCGAACAGTGCTCCTGGATGGCACCTTCCTTTAAAGGGAAAACCTGGCAGGCACTATGGTCAACCACACACACGCAACACTACGCTGAAACATTACTGTTTGTCTGCTGCAGATATTTGACAGATGAGAAAACAGATAACAAAGATAGGACCGATTGTGAATGTGTTGGTTTGTTTTTATGTGTGTTTGTGTGTGTGTGTGTGTGTGTGTGTGTGTGTGTGTGAGAGAGAGAGAGAGAGAGAGAGAGAGAGAGAAAGAAGAGGAAGAGTGAGAAAGAAATACTCAGGAGAAACAGATAGGAGTGAAATCGCGCTCCAGCATCAGTGTGGATCGGCCTCTGTATGGCTGCCTTATCATTGCCGAACGGCTGGCTGAGCGCTGATTTATGAGCAGGAATGACAGTGTGAGATAAGAAGAGGTGTGGAGCCTCGCCGGCCTTCCTTAAAACACCCCACCTGTCTGGCAATGGAAGAACCGTGACCAAGACTTCCTCCTCTCATGCATGTACGCTGCGTGTTTCGTAGATAACCAAACAATGTGTTTTTAATCCCAATCTCGCCTCACTTTCTCTTTCGCAGTTTATTTTTCTTCCAGCTCTCTTTAAGTCTCTCTCTCTCTTGCTCTCTTTCTCTCTGTATTAATCTCTTTGTTCACTTCATGCTCTGTCTAACCCTTTTTGTTTCTCAAGCTTCTCTCCCTCTTCTGCTCTCTCTATCTCCTACTCTCTCTCACTCCCTCTCCCATTCGCTCTCTCTCTCTCTTTAGTGTCTTATTATCTCTCGATTCTCAAGTGGGCCTGAGCGTCTCCTTTTAGGGTGTGAGAGCGAGGAACCTGCGAAGTGTTGTTGAACGTGTGAACTAGAGGGCAAATGTTTATGAATCCCAGATGCCCGGCGATGCAACCACAGTGATTTTTCAATATCACGTCATCTTGCGATTGAGAAAGTATTATCTTTTCCTCCGCTACCGAGATACTGTTCATGTTGTAACGAAGAGAAGATTTTGAATTACGGTCATAACATTTGAGTCACACGCAACTTTAGATTTTTGGTCATTTCAAAGGAGCGCATCTATCTTTAACTGGTGCATATCATGTGTCAACAAGCAGCACATCCATAACATGCCAAACACATTTGTTGATCAAACGCATGGTGTACACTGATTTATGTGAGATAAAAAAGAAGAGAAGAATGTAGGGGTCAGAAGAAGATACGCAACTGACTCACTATTGTAGTGACCATGTACGGCACCTAGGATTATTCCTGTCCCATTTGTAGTTTGCTATTTTCTCTCTGTTTATTGTCGAGATGTTGGCAAGCAAACACCACAATTTTAACGGATCATATGAACCCAAAAGTAAAGGACGAGTGTGGAAAGTTTGTCTTTCCTCTGTAAAGTTACCAGTGTTTCTTTTTTAAGTGAACTGAAGCGATTTCAAATTCCTCTCCAAGTCTATCTGAATGGCTGGGCTGCGCACTGACCCTTTTAGTCACGGGTGAGAAAAGGCCACCGGGTCATGGGGTAGGATGTCCCATCTGTCCGTCAAACATGAAAGTGGAGCCCACCAGTAAGCACGGGTGTCTTGAATGGGCGTGGCCAGTGTGTCACTCAGGGAGGGAAGTAGAATTAACTGTGGGTCCCACAGGCAGACAGTAATCTATAGGTCGTTTAGCGTGTCTGTCAGACCTAGCCGTGGTTTTTCTTTAATTGCAGAGTAGGATGAGAAAGTAAGAGAGCGAGGTCCGCCCACTGTACTTCTCATTGGCCATCTCAGATGGTAATGGATGTCCACATGTTTGGTCTTGAAAGGCAGTTCACAGCATATATGGTTACCCTATTGGAATGTGAAGTTTTAAATTGGTGGTTGGGACTGCAGAAGAAAATAGTTTCCTCATTGGAAAATAACTTTTTCAGTATTTCCGGTGCTGTATGGTTAATCATTTTTGACACATTATTATACATTGAATTAAATGAAACATTAAAACCTAATGACATTTGTAATAATGCTTGATAACGTTGATATTGACAAATGAAGCCCTAAATGTAAATTGCAGTAAATTACACTGCAAAGGGGCATCTGTTTTGCACTAAACACTGTTAACTATGAAGCTGATGTATGGCTTTGCCATAAAACACTTGTTTATAAACTAGCACTAACCTCTCTCCCTTTAATGACTCCCTGTACCTCATTATACCCGGTGTGAGTAAACCTAAGACAGCAGCATGTCCAGTGTCTGCATTCCTTTGTTCCGCCTCCTCCCTCCCCCAGCGTCTCCCATCTCTCTGCAATGCCACACCCTCCTCTTGCTCCTCTTTTGTTTCTACCAGACATCTTTCATGAGAAGACCCACAGCCTTGACTGACAGCGGCTCCGCATCTTGCATCTTCTCACCATAGGACTGCTGCCTCTCCTCTGCTCTCCTCTTCCTTCTCTGCTCTCCTCTCTTCTTCCTTCTTTTCTCCTCTTCCTTCTCTTCTCCTCTTCAGTCTACTCTCTGCTCAGTGTTTTACTTCATCTTTAGTTGTACTCTTATTTATATTTTAATTCTTATAATCTTACCTGTACCTCTCCTGTGTTTCATTCTCACTGCTGTTGATGCTATGACACCTGCATTTCCCTCCAGGGATTAATAAAGGTTTATCTCATCTTATCTTATCATCTCCTCTTCCCACTTCTCTCCAGAACACAATCTGTTTGCTGTTTTGCATTTCTGCAAAATGACTAGACTGACAAGACATAAGAGTCAAGACAAGAAATGCCATTTTAAAGTGAGGTGCACATTATTGTTGCTCATGCTCCTGCCACTGGTATATGTCACATGTGAGTAAAAGCATGAGTTCCGTGCTGGAGAGAGTTACATCATTGAGCAGTCTAGGGAGTTGATCTATCCCATGGAGAGGTGCAAAGCTTCTGAACGTTAATCTAGCAGAGCAGTCCACAGCATGCGTCTTATCCTCCTTAGTGTAAAATGGCCTGTTCCACATATTGCAGCTAATCCAAGAAAGGCATTGGAAAATGCTGCTCATGGTTCCAGGAGTCAGGCCCCACCGTTGAGCCTAAGGAGGGAATAACAACATAGAGTTTGGTTTCCTTCCAAGCAATATGTGGAGAGCTCCAGTATTTACCTGTGAGAACGCCTCAGGAGCTTTCTATGTTTGCTGGTTAATATGTTGTTTATAGTTGCCATGTTTGAAATAATCAAGTTCTTGGGTTCCTTTGATTCATGAAATATATTAATAAAAGAATGGTGTACTGGACCTGTTTTCAGTTGACTTCATTTGAGAAGCAAAGCTGACCTTTCTGTATTTAATCAGCTTGATAATGATCTATGCTGATTATACCTTCTTCTGAAAGCGAGTGTCATCGTACCAAACTCATCCGGTCCAAAGCTCTTTTCAGTGGCATTCTCCTTCTAGAGAATAGCCCCAACGTCAAATCTTTCATGGTCTCTAGTTTAGGGTATGCGTTTATTCGATGCATTCATATCTCATGACTATGTATGTTAGTCGCAGTCTTTGTGGCGAAGCTTCCATCTGCTGTGAACTCAACCGAAAGCATGTCCGCTGAATGGACAGGCCCTCGCCCCGGGCTCTTACTCTGATAGCCCGTCTGAAGGCCACGCCACGCTGCTTAACAGGCGGCCACCTCGCTCCTTTCATCCACTTGTCTTGTGGCTGTCTCATGGCATTAGCGCAGGAGACCCAGCACTGTGCCTTGACGCGTACCTGGTCGGGGGTGTGACCTTGTCTTTGTCTCACGCAGACACAGAGGTCAAGTGGGGTGTCGGCAGTGGCAGGGCAGGGAGTGTCTTGTCGGCAGATGGGCCTCTGATAGTCTTCCATTAGGGGTTTATTGTATTATGACCCCCCCCCCCCCCCCCCCCCCCCATCTCCCCAGACATGGGTGACTCCTACGCTTTAGCAACACTCCCCCCCCCGTTGGTTGGTCATTTAGATGAGAATGAATTCGGAGGTCAGCTTAAGTCACTATTGCACCTCAAAACCCCCATTCACTAGTTCATTAAAAGGAAAGGTTAGCACATTTTATGGGAGCGCGGCCGGCCCGAGGCATTCTGTGATCTCGCTGGGTCTCATTAGTCCTGTCTGTTGGCAGAACTCTGTCCTCACGCCACACTCAGCAGCTATTTATGGGTGAACCAAAAAGCAACCCGTCCATGGCAAAACATTTAGTTATTGCACACATCCTGGATGGATGTCCCCCATCACTCTGCTCCTTACACCTGTGGCATGCTGGGTGCTAAAGAATGGCGGCCAGGGAGCAACAAACCGAGGCATGCCTTATCTCAGTGAAATGGTATGCAGACAGAGGAGCTGGTGGATGCTGGCAGGATCAGACAAGCCGCTGAAAGAAAACTGTGAAGGTGTTGAAGAAAGCTGTGGAATGAATGAAAACGGCATTATTATTACCCAGGCATTAGGTAGGCAGATTCTAGATAAATGTCCTGGTGACTTACTCTTCTGTAAGGCTGCCATGAAAACGCCTGTCAACGTTTGTTTTCAAGGTAATGTTTTGGATACAAGGTAGGTGGAAATGCTATCTTCCGAGACGCAAAGGGCAGGTCAGGTAAATGGTAAAACATGTTTGGGGAAATGTTTCCACATCATTCGTCATTGCGAAATGGCTGTGTTTGATTTATGTTTAGTCAAACAGGAGGCAGCTTTTGGCATATCCAATTTTGGCCACAACATAACATTGCAATGCAGCATCTTATAAATGCTCAATTGCAATGACTGAAGGTAATGCATAAAACAGCCGAAGCATAGCTGTGGACAGAGCATGAAGTATAAAGTACCATACCATATTCAATGTTCATCATAAGAAGTTGCTACATTATAACGCTATTAACCAATGCCTTAAAACAAAATGCTGTCTCTCTGGGGAAAAAAAGCTTTGTAAGTAATTCAGGGAACACGTGTTAGCTTGTTATACACAAGACTGATGTGAACAGCTAGCAGTAGTCTGCTCTGTAATTCCTATCCTGTTTTCTTCTGGAAAACACAAAACTTGACTTGTGAGAATGTCTCACTTTCCCCTGCACTCTCCCACTCTCCTACCTCTAAGCTGGCGTGTGAGATCTCTGTCAGTGTTCATGGGAGTGCTCACGGAGGTAAAGTCATGATTTGAATACGCATCACAGAGTCTTAGTGGGCCTTTGTAGGAAACGCTGTTTCAATAAGGACGGAGGGCTGAGTGGTTTCTGGCCCCTCAGCAGCAGAGGTGGTGGGAGTCCAAGCCCCTCTGTGGAGGGGGTCCCAGCCTCTCAGTGGAGGGGGTCCCAGCCCCTCTGTGGAGGGGGTTCCAGCCTCTCAGTGGAGGGGGTCCCAGCGCCTCTGTGGAGGGGGTCTCAGCCCCTCTGTGGAGGCCACATAGAAGAGTTCTCTGTCACGGCTCAGTGTCAGCCGCAGAGATTCTGCGGCCCCTCCGCTCCTACTTTGATAAATGGAAGCTCTTAGGTTGGCTGTCAGACTCAACCACCCAGGGGACCCCCGCTTCCATTCTCACCCGTCTAACACACGGCTCGCTGCGGGGGGGTGAAAAATGACCTGAGAGGATAGGGTGGATTCCCAGTATTGGCCTGGAGACCAGGGAGGGGAACACCCAGAGAGGGGAGAAGGGGATGTTGTCCCCGGTGGGCCTTGAATCAACATTCACTCCTAATGGCCACTCTAATTTCACATCCTAATTACCCCCCCCCCCCCCCCCCCCCCCACACACACACACACACACACACACACACACTTTCCACCTCAGATTTCCTGCAGCCAGAGCCACATTGGCCGTGACCTTCATACTGGTGGAGGGAGAGTCCTAGTGAATATAAATATAATATATATATATATACAAACCAGCACCATAAAGTGGAAGCATCCAAAAACACATATCCCAAAAGCAGATGATTCGGTTGCAGGCCAAGCGTCGGATGGGCATGAAACCATAATCAATGTTGAATGGATTCCTCCATGAAAGCATCTTGCTTTGGTGCCGCTCATTGTTTGAGCGTTGTTTGCTCTAAGTTTCGGGGGGGGGGGTCAAGGGTCAGCCAAGGGAGAAGGCTATTTCACTCCCTCCCGTCTCCTCTCTCTCCCATTATTCAGCCCTCCTCTAATCCCTCTCACCTCTGTTGTCTCCACTGCCCACCGCCATCTCGGCCGCACCGCCCAGCCCCAGCGCTGCCAGACATAGCAGCACATTACAACAACAAACACCTCTTCATCATCATTACAGGGCATGCTGCATCTGCACCACACACACACACCAAAATACAATGGCTAGCCATGGGCCCGACAGGATTGAGCATTTTGTAAACAGCTCACGGTAGCCAACCAGGGTTTTCCCTGTTCCCCCCAACCAAGGGATTACTCCATGAAGACAGAGACAGAGCCAGGCAGGGTGATTTACTGAGTGGATGCAAGGCAAGGCTTTAAGGTATTAAAGGCTCTGCCGGAATATGGATTTGCCATCCTACTTGGCATTTCTTGGGTTCTTCTGTCTGTAATAATCGAAAGACAAATGATTAAAAAATGTGTGGATTTAATTGCGTTATCCTGCCCGGTTCTTTTATTGCATGCAATGCAGTGGAAAACAGGATTACATTACATTACGTGGGAAGAGTTCACAGGGAAAATTCTATTTTGACTGTTCACTTCACCTTCAATTGTTCTCTCCCTTCTCTCAGCCACCCCGTGACCATGTTCTAGTGGAGAGCGAGTCACACAGGCTTAATCTAGTGTCTGTTCACAGTCTCTTGTCAAAACATCCCACCCAGGCCTCCCCATCCCCCTCCTGCAGCCGGCGCCCCGACCCTGATAGATAATCCTGATTAGGCTGAGATGTGTAAAAAGGCCACGATGAGCCTTCACCTTGGAACCCTATACCGACCTTTGAACTTTCACCTGTGGCCCTAGGGTGCGGTTTGAGGCAGCTGTCCACCCTGGCACTGTGTCTTGAAGGGAAGGAGAGTTTGTAGAAACCAGAACTTTAATGGATGGATTCAGATGATATTCCTCCAGTATAAATTGGATTCCCATCTGGTTTTCACAAAGCTGGCTCTGTACTCCTGTGTATTTGGCTATTGTTGAAGATTTTGTTATATCGCTTCACCAGGCATTCATCTCGCACAAATGCAGAGTGTCTGGGGAAACTCTTTTTCAATGTTTTTTTGGATAATGAGACCTCAAATATCCCGAGACAGACATTCAATTGGCTGCAAGATAGAAAAGCACCCAGGAACACCCAAGAATGACAGACCGCTCTTTCACAAGATTGCGTGCAAAAGCCTGGCAATGCTAGATAACTTCTTCTGTTAGTCAGTCCTGGAAGTCTGCTGTAAATCCTCTGTCTTCATTTAGATTGCTCCATATAAAGTGGAATGCTACATATAAAGATTAGTTGGGCAGGCTGGGAAGGAGCAACAAGAGTCCCAAACATAGTTAACTATGTGACCTTTCCTGAACCAAAGACCCTCCTCTTTGTCCCAGATGCTTTCATTAACCTCTCCTGTCGTCCGCATCAGGCAGAAATAGATTTGTTATAATCTCTTGACTCCCCTCAGCAAGTGAGCGTCCTTGTCAAATCAATACTCCCGGAGTCTTGACTAGTGCCGCGGGAGACAGGTGTCTCCGACTTGGCATGAGGATCAGGGAGTTCTAATGCGGTTTCTATTAAGACACAGATGCACACATACACATGGGGGGGGGTGGGGGGTGGCACACAAACCAGAACACCTCGCACACGTAGCGGCATCCAAGCAGAGGTCCGTGAAGAGCATTGGAGTGACAGCATCAGGAAGCTCCCTGATAACACGTAATCTGGTGCCAATTATTCCTCCCTGACAGGCTCAGGTAAACAGCAATCAGCTCCACTGACATGTGTTCAGAGTCAACAGGCCTGGCGCTGGTGGGTGGCGGTGAGGGGCTGATTATGAGGTGCTGACAGTAACTACACACAACGCTGCTGTTCCACGGATAAGAGACTTCCCCGGCCCTTCCTACGTCCCCTCTCTCTCTCCGTCCACTCTGCTCGATGCCTCACCACGTTTGATTCTAGTCCGCATCATTCACAAGAGAAGACATCTACGTTTTTAGCATAGGCGCATTATGGATATAGGGTCTCTGTCGTCTTTGATCTGGTAGACCACAGCAGGCTGTAAGAGAGGTGAGGCCTCCACCTCTGCTTGATGAGAACACGAGAGGCATGGAGAATTTGGTCAACATGCCTGGGATGCCTGGCCAGGTATGTGGGACTTTCTGCTGTCAACACCCGTCCCGCTCTTTCTCCCCCCCAGACCCTCTCCCAGGCAGGCTTAGAGTGCGGGCCTGGAAGAGCTTTTCCTCCTAGTAGCCTGAACTAGTGAGCTACTGTTCAGTGTGCGGAGAAATAGCCTTATAGGGGATTTAAAATCAAATCAGCGCAGGTTTCAGGGATTTAGAACCAATCCGATTTGGATTTCTTTCAAACATGGAATGCCTGGTTAGCTGTCGATGTAATATACTCATGTCGCCCACATTTGTGATGTTAGCATGATGCACAGACACACACACACACGCCTGGCCACCTAGTACTGCTAGCCAACATATCAGAGAGGGACCAGGGTGCAGAGGGATCACACCAACAACAGGTGGACAGAATACTAGCCACTGGCTCAGCTTACCAGCAGATGTCTTTGATATTCAAGGATTGCATCAAGAATAGTTAATGGGCTTTAATAGATGAACGTTTATAGTCATTGCCGTTCGCGTTTGGTCTGCAGTGAGACGCATATGCAGATGTACACACAAACACACGCACACACAGACACCCACACACAGTGTCTGCTAGTCATTACAAAAGCCGGTGTGTTAACCACAGTGACGTACACCAGATCCTAGAGGTCTTATGGACAGACACTTGTGTCTTATCCTTTTTTTATTTACTGGTTACCGTTGGCTGTGATTTAGCTTGTTGAACAGCATGCCAAGGGTATGCTTTGTTTTTTCTCATCCCTCATGATTTGGGAGGCAGGAGCTCTCATACGTGAGCCGTAACAGACCAGAGGGAGGGAGCGCTCCAGATAAATGAGTTTAGCTGTGAAGAGAGCAGCAAGAGGACATGGAGATGGTGTTCTCCTTTTGCCCTTAGCTTACCACGGAAAAGCCTGTCATGTAAAAATTGATGATGTGATTAAAAGGGTAAAGTTGTAATTCTCACATGTTCTCATGTATGACCATGAATAACTTGGGTGAAATATAACTGGCTTCTAGGAAAGTTGGGTTTTATCAGTCACAACCTCTTCACAGTGCTCCAACTGAAACACAATTATTTTAAGTATGGTATAAGAGTGTTACTGTAGACATTGGGTTTCTCTAATAATGTTAACGGCCAGGAACAGTGGTGGAACTCAAGTCCTTTGCGTTTAGTTCTGGGGAATCCATTTTGCTCTTGTGGTTAGTGCTCTTAAGTTTCACGGCGGTACAGAGTAATCTACTTTAGACACAGGATCAGATACAATGACATGGTATTAGGCTGAGGATTAATAAGGACTTAGAGCTTATCTCACTAACCGCAACTCTGCCCACCACCACGCACGCACACACACACACACACACACACACACACACACACACACACACACACACTTGATTCATGGTATTTTTTATGTATCCATGCTTTCTTTTATACCAATTCCCATGCTGGACACATTGGGTGTGTCTTCATGATTCAAGCCTATTTAGCCATCTAGAGGGCCCATGTTATACCGCTTGGCCGAAGCCACTATTTTCTTCTCCGCCTTTGCTATTGTTCACAAACAACGCTGTCTAACATATTTCTGTCTGTTAATGGTCGTTGACTTTAACCTGCAGTTTGCTTTGGAAAGGAACGTGAGAAATGGAATGATGTATATTTTAAGATGGTTGTTGAACGCAGGGAGCTTTCCAAAATACAATTACATGACCTATCCTGCCTGCGCAACAAACCACAGGAGACAAGCTATGTTAACTATGGCAGTTACCGGGCTATTCTCAAAATGCTTTCCCCCACTTTAGACGTTATTTACGGGCAGACACTTTTTTATTAATCCACTGCTCTTTGGGAGGCTCCACAGCCCTTAATGTAATGTTATTCTTACATTAACACGGAAGACTTTGCACATTCACTGTTGTTATTGAAACTTGGAATTACATTGTTCAGAAAGCATGAATCATCGCAAAGAACTATAGATCATCCAACGCTGTTGATGCTGCTGAATCTTTCTGGATTCAAAAAGCCCGATTCAGTCATTAGTGTTAGCACTAATGTGCCTGAATAGTAATAAAAGATGTCTGTCCCAAAATAAATGGATATAGATAAAGATGCTGTTGGACGACAGCCAGAGAAGATGTGGGAGCCGGCCAGCCATAAGAAACGAACACGGCTTGGCAGCTGATTTGTGGCTCTCTGGCGGAAGAGCAGCGTTGGTTTGTAGAGTCATTATGAGGCCGCGGTACAAACCGTCACGTTGAGTCTGCTGTGACCTTGACCGTTGGACTGCCCCTTGCCCCGTCTGACATATCAGTGGTGGCGGTGACCACCAACGCACTCCCGTTCAGATGACCCTGAGTGCTAATCTGAGTGCAGGGGTGATGAATGTGGACCGCTGTCAGCTCGTGACGTCTGGGGTCCTCTTAAGCAGCCCTCTCCGGTGTCCACTTCCAGGGGCGGAGCTGCCAACACAGCCGCTGGCTTGGTGTCTTGTCTTGTCTCTCTCTCCCCCCCCCCCCCCCCCCCCCACACACACACACACACACACTGACAACACAACACTACGAGTATGGCAAGCCTTGGTGTTTATAGACCCAGGCAGACACACACACACACACTTACACACACATCACACACACACATACACACACATTCATAAACAGACACGCACACACACACATTCATACACAGACACGCACGCACACACACACATACACACACACATGCATACACAGACACACGACCGGGCGTGTGTGTTTGTGTTGGTGTGTAAGTGCGTGTGTGTGTGTTTGTGTATTAACGTGTGGGTGTATGTATGTGTGTTTGCATGTGTGTGTGTGTGTGTGTGTGTGTGAAAATGTGTATGTGTGTGTGTGACTGTGTATCTGTATGTGTGTGCATGTGCACGTGCGCGTATGTGTTCCTCTGTCTGTTTGTCTGTGTGTCTGCATGTGTCCGTCTGTCTGTCTGTCAAAGTGTGTATGTGTGTGAATGTGTGTGTGTGTGTGCGCGTGTCTGTGCGATTGCGTGTCCATGGAGGTGGCTTATCTACGTGTGCTTGTGTGTGTGTGTGTGGGGGTGCGATTGCGTGTTCATGGAGGACGCTCCTCTACGTGTGCGTGTGTGTGGGTGTGTGGGTGATTGCTTGTTCATGCTCCTCTACGTGTGTGTGGGTGTGTGTGTGCAGGGAGGACGCTCCTCTACATATGTACAGTATGTTTATGCATGCGGTCATCTGGATTGGGTGTCCATTTTGGATCAGAGCTGTCGTCAGCCGGCCATCAGAGCCTGCACCTGTGTCCTTGCTCTAGTTACTCGTCCGTCGCTTCCATCAGGAGTTCCTCTGTCTTTATAACATGCATTCAACTCATATGAAGCAAATAGAGCTATTTTAATACCACAACCCTATAAATTCAGATTCACCTGCTTATATGGTGTTAGCTGAGAAGCGTCCTGTCAATGGATTCTGGACATTACCAAGCCATCGCGCCTCACAGTGGAGAACGTTATGTTCTCATAAAACAACTTTGTCAAGAGCCAAGCCAGGAGAATGGGAAACATTTAGGCTGCTTACCTTATCTGGTGATACCATGTGAACAGGGATTGTTTTTAATACACAACAATACATGCTGCGACTAATAATATACAAGCTATATATATATATATATATATACATCCATGTATGTTCTATGTTGTGATCTGTAAGCGTCATAATTAAATCGAACAGATACATTACATTGTGCACACAATCTATCTGCATTACAGAACATATATAGGACAGTGGTTGGAACCTGAGACCCTAACATCACATGTACTGCTTCATTTGGAGTGTTGCTTTGAAAAACAGTATAACGAGAAAGAGGATCACCAAGTGAAGAGATATGGTCTGACAGTGCAACACTTAACCATGAGCCATTCTCTCTCTAACAGCGCGTAGTCCACGCAGGGCTGCCAAGCCATCCAGGACAGGGGAATCAGTGTTGTCGTGGGGTCCTTTTGTCTGTACGTCCCGTCTGGAACGCGATCACAACCTCCATTCTGGGGGCCCGGGGACATGGAGTGAGGGCACAAGGGGCTGGATCAGCTTTCCCCCAACGTATCCTATAGATGCCCAGAGAGATAGAGTTAACACAGGCAGACATATGTAACGATATAGCAAGGTGGGGGGGGGGGGGGGGGGGGAGGCTGCAATATGCTCTCCTTTGAAAAGCTTGTCTCCAGTACTTCCACTCTAATGGGGCCATTTTCATACCGACCGAGTTGTAGAGATGAGAGGCAGGGGCTTCCACAGAGACGCTTCCTGTACTCCAGACTCTTTTCCTAGGCTGATGCCTTAGAGAGCCATTGAACCAACACCAACGCGTGTGTGTGTGTGTGTGTGTGTGTGTGTGTGTGTGTGTGTGTGTGTGTGTGTGTGTGTTCAGCATTAGTAAATGTATTAATAAAAATTCAATACATAAACAGCCACAAACAGTCAAACAAATAAATTCCCAATAGTCATTATCAGTAACATGGAGCCAATAGAGAGGTAGGGATGCAGCAGTGTGGGGGGCTCTGAGACGGGAGTGCTTTGTAGAAACAGACTCACACATACAAGTTAGAACTTCAGTTTGAACCGTCACAGTTGGTCAGATCTGGCAAGTGAAAACGAAGTGGAAGGTTCCGGGTGAAGGCTTCCTTGACCCTCAACATTATCCGGGGCCTCGTGCATGGAGCTCTGCGTAGGTGTCTGGGCAAATTTATTCTCAACGAGAAAGTTGGAAATCAGAGATTTTCCGAGATTGTCCGAGATTGTCCGAGATTGTCCGAGATTGTCCGAGATTGTCCGAGATTGTACGAGATTGTCCCAACAGGACGAGGTTTTTCTGTTTATACTAATTCTCCTGTGATTGTGCACGAGAAACGCCCCCAGGCGAAACACAGTTTCTGTACATGAGATACGCCCCATGGAATACAACACATGATGTCATATGAGCTCGCAGGCTCAGGGGCCACCTGTAGAGACCCAGTGCAGATGGACCTGTTGGAAGGAAAGAACAAGAGGAATAATTGACCAAATTGAAGATTGTCTCCCTGCTTTGCCTTTTCCAGCCACAAACTACTACTTGCTTGTTGTAAATCTTCCAGTTTGACTACAAGAGTGGGATATGTTTTGGGTTTCTGTCAAATTGTATAAGTCTTTGGCTTTGGCAGACCAGAAACCCATAATATCAGGCTATCATGTTCGAGCTGCCATGTAAAACAAACTTGCATTTTAATGACAGCTACTGCGAGTTTAGCTAGCAAGGTCTGTGGACTCGTTTTGGAAAGATTATTTCATAAGTGGTGTGTATGGCACAGTTTTCTGTATGTGTGGGGGCCTCGTTTTGTTTGGCTGGGGAAAGCGGGGGGAAATATCACTTCAACAAAAAGGTATTTCCATTATTTTTGGCGAACAATGGCCGCCGCCCTGGTGGCCAAATGCAGATCACTGGATAAATCTCCTCTGACCAATTTAGCCGTCCACATTTTGAGTCGCTCCATTTTAGGCGAAGGTTTTGTAAGCTTACAGGATTGGAAACAGCTTAAATAAAAAGCCTCTTTTTTTTTTAAGTGTCCGCTCTGTTTGGTTCCCCCACAGAGCTGAGGTCCACCGGCACCGCCCACCACTTCTCCTTCCTGCTCAACTCATCAGACTACCGGATCCTCCGCATGGACGAGGACCATGACCGCATGTACGTGGGCAGCAAGGACTACCTGCTGTCCCTGGACCTGCACGACATCAACAAGGAGCCACTCATAGTAAGACAGAGTGTCTTACTATGTCTCAGTCTAATAAAAGTTATTTTAGTATGACATTTTCAATGATTATGTATTCACTGTCTCCCCACCAGATCCACTGGCCCGTGGCCCCTCAGAGGAAGACAGAGTGTGTCTTGTCAGGAAAGGACACTAATGTAAGTTCTAACATGAATTTGGTGTGTGTGCACTGCTACCGTTACATTACAGTGCATTTATTTAGCTGATGCAAAACGATGTACAAAAAGTGCAATCTACCCTGAAGATACAACCCAAAAGTTGCAAGAATCGAGTACATTAAATTCATCTAATTATCAAACTGCTTCACGTGCCACATTTTAGAGAGAACATATTATTACTATGCAATAGAACAATATATCTAGATTATATCTAGATTTATTTCCACAATGTTAGCACTGAATCAGTGAGTAACTATAAGCTATATTATGCTAAATATATACCAAACATGTGTTGGCCAGACACTTAATCAATAACATCCCTAGATATCCCAAAAATGTCCAATAGTTACGAGTGGGCCCTTTACGGAGTCCAGAGGAAGTCACACCAGATGTCTCCCACGTCCGCTGTGCCTCTCAGCACACCTGAAGTTCATTTCTCCTGGAACCCGGGGAGCTAAGAAATGTAAATGTGGCGCCGAGGCATCTGAAGGAGGCCCTTTAACACTGCAGGAGAGCGCCTCTCAGACTTTATTTATTGTCTGTGCATCCCTGATTGCTGATTACCTACAGCTGCCACCGATTTAGCCGCAGCTCAAACAGTGAGGTCGCAACATCCAATAGGGATGATTGACTGCAAGGATGCTGGGTATCACAAGCATATTTATATACTTATGACATGGGCTGGAAAAGGAAATAAAAACGAAAACGGTACGAAATGTTGCCCATCTTCTGCTTTACTTTAGTTGTTGAGGTAGAATCGGAATATACAAATTTGCCACTGCTGGAAGTTAGAACTGCACAACTACGACTTGTCTGAAGGGTGCTGCCATTCAAAAGGCAAACCCCCTCTACAGGAAATCAATTCGAATTCGACTTTGAAATTCATGTTAAAAACAGGTCCTCGCGTGACTTTTTCTTTTCATTAGCTCACACATGTTCACCCTTACCTCGCTAACCCCCCCCCCCCCCCCCCCCCCCCCCCCCCACACCCCCCACCCCCCACACACACACACACACACCTCCTCCTGCATGCTAGGCCCGGCGTGTGAGCACCCAGGGAGTGATGATGGGGCGTTTGGATAATAAGCCGGTTCTCCCCTGCTGGTACCGGCGGAGCAGACCGCTGTTTATCCAACTGGAATGCTCATTTGTACATGTTCGCTGACCCGCGCCTCTCCCAGCCTCGGGCTGCATAGTGTTGGCCTGTGTGCCCATACATGTAAGCATGTGTGTGTTGTGTGTGTTGTGTTATGCATGTGCGATCGTGCATGTGGTTGTGTGTCAGAGAGACATGGAAAAGAGGCAGACTAGGAATTTCATCCCAAACAATAAGAAATAAAATGGGCTATGGGGGAGACCTGCCCCCTTTGGAGGATGACGGATGATGACAACTCAAAAAGCAATTCATAGAGAATGTCAGCTCAACCACGAGGTCAAAGGCAATCATGGCCGCTGTGCTTTCTGTGTGTGTTGTGTGTGTGTGTGTGTGTGTGTGTGTATGTGTGTGTGTGTATGTGTGTGTGTGTGTGTGTGTGTGTGTGTGTGTCAGGGGGGGTTACAATGTGCAATGAACAAGACACATATGTACACATGTGTAAATGCATAATCAACACACACATATTTGCACTCAGAATGTAACTGTTCTTTGACAGATGAGGATTTGCCGAACTTAGCAGGCTAAGCTAACCTGTCTCTGATGTAATGGGGAGTTAGCTCGCAAGTGCTCTTAAAGCACATATTACGTAGCCAGCATTTACCGAATGGTTCTCAGAATCTGTAATTTCTCTGAAATTATATTTTGATCAAGAAAAATATTTGGTATTGTCTCACATACTTTAGTTAAACTACGAAAAGCCCTGCTAGCTATTAAAATCCTGTTATTAGTGTAGTGTCTAAAGTTAAGATTGAATAATCCTTTTGATTAGTGATTCACTTCATTCGCTTTGGTTTTCCCTGAATCTCGCCTACAGACACCAGCTCACTTGGATGCATTGCTTTGGTCTGCTTCATCAAGAAGCAATCTGTGTGAGAACATCGAGCCAGTAGGCCAATGAGAGAATGAAACATACAACATAATAATGGATGTATCGGGGTTTCGGGCCAAAGCGCAGGAAATTAATCATCTGTGCGTCCTCTGTGTTTTACAGAATGTTTTTTCAATTCTTTTTCAGTGGATGTTCAAGATCAAAATGTTTAATTTTGTTTATAGATAGGAAAGCTATAGGGTGTCTCATGTTATTCCTTAACCCTGTTAAGTCTCGGCCTGCTCTCTCTCCCTCTCTCTGCCTCTACGTCTCTCTCTCTCTCTCTCTCTCTCTCTCTCTCTGACTCTCTATGTCTCTTTCTCTGACTCTCTCTCTGTCTCTTTGTCTCTCTCTCTTGCTCTCTCGCAGGGAGAATGTGGAAACTTCATCCGTCTTATTGAGCCCTGGAACCGGACCCACCTGTATGTGTGTGGGACAGGGGCCTACAACCCCATCTGCACCTACGTGGACCGGGGACGCAGGTCCCAGGTAACTCAAGACTCAGGAGGACGTCCACGGAGACATCTTTGACCTTTGCCCTGTCCTGCTTTGAACACAATATCTTTCAATCAGTCCCGGGGGTCATTCTCAATCTGCTTCTTGCTCTTCGGTTTCATTGGCTTGAGGTTTATTTATTTTTTCATCTTATATTTGTCCTTGCATCGAGTCCCTGGTCTGTCACGGACTAGAGGTCTTTAAGAAGAATGTCGCTCAGTTGAAATGAATGTAATATGAATTGGGCATTTTCCTTCCGTTCATGGTGATTGAGGTCATCATCGGCACACTCGCGATACATGTAAAGAATGTCAGTAAAGCCTTCTCGTTCTCTGCTCTGTTGGCTTCAGGGTGTGTCATCCCCTAGGCTGTGTCAGCAGCATACAATTAACGTGAATTGTGATTCACACTATATGATAATATGCAACATGGTTTTTTCTATTTTCGTTGTGAGACACGATCATTCCTCCACGCTGACCGTCGGTGTCTCTAGACCCGACCCAGGCCGGAGCGCCGTAGCGGCCGAACGACAGAGCGTCTGCACAGGATCCCTGTCATTCCCACGCACTTGCAATTAGTGAGCCTGCTAAGCACCGCCTCAGAGAGTGAAGCGGAACACCGATCATATCCTCCCGCTGGGAACGGCACGCTGACAGGATACGTAAAGCATAGCCCGCCTGCCCCACACACGCACACGCACACGCACACACACACACACACACGACCCCCTCACCTGTTTCCAAGCAGCCTGTGGCGTGTCTCTCCGGCTGTCTGAGAGCCTCTGAAAGGCCATCATTACCGATGTAGCCTCTCATCCATCACCAGCCTTGTAGCTCCCTCCCTCTTTCTCTCGCTCTCGCTTTCTCCCTCCCACCCTCCCTCCATCCCCTTCTCTTTCTCTCGCTCTCCCTTTATCCCTCCCTCCCTCCCTCACTCTCTCTCCCTCTCAACCTCCCTCCCTCTTTCTCTGTCTCCCTCTATCCCTCTTTCTTCCTCTCTACCTTTCTCATTCCATCCCTCCCTTCCTCTCTACCGCTCTCCCTCCATCTCTCCCTCCATCCTCCCTCTCTATCTTGCTCTATCTCCTTCTCCCTCCCTTCCTCCTTTTTCTCTATCCCTCTCTACCTCCCTCTCTCCCTCCCTCCCTCCCTCTCTCCATCTGACTCTCCCTTGTTCCCTCCTTCCCCCTCTCTCTCTCTCTCTCTCTCTCTCTCTCTCTCAATCTCCCTTCCTCCCTCCTTCCCTCACTCCCTCCCTCCTTTTCCATCTCTCCCTCCCACCGTCCATCCCTCCCGCCCTCTCTCTCTCGCTCCACCCTCCCTTCCTCTCTCCCTGAAGTCCAGCAGCCGTTCAGAGCAGCCGTAGCAGCACCGTTCTCCCGGGCCGGGTCCAGTCTTCTGCCTGTTTAGTCTCAGGGCAGTAATGAAAGGGCTCACGTTTCAACGTAAAGGACGGTCTCCAGGTTCCGCCCCTCCAGCTTCCGCCCCGCCAGCTTCTTCTCCTCCGTAGTCCCACGAGCAACGTGGCTGCGCGCCACGAAGCGCTTCCTCGCGTCCGGCACATGTAAACACAAGGGTTTGTTTGGAGCTCGGCCCTTCTTGTCGTACGATGGGGTTTCGGCACATTGTGCAGTCCTGTGTCAATTTTCCCTTAAGATTTCTTTCTAAATCATTTTTTAAAGTGACTCCTCTTTCCAGCTAAATGAAAAAGTTAGTTAATGCGCAAGTTCCTTTATTTAGTTTAAAATACAAATACCAGAGAAACCACAACAAAGTATTTGAGAAGGAGTCTGACGTAATGTCCTTCCTTCAATATGATTGTTCTTTCTGTTGTTAATGTGATTATATGTTCATGTCGTACTATTAATGCTATTGTTGGACGCCATTGATTGCTGATTTTAACAGTTAAAAGCCCTGCAGTGAGTTTATTGCCATTCTTGATTAAGCTATCTAACCACATAACAGGATTAAGAGAAGAATGGCAATTTCTATGTAATGAACCCAAATGTTTATGATCCCTGCAAACTTTTGGTCCAATTCCCACCACATGTCATGGGATAATTAATGTCATACAGGCTGTAAAAGCAACAGCACATAGTTATTAATACGGACTAAACACTAAACATCTGTCCTATAAACCACCAATACATTGGTCACTTTCATCTATGAAAAAATAAGTGAAAACTACCACAAGAGCCAATCCAAGCTGTGGAAAAGGGGAATCTTTATAGAAAGAATGACTTTCACCAAATCTCCTCCTAAGGGCTTTTATCCTCTCTTTCAATAACATCCTCACCGTGTTTGTTCCTTGTGTTTGAGTCTGTGAGTCTAAGGCATGGCATGCTTCTCCACCTAATTACCAACTTGACTCTTGTAGAGCTGTAACTACACTCCTGCTATACACACACTCATCGAGTTACTACTTCATGGCTGCCAACCGCTGCTCTCTTTTGCAGTCACTTTTCGAAAGGACTTATCTCGTCCAGTTTTATCTTCTTTGTATTTCCTTTCTTTTCTGCTTCACAGAATTGGTTTCTGTGTTTTATTTGTACTGATTATCTTTCCATTATTGTGTCCGTGTGGAGAGCATCTCTGGGTGGGCCGCTGGGAGCTGGTCTCAGGCTGTCTGAGTTGCTGTTGGGTACTGCTTGAAGGAGGGCTCTCAGTAATTGGACGGCCCGGTGTGCCATGTGTCTTGTTTATAGGGCTCCCTCTACCTACAGAACCCCCAGTCTGGAAGCAGAACGAATCGTGCGGCCGACTACAGCTCCACTGCAGGCCCTTTGGAGGCACAGGTGGGCTGCCAGGAACTGCCAAGATGGCGCCCACCTCTTACATTAGCCAATCACTCGGAGGCTTTCAGAGGCGGAACCAACGACTGTCAGAATCACTTAAACATTGACGCTACAATATGCATTTAAAAGCCAGAATCACCAGTTCGTCAATTTGTGAGTTTCATTTAAACGTCCGATAAAGGATTAAGTTCAGCAGTGCTGGCAGACAGAGTGATGATTCTTCAACATGCTGCCAAGCTGTTTGGGTTGGTCCCGGCTATGAATGAAGCCCTAGAAACAGTGGTGGATGGGGTTAGCCCTGCCAAAGCTCACAGCCATAAAACATTCAATATTTTACTAAGGTCTTTCTTAACCGTGATTAAGTGACACATAGAAATACCTGAGACGGGTGTCAAGTCAAGTAGTTGTTTTGTTTTAGCTTCGGTAAAACATTTTCCAAGAGGTTAAGTAAAGTGCTAGCTGTCAGGCAGTATGCAGCGTCTCTTGAAGCCTCAGACAACGCAGACTCCCCGCACCCAGAGGAGAGTGTTGACACAGACACTGAGCACGTCCCGCTCATCTGTCGAGAGACGGCGTCCAATCCCGGGCCACTAACATTAAAAGCATGCCGATGGGGAACTTGAACTGTAATGGCTTCCCCCCACCACGCCCCGCGTATGTCAGGACCACATTGATAGCGCCTTACCCCTCAACCCCTAATGGATGTCATTGTGGATCTGTTGATGGCTCTACAATAGCAGCACCCCCCGTCCCCCGTCCCCCGTCCCCCTTACCACTTCTCCCAACTGTCTCCCAAATGAACACATTGTCCATGTGTAACGCCATTGCTGCCTTCTGAATACCGCATGTAGGATGTAACAATGTAATATAAAGTAAAATGTAACAACGCAATAATTGTACAACAGTAACAACGATCCATGCGCTATGTATAATATCTATTAAAAGTGATGAAACTGAGGAAAAGTAGTTGAATTATTAATAATTTTTCTCCTAATCCATTGCTGTTTCAGCAATACATATTTCGTCTAGAGCCAGGCAAAGTGGATTCTGGGAAAGGCAAATGTCCGTACGACCCCAAACTCAACAGTGTCTCAGCATTGATCAGTAAGTACCTTTTCTCTCCACTTTCTCTGTACATGCACTTTTGAGTGGCTTTCTAACCGTAAAACTACGCAGGTTTCCAGTGCTTTCCAGTCAGCCCCGGTCCCAAAGGGGTGTTCCTCACAAAAATGATACACTGGTCTCTCCATTAACCAACAGGATCTTATTGATTTCAGATCGATTGTCCTTAAGAGGGAATAACTTTGCTCTGCAAAAAATCGTAATGTGCTGTTGAAATGTTTTTACAAACCATGGAAAACTGGATTCACTTTTATGTAACACTATACTTTGAAACCAGGGCCAATTCCTTTATTTATTATTTGTTTTATGTTTAATCATTTCACTGTGGTTGAACTATCATGTTGGGATGGCCGACTTTTGCTGTGTCATTTTGTCTTGCTTTTAACAGTGGATCAAATTGAATGATAGACCTAGAAGTGTTGTGAAGTTACGTGTGCTCACAGTGGGTGGTCCGGGCTGTCAGCAGCTTGCAGGTGGTCACAAAAGGCCATAGACCACCGACCTTCATCACTGTGTGTGTGTGTGTGTGTGTGTGTGTGTGTGTGTGTGTGTGTGTGTGTGTGTGTGTGTGTGTGCGTGCTTGTGTGTGTGTGTGCGCACGCGCGTGTGTGTGTGTGTGTGTGTACGTAAGAGTGAGAGATATTGAGTGAGATTGAAAGAGAATTCCCTCTCTGTTGTGCCATGCCATATGTGCTTAGTTCAAGCTGACTTGAGCAAAGCTAACATGCTAAATATACACTTTGCAATTTGGCTGATATTCACCACTGTAAATACCTGGACCAGCACTCATTGGCCTATATTATCTTTATTATTATTATTATTAGTAGTAGTAGTAGCAGTAGTAGTAGCAGTAGTCATTTTTGTATTTTAACTCATTATTTCACCTGCAGACACATCGTTAGTTGTCACATTATTGTAGATTATAAAGATGAATCACACCAGCTTCACTAATTAGTGACCAATAAACAGAGGCTATTAATTTGATGATCGAAGCTGCCTCACACACGTCCTTCCCTCTGTGTGCCAGATGGAGAGCTGTACGCTGGAGTCTATATTGACTTCATGGGCACCGACTCAGCCATCTTCCGCACGCTTGGGAAGCAGACTGCCATGAGAACCGATCAGTACAACTCCAGATGGCTGAACGGTAATTCTCCTACTCATCTCTCTTTACGCCATTGATCTTTCCTCAGTCTGCCTCTTCATTGTCAATTGATTACACCTCTCTTGTGTTTACGTTCGCTTTGACCTGAAGCGACAGAGAGGGGTTTGAGTACATACGGTTACCCTGTCCTGTTTGTCTTTCGATGTGGCCCGTCCATCTCTCTGTCCTCCCCCCCCCCCCCCCCCCCCCCCCATTCCTTCCGCGTTGATCCTACCCATCGATATCTGATGGGTCCTCTGAGTACGGAGAGCGCACCAGTGGCTTTAATGGATGTTTCCAGAGTCAATGTCAATGCTAATGGAGACAGACCGCGGTGCTAGCGCTGTAGCTTCCGCAAGCTAATGATGAACCATGATTGTTACAGTGTTTTAAAGGTTGGAAGGGCGTGGGTTATTTTGGGGGGGGGGGGGTGGGGATGGAGCAACTGGCACATCAATCACACACACACACATACACACACACACACACATACCCTCAGCCCCCCCTTACCACCGCCTGGGTCCCACATTTTTCCTTTTGACTCTGTTGCCCGGACAACGGCTCCCCAGTGGAGCTACTCTAGGATCTGGACACCTGAGTCCTGCTAATCAACCGTGTGGACTCATCATGTCCCCCAACACACACCCCCCCCCTCACACACACACACAACCACACATGTGTGCACACACACACACACGCACGCATGCACACACACGCACACACACACACACACACTCACGTATGCAGACACTCGCGCACACTCACACACACATGTGCATACACATGCGCACGCATGCATACACACACACACTTGCGCACACACACACCCACACATGCACACACACGCACACACACACACACACAGCCACACACACACACACCCTCGCATGCACACACACACACACACACACACACACATACGTGTGAACACACACACACACACACACGTGCGAACACACACACACCTCCCCCTCCACCATGTTTTGGCTCTCCCCCATGTGGCCTTCTGGTACAGTGCAGCAGGGTGCAGCACCCAGGGCGCGGTGTCCAGCAGTGACCTACTAAGTCGGCCGGCGGGAGAGGATCCCTGCTGCCATATTGACTGCTGTTACCGGGGACAACATAATGAAGTGCATTCAAAATGGCTCCTGGGCTTTCAGGCCACTATTGTCCCAATACAACAATTAGCCCCATTCTTTTTTTCTCCCCACATTCATTCAGTCAAGCAGTCAGCCACGCTCATTCATTCATTCATTCATTCAAGCAGTCAGTTCAGTCAGTTATGTCTTTCTTTGTCTTTCTGTCTTTCTTCCTTTCTTCAGCCCTTTCTGTCTGTCTTTTCTTTCTTTCATTCTTTCTTCCTTCTTTTCTGTCTGTCCGCTTGTCGTTCTGCCTGTCTATCTGCCTGTCTGTGTGTCTGTCTGGCTCCTCTGCTCTGAACCACCACTCACTCGAAACCTGCTTCTTGTTGCTCTCTTCCAGACCCCACATTCATCCACGCACACCTCATCCCAGACAGCACACAGAAGAATGACGACAAGCTGTACTTCTTCTTTCGGGAGAAGGCGTCAGAGATGGGCCAGAGTCCCATGGCCCAGTCCAGGATAGGCAGAATCTGCCTGGTGAGTCCTCATAATAATAATAATAATTAAAGCTGCAAGCAGCGTTTATCGGGGGCCAAGCCTAACGCAGACCATTAAGACCTTTCTTGGATTAGACACGGTCGACAAAGCTGGTATAGCCTCAGCTCAGCAACTCAGCAACTCTCATAACCTTACATCAAAAGGGCGAGGAGTTATGCTTCTTTAAAGTCTTCAAGCAATCGCTATAGCGCCCCCTATCGCCTAAAAGTGAGAGCTTATGCTGAACAACTTTAGTATTGGACTCAAGATCATAGGAGTCCATCTTGATGTCGAAAAACGCATTTACGTCCTAACGGACCGACTTATGCCTCTGACGGCCATGTTGTTTTGCCAAAATTGAAAACGTGAAAACGTCATCTTGTTCAGAATTTCATACCCAACAACTTTTCAATTTTACCCAAGATCATAGGAGTCCATCTTGATGTCGAAAAAAGCATTTAAATCAACATTTTTATTTTTTTGTGTCTGGTGGCCATTTTGTTTTGTCAATCAACTTCATTTTAGTTTATCAGTTAGAGTTGTGGACCCTGATTGTCTGACAGTTGATCCCGCTCAAATCAAACAATCCGTCTAGGGACTGTGGTCATTTTAATGTCAGGCCATGCCCATTTTGATGCCACGCCTTAATTGAAAATTGTTCTTGTTCAGAATTGGATCCTAAACAACTTTTTTTTTTGGACTCAAGATCATAGATCTCCATCTTGATGTCGATATAAGCATTTTAGTTTTACCCGTTTTTAAGCCACACCTTTTTTCGAAGTTAATGGCTCCCATTGGCTTTTCATTTTAGTGTACAAACTTCCCTTCGCGTTAGATGGAAGATGTTGGTCCACATATGATGTGTGCCAAAGGATTTTCGTCTAAGTCTAAAACCCTAGGATCCTTAGGGATTTTAGTGTTTTTCACAAAATTCAAAATGGCGGAAAATCTATCACGATGAAAGTCATAGGTTCTTGAGGCAAATTTGTTCAGCATGAGGAGATGCATACGTGAGCAAAGTTTCATGACTGTAGGTCAGCTCAGGAGATATGCTTTGCATATTAAGGACGATTGCAATAGCGCCACCTTTGGGCCAATCACTGTAATATTTCCACACTATTCATGTTTAGTCCCCCTCCACAGCTGTGGAAAGTTTCATAAAAAAGGACACAGCGGTTTTGGCTGTGTAAATCAATTTTGGCGGAATAATAATAATAAAACTAACAATTACAATAGGTTGCCTCGCACTTCGTGTTTGGCCCCCTAATAAAACTAACAATTACAATAGGTTGACTCGCACTTCGTGCTTGGCCCCCTAATAAATATATTTGGTAAGTGTAACAAACTTTAGTGTTCATTGGATCTATGCACAGTCTATGTTGAACCCAACAGTTATATTTAGTATTCGTTTTATTTTCAAACATTTGTAATAATTTGTATTTCCCTATCTTGGTAATATTGAGTTCTACTTCTACAAAAACGGTGGACATGATGAACATTTCATCTTATTTTAGTACACACACACATTATCTCCGGATTATATCCGGATATAATCTGGATTATATCTGAATTATCTCTGAATTATCCCCGAATTATCCCCGGATTATCTCAGAATTATCTCAGAATTATCTCCGGACTATCCCCGGATTATCTCATCAGTAATCTCATCATCTTCATCAGTGTCAAATCAGTTGCTACCTGCCACTAGAAATAACTACTGCAACGCCGAATGTCGTTCTCCAAATCAGCCACATTTGTGTTTCCTTTTAGCTAGACTTTGTCAGGGTGTCCGTATTGCACACAGTTAACATCCCTCCAAGAATACATCAACACCACGCAAATGGCTGTCACTTGACTCTATTTAAAGTGTAATACTTATAGTACAAATCCTCACACTTCTCCACTGCACAACATCATCTGACTACTCTAAGAGGTAGTCCCCCTGTCCATCAGCAACCTCCAGGAATGTATTCTTCAAGTATACACTTTGCCCAGAATAGAGAGAGTAAAGGACAACTGTTTCTGGTACCTGAAGAGGCATAACAAGAAAATGGTAAAAATAGTTTTCTTTATTTAATGTTACAGTATATCCACACCCCTGCAAAACAAGCAAAAAGAAATTCCAGCTGAGAACGGTAGAATCTCGACTGTGTGTGTGTGTGTGTGTGTGTGTGTGTGTGTATGTGTGTGTGTGTGTCATGTGTTAAGAGTTCTGCTCCATTAATCGTTCTCCCTCGGCGTCATTTTCCAACCGGCCAGTGGAAGTTTGGCCCGGCTCTCCGACGCACAGGCCAAGTCGACGCACAAGTTTATTAACATTTCGTTAACACGGATCTGTCCTCTGAGCCCATCCAGGCCAGTGAATCAAACAGCTGCTGTCACACTCTGGGTGAATCAGTTCACTCGAGATGTGTGTGTGTGTGTGTGTGTGTGTGTTTGTGTGTGTGGAAATAAAAAATGTGGTGGTGTGCGTTGGCTTTCCTTGCAGAATGACGACGGAGGACATTGCTGTCTGGTGAACAAGTGGAGCACGTTTCTGAAGGCCCGACTCATCTGCTCTGTGCCTGGCGCAGACGGCATAGAGACGCACTTCGATGAACTCCGTGAGTTTGGATTCTGAACTGAGTCCCCGTTTTCGTGTACCTTTAGGACCACAGTTAACACAGGCATTATTTGCATCTCCGTACATAGATAAACACATCTGTATGAGTTTACTGAGACATTGAAGTTGTTTTCTGTTGAACAAGCAAAGTCAGCAGATCAAGTCTGGTTTATGCTGGGCTATGCTCCAGAGATGTTATTGAACTGTTTCCAATTATAATCTATTTTCATTCCTCTTGGGAAAGAATCACTTTGTTTTGATTTTTTGAATCCAAATATTTGTAACATAGCTGAGCTGTTTCAGGATGGACCGAGTTAGGGAGAGTTAGATCCAGGCTAGTACTAACCTGAAAGAACAAAGGTTTCACTTTCACTTTAATCTTCAACCTCTGGAACAACAAAAATGCAAAAGAATGCATCTGGAAGGACTTTAAAGTAAATAAATAAATACATGAAGGACAAAGAGGAAAACCGTTGCTATTCTTTAAAGCCTGTAGCCAAGACTTGTCACTTGCAATGTGATTCTCACCACAGATTCTCAGACCGCGAGCCATGCTTCCTGTATCGTATTCTCCTCACTCCAACCCGGTGCTATGTCTGCTGTTAGTGCGAGAGAAATAGAAAAGAAACAACCCATAGTGATAAAAAGAGATAGTAGAGGTGTGTGTGTGTGTGTGTGTGTGTGTGTGTGTGTGTGTGTGTGTGTGTGTGTGTGCAAGCAGGGGGAGGTGGTGGTGGTGGTGATGGTGGTGGTGGTGGTGGTGGTGTTGGTGGTGGTGGTGATTGTGATGGTGGTGATTGTGATGGTGGTGGTGATGGTGGTGGTTGTGGTTGTGGTTGTGGGGGTGATGGTGGTGGTGATGGTGGTAGTGGTAGTAGTGGTAGTGGTGAAGATGTGTAGCAAAAACCTGTGCCAAACCTGTGTAATGAATAGAGCCATCAAGGGGGCTGCCTTATCATCACTCTGGCACCCTGGGGTGCAGACGAATCCCCCCCTGCGTCCATCACTCACAGATGGGAACAGACTGAGAAATTGGTGCAGGCGTGGCTCAGGAACCCTGTCCTCTCTGACTGTTCTAGTTCTAGTTCCCTTTTTTCAAATGTGTGTAGATGGTGCTTGATACATATCGGCATGTTTTATAACTGAGATTATTATCACTATTAAATATTACTCCTCATAAGAGGATTACTGTGGAAAGGTTGCTGTTTTTTTGTAATCTTTTTACAGCAAGGGTGTTTGTGAAATCCGTTGTTGTATGTGAAGACTCTGGAGAATCCGTGTGTAAATGTCAAAGTGCTGTTGAGGAGCTTCTTCTCCCCAGCTCAGTGCGTTGCAATGTGGGTAGTCTGAGAGCAAAAGGGATATTCTTGGACATATGCTGCTGATTCTTGAGAGGGAGCAGCGAGTGTACTGCTGCTCACCGGGTTCCCCATGCCGCACCACCGCAAGGGGTCCTGCGCAAATGATCCATGTCTCCAGTTGTTACTGCCGCTGGATGGAGCTCAGGCCCATGCTTCAGTAACAAGAGGCTCCAGGAGGGCCCTGGAGTAGATACAGATGTTGAGGAAGACTGGGGGTTTTAGAAAGGACACATCCCAGTCGTTTACCGAGACAGAGAAATGGAGCACAGAGAGTCCAGGACGAAGAAATAAAAAGGGTAGAAAAAATATGAACTAGGATATAGTCTGTCAGAGGGAATGATCATTTATGTCGGCGGGCTTCTTAGTCCCTTTCTGAAATGTATTAACGGGGAAAATGTTCTCCTTCTTGTTACTCAAATTCCACCAGTTAACGTCAGCGTATATGTGAGGAAAATATGGTTCCTTCTTGGTGGTGGCTTTCCTCTTGTACAAGGCTTTTATTTGGGGTTTTAAGCCACAGTACTCATTAAGCAAACAGAACGAGTCAGATTATATATCATTCACAGTCTGACAGTTTGTCTGTCAGACTGTTTGTCTGCCTGTCTGTCTATCGGCCATCCTGCCCGTCTGTTTGCCTGTCTGTCTGCCTGTCTGTCTGTCTGCCTGTCTGTCCCGTCTTCTGTATTTATACGCCTCAGCATATCCTATTCAGTAACGAGTGTCTACAGTTCACACTGGTGTTTGTGTATTCCAACCTGATACCCAAAGGGCCTCAGGGAATCTCTGTATGATCTGACACATCAAAAATGAAGTGAATATAATGGTGCAACTTGTTCCAGTTCTCTCCTGGATTATCTTCTCCCTCTTTCCGTCTTGTCAGTGTGTCGCCAGGAGCCCTGTCAAACTGGCGTCAGATGGCTTATGAATCTCAACTGGGTTTGCCAAAAGCAGACTCCCCGTATTGTCTGCAGCCGTCCTCTGTCTCGTTGATAACCTGACAAATTAGATGTTTTTGTCTTAGCATTTTCTTGAAATTGTTTAAAAAACATGGATTTCATCTATGTTTTATGTATATATAAACAATATATATGTATCAAATATGGACATCTCTATACAAACAAGACAATGTTAGCCTTCCTCTTGTTGGTTCTTTGGGCACACACTGTAAGGACTGAGTTACACTCAGGAGGATAGATCGGGTTCCTTCATCAAACTCTCCAAAAAACTAAGTGCAAATATGCAACATTAAAGGGTCTCATGTTGCTCTATTTATTACAGTGTATTTGGAAAGGTATCGCTTTGATTTGTGCTTCATTTATGACCACGAGAAGGGCATCCAAGTAAATGAGGTCAAGGAGTTTCATGTTGACATAAAATATGAATCAAACAGTTGGCCGAATGCCGTTCCTTTGATTGATTCCTCAATCTGGAGGGAACGTGAACCAGCTGATCAGGGGCCTCTCACGGGCCCCGCTGGAGACCATTTATCGTAGATACACTTTCAACAGTGAATCCGTTAAGTGGTATTGCATTCAGACGCTCTACTTAAAATTGATTCAAATGTCCCGTCCATAGTTTTTTGGCCTTGCACTTTTCTCTCATTATAAGCCATCATGGGATTGGCCGAGTTGAACCGCCTCATCCCTAAAGATTGGATGCATATGGCTCCTATTAAAGCTTTGCTACAGCAGAGGTTCCGTATCACTTGTGTTGCCCGCCGAGATAATGGAGTTTTCTAGTTTGAGAAGTGTTTGGATTAGGGGTCTGCAGCGAGACCCCTTGAAACCGATAACAACGCCAACACCTCAAACCCCCCTCTGCAGGAATCTCTCACAGTTCACAGAAGAGCTGGAGCTGCTCTAGACTCCCTGAGGACTGATAGAAAGCAATGACACCACAAGCTGATACGATACAGGACAGAGGAACAGACCATAATAGTTATGTCTATTACCGTACTTCCTAGGACCTACTATTCCTCGATGGACTGTCAGGCTACTGTTTAAAGAAAGTGTGCTTTAAGTTCTGACCTCGCCTAACTGCAGATACTGACCCTCTGTGTCTCCCAGGGGACGTATACATCCAGCCCACCCAGGACACCAGGAACCCGGTCATCTATGCAGTGTTCTCCGTCTCAGGGTAGGTCCCCCACAGCCTCTGTAGCGGCACTAAAGTACCAGAGACACGGACAAGAAGGAAGCTCTTTGTGTGTTTTATGAAGGGGGCCGGGTTATGAGGGGTTCGTTCTTCCTGCAGTTTGCATGCTCTTCATCTACATTCACTGAGCCTGAACGCCCCCTGCCAAACAGAAGCTATATTCCATATGTTCTGACGGAAAAACCAGACTCAAAAAAATAAAAATAACACACACGATCGTTTATCGCACAGGAAGCCTCGCTCCTTTAAGGACTGTAGACCGATGCAGGTGGGGAGGAGAGAATGTACGAGCGGACAATTAACACCCACTCAGACGCACTTTCACAACAAGCCATTCGAGGAAGGCGTGGTGCCCCTTTTACGCCCAGCCGTAGTAAACAAGCCTCAGTGCCTCCATGTTGTTTGAGGATGCAAAAACGGCTGTTATTGTTTCCCCCTACGGCTCCCTCGAGGCAACGTAGTGCCGCGCTGAAGTCGAGCGAACGGAGAGACTACGCTAATGATAGAGCCCTCTGACAGGATCTGCAAACACAGCACACCCACGGCCCGGCGGCCTGGCGGCCCGGCCCACGGCCCGGCGGCCTGCCTGCCTGGCGCTGGTGGTTATGTTAATCAGGACGTGGGTGTTTGGAAGTCACCGTGTCAGCCAGCTCCACTGCAGCAGCAGCAGCAGCATCATCATCATCATCATCATCATCATCATCATCAACACGCAAACACTCTCTTCAAAGCGCGGCTGCGCTTCGAAAACGTTCAGATGATGATGCTATGATGATGATGATGATGATGATGATGATGAAGACGTTCAGGAGCTTATGTTCTTATAGCCCGTAGCCGTCTGAGGAAGTAGCAAAGAGGTAGACGGCGGCGCTGGGATCTTGATCATTCTCTGGGGAGGGAATCAATCGGCGAGGATCCCCGTTGGTTTCCTGTCTCCTTGTTGACCCCCAGCTCTTCCCCCCCCCCCCCCCCCCCCCCCCCCCCCCCCACACACACACACACACACACACCAGGTCGGTGTTTAAAGGCTCGGCCGTGTGCGTCTATTCCATGGCCGACATACGCATGGTCTTCAACGGGCCCTTCGCCCACAAGGAGGGCCCCAACTACCAGTGGGTCGCCTACACCGGGAAGATCCCGTACCCGCGCCCTGGCACTGTAGGTCACACACACACACACAGATATAACACACACACACGCAGATATAACACACACACATACACACACACACAGAGCTATAACACACATACACACACACACACACACACACAGACACACGTACACACACATACACACACAACACAGACATGACACATACAAAACACACACACACACAACACAACAAACACAGTACACACATAACACACACACACATACACACAGACATAACGCACACACATTCACACTCACACAACACACACATTACACAGTGTACACATACTCAGTACACACACACACACAGTACAAACACACACAACACACACACACACAGACATAACACCAAAACACACACACACACACACACATAACACACACACACACATTCCATAACAAACACAGTATACACACAACACAGTGTACACACACAGACATAACACACACACAAAACAGTACATACACACGCAACATAGTACACACACATCATACAGTGTGCACACACACACACAGTACACATACACAACATATAACAGCACGTATAATGCACATACACACAAGAAGTACACACAACATAGTACTGAAAATACACACACACAGACACATTTAATTTATTAATGTCCTGGTCTACGCAGTGTCCCGGAGGTACTTTCACCCCCAACATGAAGTCCACCAAGGACTACCCTGACGAGGTCATCAACTTTATGAGAAACCACCCCACCATGTACAACGCTGTGTACCCAGTGCACAAGCGCCCCCTGGTGGTCAGAACCAACGTGGACTATGAATTCACCACCATCACCGTGGACCAAGTGGCCGCAGCTGATGGGAGCTATGAGGTGCTGTTCCTGGGGACAGGTCAGTGTCACTTATAGTGTAAATCACCAATGATGACATCAGTCATTGTGCAAAAATGTGTGTACAATATAGTGTATCGTCATAAAGTTTATGATTTTGATCATCACATTAAAAAAATAAAGTCCATAGAAATGTCCACTTGATGCAGCTTATCAATTCTGTTTAGATGTCATCAGCCATTTAAAGTAAATGCTACTGTATACCTTTAAATGTATGCTAATAAATGGTAATCCTATTTAAAAACACCAGCCTAGTGGGTGGAGGAACAATGTGAACAGCTACGGTAAGGGGCAAGACGAGGTTAACCATTCCAGTAACAGACAATGGTTCATGGTGTTTGTCTTCTGTTGTTTGTCCAGATCGGGGAACCGTCCAGAAGGTCATCGTCCTGCCCAGGGATGACCTGCTGACAGAGGAGCTGGTGTTGGAGGAGGTGGAGGTCTTCAGGGTCAGTCCATGTCTCCTCGTCCGTACGACACAAGGCCATAATTAAATAAATAAAACAATATCAAGTGAACTAATATCAACTGTCTCTACAGGTTCCCACCCCGATCACCAGCATGAAGATCTCCTCCAAACGGGTAAATAGTCTCATTAACTAGTCTAGGTTATTAATTGTCTCATGAACTAGTCTAGGTTATTAATAGTCTCATGAACTAGTCTAGGCTATTAATAGTCTCATGAACTAGTCTAGGTTATTAATAGTCTCATGAACTAGTCTAGGTTATGAATAGTCTCACATGAACTAGTCTAGGTTATTAATAGTCTCACATGAACTAGTCTAGGTTATTAAGTCTCACATGAACTAGTCTAGATTATTAATAGTCTCACATGAACTAGTCTAGATTATTAATAGTCTCACATTAACTAGTCTAGATTATTAATAGTGTCACATGAACTAGTCTAGATTATTAATAGTCTCACATTAACTAGTCTAGATTATTAATAGTGTCACATGAACTAGTCTAGGTTATTAAAAGTGTCACATGAACTAGTCTAGATTATTAATAGTGTCACATGAACTAGTCTAGATTATTAATAGTGTCACATGAACTAGTCTAGATTATTAATAGTGTCACATGATCTAGTCTAGGTTATTAATAGTCTCACATGAACTAGTCTAGATTATTAATAGTCACATGAACTAGTCTAGATTATTAATAGTGTCACATGAACTAGTCTAGATTATTAATAGTCTCACATGAACTAGTCTAGATTATTAATGGTCTCACATGAACTACTCTAAAATATTAATAGTCTCACATGAACTAGTCTACATTATTTACCCCGTACAAAAATTCACCAAATTTGAGTCTACAAACAATGTGGTCTTAGTCAAATGAAAACTCGTACACAGCCAATTCATCTGATGGTGTAATCGTTTTGCAGCAACAACTGTACGTGGGCTCGGTGCTGGGCGTGACCCACCTGGCGCTGCACCGCTGTGACGTGTACGGAGAGGTGTGTGCAGACTGCTGCCTGGCCAGGGACCCCTACTGTGCCTGGGACGGCAAGACCTGCTCCCGATACTCTGCGTCTCAGAAGAGGTGAGCACCGCCGTAGTACTCTCAGGGGTCATGGTTCTTGTGTTGGGTCACCCCCCCCCCCCCCCCCCCCCCCCCCCCCCAGGCACGCTCTGCTGCCCGCTTTTAGGATCTATTTGTTTCTCCCACCGTACGTCAGAGAAATGGGGATTAGTGAACATTGTTATGTATCACCATGACAGCCAGTGATGGACAAGGTGGTTGGGTGATGGATAATCAATGTTTTTCTGTGCTCGCGTTCTAAATCACACTTTCTAATTCATACTTTAACACAGTTTGAGCATGAATCAATTTGTTTTTCTTTTGGAGCAAATAACTATTGGATGTCTGAACTGCAAAAATATACTAAAATGGGTAGCACGTAGGAATAACTGCAACTGGGTATGATTTGCTTACTAATGAGTGTTCATTTAGTAAAAATGCTTTATAAATAATGAAATCACTATGAATTCACTATTTAATACTACTTAACAAAATCAAAATCCTAAAATAAATAAATTCTAAAGTGCTTTCCTAAAATGAGTTGACATTAAAAATACTGAAGAAAGACGGCAAAATAAAGGATAATGTCACATGCATTCTTTAATTTATTTAATGGCAGCTCTGGTGTTTCCTGCACATGAAGTTAAACACGTTATTCTGGACTGTTGATCTGACCCCTCTAGACGTAGCCGACGGCAGGATGTGAAGTATGGAAACCCCATACGCCAGTGCAGAGGCTACAACTCCATCGGTAAGGTGGAGGACACTCGCAGCACCCCAAAAATATTGTTTCCATTGTTACGGGCGCTAAACACCATTCAAGAGTTGCTTCATCTCTGTGTGTGCGTTTCATCTATCCCCGGGTGTTACTAATGGGATTGGAATGTGCGTTGCTAGGCAATAAGAACACACTGGAGACGGTGCAGTACGGGGTGGAGGGCAGCACCACCTTCCTGGAGTGCCAGGCCAGGTCTCCCCACGTGTCCCTCAAGTGGCACCTGCAGAGGGAGAACAGTGACCGCAGGAAGGAGGTGGGAGGAGGTCCACACACACACCCACAGGACCGGTCACACACACACACACACACACACACACAGGTCCTGCCGCACCAGTTACACACACACACCCACAGGACCGGTCACACACACACACACACCCACAGGACCGGTCACACACACACACACACCCACAGGACCCGCCGCACCGGTCACACACACACACACACACACAGGACCCGCTGCACCGGTCACACACACACACCCACAGGACCGGTCACACACTGGATGGAAATTTTATTGTAGCCCTATTTATTTACCACAGTATTTCCAAGTAACATTTTTATTATATTAGTGTGGGACAAAAGAGGTCTGATTGGATTTGATTCCATAGGGCAAAGTAACATAACACACTGGCCAGCTGTGTGTGCATCCATTAAAGGGGTTGAATAAGGGAGAGCAGAAGCATGGCATATTATTGAATTAAAATGTTCATTTCATTATGTTAATGTTAAGCCTGTGTGAGCAGAGAAGTTCTCAACAAAAAAAAACACGTGACATTTTTGCTGACACACTGTGTTATGAATCACCATGTACAACATGAACTTTAGTGAAGCGCATTAAGAGCCCACTAAAGCCCGAGTCCTTCTCCTTCTCCCCGGTCCCCCAGATCCGGTCCGAGGGTCGGGTTCTGAAGACGGAGCAGGGCCTGCTCATCCGCTCCCTGCAGGGGTCCGACAGCGGCGTCTACCTGTGCACGTCCACGGAGAAGAACTTCAAGCACACGCTGGTGAAGCTGCAGCTGGTGGTTCTGTCGGGCCGCACCGTCAACAACGTGCTGGTGGAGACGGGCGGCCCCGCGCTACCGCCGCTGCAGTCCAGCGCCTGGACCCCCAGCGCCAGCCAGTACAAGGACCTGCTGACCATCCTGAGCCAGCCCGAGATGGGCCTGATCAACCAGTACTGCCAGGACTACTGGCAGCTGGGAGACGGCGGCGGAGGCGGTGGAGGAGGAGGAGGAGGAGGAGGTGGCACAGGCCAGGAGGAAGAGGCCCCAGGGCCCAACAAGGCCAAGGGCCTCAAGGAGCTGAAGGAGCAAAAGAAGCCACGTAACCGCCGGCATCACGATGAGGAGACCACTCCGGCGCCCGGGACATGAGGACCCCCCTCTCTTCCTCTCCCAGACACACACTCAACCCTCCCTCCCCCCGTCATAGACAACCCCCCCCTAATCCTCCAGCTCCTCTACCACCACCACCACCACTACCCCCAGCCCAGCCCTGCAGCCAGTCCTTCCACCCCACCTCTTTGACACGGTACCTTGTGCACAAACCCTCCTGAGAAAAGGGAAAAGACTCCTCAACAACAACAAAATAGAAACTATTATAGTGGGCAAAAAGAGATACTGCAACCGACGCCACAAAACCGTACCCAGGTTCTCTGTCCCTTTTGAAACATATACACAGTATTTATTGTAGGTTGTAAATACTATTTCTTTGTACTTAACTAGGAAAAAAATATGTGTGAATAGGTAAATCTGTGCAAATATTGTTGTTAACATAATATTATTGTCCGTGTTATTGTTTATTGCGATGTGTTATTATAATGGAAATATCTTTATGTTTTATCATTTTGGGAAACAGCAATGGTACACTTTTGGGACACATATGAGAATGTATCCACATTTGAGGAGGATGGATCCAAATGCATTCTGGAAGGTTGTGGTTCTCATTTTGGATCACTTGACTGCTGGCAGTATTTCGTCTTTGAGTTCGAGGTCTGATCACTGGCGGAGTGATGTTATAGCTCTTCCTTAAACTTCTCTACTCCGGAAGCATAAGCATGATGAACAAACGTTTTTTTACGGTTCCATCCACTGTAAGACAAAACGGGACATTTCTTGGGACATGAAAAGATGAGAGAGATTCCCATAGTCTGCAGCTGTGAAGCATTCTCAAGCTCGCACAGGGGATTGCCAGATCCTCAGTCCTGCTATGGAACACATCCATTGATCAATAGAGTCACCCAACCTGTCAGTCTTCTCTTCCCCCCACTTCCACAGACCTATGCGTGGTCTCGCCATCCCGCCTTTCTAAACGTAGTTCAACCTGCCGTCAATCAAGCAGACTGTCAATTGAAGTCACGCAACATACCAAAACTTCTTCCGACATCAATTGCTGTCATGTGTTTGTTTTGTTTCTATTTGAATATTACATCTTAATGTTGTATCCTTACGAAAAATGTGATCTTTGTGATAAGCTGTTTGGCAGGAAATGGATTCCACCAGACAATGATTATTGCCTTCTCTTTCCCCATGCAATTTCAGAAGCTCCAGTAGACCACTATGTGTGGATCCATGAAAGTTTGTGTAAAATATCCCCATGACTAAAAGAAAACACAAAGCACCTTCTTTCTCCAAATTGGTTATCCCTATCGATGTAATGCTTGTTCAGTAAGGAACTATATTATACAGTATGTTTCTTCAAAGCTCTCAAACCCTTGTAACGGTTTGCATTCCTGCCCGATCCCAGCTAACTACTGGTTGTGTCGCTTCTAGTGAGGGTAGAAACATTGAATACATCACTAATGTCTCGTGTATTTGCTTATCGGAACACTTCACTTCACAGAACTTTTCAAAAGAGAATGCAGTTCCAACTTTACTTTTTGTAAATGAGCCACAAACTAAACGTTGACTATGAAATAAAATGCTGTTTGTAATCAGAAACTTCCATGCAGAAGAAAACGTGTAAATAAACTAAGACCACTGGGATGATTCTCAGTATCGTGAACTAAAGATAAATACTGTACAGGACAGAGTGGTCAAGGGGGGCATTCCCTTGTGTGCATAGCATGTACAGTGTTTGTAGGTATTTGTCCAGAATGCTAAGTTTGCTGTTGATGTCAGTGGGTGTCTTTCTCGTTGCAAGAATATGGGTGTGTTGTCAATGCAAGCAGCAAGATAGTGATGGAGTGCTAAAATTCTAATAGAAAGGAAGGACATTTTTATTTTCAAAGGGGTGGTTTTAATATCTGTGTCTTCTCTTTTTCCGTTTTTTTCTCAAAACCAGATTTACAACTCAACTCAAAAATGCGTATGTTTTTATTTTTTGTTGTTTAAGAAATCAGTGAGTTATGTATGATAAAAAAATGCACAGTTGACGTTATTGTATTGACTTGTATAAATTACTATCTTTTATTCACCATCGATGTTGCTGACTAATAAATTAAAGCTCTATATTTTATAATTAACAGAGGTCTTCATTTACCCTGCACTCAGATGCTGTGGCTGTACAGAAACTTTATAGTTCTGCTTCTTATTCAATAATGTCAACAATTGTATTTGAATCAGTGCATCTCTATCTAGCTGTCTTTCTCTCACACACACATACAGAGTTAATTTAAATAGGTTGGATTACATTCTCCTTTCAGATTGAGATTGAGGTCAGCGAGATCTGTGGGTGAAACTGCTAAGCTTTTAAAGCACTTTAAATCTCTCCCTGCAATCTTCAGTAGGCTATAATGATGTGGTAGTTAGCACTATGCTTCTGCGCTGGGCTTTGGACTGATTGCTTAATATTGTAACACGAGTGTACTTTGGGGAGCTGTTTCTGGATTTTGTTTTCTCTTCTCTGGGTGTAATTACTTTGGGGCTGTTTTAATGCAGACAAAACTGTTATTGACAAGAGCTCTTGATCATTACGCACAGCATAGAGCATATTCCGAATTAATCTCCATTCCTGTGTCAAGGCACACACTGCGCTGTGCTCTGAGTGAACCCAATGTGAATAACATCATATCTTCTCTCACGCACAAGACAAACTTGATCCAACAGACCCGGTGACAACTTCAGGCTTGTCTTTTAAAGGCAACTCACACCGCAGTAGACAGATAAGCCCATGAGCCGATGTGCATCTTCTGCTGAGCACAGCAAAGTCCCTGTAAAGGTGAGCTCCTGTCCACTGGCCCCAGCCCCGAGTCACTCCTTCTTACCCCTGCCTCCCACTGAAGGACCCCGTGTCCTTGCGCCCCATTGGTCAACTCGGGTCAGGTGGTGCCAAGGATGCCCCGAATCCCTTTCCTAAGACGGGGAAAGTACTCAAACCATCCCCTGTGTTTGTCGGAGCAGCAGTCTGCGCCCTCAGCTGCGTAGATTGGCGGCACCGAGTGCGGCGGTTGGCCATCACTGAGAACCTGCTTCCATTCCTGTCGTCTCGGGGGGGTTTTGTTCTGAGCAAAGGGGCGTCGCAGCCGGGGCAGAAGGATGGGAGCTGGAGCGAGCGCTGAGGAGAAGCACTCCCGAGAGCTGGAGAAGAAGCTGAAAGAGGATGCCGACATAGACGCCAGGACCGTCAAGCTGCTACTGCTAGGTATGCTAACGCCACTGGGAGGCTCAGGAGGCTGAGCGGTCACAGTGGGGGGGCTGAGGAGGTAAGGAGGGACACGATGATGGGAACAAAAGGGGACATCTTGGTGTGCTTTAGCGACCGAGGCAGAGCCTGTTGGATACAATTGGAGGTGAGGTCTTCCCTCATTTCAGTTGGATAGGAGAACTATGGAGCATTAAATATTCCATGGGACACAGTTCATATATCTTTTTGATGGGATTTGGATTTCTATATTAGTCCAGTTCAACTCATAGTAAAGATGGAAGTGGGTGCCACAAAAAGGTGAGTGGATGTAAAGGCTTTGAAAAGATACAGACAGCAGTTTCTTCAAAAGTCAAGACAAATACAAATTATGCCAATTTTGAACTACTTTGAAGGATTGCAAGTCACACATACATGATGGTGAGGACAAGGGGTTAGGTAATCCTTATCACCTCTGTCATTGCATCGATAAGACACTTAAATCATTGCTCAGCCCAATCCCCTGGTAATCCCTTGGACCAGGTAACCCACAGAGCATAGGATGCATACACCTCTGTCACCACTGTACCTTTAAACAATGTCATGTTGTTAACAGCATATCTCTATTAACGTTAATATAATTATTGGAAAGTAAGAAAAGGTAATAATTTTTATATTAGTGCTACGATGACCAGCTAATAAGGAACATCACTGATAGACAATATGCCCCAGCTATCAGCTGGGGCTATCAGTGTTTGGGACTGATTTCACAGTACAACAACATTATGGTTGTAATCTAGTTAATCCTTCAACTGAGGTGTCACTTAAAACAAATCCGTACCTCTTTTGTGAGGATATTCAAGTCTACCGTCTACTCCTAATATCCTATGGGAAAGGTACTGCTCACAATTTTAAATGTATGCAGAAATGTATTAAACTGGACATGATTCGCCTTTCCAGTTTTATCAGTTAGTCTTGTGTACACTTTACTGTGTTCCCCATAGGTGCCGGAGAGTCTGGGAAAAGCACCATTGTCAAGCAGATGAAGTAAGACACTGCCCACCCGGTCCCCCTGTAACACTTGATGTCAAAGCCCTTCTTGGCTGAAAATAAAACGAACCTCTGAACCTCAAAGTCATGTTTCTCTTTGTTCCACAGAATTATCCACAAAGATGGTTATTCCCTTGAGGAGTGTATGGAGTTCGTCGTCATCATCTACAGCAACACCCTTCAGTCCATCATGGCCGTCGTGAAGGCCATGACCACACTCAATATTAACTTTGGTCACACTGATCAGCAGGTACGTGTTAGTTGTTTGTTACGCAAATCAATACGCTCTCTGCCAAGGTGTGTGTCTTATGAGTGCGTCCACTCTTGGTCTCACGCTTGGTCTCTATCCATGCAGGACGATGCCAGGAAGCTCATACATCTCGCCGACACCATCGAAGAGGGCTCCATGCCCAAGGAGATGGCTGACATCATCCTGCGCCTGTGGAAGGACTCGGGCATCCAGGCCTCCTTCGAAAGGGCCTCAGAGTACCAGCTCAACGACTCCGCTGGATAGTAAGTGAACTCTGAGCCATTGGCTGGCACAGACCATTTGAGGGAAAATCCAAAAAACCGCCCTTTTAGAGCCTCAACATGTTCTCTAGACAGGAACACGGTACTCATAGCGGTACTCTAGGACACTACACTGTGTTTTATTTATGGTAGTGGCGGTTCTGAGGGCACTTTTATGGCATTTTTATTTTTGCAACCAAAGATCATTGTTGACGTTACAGCTTGGATATCCTTACAGCTATCTGAATGACCTGGAGAGGCTGGTTCAGCCCGGCTACATTCCCACGGAGCAAGACGTGCTGCGCTCCAGAGTGAAAACCACCGGCATCATCGAGACCACGTTCTCCCATAAAGATCTTCATTTCAGGTGAGAGCCATCAATGACATAGGCGTGTGCTCAGTAGTGAGTACGCGCCTATACTGGACTTAGGGTGCCCAAAGATGGGGTTCAGGGATTGGATGTCACTGTTTCTCTCCGTAGAATGTTCGATGTGGGTGGTCAGCGGTCTGAGAGGAAGAAGTGGATCCATTGCTTCGAAGGGGTAACCTGTATCATTTTCATCGCTGCTTTGAGTGCTTATGACATGGTGCTGGTGGAGGACGATGAAGTGGTAAGAGAAAATGGCACAGAAATAACTCATTAAGTCACAACGTGATCTGTCATTTCCTGCATGACCTATGCTATTTTAAATCTCATGGGCTTGTTTTCTTTAGAATCGAATGCACGAGAGTTTGCACTTGTTCAACAGTATCTGCAACCATCGCTACTTCGCAGCCACCTCACTCATCCTCTTCCTCAATAAGAAAGATGTGTTTATTGAGAAGATCAAGAAAGCTCACCTAAATATGTGTTTCCCTGAATACGATGGTAAGTTCATGACAAGCACACATCACACCGGCAACATATCGTGTTTCCAACTGGGAAACTGACGATACCATTTTTTTGATCCCTTTGTCTTTTCAACATTTCTTATCAAGGTCCCAACACGTACGAAGATGCCGGTATCTACATCAAAATGCAGTTCCTGGATCTCAACCTGCGTAAAGACATCAAAGAAATCTACTCTCACATGACCTGTGCAACAGACACGGAGAACGTCAAGTTTGTGTTTGATGCCGTCACCGACATCATCATCAAGGAGAACCTGAAAGACTGTGGCCTCTTCTAAGAGCCAACTTTCAAACCACCAGGTGACTAAAGTAGCATCCGTCTCACATTATTGATTTTGGATTTGAACAATGCCCAGTATTTACTCTCTCCCCCTCTCCCTGCAGCCCTGTCCCCTTCCTCATAATGCTCCCGAATTTAAACGTTCATCGCTGGACATCTATTGAGGACCAACACGGACCAAGACCAGATTGCTCCTAATTCCGCCATTGGCAGTCGCAGCGTGCATACATTTATCTAATAGCTTTGACCACAGACTTGAGGGGTCTAAAGATCAAGAGAGACAGCTCTAAAGTCAGAGGACATAGTGTGCAGAACACTTGTGTAAAAATGACCTTTAGGTCTGAAATACCGTAGCAGTACTTTATTACAGTGATATGCAAGACGTAGGAAAGACACCAAATATTCTGCATACAGTTGTTCCTCTCTCAACTAAAAGGAATAGACTTCAGGCAACATGTATCCTCTTTGTACCCCAGTAACAGGCCCACAAGGCAAAGCCAGATGGCACCACCACCTGCCAATGCACTTGCATCATCCATTAGGTTTTAGACAGTGATTTAGCTGTAGAAACGGATTGTATATACAAAAGGAACACATCAGGGAACAGTTTAAGCCATTGTAGAAAAGTAGGATTAGGATCCAAAATGTTTGTATCCGGTCAGCTCTAAAAGTTAAACGCAACAACCGACCTTCAGTGGACAGATTTGAGGTGTCAACGGACGTGGATGATACGATGAGCGCCACATTGCTGTTCGTGATAGTGAACACTTGTTTGATTTATTACACCTCGTAAACCAGTTTACACTGAATCAGGCCATTGAGCAAAATACTATTGTACAGAAATGAGACCAGCAATGTAAAACTGGATTAAAGCTTCTCTAGAAATGTTTACATTTTTAACTAATAAAACGCAAGATAGCAATTCCTTGGTTCATTAGTTGCAATTTATTTATTCCATTGCATTTTTATGTAACATTTTCCTGACATTGAAAAATATTAATGCTTAGAAGTGTAAAGTGAACAGTTATGATTCAGTTCAAAGTGAACCCGGCAATTACGAAAGAGAATGTCTCATCATCTCAGAACTCATATATATTATTCACATTGGAAGAATTGAACTGACTGATCCTAAACCACAAGTTCAACACCGGAAGACTGTTTTGTTTTGACATCATCGAGATGAACGGTCTGAGCTAAGCCTTCAGTGGGTGGACATACAAGGGTTTCGTGTGTAATGTTGAATGCGGATTATCTGGTAGACTAACAAAGCAGGACTCCTATTACCCAATACTAACAATACTTGAGATTTGGTGTAGCTGTGCATCAATGACACATTCAAATTCAAGAGCACTAACCAATACAAATGTCCAACACCCAAAGTGCAGAGAGATGTAAATACTTGAACTGAGTGCTTTGTTTTGACCTAAAACAAACGTTTTGGAAAGTAAAAACATAAATAGCTACAGCGCTCAAAACAACGACAGAATAAAACCTCTGGCAGAGCACACCTTTTAAGACAGTTGTTTATGGACAAGATTACTCTTTTATGCCCTGAGTTCTTACCACATTACACACAATGGATATCATGTTGCACAATTTAGTGAATCGAAAATATAAATATCAACTGATTACTTCTTTGCAGCCTGACGCCTCCATGCTTATGTGCTACTATACCAATTTACAAATCTGAAAACAATGACAAAGATTACCTCATGAAGCGCAAGCTGTGCCTGGTCAACCAATATCTGACGTGAAAAACACATCAACGTATATCAAAAATATACACTTTATGGCTTTTTGTGTTGTGTTCTAAGAAAGAAGGAGCGTAATTCCATAAACATTATGAGTACTGTTCGCAAAGTATGGAATGATTGCCATTATGGAAAATAAATAGTGGCGGAAAGAAAACAGCAAAATCAATCATCAATATCAACCAACAGTGAATGAGATCTAGAAAGGGCTTAAAAATTGTTTAAGGCACTTCAACAATAGTACAGGTCACCCTAGACCTCCCTCTCCTATAGTCAAGATACATCAGTTGGCCCACTGCAAGACGTCAAGTAAAAAGCAGCCTTAGATGTGCAGGCATGCAAAAAAAAGGTTTTGTTTTTATATCATCCAACAAGCTGGATGCCGTCGCAGAAAGACCCCACTACCACCATAGAAAACCTGAGGTCAGCTTACGTAAAAAAAAGAAAGAAAAGAAAGAAAAAATTTCCCATTCTGCCCCACGCCTAACTTTACCTATTGCATAAAGAATTCCTAGTACAAGACAAACAGCACTTTGTAGTACACGAGGTGCAAGGAGTTAAATAAAAAGGTGCACTGTGGTGAAACTAAGTCTGTATATAAACTACTCTGTTGTTCTAGTGGGGATATTAGAAAGTTATCTTATGGAAGGGTTTAAGACCAAAACTTTAAAAAAAAAAAAATCAAATCTAAGACACCTTGATGTTGCTCTTCAAGAGCACAATACACAGCAGTGAGGCACTCACGATAGTATTTTAGTGTGACGTCAGGACAATTCTGTAACTTGTATCATACGTGTGTGTGTGTGTGTGTGTGTGTGTGTGTCTGTGTGTGTGTCATGGCTCCCTACTTATAGCCACGGGTAAACGTAAACGCTCAAGACACCAACATGTGATCGACATGCCATTAGTTTGTTCATTACGAAAACAGTTGCTCTTATAAAATCCGCCACAACAACCTCTGTTGGTCACAGTTTAAAACTTGAAGTACAATTCCCACAACGTTCTACAACTGTCTTTCTCTATTATAGTCAAGACACTGAACACTTCAATCAATACAGAGAAAAAATATATAAGCAAATGAAGTACAATCAATTTCCATTACTCGTTTGGCACCATTATTTACTACCTTGGACCTGAGCACATCAGGGGAGTACAAAACGAGTGTTAAAACAGGGAATCCCTTCTGTACATACGGTGTCCAAACTTAGGCAGGGGAGCGGGGGGGCAACACTAGGATGTAGCAGAGGCGCTCCTCTTCTGCAGGCTCAGAACAGACCCACCATGTGGTCTATCTGCCTCATGTAGACACTCTTCAGCGGCAGAGCAAAGCGCCGGGCATCTGGAATCCTGCCACACTTAAGAAAAGAGAGGAGAGAATGTTGGCCACCTTAATAAACATGTTATAGACAATGCTGAAAAGTAAAATTTCTGTCCATGTATTATGAAGTATAATCAATCACACCAGTAAACATGCCTGAATGCTACCACGGCAGGTTAACATGGCTAAAGGCCAACATGACAAGTGAACATGGCTAAAGGCTACCATGGAAAGCTAACATGGCTAAAGGCTAACATGGCTAAAGGCTAACATGAAAAGCTAACATGGCTAAAGGCTAACATGAAAAGTGAACATGGCTAAAAGCTGCCATGATAGGCTCACATGGCTAACGCCTTACGTTGCTGGTGTTGCTAGGCGGATCCTTTTGTGGCTTCTCCTCGGCCGGTACTCCTCCCTCCCAGGGGAAGAGATCCTCCCACTGTTTCTCCCTGAAGCGCTGGTCTATCGGCACAATGTGGCCCTCAGTGGTAAATATGTACTTGTTCTCAGACTTGTGCAGCGGGTTGTCCTCATCAAAGAGCTGCAAAAAAAAGTGTTCACGTTATTTCTAATGCGCCGGGTGACTGCCGAGTGACTGACTGCGTGTAAATACAACGCACCAGATAAAGATATTTGCAAGTCTCGCTAAGGAAGAAGCTTTCCATTCGATCTTCTTTGGACTTGTCCACAACGTGGTGGAGAGTTGCATATCCACATCTGCAATTACACGGTCCAGCTTAAAACACTGTACATCAAAATGCCTTTGGATGTCATCACCAAAAAAAAAAGACGTTTGAAACATACTTGACTTTGGCATTTTTCTCCAGGCTTTGAAGAATGTCCATTCCGACATGAAGGTAGAACGGGTTTTTTGTCGCCTGAATGAAGACAGGAAAAAGAGCAGCTCATTTGAAAATGTTTACAGACCCATTGAATCCACATTCTACTCCAGTCTTGGCTACATAGCGGAGCTGTGTTCCCAACCTGATAGAGCAGGTAGGTCGACTCCACCAGCTCAGGCCTGAGTGGGTAGAACAGCACGTCGGGAGCCTGCAGCTGCCAGTTGTACCTCTCCGGCAGAGCGCCGTATCGCCTCCAGATGGCGTAGTAGAAGGCGTGGAGGCAAATGGCGTTCTCCACATCGCCACTCAACACCTAGGGAACGCAGTTAACATGCAACACACTGGGTCACTGCATGGTAGGGTTGGGCAGTTTCCGGTGTAACCGGTGCGGTGTGCAAGCTTATACTGGTTTCATTTTCCACAAACCTACTAATTGTTTGTGTTTATGAGATTTTCTGGAAAATTGAGATTATATTTATGTTTTTGCCACTACAGTCTTCTAAACACCAACATGTAATTATGTCTGTGTAATACATTCCTAAGAGCTGACCAACCCTAACGCAGCCCTGTACAGATACTGATTGTTAAGGTGTGCGTACATAAGAGTTTCTGTCCACTGGGTATTGACACACACTCACCTGGAGGCCTGGGAAGAAGGCCTGCAGGGAGTCGATCCAGGTGTTCATGATCTGCCCACTGAACATGTTAACGTTAACGTAGAGGGGTGGGTCGCCCTCTCCTTCATTACACGACTCTCTCCTGGGAAGAGAAGAACGTCACTCAGCGCTGCTTCATCTATGAGGCCACCCAAAACTAATCACCAGGAAACGCAGACCGTTTCCAGAAATGTATTTCTCTTAAGATTAGGAATTCAGTCACAAATTACATTGATAGAGGTCCATTTGCTTGATAAATCTAGAAAAGTAATTCAAAAAAGGGGTTCAAATTGGTAAACAAATCAATTAATCAGAAAACAAGATTATATTAATACAAATCTAAAGCCAAAAAGGCCACCGCAGCGGGCATTCAAATTGCAATATAATTGTTTTGAAATACAGTATTTGCTAAATAATAATAACGACTTCCATCAGTTAATGACAGTATATCGTTCAGCCAGGATCTCAGGTTAAAGGGTTCCATTCATTGCGTGTATGTCAGGTAATGCCTGGGCTCACCCTCTTCTCATGTGGCTCTGGATGCTATCGTAAGCAGCCTGGAACATCCTGTAGTCCTCCTTCTCCCCAAACAAGATGTAGGACTTCAGGAGGTACTCATAGAAGGAGTCCATGCCGGCGCCCACGCCACTCTGCTTGCCCACCCACTGGCCTGTCTGGATGTTCACAATGTTGCCTGCAGGTTGGGGATCAAACAGAGAGGGAGAGAGGGAGAGAGCCAACAGGTAGATTCTTATATTATATATTTATTTATTTATTTATTACATATTATATATTATTTTATATTCTTAAATTTATGATTATATTTACTACATATTCATATATTACTTCATTCTGTTTTATCTAGTTAAGTCTAGTTAATATCTTATTAAAGTTCTATATTTATCAACGTGTTTTTCCTTTAGTTAGAGGCAGCAAGTAAATGAGCCTCCACATGAACAGGCTCAACCATTAGCCTCAACCCTTCCTCTGACCTAATAGGCCGGTTTCCTTGCTCCTCAGGCTCCACAGGGCCCGGACGGCGCGCCGGGCAACCCACTCGAACGTGGAGTCCCCCAGCAGACGGCTCAGGATCCCGAACTCCACCAGCAGGGAGCCGGCGCCCGCCGTGCAGGTCTCGTTGATGCTGTCTGCCGGCACCCCCGTCTTCAGGTTAACCTGGAACACACATGTCGAGGTTGCTCCCACACTCATGGATCCAGCATGGGTGTGTGAGCTATCATAGGTTCACTACCATTTGAGTTTCCTCACAGGTAGGAAGGAAGGCTAACTCACAAGCACATGAGCATGAGGAACGGACCAAGATCAGGTGTTCTAACAATCTAAACTACCCTTATTCAGAAATATCTGCGCTTCATCTGTCAACATGGTGTCGTGGTTACAGCTATTTACCAAAAAATGCTTAAACTAAAGGCAGCATTATCTTTTTGAGGTGTGAATGTAAAATATGTTTCTTCCATTTATTCAACTTCAACTCTTGTCATTAAAAAACGGGTCACAATCTGACAATATATGACAATGTGCTAACCCCCAACCCAGGATAGGTACAATGTGTTGGTAGCTTAGCCGCCGACAGCCCATATTGCTAGCTAGCTAACCCCCAGCATGAGTATAAGCAGAGAGGTGGCGTGGCTCACCCTGGGGTGAGGAATGCCCGTGCTGGTGTTCTCGAAGGCGGGCAGCAGGCGCACGGCCAGGTCGTGGGCCATGTGGAGAAGCTCGTTGTCGTAGCCTTCGATTCCAACGTTGCCAAACGGGTGCTTGGGGTCAGTCAGCAGGATGTGAGAGGAGATCAAGCTGCCCAAGATCCTGAAAGGAAAACATCTCAAAAACATTACATGTCATAAAGGAGATAAGACGCCAACGATGCATTACTTACAAAGAGATCAAATCAAGAGACAACTTTACTTGAAGGTGGAAGTTAGTAAACATAACCTTTTTTCCCCATGTCATATTGTTCACCTATTCAACAAAGTATGCAAAAAATGGGCTTACAGATAATGTGTTTTGTCACTTTTGGCCAAAGTCAAAACAAATTGTGTATATATATATATATATATAATAAAATACAGAGAATAAAACCAATTGTTTAATTTCAGCAAGTTCTGTCAGGAACTGTTGTATTGAGTCAATTCTGGAATTGCTTTAATGCGTGTCATGCATCTTTGTTTGCCAAAAATATTAACCGTTCATTAAACTAGTCTTGGCCATTAGGCTACTTAGAATGTTGACTTAAAGCACCTGCAGCTAAACTGATGTTGTAAAAGGAAAGTATCATATTTGACTGGATACAAATGAACTACCTGATGTTAGCCTCAAAGACCTGCACGGTGGAGTCCTTATCGAAGGAAACAGTGTCTATAACCAGTTTCACAGCTCTTTGGAACTCTGTGATGTTGCCAAGGACCTTGGAAGAGGATATAGAACATGTAGATAACTGTTAAAATATGGTCAATCTTGTGCATTATTTAAAACACCCCACTACACAGGAAATATTAAGACTAGCCTTACGACATTATAATGTTCAGGGTGTGTTTGCAGTTTTAATATTGATATGGCTTAATGGCTTTAGTCTTGCTGTTTTGATTGTGACCCTGGCATCGATAATTAAAAGATTAACAAAACAGTTACCAACTCACACAACCTACCTGCTTCAGAAAACAACATGATAGTCTGGTTTTCATGTCGCTTTTACAAAGTAACTAAAGATTAAGGCAAATTCCGAACAACGTAAATGTTTCCATTGTTAGTCTTTTTAAAAGTCTTCATGGAAAGGAAAGCCCATAATTGTGGGTTTAAAAATGGTTTCAAGTTTAAAAGTGTATGAAGTTATCCTGCCTGTCAAAGTACTACAAACTACAATTGATGGTTATAGTTTAACCTTCCTATTCCTTGATAGTGTACTAGATCACTGGATCAGAAAACAAACATGAGAGAATCACAGCTACAGCATAGCCTTGTGGATGATAATGTAACATATCTGTGAAAAGGCCAGCCAATGACAGGCACTGATGAGCCCTGCTAAGGAACAATAAACAAATTAGCTCCATTGTATACTGTTTAAAAAAATTACCTGTTAGACTTGTGCAATTCAGCTCATAGTTTCTCTAGATTCTAACCAAGCTTTACCAAGTATACAGATACATTACAGTAACATTAGAAGTATAACAAAAACTCTGCGTTAAAAACTGATTACCAGTAATGTGTCTAGGGTGTCAATCAATGTCAACGAGTAGTTCCCCAAAACATCATTTATGTTGATGTTTGACCTGAAATGACAGCAGTGAAACAAACATATTGGTGGCACTCTGCTGGCATAGAAGCAGCAGTACATTGCATTAAATAAGCTATACAGAACCCCAGAAGGGATTCACCAGAAATGTGCCAGCAATGTGAGACCTAAACGCTTTTAGACTAATATGTGTTTTCATAGCGTTGCAGACTCTAAATAATTATCATTATGTAGTGTCGTGTATACATGCACGAGTTTATTCACTGTCACCAAGAATGCAAACGTGATGTGTGTGGGAGGAAAGTTTAAAAGAGAATGGCATGGGTTATTACGGTGGCTGTAAAGCCCTGCGTGCTTAACACAAGACTGCGTGTTGTAGATCAATAATAGGACTGCTTATTACATTTCAATAATAGGACTGCTCATTGTAGATCAATAGAAGGACTCACGGGTTGAGGACGTCTGGTCCGCGGCCCTGACAATCAATTGGATTGAGCTCGTCTTCGGGAAAGGCATATTTCATGTAATTGTCGTATCCGAAATAGAACATGTCTTTTGCCATGGCCTTCATTTCGGCTTTAAGTGTATCGGGGAAGGTGCTGTACCGCTTGACATACTCATCCTTATTCCCATCATAGAAGTTCATGTAGGACCTCTGAGGAGCGTCTTCTCCAATCTTTGGACAGGAGGTCCGTGGCTCTTCATATTTACCACTCTGTATTCGCTGAGACCACAAATTACCCTTAAAAGTCTCCGTTTCGTCTTTGAATAGCTTAAGATCCAACGTGTGCAGGTTAAAATTCAGAGGGAAGTTAAAGCCCCAGCTCACATTATGTCCAAGTCCAAAAGCGAGCCACACAACACAGCTGAGAGACAGCCTCAACACGACCAGACCAACTACTATTGACCTCCATTGCATCTTTTCCTCGGTTCGTTCTCACCAATCATTATTGTTTGGCCTTACAAACGTTAAAAAAAAGATAGACGTGCGTTAATGAAACTTTAGATTGGCATGAGTCTGACCAGGCTAGCTGCTTCAGCTCCAGTACGCTTCCTGTCAACATCGGCGTCAGTCCATGTTAGACGTGTGATTGGCTTCTCGGTAGTGTCATCACAACCCACCAAAACCCTGATAGGCTCGATGATTGGTTACCAACGTGTCAATCTTGACATGACGTGTCATGTTTGGGTCTGGTTTGGGTATCGTGGCAAATTTGAGTGCTGTCATATAGGCCAATAGGAAACAGCCACAAGAAGGAAACAGGTGTTATAAATACACTGTTGGTTCGTGAAAATACGTGCAAGTCGCTGCAGATTCGAACGAAAGCGACAGTCTAATGGTTATTTATCCATGAAATCAGTCGATTTTACTATTGAGGTTGGCAATTTAAATGGCAGTTTATGAATGAAATAGGAAAAGGCCAAAATCAGCAAAAGAAAAAGGAAACATTAAATACCCCCAAAAAGGTTGTTAAATTGTGATTACATACATATCAATCGATGTAGATATTGTCTCTGGCAAATAAAATAAATATGTTTGTAAGCATGCCCTTAAAAAGGGCTTTCACCAATAAGTTGCTTTGGCTTTCATTGATCAACTAAACAAAATGTGATTCAGTGAGCTGGGAGTCTAACCACTTCCCCTTTACTTCCGGACGGGTAGGCACATATACACATTGAAATAAAGAAAAATAAGTCAACCAAATTAAAAAGCATGCCCTTTTATTTCATGTATACATTTTAGTGGTATTTTGACTTCAGGTAGGCAAACCGTTGCACAAGGCACTTCCGATTCTGCCCCCTCTCGGCTGCAGGACAGCACAACATGCCTATGCCAGGCGCAATGCGAACCACACACACATCCAACTTCCAGCCTTCTGTACATTCAAACCTTAAATAGAACGCAGATATCTCACACGCCTAAAAACCATTTAAAGCTAGATATTTTCACAAAGCTGCTCGGCTAACAACTCTCTTTAATGCTCTCCTTCCTCTTTTTTTTTTTTTAATGACCTTGAGGGTAACCAAAAAACCAACTCCTTTGATTGCAGCTTCGGTCTCACAAAATGGCATGATCAAATGGGGATAATGCATGTCCACTTCCTTCATCATGACATCACACTTGAGGGTCTAGATAATAATATATGGTTTCATTGTACCATACCATTCCTTTTTAGATACACAATTCTAGTTCTAAGTTAAACTGCTGGCTAAGTTGCCCATGCCTAAGAAGGTAAATCCATCTCAGGTAGAGCTTTACTGCAAATAGTGGCCTAATGCAAATGTCATTTCAGCACTGTATCAATAACAAACATTTTCATTTCAGTTTTACATACAATATTGTGACAATGTTATCGGAAAAGAAAAGAACCGGGGCTAACTGAAGTGGGGTTAACAGATGTGGAGCTAACAGAACCGTGGCTAACAGAAGTGGGGATAGCAGAAAGAAGTGGGGATAGCAGAAAGAAGTGGGGATAGCAGAAAGAAGTGGGGTTAGCAGAAAGAAGTGGGGATGGCAGAAAGAAGTGGGGATGGCAGAAAGAAGTGGGGATAGCAGAAAGAAGTGGGGATAGCAGAAAGAAGTGGGGATAGCAGAAAGAAGTGGGGATAGCAGAAATAAGTGGGGATAGCAGAAAGAAGTGGGGATAGCAGAAATAAGTGGGGATAGCAGAAAGAAGTGGGGATGGCAGAAAGAAGTGGGGATAGCAGAAAGAAGTGGGGATAGCAGAAAGAAGTGGGGATAGCAGAAAGAAGTGGGGATGGCAGAAAGAAGTGGGGATAGCAGAAAGAAGTGGGGATAGCAGAAAGAAGTGGGGATGGCAGAAAGAAGTGGGGATAGCAGAAAGAAGTGGGGATAGCAGAAAGAAGTGGGGATAGTAGAAAGAAGTGGGGATGGTAGAATGAAGTGGGGATGGCAGAAAGAAGTGGGGATGGCAGAAAGAAGTGGGGATATCAGAAAGAAGTGGGGATATCAGAAAGAAGTGGGACTAACAAAAGTGGGGCTAACAGAAGTGGGACTAACATGTGGGGATAACCGAAGAGCGGCTAACAGAACTGGGGCTAAAATAACAGGGGCTAACAGAAATGGGGACAACAGATGTGGGGTTAACAGTGCGCTGGGGACCGAGGACTGTACACCATTGCAGCGTGGACAGGACGTGGTGTGGGGGTAAGGTGGCGACCAGCGCTGGCAAAACTTCCTGTGCTCTCAGCTCCTCCGAGATTTTGAGTGCTGGATGAGCCACTGAAGTGTGATATCTGAAAGCGAAGAGACAATTTGGTCTGCTTTTTTTTTTTTTTCCTTTTGTAATAAATATCTTTATGATGGCCTGTGGTTTGAGTCTCAAAACAAGTTGTGGAAGCATAGGATAGGTTATACACTATGAATACATTATGAAAAAATGACATAATAACAACAACAAAAATAACTTTATATTGCACCTTTTAAAAACAGTTTACAGTGAACGTAAACAGACAACAAAAATATAGCTATGTAGATATTATAGATATAAGGCAATACAACACAATCGACATGCCTTTATAATGATCAGAACCAGATTAACTTCGTTTACGACAAACAATAGTTCCTATTATTCATCACGTATAATCCCCAAAACCGGTAACTTACCTATGTTGTCTTTCTCTTTACAGGAAATAGAGTAGCAGCATATTTCTCTGTCCTGAATAGCTGCCAAGTTCCTATGAAGAGACGTTCTCATTAATAAATAAATAAATAAATACGTAGTATTCCTTTATCTTAATGTGCCATTTTGTACTATTGCCAGCAAGGGGCACCATTTACATTTGGAAAAAATAACTGGAAGTCGACAAAAGAAAGCTCCATGCATTACAATAATATTTATAGTAACAAAAACAAACCTCTGCTACAGTATCAGCCAAATTGTCATGTGGCTCATTTAAATATTAAACAAAACATCAATACAACATGTATGACTACATTGGAGTGGATATCACTCCATGCAATGATTACAGTCAATGGCTTCCCCAATTGACCACTTACAGCATTAAAAGCGTTTTAATCATCATCATACCCAGAATACTTATTTGATGGGAATCGCAGAAACAAGCACATACACATACAAAGAAGAACCTCATACTGTTCATACTCACATTTTCTCAATAAGCTGCTTCTCATCTAGAGCGCTAGGGAGATCCCTTTTGTTGCCCAGTACAAGAACCTGAAAAAAGGTCAAACGCAAACATATAACTAGGAAGAGTCCATGAAACGAGTATTAGTGCGCCAAACACATTAAATAAAGAAATCCTTAAGCCAAACTAGGCTTAACCACTCACTGGTATCCCTTGTAGCTGGGGTTTGTCTAATAAATTATGAAGCTCATTTCTCGACGCCTCCACCTTTTCCCAATCTGCTGCGTCAACCATGTATCTGTGGAAACAAGTAATATTGCAAAAGAAAAAAGAAAAAGAAAATGATGTCCCACCTTTCTGAACAAAACAACATTGTGCTTTTTTATATACCGTAAGGGACCACAACCTCTGGGAGTCATTAGGCGTGACCAAAATAAGAGACACTCACACAATAGCGTTGACTCCCCGGCAGTAGCGCTCCCACATACTTCTGAACCTCGGCTGCCCACCGATATCCCAGACCTGTAAGCACCACCACGTGAAAGGACTTATTAAAACACTCACTTCTGGTTTACTAATTAGAACAATATAGTAAAAAATAATAATAGTCGTCGTTCGTGAAGTGTGCAGAAAGTATACGCATGACCATTTAGTTGACGTTGACGAAGTTGATGTCTAGTTCACGCACGTTGACTAGAAGTAACATGTTATATGTACTTCAGCACTTGTTTGGCCTCCAATGGCGCGATAGAATACTGTAATGTATCAACGCACCACGATTAAGTGTATGAGCTATACCTGTGACACCTACATGTATTATGGAACGGGCACGTAGGCTGTGCGACAACCTTTTAATGTGGTCCGACAGGATTCACTTGTTGTGTACACAGAAGTCGGTGGAACAGCAAAAACCCACCTTTATGGTGACGTTTCCTTTAGTGACCTTTCTCATGTTGAACCCCACTGTAGGAATCATGTCTTCGCAGAACTGACCAGACTGGAATTAAACATGAATTAATCAATATAATTAGGAAAGAGGAAAATACAATTTAAATATATGTTTGTGCATGGATGATATACATAGTCACATTTAGTATAGATAGAAAGCTCCAACTCATTCTCTTTTCGACATTATTGATCCTGAACTAATCTTAAATAAACAAAAGTATACTATACTTTTACAATACACTAATACACGACTAAAACGTCCTATCCAGCATTGCAAATGTTTCAATAGCACGGTAGACCATTATTTAGTGTGTGTACCAAGACCCGTTTAGCTCTATATAAGAATACTAATGTTTGTGCCAGTGTTTATGTCCCTGGCTTCTGTGCTCTTTTATTGCACAAACTTCAAGCATATGTATTGTCTGGTACAAAACACATGACTTGCCTGAGTCACCGGACACAGCTAAGTGGAAATGACTCCTGAAGTCTTATGACTAGAGGCACCACCCCTAATCCAACCCATTTTGAAAAAATAAAAACCAAACTGCCAGTGAATGTTATGGCTATATCTCGGTGTCTTTGTTCCAACAGCTGCAATGGAGGTTTGTGGAAACCACATATCACTGCTTCAAAGTAAAGTGTGATTATTATGGGCTGGGCAATATACATTTTCCCAACACAAATTAGTAGCACAACATTGAGCCAGTTGTTGAATTGTTGACCAGAATTGAATAGGATGGTGAGATCCAGTTTTTATGGATATTTGAAACATTCCGATTGCAATAGGTCTTAGTATATAACTAAATCTCAAATTTGGCATCCTTCGTTTTTCATTTAGTAGCCCAAGCTCTTGTCACCTTTAAACAATTGAATTGTCACGGATCTAATGAAATTAATCTCAAGTCTGTACAACGCCTATGTCTGTGTGTGATTATCCTAGGCCAAACTAAAGGAGCAACAGAAGGTATATTGCATTGATAAAGTTGGTAGTACGTTTATAATAAGCCAACAACACTGAATTATTTGCCAGTGATGCTGTGATTTCCCTCACATATGAAATACATGTTACAGCTTGGGTCCAAAGCAACTGTAGCTTGCTAACGTGTCTAAAGATACATATGCACGTCTTACGTTGTCAACTTGGCCACAACTAAACGCGATTTGCCATTCAACTACAGCTACATGAACACATTGGACCGTACGGTGCAGAGGCAATTATAATTATAAGCGCTGTTGGCATGAGCAGCATCAGAGCTGCCTAGCTCCCGTCAGTTAGCATCGTAAAACTCACTGCGATCACGTTAACAAACGTGGTTTTTCCAGAGTACTGCAGGCCAACTAGCGTGAGCTCCATCTCCTCCTTCCAAAACATAGACTTGAGCCAGTCCAAAAGCCGGTTAATGAGTGTCAGCATCTTGATGTTGGTGGTCACACTCAACTTCGGTGTGTGTGTTGCTGCCCAGTGATTTGAGGCGTCTGCCAGTAGATCGCGGCAGCGAGCTGTCATATGATCAATTATGCAAGGTGTCCAACAACGCCCCGTCTGGAATGCTACAAGAATGCATTGGCAGCCGTGTGTGTGTGTGTGTGTGTGTGTGTGTGTGTGTGTGTGTGTGTGTGTGTGTGTGTGTGTGTGTGTGTGTGTGTGTGTGTGTGTGTGTGTGTGTGTGTGTGTGTGTGTGTGTGTGTGTGTGTGTGTGTGTGTGTGTGTGTGTGTGTGTGTGTGTGCTACCATCTAGTGGTATGCATTTCAAATATCAAGTAGTGCAGCTTTAAAGGTCCAGTGTGTGGAATCTAGTGGAACGGATTTATCAGAAGCATGTTTTAATTATTGTATAATCCCATGAAAATAAGAATTGATGTGTTTTTGTTACCTTAGTTTGAGCCTTATACCTACATGGGGAGCGGGTCCTCTTCCAAGGAGGACGCCATGTTGCACTGCCTTTGTTTTCTAGTAGCCCAGACCGGACAAACGGCTCTAGAGAGAACATGTTTTTAAGAAAATGCATTTTGGGCTAAGAGCTGTAGGAAGGAGTAGGCCGTTGTTGTGTAGGAGCGTTATAGTCAGCGATGTTGTATTTTAAATGTGTCACACACCGTGGCGTTATACTATGTATCCAAGAAGCTTAACCCTCTCTTGGACGCGGACATCGACCGCTGCACAGATGTTAAAATAGTGTAGCGAATGGCAGTTCGCGGATGGGGGGGGGGGGGGGGGGGGGGGGGGATGATGATAAGTGAGTGTGCATTCTTTAATCCATCCATGTTTTGAAAATGTTCGTTTTTGAGGTAGTTTCCCTGTTTGATAACAAAGTAGGCTCTCACTCTTTCGGAAAAAGTTTGTATACATCAAAACTGTAGCGGTACAACTGCACACCATCATGTTATGAAAAGCAACCTATATTCACGTACCGCAGTGCAAGTAAACATTGGGTTGTAGCGCCAACTGCTATCGAGATGAATGATCAATACATATAACAGATAGCGATAATTATAGTTATATGAATGCAGTTTATCACTATGGATGCAAAAAGAGGACTGTGTGTGAGAAATGTGTCCATGGTAACTTTGACAAAGATACCCGAGTGTGTTTGGTTAAACAGATTTATTCACAGGCTAAAAAGCCGTAAGAAATCGACCAATTAAAAGCAATATTTAGGGTGTCGAGGACGAAGTCCAAGACAGCCTCTTGTTATTGCTGGTTTTATTATTATTAATATATACTGTGTTTGACTTACACAGCCAAAACCGCTTGATACATTTGGATAAAACTTGGTACACCTGTAGAGGAGGACAACAGAAGATCTGTGTGAAACAATGGCACTGATTGGCCCAAAGGTGGCGCTATAGCAATCGCACAAAAATGCAAACTTTGAACAAGCATATCTCCTGACCCCATAGACCTACAGTCATACAACTTTGACCATATATGCATCTCCTCATGCTGAACAAATATGCCTCAAGAACCTATGACTTCCGCCATGATGGATTTTCCGCCATTTTGAATTTTGTGAAAAACATGATAAAATGTAAAAGTGCTAGGTTTTTTGAGATACACAGAAATCCTTGGGCACACATACTCTTTGGACCAATATCTTTAATATGATCTTTGTAAAAGTCTGTGCAATAAAACATAAGGCCCCCAGGAGCCATTAACTTTGAAAGAAGGTGTGGCTTAACAACGCCAAACACAAAAATGCTTATATCGACATCAAGGTGGACCCAATACAAACATTGTTCATCATTAAATTCTAAACAAGTTGGTACCCATGTTTTTTCAATTGGTGCGTGGCATCGAAAGGGCGTGGTTTTTGACTAAAATGACCACAGTTCCTAGAAGGATTGTTGGATTTGAGCGGGACCAACTGTCACACAATCAGGGATCAAAGCCCCAAATGCTTAAGGAAGATTTAAGTTGATTGACAAAACAACATAGCCGCCAGACTACGACAAAAAAAAAATTGGCCACGTTTTATGAAAACTTGCTACAGCTGTAGAGGAGGACTACAGAATATCTGTGTGAAAGAATTGCACTGATTAGCAAATTGGAACGATACAGAGAAGATTAGAAAATTGGAACGATAAAACGAAGATTAGCAAATTGGAACGATACAGAGAAGATTAGCTATTTGGAACGATTAGGAAATTGGAACGATACAGAGAAGATTAGCTATTTGGAACGATTAGGAAATTGGAACGATACAGAGAAGATTAGCTATTTGGAACGATTAGCAAATTGGAACGATACAGAGAAGATTAGCTATTTGGAACGATTAGCAAATTGGAATGATACAGAGAAGATTAGCAAATTGGAACGATACAGAAAATATTAGGAAATTTGAACGATACAGAGAAGATTAGCTTTTTGGAACAATTAGGAAATTGGAACGATACAGAGAAGATTAGCAAATTGGAATGATACAGAGAAGATTAGCAAATTGGAACGATACAGAGAAGATTAGCAAATTGGAACGATACAGAGAATATTAGGAAATTGGAACGATACAGAGAAGATTAGCTATTTGGAACGATTAGGAAATTGGAACGATACAGAGAAGATTAGCTATTTGGAACGATTAGCAAATTGGAACGATACAGAGAATATTAGCTATTTGGAACGATACAGAGAATATTAGGAAATTTGAACGATACAGAGAAGATTAGCTATTTGGAACGATTAGGAAATTGGAACGATACAGAGAAGATTAGCTATTTGGAACGATTAGGAAATTGGAACGATACAGAGAATATTAGGAAATTGGAACGATACAGAGAAGATTAGCTATTTAAAACGATTAGGAAATTGGAACGATACAGAGAAGATTAGCTATTTGGAACGATTAGGAAATTGGAACGATACAGAGAAGATTAGCTATTTGGAACGATTAGCTAATAGGAACGATACAGAGAAGATTAGCAAATTGGAACGATACAGAGAAGATTAGCAAATTGGAATGATACAGAGAAGATTAGGAAATTGGAACGATACAGAGAAGATTAGGAAATTGGAACGATACGGAGAATATTAGGAAATTGGAACGACACAGAGAAGATTAGCTATTTGAAACTATTAGGAAATTGGAACGATACACAGAAGATTAGCTATTTGGAACGATAAGGAAATTGGAACGATACAGAGAAGATTAGCTATTTGGAAAGATTAGCAAATTGGAACGATACAGAGAATATTAGCTATTTGGAACGATACAGAGAATATTAGGAAATTTGAACGATACAGAGAAGATTAGCTATTTGGAACTATTAGGAAATTGGAACGATACAGAGAATATTAGGAAATTGGAACGATACAGAGAAGATTAGCTATTTGAAACGATTAGGAAATTGGAACGATACAGAGAAGATTAGCTATTTGGAACGATTAGGAAATTGGAACGATACAGAGAAGATTAGCTATTTGGAACGATTAGGAAATTGGAACGATACAGAGAAGATTAGCTATTTGGAACGATTAGCAAATTGGAACGATACAGAGAATATTAGCTATTTGGAACGATACAGAGAATATTATGAAATTTGAACGATACAGAGAAGATTAGCTATTTGGAATGATTAGGAAATTGGAACGATACAGAGAAGATTAGCTATTTGGAACGATTAGGAAATTGGAACGATACAGAGAATATTAGGAAATTGGAACGATACAGAGAAGATTAGCTATTTGGAACGATTAGGAAATTGGAACGATACAGAGAAGATTAGCTATTTGGAACGATTAGCAAATTGGAACGATACAGAGAATATTAGCTATTTGGAACGATACAGAGAATATTAGGAAATTTGAACGATACAGAGAAGATTAGCTATTTGGAACGATTAGGAAATTGGAACGATACAGAGAAGATTAGCTATTTGGAACGATTAGGAAATTGGAACGATACAGAGAATATTAGGAAATTGGAACGATACAGAGATGATTAGCAAATTGGAATGATACAGAGAAGATTAGCAAATTGGAACGATACAGAGAAGATTAGCAAATTGGAACGATACAGAGAATATTAGGAAATTTGAACGATACAGAGAAGATTAGCTATTTGGAACGATTAGGAAATTGGAACGATACAGAGAAGATTAGCTATTTGGAACGATTAGCAAATTGGAACGATACAGAGAATATTAGCTATTTGGAACGATTAGGAAATTGGAACGATACAGAGAAGATTAGCTATTTGGAACGATTAGGAAATTGGAACGATACAGAGAATATTAGGAAATTGGAACGATACAGAGAAGATTAGCTATTTGAAACGATTAGGAAATTGGAACGATACAGAGAAGATTAGCTATTTGGAACGATTAGGAAATTGGAACGATACAGAGAGGATTAGCTATTTGGAACGATTAGCTAATAGGAACGATACAGAGAAGATTAGCAAATTGGAACGATACAGAGAAGATTAGCAAATTGGAACGATACAGAGAATATTAGGAAATTGGAATGATACAGAGAAGATTAGCTATTTGGAACGATTAGGAAATTGGAACGATACAGAGAAGATTAGGAAATTTGAACGATACAGAGAAGATTAGGAAATTGGAACGATACGGAGAATATTAGGAAATTGGAACGACACAGAGAAGATTAGCTATTTGAAACGATTAGGAAATTGGAACGATACAGAGAAGATTAGCTATTTGGAACGATTAGGAAATTGGAACGATACAGAGAAGATTAGCTATTTGGAACGATTAGCAAATTGGAACGATACAGAGAATATTAGCTATTTGGAACGATACAGAGAATATTAGGAAATTTGAACGATACAGAGAAGATTAGCTATTTGGAACTATTAGGAAATTGGAACGATACAGAGAAGATTAGCTATTTGGAACGATTAGGAAATTGGAACGATACAGAGAAGATTAGCTATTTGGAACGATACAGAGAATATTAGGAAATTGGAACGATACAGAGAGTATTAGGAAATTGGAACGATACAGAGAAGATTAGGAAATTTGAACGATACAGAGAAGATTAGGAAATTGGAACGATACAGAGAAGATTAGCTATTTGGAACGATTAGCAAATTAGAACGATACAGAGAGTATTAGGAAATTGGAACGATACAGAGAAGATTAGGAAATTTGAACGATACAGAGAAGATTAGGAAATTGGAACGATACGGAGAATATTAGCAATTGGAACGATACAGAGAAGATTAGCTATTTGGAACGATACAGAGAAGATTAGCTATTTGGAACGATTAGGAATCGGAACGATACAGAGAATATTAGCTATTAGGAACCCGATACAGAGAAATTAGCAATTTGAACGATACTAGCAAATTGGAACGCTATCAGAGCACATATATGCAATTTGAACGATACAGAGAATATTAGGAAATTGGAACGATACAGAGAAGATTAGCTATTTGAAACGATTAGGAAATTGGAACGATACAGAGAAGATTAGCTATTTGGAACGATTAGGAAATTGGAACGATACAGAGAAGATTAGCTAATTGGAACGATTAGGAAATTGGAACGATACAGAGAATATTAGGAAATTGGAACGATACAGAGAAGATTAGCTATTTGAAACGATTAGGATATTTGAACGATACAGAGAAGATTAGCTATTTGGAACGATTAGCAAATTGGAACGATACAGAGAGTATTAGGAAATTGGAACGATACAGAGATGATTAGGAAATTTGAACGATACAGAGAAGATTAGGAAATTGGAACGATACGGAGAATATTAGGAAATTGGAACGACACAGAGAAGATTAGCTATTTGAAACGATTAGGAAATTGGAACGATACAGAGAAGATTAGCTATTTGGAACGATTAGGAAATTGGAACGATACAGAGAAGATTAGCTATTTGGAACGATTAGCAAATTGGAACGATACAGAGAAAATTAGCTATTTGGAACGATACAGAGAATATTAGGAAATTTGAACGATACAGAGAAGATTAGCTATTTGGAACGATTAGCAAATTGGAACGATACAGAGAGTATTAGGAAATTGGAACGATACAGAGATGATTAGGAAATTTGAACGATACAGAGAAGATTAGGAAATTGGAACGATACGGAGAATATTAGGAAATTGGAACGACACAGAGAAGATTAGCTATTTGAAACGATTAGGAAATTGGAACGATACAGAGAAGATTAGCTATTTGGAACGATTAGGAAATTGGAACGATACAGAGAAGATTAGCTATTTGGAACGATTAGCAAATTGGAACGATACAGAGAATATTAGCTATTTGGAACGATACAGAGAATATTAGGAAATTTGAACGATACAGAGAAGATTAGCTATTTGGAACTATTAGGAAATTGGAACGATACAGAGAAGATTAGCTATTTGGAACGATACAGAGAATATTAGGAAATTGGAACGATACAGACAATATTAGGAAATTGGAACGATACAGAGAAGATTAGCTATTTGGAACGATTAGGAAATTGGAACGATACAGAGAAGATTAGCTATTTGGAACGATTAGGAAATCGGAACGATACAGAGAAGATTAGCTATTTGGAACGATACAGAGAATATTAGGAAATTGGAACGATACAGAGAAGATTAGCTATTTGGAACGATTAGGAAATTGGAACGATACAGAGAAGATTAGCTATTTGGAACGATTAGCTAATAGGAACGATACAGAGAAGATTAGCAAATTGGAACGATACAGAGAAGATTAGCAAATTGGAACGATACAGAGAAGATTAGGAAATTGGAACGATACGGAGAATATTAGGAAATTGGAACGATACAGAGAAGATTAGCTATTTGGAACGATTAGCAAATTGGAACGATACAGAGAATATTAGCTATTTGGAATGATACAGAGAATATTAGGAAATTGGAACGATACAGAGAAGATTAGGAAATTGGAACGATACAGAGAAGATTAGGAAATTGGAACGATACGGAGAATATTAGGAAATTGGAACGATACAGAGAAGATTAGCTTTTTGGAACGATTAGGAAATTGGAACGATACAGAGAAGATTAGCTATTTGGAACGATTAGCAAATTGGGACGATACAGAGAAGATTAGCTATTTGGAACGATTAGGAAATTGGAACGATACAGAGAATATTAGGAAATTGGAACGACACAGAGAAGATTAGCTATTTGAAACGATTAGGAAACTGGAACGATACAGAGAAGATTAGCTATTTGGAACGATTAGGAAATTGGAACGATACAGAGAAGATTAGCTATTTGGAACGATTAGCAAATTGGAACGATACAGAGAATATTAGCTATTTGGAACGATACAGAGAATATTAGGAAATTTGAACGATACAGAGAAGATTAGCTATTTGGAACTATTAGGAAATTGGAACGATACAGAGAAGATTAGCTATTTGGAACGATACAGAGAATATTAGGAAATTGGAACGATGCAGAGAAGATTAGGAAATTGGAACGATACAGAGAAGATTAGCTTTTTGGAACGATTAGGAAATTGGAACGATACAGAGAAGATTAGCTATTTGGAACGATTAGGAAATTGGAACGATACAGAGAAGATTAGCTATTTGGAACGATACAGAGAATATTAGGAAATTGGAACGATACAGAGAAGATTAGCTATTTGGAACGATTAGGAAATTGGAACGATACAGAGAAGATTAGCTATTTGGAACGATTAGGAAATCGGAACGATACAGAGAAGATTAGCTATTTGGAACGATACAGAGAATATTAGGAAATTGGAACGATACAGAGAAGATAAGCTATTTGGAACGATTAGGAAATTGGAACGATACAGAGAAGATTAGCTATTTGGAACGATTAGCTAATAGGAACGATACAGAGAAGATTAGCAAATTGGAACGATACAGAGAAGATTAGCAAATTGGAACGATACAGAGAAGATTAGGAAATTGGAACGATACGGAGAATATTAGGAAATTGGAACGATACAGAGAAGATTAGCTATTTGGAACGATTAGCAAATTGGAACGATACAGAGAAGATTAGCTATTTGGAACGGTACAGAGAATATTAGGAAATTGGAACGATACAGAGAAGATTAGGAAATTGGAACGATACAGAGAAGATTAGGAAATTGGAACGATACGGAGAATATTAGGAAATTGGAACGATACAGAGAAGATTAGCTTTTTGGAACGATTAGGAAATTGGAACGATACAGAGAAGATTAGCTATTTGGAACGATTAGCAAATTGGAACGATACAGAGAAGATTAGCTATTTGGAACGATTAGGAAATTGGAACGATACAGAGAATATTAGGAAATTGGAACGATACAGAGAAGATTAGCTATTTGAAACGATTAAGATATTGGAACGATACAGAGAAGATTAGCTATTTGGAAAGATTAGCAAATTGGAACGATACAGAGAGTATTAGGAAATTGGAACGATACAGAGAAGATTAGGAAATTTGAACGATACAGAGAAGATTAGCTTTTTGGAACGATTAGGAAATTGGAACGATACAGAGAAGATTAGCTATTTGGAACGATTAGCAAATTGGAACGATACAGAGAAGATTAGCTATTTGGAACGATTAGGAAATTGGAACGATACGGAGAATATTAGGAAATTGGAACGACACAGAGAAGATTAGCTATTTGAAACGATTAGGAAATTGGAACGATACAGAGAAGATTAGCTATTTGGAACGATTAGGAAATTGGAACGATACAGAGAAGATTAGCTATTTGGAACGATTAGCAAATTGGAACGATACAGAGAATATTAGCTATTTGGAACGATACAGAGAATATTAGGAAATTTGAACGATACAGAGAAGATTAGCTATTTGGAACTATTAGGAAATTGGAACGATACAGAGAAGATTAGCTATTTGGAACGATTAGGAAATTGGAACGATACAGAGAAGATTAGCTATTTGGAACGATACAGAGAATATTAGGAAATTGGAACGATACAGAGAGTATTAGGAAATTGGAACGATACAGAGAAGATTAGGAAATTTGAACGATACAGAGAAGATTAGGAAATTGGAACGATACGGAGAATATTAGGAAATTGGAACGACACAGAGAAGATTAGCTATTTGAAACGATTAGGAAATTGGAACGATACAGAGAAGATTAGCTATTTGGAACGATTAGCAAATTGGAACGATACAGAGAAGATTAGCTATTTGGAACGATTAGGAAATTGGAACGATACAGAGAATATTAGGAAATTGGAACGACACAGAGAAGATTAGCTATTTGAAACGATTAGGAAATTGGAACGATACAGAGAAGATTAGCTATTTGGAACGATTAGGAAATTGGAACGATACAGAGAAGATTAGCTATTTGGAACGATTAGCAAATTGGAACGATACAGAGAATATTAGCTATTTGGAACGATACAGAGAATATTAGGAAATTTGAACGATACAGAGAAGATTAGCTATTTGGAACTATTAGGAAATTGGAACGATACAGAGAAGATTAGCTATTTGGAACGATACAGAGAATATTAGGAAATTGGAACGATGCAGAGAAGATTAGGAAATTGGAACGATACAGAGAAGATTAGCTATTTGGAACGATTAGGAAATTGGAACGATACAGAGAAGATTAGCTATTTGGAACGATTAGGAAATTGGAACGATACAGAGAAGATTAGCTATTTGGAACGATACAGAGAATATTAGGAAATTGGAACGATACAGAGAAGATTAGCTATTTGGAACGATTAGGAAATTGGAACGATACAGAGAAGATTAGCTATTTGGAACGATTAGGAAATCGGAGCGATACAGAGAAGATTAGCTATTTGGAACGATACAGAGAATATTAGGAAATTGGAACGATACAGAGAAGATTACCTATTTGGAACGATTAGGAAATTGGAACGATACAGAGAAGATTAGCTATTTGGAACGATTAGCTAATAGGAACGATACAGAGAAGATTAGCAAATTGGAACGATACAGAGAAGATTAGCAAATTGGAACGATACAGAGAAGATTAGGAAATTGGAACGATACGGAGAATATTAGGAAATTGGAACGATACAGAGAAGATTAGCTATTTGGAACGATTAGCAAATTGGAACGATACAGAGAAGATTAGCTATTTGGAACGATTAGCAAATTGGAACGATACAGAGAAGATTAGCTATTTGGAACGATTAGGAAATTGGAACGATACAGAGAATATTAGGAAATTGGAACGATACAGAGAAGATTAGCTATTTGAAACGATTAGGATATTGGAACGATACAGAGAAGATTAGCTATTTGGAAAGATTAGCAAATTGGAACGATACAGAGAGTATTAGGAAATTGGAACGATACAGAGAAGATTAGGAAATTTGAACGATACAGAGAAGATTAGGAAATTGGAACGATACGGAGAATATTAGGAAATTGGAACGATACAGAGAAGATTAGCTATTTGGAACGATTAGCAAATTGGAACGATACAGAGAATATTAGCTATTTGGAATGATACAGAGAATATTAGGAAATTGGAACGATACAGAGAAGATTAGGAAATTGGAACGATACAGAGAAGATTAGGAAATTGGAACGATACGGAGAATATTAGGAAATTGGAACGATACAGAGAAGATTAGCTTTTTGGAACGATTAGGAAATTGGAACGATACAGAGAAGATTAGCTATTTGGAACGATTAGCAAATTGGAACGATACAGAGAAGATTAGCTATTTGGAACGATTAGGAAATTGGAACGATACGGAGAATATTAGGAAATTGGAACGACACAGAGAAGATTAGCTATTTGAAACGATTAGGAAATTGGAACGATACAGAGAAGATTAGCTATTTGGAACGATTAGGAAATTGGAACGATACAGAGAAGATTAGCTATTTGGAACGATTAGCAAATTGGAACGATACAGAGAATATTAGCTATTTGGAACGATACAGAGAATATTAGGAAATTTGAACGATACAGAGAAGATTAGCTATTTGGAACTATTAGGAAATTGGAACGATACAGAGAATATTAGCTATTTGGAACGATTAGCAAATTGGAACGATACAGAGAAGATTAGCTATTTGGAACGATTAGGAAATTGGAACGATACGGAGAATATTAGGAAATTGGAACGACACAGAGAAGATTAGCTATTTGAAACGATTAGGAAATTGGAACGATACAGAGAAGATTAGCTATTTGGAACGATTAGGAAATTGGAACGATACAGAGAAGATTAGCTATTTGGAACGATTAGCAAATTGGAACGATACAGAGAATATTAGCTATTTGGAACGATACAGAGAATATTAGGAAATTTGAACGATACAGAGAAGATTAGCTATTTGGAACTATTAGGAAATTGGAACGATACAGAGAAGATTAGCTATTTGGAACGATTAGGAAATTGGAACGATACAGAGAAGATTAGCTATTTGGAACGATACAGAGAATATTAGGAAATTGGAACGATACAGAGAGTATTAGGAAATTGGAACGATACAGAGAAGATTAGGAAATTTGAACGATACAGAGAAGATTAGGAAATTGGAACGATACGGAGAATATTAGGAAATTGGAACGACACAGAGAAGATTAGCTATTTGAAACGATTAGGAAATTGGAACGATACAGAGAAGATTAGCTATTTGGAACGATTAGCAAATTGGAACGATACAGAGAAGATTAGCTATTTGGAACGATTAGGAAATTGGAACGATACAGAGAATATTAGGAAATTGGAACGACACAGAGAAGATTAGCTATTTGAAACGATTAGGAAATTGGAACGATACAGAGAAGATTAGCTATTTGGAACGATTAGGAAATTGGAACGATACAGAGAAGATTAGCTATTTGGAACGATTAGCAAATTGGAACGATACAGAGAATATTAGCTATTTGGAACGATACAGAGAATATTAGGAAATTTGAACGATACAGAGAAGATTAGCTATTTGGAACTATTAGGAAATTGGAACGATACAGAGAAGATTAGCTATTTGGAACGATACAGAGAATATTAGGAAATTGGAACGATGCAGAGAAGATTAGGAAATTGGAACGATACAGAGAAGATTAGCTATTTGGAACGATTAGGAAATTGGAACGATACAGAGAAGATTAGCTATTTGGAACGATTAGGAAATTGGAACGATACAGAGAAGATTAGCTATTTGGAACGATACAGAGAATATTAGGAAATTGGAACGATACAGAGAAGATTAGCTATTTGGAACGATTAGGAAATTGGAACGATACAGAGAAGATTAGCTATTTGGAACGATACAGAGAATTTTAGGAAATTGGAACGATACAGAGAAGATTAGCTATTTGGAACGATTAGGAAATTGGAACGATACAGAGAAGATTAGCTATTTGGAACGATTAGCTAATAGGAACGATACAGAGAAGATTAGGAAATTGGAACGATACAGAGAAGATTGGGAAATTGGAACGATACGGAGAATATTAGGAAATTGGAACGATACAGAGAAGATTAGCTTTTTGGAACGATTAGGAAATTGGAACGATACAGAGAAGATTAGCTATTTGGAACGATTAGCAAATTGGAACGATACAGAGAAGATTAGCTATTTGGAACGATTAGGAAATTGGAACGATACGGAGAATATTAGGAAATTGGAACGACACAGAGAAGATTAGCTATTTGAAACGATTAGGAAATTGGAACGATACAGAGAAGATTAGCTATTTGGAACGATTAGGAAATTGGAACGATACAGAGAAGATTAGCTATTTGGAACGATTAGCAAATTGGAACGATACAGAGAATATTAGCTATTTGGAACGATACAGAGAATATTAGGAAATTTGAACGATACAGAGAAGATTAGCTATTTGGAACTATTAGGAAATTGGAACGATACAGAGAAGATTAGCTATTTGGAACGATACAGAGAATATTAGGAGATTGGAACGATGCAGAGAAGATTAGGAAATTGGAACGATACAGAGAAGATTAGCTATTTGGAACGATTAGGAAATTGGAACGATACAGAGAAGATTAGCTATTTGGAACGATACAGAGAATATTAGGAAATTGGAACGATACAGAGAAGATTAGCTATTTGGAACGATTAGGAAATTGGAACGATACAGAGAAGATTAGCTATTTGGAACGATTAGGAAATCGGAACGATACAGAGAAGATTAGCTATTTGGAACGATACAGAGAATATTAGGAAAATGGAACGATACAGAGAAGATTAGCTATTTGGAACGATTAGGAAATTGGAACGATACAGAGAAGATTAGCTATTTGGAACGATTAGGAAATCGGAACGATACAGAGAAGATTAGCTATTTGGAACGATACAGAGAATATTAGGAAATTGGAACGATACAGAGAAGATTAGCTATTTGGAACGATTAGGAAATTGGAACGATACAGAGAAGATTAGCTATTTGGAACGATTAGCTAATAGGAACGATACAGAGAAGATTAGCAAATTGGAACGATACAGAGAAGATTAGCAAATTGGAACGATACAGAGAAGATTAGGAAATTGGAACGATACGGAGAATATTAGGAAATTGGAACGATACAGAGAAGATTAGCTATTTGGAACGATTAGCAAATTGGAACGATACAGAGAATATTAGCTATTTGGAACGATACAGAGAATATTAGGAAATTGGAACGATACAGAGAAGATTAGGAAATTGGAACGATACAGAGAAGATTAGCAAATTGGAACGATACAGAGAAGATTAGGAAATTGGAACGATACGGAGAATATTAGGAAATTGGAACGATACAGAGAAGATTAGCTATTTGGAACGATTAGCAAATTGGAACGATACAGAGAAGATTAGCTATTTGGAACGATACAGAGAATATTAGGAAATTGGAACGATACAGAGAAGATTAGGAAATTGGAACGATACAGAGAAGATTAGGAAATTGGAACGATACGGAGAATATTAGGAAATTGGAACGATACAGAGAAGATTAGCTTTTTGGAACGATTAGGAAATTGGAACGATACAGAGAAGATTAGCTATTTGGAACGATTAGCAAATTGGAACGATACAGAGAAGATTAGCTATTTGGAACGATTAGGAAATTGGAACGATACAGAGAATATTAGGAAATTGGAACGATACAGAGAAGATTAGCTATTTGAAACGATTAGGATATTGGAACGATACAGAGAAGATTAGCTATTTGGAAAGATTAGCAAATTGGAACGATACAGAGAGTATTAGGAAATTGGAACGATACAGAGAAGATTAGGAAATTTGAACGATACAGAGAAGATTAGGAAATTGGAACGATACGGAGAATATTAGGAAATTGGAACGATACAGAGAAGATTAGCTATTTGGAACCATTAGCAAATTGGAACGATACAGAGAATATTAGCTATTTGGAACGATACAGAGAATATTAGGAAATTGGAACGATACAGAGAAGATTAGGAAATTGGAACGATACAGAGAAGATTGGGAAATTGGAACGATACGGAGAATATTAGGAAATTGGAACGATACAGAGAAGATTAGCTTTTTGGAACGATTAGGAAATTGGAACGATACAGAGAAGATTAGCTATTTGGAACGATTAGCAAATTGGAACGATACAGAGAAGATTAGCTATTTGGAACGATTAGGAAATTGGAACGATACGGAGAATATTAGGAAATTGGAACGACACAGAGAAGATTAGCTATTTGAAACGATTAGGAAATTGGAACGATACAGAGAAGATTAGCTATTTGGAACGATTAGGAAATTGGAACGATACAGAGAAGATTAGCTATTTGGAACGATTAGCAAATTGGAACGATACAGAGAATATTAGCTATTTGGAACGATACAGAGAATATTAGGAAATTTGAACGATACAGAGAAGATTAGCTATTTGGAACTATTAGGAAATTGGAACGATACAGAGAAGATTAGCTATTTGGAACGATACAGAGAATATTAGGAAATTGGAACGATGCAGAGAAGATTAGGAAATTGGAACGATACAGAGAAGATTAGCTATTTGGAACGATTAGGAAATTGGAACGATACAGAGAAGATTAGCTATTTGGAACGATTAGGAAATTGGAACGATACAGAGAAGATTAGCTATTTGGAACGATACAGAGAATATTAGGAAATTGGAACGATACAGAGAAGATTAGCTATTTGGAACGATTAGGAAATTGGAACGATACAGAGAAGATTAGCTATTTGGAACGATACAGAGAATATTAGGAAATTGGAACGATACAGAGAAGATTAGCTATTTGGAACGATTAGGAAATTGGAACGATACAGAGAAGATTAGCTATTTGGAACGATTAGCTAATAGGAACGATACAGAGAAGATTAGGAAATTGGAACGATACAGAGAAGATTGGGAAATTGGAACGATACGGAGAATATTAGGAAATTGGAACGATACAGAGAAGATTAGCTTTTTGGAACGATTAGGAAATTGGAACGATACAGAGAAGATTAGCTATTTGGAACGATTAGCAAATTGGAACGATACAGAGAAGATTAGCTATTTGGAACGATTAGGAAATTGGAACGATACGGAGAATATTAGGAAATTGGAACGACACAGAGAAGATTAGCTATTTGAAACGATTAGGAAATTGGAACGATACAGAGAAGATTAGCTATTTGGAACGATTAGGAAATTGGAACGATACAGAGAAGATTAGCTATTTGGAACGATTAGCAAATTGGAACGATACAGAGAATATTAGCTATTTGGAACGATACAGAGAATATTAGGAAATTTGAACGATACAGAGAAGATTAGCTATTTGGAACTATTAGGAAATTGGAACGATACAGAGAAGATTAGCTATTTGGAACGATACAGAGAATATTAGGAGATTGGAACGATGCAGAGAAGATTAGGAAATTGGAACGATACAGAGAAGATTAGCTATTTGGAACGATTAGGAAATTGGAACGATACAGAGAAGATTAGCTATTTGGAACGATACAGAGAATATTAGGAAATTGGAACGATACAGAGAAGATTAGCTATTTGGAACGATTAGGAAATTGGAACGATACAGAGAAGATTAGCTATTTGGAACGATTAGGAAATCGGAACGATACAGAGAAGATTAGCTATTTGGAACGATACAGAGAATATTAGGAAAATGGAACGATACAGAGAAGATTAGCTATTTGGAACGATTAGGAAATTGGAACGATACAGAGAAGATTAGCTATTTGGAACGATTAGGAAATCGGAACGATACAGAGAAGATTAGCTATTTGGAACGATACAGAGAATATTAGGAAATTGGAACGATACAGAGAAGATTAGCTATTTGGAACGATTAGGAAATTGGAACGATACAGAGAAGATTAGCTATTTGGAACGATTAGCTAATAGGAACGATACAGAGAAGATTAGCAAATTGGAACGATACAGAGAAGATTAGCAAATTGGAATGATACAGAGAAGATTAGGAAATTGGAACGATACGGAGAATATTAGGAAATTGGAACGATACAGAGAAGATTAGCTATTTGGAACGATTAGCAAATTGGAACGATACAGAGAATATTAGCTATTTGGAACGATACAGAGAATATTAGGAAATTGGAACGATACAGAGAAGATTAGGAAATTGGAACGATACAGAGAAGATTAGCAAATTGGAACGATACAGAGAAGATTAGGAAATTGGAACGATACGGAGAATATTAGGAAATTGGAACGATACAGAGAAGATTAGCTATTTGGAACGATTAGCAAATTGGAACGATACAGAGAAGATTAGCTATTTGGAACGATACAGAGAATATTAGGAAATTGGAACGATACAGAGAAGATTAGGAAATTGGAACGATACAGAGAAGATTAGGAAATTGGAACGATACGGAGAATATTAGGAAATTGGAACGATACAGAGAAGATTAGCTTTTTGGAACGATTAGGAAATTGGAACGATACAGAGAAGATTAGCTATTTGGAACGATTAGCAAATTGGAACGATACAGAGAAGATTAGCTATTTGGAACGATTAGGAAATTGGAACGATACAGAGAATATTAGGAAATTGGAACGATACAGAGAAGATTAGCTATTTGAAACGATTAGGATATTGGAACGATACAGAGAAGATTAGCTATTTGGAAAGATTAGCAAATTGGAACGATACAGAGAGTATTAGGAAATTGGAACGATACAGAGAAGATTAGGAAATTTGAACGATACAGAGAAGATTAGGAAATTGGAACGATACGGAGAATATTAGGAAATTGGAACGATACAGAGAAGATTAGCTATTTGGAACCATTAGCAAATTGGAACGATACAGAGAATATTAGCTATTTGGAACGATACAGAGAATATTAGGAAATTGGAACGATACAGAGAAGATTAGGAAATTGGAACGATACAGAGAAGATTGGGAAATTGGAACGATACGGAGAATATAGGAAATTGGAACGATACAGAGAAGATTAGCTTTTTGAAACGATTAGGAAATTGGAACGATACAGAGAAGATTAGCTATTTGGAACGATTAGCAAATTGGAACGATACAGAGAAGATTAGCTATTTGGAACGATTAGGAAATTGGAACGATACGGAGAATATTAGGAAATTGGAACGACACAGAGAAGATTAGCTATTTGAAACGATTAGGAAATTGGAACGATACAGAGAAGATTAGCTATTTGGAACGATTAGGAAATTGGAACGATACAGAGAAGATTAGCTATTTGGAACGATTAGCAAATTGGAACGATACAGAGAATATTAGCTATTTGGAACGATACAGAGAATATTAGGAAATTTGAACGATACAGAGAAGATTAGCTATTTGGAACTATTAGGAAATTGGAACGATACAGAGAAGATTAGCTATTTGGAATGATACAGAGAATATTAGGAAATTGGAACGATGCAGAGAAGATTAGGAAATTGGAACGATACAGAGAAGATTAGCTATTTGGAACGATTAGGAAATTGGAACGATACAGAGAAGATTAGCTATTTGGAACGATACAGAGAATATTAGGAAATTGGAACGATACAGAGAAGATTAGCTATTTGGAACGATTAGGAAATTGGAACGATACAGAGAAGATTAGCTATTTGGAACGATTAGGAAATCGGAACGATACAGAGAAGATTAGCTATTTGGAACGATACAGAGAATATTAGGAAATTGGAACGATACAGAGAAGATTAGCTATTTGGAACGATTAGGAAATTGGAACGATACAGAGAAGATTAGCTATTTGGAACGATTAGCTAATAGGAACGATACAGAGAAGATTAGCAAATTGGAACGATACAGAGAAGATTAGCAAATTGGAACGATACAGAGAAGATTAGGAAATTGGAACGATACGGAGAATATTAGGAAATTGGAACGATACAGAGAAGATTAGCTATTTGGAACGATTAGCAAATTGGAACGATACAGAGAATTTTAGCTATTTGGAACGATACAGAGAATATTAGGAAATTGGAACGATACAGAGAAGATTAGGAAATTGGAACGATACAGAGAAGATTAGCAAATTGGAACGATACAGAGAAGATTAGGAAATTGGAACGATACGGAGAATATTAGGAAATTGGAACGATACAGAGAAGATTAGCTATTTGGAACGATTAGCAAATTGGAACGATACAGAGAAGATTAGCTATTTGGAACGATACAGAGAATATTAGGAAATTGGAACGATACAGAGAAGATTAGGAAATTGGAACGATACAGAGAAGATTAGGAAATTGGAACGATACGGAGAATATTAGAAAATTGGAACGATACAGAGAAGATTAGCTTTTTGGAACGATTAGGAAATTGGAACGATACAGAGAAGATTAGCTATTTGGAACGATTAGCAAATTGGAACGATACAGAGAAGATTAGCTATTTGGAACGATTAGGAAATTGGAACGATACAGAGAATATTAGGAAATTGGAACGATACAGAGAAGATTAGCTATTTGAAACGATTAGGATATTGGAACGATACAGAGAAGATTAGCTATTTGGAAAGATTAGCAAATTGGAACGATACAGAGAGTATTAGGAAATTGGAACGATACAGGGAAGATTAGGAAATTTGAACGATACAGAGAAGATTAGGAAATTGGAACGATACGGAGAATATTAGGAAATTGGAACGATACAGAGAAGATTAGCTATTTGGAACGATTAGCAAATTGGAACGATACAGAGAATATTAGCTATTTGGAACGATACAGAGAATATTAGGAAATTGGAACGATACAGAGAGTATTAGGAAATTGGAACGATACAGAGAAGATTAGGAAATTGGAACGATACAGAGAATATTAGGGAAATTGGAACGATACAGAGAAGATTAGCTATTTGGAACGATTAGGAAATTGGAACGATACAGAGAATATTAGGAAATTTGAACGATACAGAGAAGATTAGCTATTTGGAACGATTAGGAAATTGGAACGATACAGAGAAGATACAGAGAACGATTAGGAAATTGGAACGATACAGAGAAGATTAGCTATTTGGAAACGATTAGGAAATTGGAACGATACAGAGAAGATTAGCTATTTGGAAACGATTAGGAAATTGGAACGATACAGAGAAGATTAGCTATTTGGAACGATTAGGAAATTGGAACGATACAGAGAAGATTAGCTATTGGAACGATACAGAGAAGATTAGGAAATTGGAACGATACAGAGAAGATTAGCTATTTGGAACGATTAGGAAATTGGAACGATACAGAGAATATTAGGAAATTGGAACGATACAGAGAAGATTAGCTATTTGGAACGATTAGGAAATTGGAACGATACAGAGAAGATTAGCTATTTGGAACGATTAGGAAATTGGAACGATACAGAGATTATTATTGGAACGATACAGAGAATATTAGGAAATTGGAACGATACAGAGAAGATTAGCTATTTGGAAACGATTAGGAAATTGGAACGATACAGAGAAGATTAGCTATTTGGAACGATTAGGAAATTGGAACGATACAGAGAAGATTAGGAAATTGGAACGATACAGAGAAGATTAGGAAATTGGAACGATACAGAGAAGATTAGGAAATTGGAACGATACAGAGAAGATTAGCTATTTGGAAACGATTAGGAAATTGGAACGATACAGAGAAGATTAGCTATTTGGAACGATACAGAGAATATTAGGAAATTGGAACGATACAGAGAAGATTAGGAAATTGGAACGATACAGAGAAGATTAGCTATTTGGAAACGATTAGGAAATTGGAACGATACAGAGAAGATTAGCTATTTGGAACGATTAGGAAATTGGAACGATACAGAGAAGATTAGCTATTTGGAACGATACAGAGAATATTAGGAAATTGGAACGATACAGAGAAGATTAGCTATTTGGAACGATTAGGAAATTGGAACGATACAGAGAAGATTAGGAAATTGGAACGATACGGAGAATATTAGGAAATTGGAACGATACAGAGAAGATTAGCTATTTGAAACGATTAGGAAATTGGAACGATACAGAGAAGATTAGCTATTTGGAACGATTAGGAAATTGGAACGATACAGAGAAGATTAGGAAATTGGAACGATACAGAGAAGATTAGGAAATTGGAACGATACAGAGAATATTAGGAAATTGGAACGATACAGAGAAGATTAGCTATTTGGAACGATTAGGAAATTGGAACGATACAGAGAAGATTAGCTATTTGGAACGATTAGGAAATTGGAACGATACAGAGAAGATTAGCTATTTGGAACGATTAGGAAATTGGAACGATACAGAGAATATTAGGAAATTGGAACGATACAGAGAAGATTAGCTATTTGAAACGATTAGGAAATTGGAACGATACAGAGAAGATTAGCTATTTGGAACGATTAGGAAATTGGAACGATACAGAGAAGATTAGCTATTTGGAACGATTAGGAAATTGGAACGATACAGAGAATATTAGCTAAATTGGAACGATACAGAGAATATTAGGAAATTGGAACGATACAGAGAAGATTAGCTATTTGGAACGATTAGGAAATTGGAACGATACAGAGAAGATTAGCTATTGGAACGATTAGGAAATTGGAACGATACAGAGAAGATTAGATTAGGAAATTGGAACGATACAGAGAAGATTAGCTATTTGGAAACGATTAGGAAATTGGAACGATACAGAGAAGATTAGCTAAAATTGGAACGATACAGAGAATATTAGGAAATTGGAACGATACAGAGAAGATTAGCTATTTGAACGATTAGGAAATTGGAACGATACAGAGAAGATTAGCTATTTGGAAACGATTAGGAAATTGGAACGATACAGAGAAGATTAGCTATTTGGAACGATACAGAGAATATTAGGAAATTGGAACGATACAGAGAAGATTAGCTATTTGGAACGATTAGGAAATTGGAACGATACAGAGAAGATTAGCTATTTGGAAACGATTAGGAAATTGGAACGATACAGAGAAGATTAGCTATTTGGAACGATACAGATTAGGAAATTGGAACGATACAGAGAAGATTAGCAATTGGAACGATTAAAATTGGAAATTATAAAACGATAAACAGAATATCAAAATTAACAAATCAAAATTACCTATTATAAAAATAAAATTCACTCAAATACTCATAACTCACAAATTCTCAAATCAATATCAAATTCAAATTCCCTAACTTTCAAAACTTCAATTCCCTCAACTTCCTAATACAAATTCCCTCAACCCACAATTCCCTCACCCTCTCACAACTCACAAAATTCCTAAACTCTCACAACTTCACAATTCCCCTCACCTATCATCAACTTCCCAATTCCCTCACCTTCTCAAATTCCCTCAATCCCTCAATTTAAACTCAATTCTAACCTCACAATTCCCAATTCCCTCACCCTCTCCTCAACTCACAAATTCCTCAACTTCCAATTCCCTCACCCTCTCCTCAACTCAAAATTCCTCAACTTCACAATTCCCAATTCCCTAACCCTCTCCTCAACTCCCAATTCCCTCACCCTCTCTCAACTTCCCCAATTCCCTCACCTTCTCCACAACTTC